>CM070538.1:34685268-35885268 GCA_036346415.1 Raddia guianensis
ATAGAAGATCAGCAGTGGATGTACGATGGCTAGATGAAGTCTGGACGGCACACGGAAGAGTGGTTCGAAAAGGTGACATCCTTCGTGGAAGATGCTTTCTGAAATTACCCAACCCTAACGCAGCGATCGTGTGGTGTCCCTACGCTGCGTGCTCGAACACCAAGAAGAGGACTAAAAGGGATATTAGCGAACACCTCTATTGGCAGGGTTTCGAACCAAACTATTTTGTATGGGTAGCTCATGGCGAGAGAAAGCGTCCGGTGGCTGTGTGTAGCCCTGTGGATTTTGGTGAGGGCTATGATGAAATCGAAGTCGACAGATTGGACGAGCTCACCAATGATGTGGCTCGGGCGTACGATCTCTCCCCAAGGAATAGTCCGAGCCACTTGCCCAATAATTCGAGAAACTACTTGATTCTGCCAAGTTGCCGCTGCATGAGCACACCGATATGACCGTGTTCTCCGCAGTGTCGCATCTAATGGTAGCGAAGACCAAATATAACCTATCGGCTAATTGCTTCAATGACCTTTGCAAACTGTTTGATAACTTGCTTTCGAGTGGACATAAGATGACTCCAAATATGTACGAGTCGAAGAAACTTCTTAGCGTGTTAGGCATGCTGGGCGAGATCATAGACTATTGCCCAAATTTCTGCATGCTCTACTAGAAGACCAATTTAGGGCTGACTCATTGTAAGCATTGCGATGAGAGTCGGTACGAGGAATTAAAGGACGAGATGGTACAGTGAGACAGACGAAGGTGGCCCTAAAAACCTTTTTTTTTTTCCGATAATTCAACTCCTACAGCGTCTGTACTTGTCTAAGTTCACGGCAAGTCACATGAGATGGCAGAAAAGAGGACAAACATAGAAAGAAGGGTATGATGATTCATCCGTCAGATGCAGAAGCTAGGAAGCACTTTGATCAACAACACCCTGAATTCGCCATCAAACCCAGAAATGTGCGCATCAGACTCTCCACCGATAGGTTCATGCCTTTTAATATGACCGCCTTGCCGTACTCGTGTTGGCCGGTTTATGCTATCCCGTACAACTTGCCGCCTCAAATCTGCATTAAAGAAGACATTTTCATTTCTGCTATCATACCTGGGCCTAACTCTCCCTGAAAAAATTTAGACCTATTTATGAAGCCACTTGTAGAACAGCTAACAGACAACAAAAGAGTTTTGACACATGATAGCTATAAGGGACAGAACTTTAGAATGTGATGAGGACATCACCTCTACCGATGCATCCACTCTGCCACCACCTATCGTGCAAGGACCAATAACAAGGGCACGTGCGCGACAACTAAACCACCAGGTGGGCTCGTTCCTTACCACCAAGAGAATACCCATAAGAGAGAGTTACTACCTAATAATGTTGTGCTTGTACTTAGGAATTATGGTGTTGATCAGTGAGGATGGAATTCTACGCCAAGACAAGTTGGAAACCAAGTCTACCACGAGTTGGAGTCCGGTTCGGTCACGGCGGAGCAGTCTGTCTTCAAACGGGCGTAGCAGATGCATATCAACTCCGTTTGGGGCGTTCAAGTACATTAAGGAGAAGCCCTCGACGAGAACTTTCCAACGGATCCAGTCGCATGTTCAAATTTCTTCGAACTTGATCACAATGATCGAAACAAGTGGCGACCAGATTCTGTTGGGCTGCACGGTGCTGCGTCACCTTGTTTTTGGGCTTTGGCCCGTGTATCCCGCGCAAGGAGGGTGGCCCTGAACCCTAGCCGCCACCCTTTCTGCCTATTAAGACTTCGTAGCCGTCATTGTTAGAGGCGGGTTTTGCTTAGATATATTTCTGCCATCGCAGTATCGCCGATAATCGGTTTGTGGAACCCTAAATTCGTGACCTTAATATCAATTTGCAATTTTAGATTGCTTTTTTGTTCTTGCTTGTGTTTTCGATTCGCTTACAGGAATTAACCTTCGTGGTGAGGTCGACCGTGCGCTTGCGTGGTTGATAACGAACGGAGACGGTGGTGTAGCGATTGCAGGCCTAGATCGGTGTTGATCAAGGTCGGATCGTCAACGTCGAATTCTCCACCAATCGTGTTTGCCCATACCTATCGGAAGATCGGGATCCCGTCCCCATCAGAATGTGTGCCGTATATCTGTGGTCCATACATGATTTTTCAGCATATGAAATGTTCTCGGGGTGGAGTACACATGGAAAGTTATCGTGCCCAAAATGCCTATGTAACATTGGTAGATTCACACTGAAAAAAGGGGTAAGGCTTGTTGGTTTGACTGTCACTATTGTTTTCTGGAGCCTAACCTTCCATTTAGGAAGCAAAAAAATGCATTTCGTAAAGGTATGACTGTGTCGAAGAAGGGGCCACCAGAAAGGTTTGAAGTGCAGGATATAATCGACTGGCATGACGATCTCGAGTATAAAGGGTATGACGCGAACTATGGTAAGAAGCATCATTGGACTCATAAGTGTAGCATTTACAATATTCCTTTTGCAACAGATTTAAAGCAGCCTCAAAATCTCGACCTGTTGCACCAAGAGAAAAACATAAGCGAGGCAGTCGTTAACACAAACTAGGAAATGCCACAAAAGACTAGAGATAACAAAAATACTCGAGAGGACTGTGCTTTGATATGTAATCGGCTAGACATGAACTGTCGACGATTGGGATATCAGACCCAAGTCAACTAAGGTTCTTGAGAAGGGAGATAGAAGACTTGACGAGCAAGCCAAACAGCAATCAACGACGAACAGGGAGACACAGTGTTTTTATCCTGGTTCAGGCCTCTCAGAGGAGATAATAGCCCTACGTCCAGCCTTTCTTTATATCAAAAAGGATTACAAGAGGGAACTCGACGAGACGAACAGGTCTCGGCGAGATTATGGGTATACAGAAAAGCAATACGCGATAATGCGAAGTCTCTTGGCCCCTCTACACGCCGTAGGGGCCCTGTTTATATAGTGTTGAATAACCGACCTACCGAGGGATAATCGGGCCGGGCTAACCTCGAGTCTGTAGAGAACTCGATACGTGCCAAATATATCCCGAGGTAGATAAGGCATACTCCAATTCTTGGGGATCACGACGTCCGTTCCAATCCGGGAAACCAACGTCCGGGTCTTCACGTAGCCGTGCAAAACTCTTGTTCGAGTCGGACTCAAACACGAATCCTAGGCCGTTATGCACCGTGCCAGCCAAGGGCTGTTCCGCAGGATGCACATGGGCCTGATAGAACCTTCCAGGGAGCTGGGCCTTAGTAGGCTGTCCGATTGGGCCGTCAGGGAGTGGGCCATGACAATGGGCCGTGATTTTATCCCCGACAGCTAGCCCCGAGACTCAAGTGGAAGGACTCACTAGAGTGGGGTCTTTCTCTTGAGACTCCAAGTCACGAAGAGGGAAATATCATTTACGAGGGCGTATAACGAGCATCGAAAGCGGGTTATTCCTCTCCCGAACAGGACTTGTCCGGGATCGATCAAACCTGATCAGTACCGAGCAACTCTGTTGCGTCGAACAGGGAACATCTATTCGAGCAGAGCACTCAATCCTCAGTGCAGACACTGGAAAAAAGTAGCCGTTGGCAGATCTCAACGGTAACTTACGCTGTGAAGTGAAAACGGACGACCGTTTTTACTTAGCCATTGCAGTAAAAAACTAGCTACTTGTGGCGAAAATCTGTTGCAGAGCTGCTCGCCTGGGACTACAAAAGCACCCAAGCCGCCCGCGGCTTGCCACTTTCGCTCTCACGCCTTTCCTTCACAAGCCCTAATTCCAACCGCGCTCGGCATAAAACAGCCAAACTCCACTCCCCAAATCTGTTCGTCCAGCCCTGGGGACTGCTATGGCCAAGTTATCAGGCACTAGCATGACCGAGGACCTCAAGATCTTAGATGCAGAGGGCCACGTCGACACCGGCAGTTGGAGGCTGTTCGGGGAAGAGGAAGAACCGAAGCTGCTTGAGGGAGAGTTCGTCAACTTCGAGCAGTTCGCTATTTTCGGGTTGAGATCTCCCAAAAGCGATTTTGTGGAGGCCTTTCTCAACATCAGCGGATTGGAGGTGGCGAACCTCAATCTGAACTCCATCCTCCAGATGGCCGTCTTCGCACACCTGTGCGAGGGCTACCTTGGAGTAGATCCATCGGTGGGGTTGTTCCTTCACTATTACACAGTGATGAGGGGCAGCTCCGCCGCTTTTGCGCTCGGGTGCTACTACCTCAAGCTCTGGGCCACCGCCGACGACGCACCCTACCCTCGTCCGCCACTGCTCAACTCGATGGGGCCGTGGTGGATGAGGTGGTTCTATACCAGAAGGAATGGCGACAGCAAGCTCGTCTTCACCCAAAAAGCTCCGGCGAAGGGAACTCCAATGCCACGGCCGGATCCGAGCGGCGAGGAGTGGTACCTCACACGGAAGATCGCCTCTCTAGTGGGCCTTGGGCTCACGGGCAGGGAGATAATCCGGGACTTCGTAGTGAACAAGATCTGTCCGCTGCGGAAGAGGTCTTACCCCTTCTACAAGATAGTAGATTGGAAAGACATCACCAGGGAAAGTTCGGGTAAGCTTCTCAAACGCTCAACCCTTCCTTAGTGATTCATCCGAACATGAACTTAAACGCGTCTTACGCTGCGGGCGGAGAAACCAATGAAGCATGGGTGGCGAGCGGTCGACGCCATCTTTGAAAGTCGCCAGAAGGACAGCGAGGTCACCGGCGAGGTGGCCTACACGTGCCCGAGGAACGTGCTCGTCCGCTCACCAGATGTAATTTCCAAAGAACTCCCTCTTAGTCGCTAGACTCACACAACCAAGGCTTAACTTCTCTCGCCTCCAACTTTTCAGGAGCAGCAGCTCATCATCGGCGGGATCGTCGAAGAGCTTTCCGGGTCAGAGAAGGAGAAGACAAGGAAGGGCAAGGCCAAGAAGGCCGTGAAGCCCAAGGTGGCCGCCGAGACGACGCGGAGCTCGCCGCGCCATGGTGGCCACCAACCCTCAAGGAAGCCCTCTGTGGCACCGAAGCGCGTCGAACAAACCAAGCGCGCTCGTGCGGCCAGCCAAGTGGGAGACGCCCAAGCCCCACCCTCCTCACCGAACAAAGCGACGAGGAGGTACGGAACCTGACCCTATGGCTTACGCGCTATACGCAGGCTCACCCGGGCCATATGGAACGGCTGCAACAGGTCGCCGAACAGAGGAGGCTTGAGGAGGAGGTAGCGCGCAAGGAATCTCTTCTTGCGTTGCGCAGGAAAAGTGCTCAGCTCAGCAGAGAGCTGAGTTTGTTGCCACAAGCGCCCGGAGCCCAAGGCGAACAAGAAGCCGAGGAACCGCCGAGCAAGAGGCGCAAGCTTCGCCTTATGGCGAGCAAAAAGAAGATCAAGCCCTCCGCGGTAGGTACGGAAAAAGATCAAGCCCGCCGCCTTGTGTCATCACTGTGTCGCCTCAGGAAGAATCCACCGACATGGCCCTGGAATCCGAAAGATCCAAACCGGCGTAAAGATCATCGGTTCCGTAATCATCGTCAATGACGGGAACTTGATCTTGGACCATCTCCGGAGCATAGCCGGAGACCTCTGTCCCAGATACGGAAAGCGACCGAGATCGAACAGATCGATCCGATCTAGAAGGGAATGAGACATCCTACCCTTCTGAGTCATACCCTTCAGGAAGAATTTCCTGGTCGCTGAGCGAGTTCGACATGCTCGAACAGGCTTGATCTACTGTCCCCACGGACGGCGCCAACTGTCGACGATTGGGATATCGGACCCAAGTCAACTAAGGTTCTTGAGAAGGGAGATAGAAGACTTGCCGAGCAAGGCAAACAGCGATCAACGACGAACAGGGAGACACAGGGTTTTTATCCTGGTTCGGCCTCTCAGAGGAGATAATAGCCCTACGTCCAGCCTTTCGTTATATAAAAGAGGATTACAAGAGGGAACTCGACGAGACGAACAGGTCTCGGCGAGATTATGGGTATACAGAAAAGCAATACGCGATAATGCGAAGTCTCTTGGCCCCTCTACACGCCGTAGGGGCCCTCTTTATATAGTGTTGAATAACCGACCTACCGAGGGATAATCGGGCCGGGCTAACCTCGAGTCTGTAGAGAACTCGATACGTGCCAAATATATCCTGAGGTAGATAAGGCATACTCCAACTCTTGGGAATCACGACGTCCGTTCCAATCCGGGAAACCAACGTCCGGGTCTTCACGTAGCCGTGCAGAACTCTTGTTCGAGTCGGACTCAAACACGAATCCTAGGCCGTTACACACCGTGCCAGCCAAGGGCTGTTCGGCAGGATGCACAAGGGCCTGATAGAACCTTCCAGGGAGTTGGGCCCTAGTAGGATGTCCGATTGGGCCGTCAGGGAGTGGCCCATGGCAATGGGCCATGATTTTATCCCCGACATGAACCTCGACGAGAATGGATTGAAACCTAGGGCAAAGTACTGCCTTACGCGTGGGCAAATAAGGCAGATTTTACTTTGGATTAAGGAAAATATTAAATTCCCAGATGGTTATGCAGCGAGTATTCATCATGTCGTTAGTATAGAGCAATGCAAATTAAATGCAATAAAAGATCACGACTACAAAGTTTTCATAGAGCATCTATTTCCAGCCTATGCCGTGAATATGTTGACGACGCTATTTGGATCGCATTGTCAGTGCTTAGCTTTTTTTATCGAGAGCTGAGTGCAAAAAGAGCTATCCGCATCGAGTATGGAGGAATTGGAGAAGAAGATTATTGTACTCATGACAAGCTCGAAAAGATTTATGTTCCTGATTTTTCAACTGCATGCAACATTTACTAGTGCATATTCCATATAAGCAGAAGTTGGGGGCCAGCACAGTACAGGTGGATGTATCCTGTGGAACGCATGATGAAAAGTTTTAGAGCCAAGGTGAAAAACAAAGCACGAGTCGAAGGAAGTATTGCCCAAGCTTGGCTGACTTAGGAGATCGCCTACTTCACGGACAAGTACTTTGCGACGATGAACAAGGTTCATGTCTCACAACCAAGGTATAAGAAGGCACATCGCAGAAGTACTTCCAATCTTGTGGTATTTCATGACCAACCCGGATGCAATGTTGGTAAAAGCATCACACGTGACTTAGATGCATAGGAAAAAATTACGATTCAGTTATACGTGTACGATAACATGGATGAAGTGAAGGTATACATCGTGTAAGTTAGTAAATATTTTAATAAAATCATAAATATATACTTATTCTATAAATAATTGAATCAAATATTGTAGTCAATTTATTCGAGAAGAGTGGAGAAGACCAGGTGAATCTTCGGGCGAACAAATTATGAAGCTGCAATGACAAGGGGGCGGACAAAACAGTCCAAACTTTCTAACCTGGTTCCATTACTACGTAAGTTTCTTCCTCTTATATAAGATAAAGTTTAATTAGCATTTAAAATCCTTAAAGAATCTTGTCGCGCATGCTTGTGCAGTATCAAAGACATTCCAGTGTGCACAACGATCTCCGACAAATGTCACGTGGGTGCAGCCGTAGAATTAAGGCGCATGGATGCTATGATTGCCATGGTTATCGATTTTGGTCCAAAGCAGCTAAGGCTACTCGCCCAAATGCAACTACGGTAAATAGTGGCGTCGTGAGTTATGTCACAGAGGACCTTGGTAGTCCAGACATAAAATATTATGGGATCATTGAGGAGATTGTAGAAATATCTTATGAAGGCAACAACGATCACTTTCTAGTGCTATTTCGGTGTAGATGGTTCGATTCTGAGAGTGGGGTTGGACTACTCCCGAACTTGGACTAGTTGAAATCAATCATAAGAAGCTGTATCAGAAGCCCGACGTGTTCATTCTCCCTGAACAAGTTGAGCTGGTATTCTATCTGCCATACGCGCACCTGGATTGGAAAAATTGGTGGACTGTTCGTAAATGTCATCTAGTTGGTAGATTGCCCGAACTCACGGAAGAAGACTACGAGATCGTCTAGACATGTAGTAAATGCAACAGGTAACTATGATCTTATATGTAGCTAGGTTGTCCTTAGTAGTTTCTGACACTAACATATCATATTCGCAGGTGTTCCAGGGAGCGGGGACCTCCGGCCAGCCACAGGTCGTCTTTACGCAGTGCCGGGAGGCCCCGACGACACAGGCCGACACTCTGTCCCCGTTTGTGCCACCACCGTCGTTTTTCCATGCTCCAGTTTGGCTCCGCACCGGTGGCTTCTCCAGGGGTAAAGCTTTTCTCCAGTTTACACAACATTTTCAAAAAATCACACAAAAGCATAAAAGTTATGAAAATTGCGGTTTCCTCTAATCTTGCAAGTGTCTGGCTCAGCGGCGCCAGCGGCTGCGACAAAAATGCTCGATATAATTGATTATTTGCCCTGAAGTTGATGTGCTTTTGACATTTGCCCTACTGGTTGATCATTTGTCCTGCTGGTCCACAAGTCATAGACAAGCAGCACGGCAAATTATTAAGGGCATATCAACTTTGGGCATAATTTCAAGTGCATATCAACTTGGGAAAATAATCAATTATCCCGATCCATTTCCAGGTTCGCATTCGTAAATGTGATTAGACGTGGTTAGACGATGAACTTGTGGGTTGTGTGCATGTAATGTGAACTTATGGGTTAGACGATGCACTCGGTGATGAATGTAATGTGAATATTTGGACAATGTGTGTATTGATATCGTACTTTTGTTTATATGTTTTCGCATTCATCTGTGATTGATTGACAAATGTATCGGTGGATGCTAATGTGGTCGCTTGTTGATATATATATATATATATATATATATATATATATATATATATATATATATATAGAGTTGAAATTTGGGGTTAGTCGGGCCTTCGTCAGTCGCGGCCGTCAGTCGGGCGTTTTCTACAAAATCTATGGTGAAATTTTTTGATCCGAACCATACATTTTGTTCATCTCCATAAACTCTCCTAGCGTACCAAATTTTACATTTTTTGATTTTTTTTGCTATTTGTTTTGCATTTTTTAAAACAAGTTCGAGAGGCTCCTCGATTCTGCCAAGTTGCCGCTTCATGACCATACTGATGTGACCGTACTCTCCGCTGTTTCGCGTCTCATGGCAGTGAAGACCAAATATAACTTCTCAGCCAATTGCTTCAACGACATTTGCAATTTGCTCGATAGCCTGCTTCCGAGTGGACATAGGATGACTCCGAATCTTTACGAGTCGAAGAAACTTCTCAGCGTGTTGGGCATGCCGTGCGAGAGGATTGACTATTGTCCAAAGTTCTGTATGCTTTACAGGAAGACTGATTCTGGGTTGAGTCGCTGCAAGCATTGCAACGAGAGTCGGTACGTAGAAGTGAAAGGTAGAGATGGTGTGAAGAGACAGACGAAGGTGGCCCAGAAGACCTTCCGTTTCTTTCCGATCACTCAGCACCTCCAGCATTTGTACATGTCCAAATCCACTGCAAGACATATGAGGTGGCATAAGGAGGGTAAACGTAGAAAGGAGGGCGTGATGGTCCATCCTTCCGATTCGGAAGCTTTGGAGGCATTTGGACCAACAGATACTCGATTTTGTCATGAGCTTAGAAATGTGCGGCTCGGGCTCGCGACAGATGGGTTCACACCATTCAACATGACCGCGCACCCGTACTCGTGTTGGCCGGTCTTTGCTATCCCCTACAACCTGCCGCCTCAACTCTGCATGAAGGAAGAGTACATGTTTCTTTCTGTGATCATTCCGGTCCAAGTCTCCGGTAAAACTTAGACCTATTCATGCAACCCCTGGTAGAAGAGCTGAACGACCTGTGGACGAAAGGAGCATTGACACATGATAGTTTCACTGGACAAAACTTTAGGATGCGCGCCGCGTACCTGTGGTCCATACACGATTTTCCGGCGTATGGAATGTTCTCGGGCTGGAGCACGCATGGGAGGCTGTCGTGCCCTATATGCCTAAGTAACACCGATGCATTTCAACTGAAGGAGGGCATGAAATCCTGTTGGTTCGACTGTCATCGTTGTTTCCTGCCGCCGAACCATCCTTTCAGGCGGCAGAGAAATGCATTTAGAAAAGGCAGGGTCGTGAAGCAGGGGCCACCAGAAAGGCACGGGGTGGAAGATATCATCATATGGCATGATGATCTGAAAATGTTGGAGTATGAAGGGAAGTATGGGGTGGACCACAATTGGACTCATAAGTGCAGCATCCTCAACCTTCCATATGCGAATGACCTGAAGCAGCCACATAACCTCGACCTGATGCACCAAGAGAAAAATATGTGCGAGGCAGTCGTGAATACAAACTGGGATATCCAACACAAAACAAGAGATAACAAGAAAGCGCGACTAGATTGCGCTGTAATTTGTGATCGGCAAACTATGAGCCTTGACCATAATGGGATGAAACCTAGAGCAACATACTGTCTCACACGCAGACAAATAAGGGAGATTCTGCATTGGATTGTGGATAAGGTTAAATTCCCAGATGGGTACGCGTCGAGCCTTCGACATGCTGTAAGCATAGAGCAATGCAAGTTAAATGGAATGAAGTCACACGACTACAAAGTCTTCATAACACCAGCTGCATGTCGTTTTTTATTTCTAAATGATATTTAGCTCATGTGTTCTTTCATGTGTTATTTTTTTATCAGGAGAGGTATATGCTTTGGCCGGAGGCGACAATGGACGATTACGAGGCTCATCGCCCTGCGATCGATGCAATGGCGACCCACATTGTCACAGACATGATACGGATGGCCCGAGTCGAGGCGGTAATGAAGTACAAGAAGAGGAAGGGCAAGAAAATCAAGAGGAATGAGGCAAGTTCGGTGTATCTCAAGACAGGGCAGTACGTGCGTGGACGACCTGAGTGGATGGACAAGTGTCCATCCACCTAGAAGGCTTTGTCCAGAATGTGGGCCTCCGAGGCGTGGATTGCCAAATCCATGAGGAACAGGGAAAATAGGGATAAAAACCCCGAGATCTGCACGACCCACCTTGGGGGACTCGGTATGGGGCACCTCGCGCGTGACTTAATAAGTATATTTTCTAGCATTAGTTAGATATTCTATTAGCAGCAAGTTACTACATGTTTATTATTGACTTCGAATTAAACTGCAGGAAGCGGAGACGGGAGAGCCGCCCGATGTGTTCACCTTGTGGCAGCGCGCGCACACGCCCCGTCCTCTACCCGACGGCACACAGCGACCGATGGATCCCGCTGCCCAGGCGAAAATGGTAAGTTTAGGTTTTGACTTGTTCGCAGTCACTACGACTTTTGTCGAGCTAATCGGCTTTATAACATGGTTGTTTCGCAGGATGCATATGATGCGCTCGTGAGGGAGAAGCACGGTGACCAGTGTGACCCCAGGGCCATGGGGCCAGACACCGCCGTCATCTACGACGGGTTCGGTGGGATGGCTCACGGTCGGCCGGGCTTTTTGGACTCTGTCTTTGCCTCGCGACGTCTTGAGGAGCGGTCATGGAGCGTCGAAAGATGGGCTCCTCTTCGACCCAAGCACAGCTACAAGCTCAACAGCGGCTGATCGAGCAGCTGACACAGCAGAACGAGCTGCAAAAGAAGGTAGAAGAGAAGCGTGAGCAGCGGAGGCAGGAGGAGGAGCGGAAGGAGAAAGCAAGGGAGGAGAAGTTCGCACAACTCGAAGCCCAATACAACTGGATGTACCAGCAAATACAGAGGTGCAATATGTTTCAGCAGCAGGTAATTAAGATGGTGGGGCCGTATAGGTTGTATATTTACACTTTTATTTCACATGCTAACTTCTCGTGTGTCCACAGAGCTCGCCGGGCATGGAGGTCTCCGGCAGTCAGTCGCAATTGCCAACTCCACCCCCGTACTTCACGCAGACCCCCCCGACACAGCTTTACGCACCCCGCCCACAGGTACCAGCAGAGATCCCTAGGATACACTTCTCCACTCCACACGCGCATTCTCCTGGGGTAATACTCCTTTTTCAAACTTTCACAATTTACGCTTCAATTGCGCATATGTATTGAAAATTTGTGTTGTTCTCTAATCTTGTAGGTCTCCGGATCCGCCTTGGCCGATATGTATCTTCTAGGGGGCGATTCAGTGGCACTTTCGATGGGTGGTGATGAGGTTGATGAGAGAATGGCAGAAAGTTTCTTCGTGTTCAATCCTTCCACCTACGATGGTTCGAATAACCATTAGCTTCAGTTTTCACTCCTATATGTATTAAAACTCACTCCTACGTGTACTTTGCACTATTCTAGACTTTTCGAACCATATCGTCGCAATTCTGCTTATTTGTGATGTATTTTGGACTCAATGGACCTAATGTGATGTAATTGAACAATTTGAAGTCTTATCGGTGAATTGTTTGTTTATAAATGGTGTGAATGTGTATGTGCTCGAAATTGTGGTGTCGAGCGGTGATTATGTGTGGATATTGTGAGAATTTTCGTGAATTGCAATTATGTTGTGAAATATGAATATTTGCCAGGTTGAAATTGGGTTTTCATATGGATTTTCTGAAATTTGTTTTGCAGGTGCAATAGTAGTGACGTCGGCATTAGGAATGCCGACGTCATTAGTGGTGACCAGTGGGCAGGGAGGAGTGGGGGTTTTGTCGTCGGTAGAGGGCTGGCCGACGTCAAAGGTGGCAGGGGGAGGGATGGGAGGGGAGGGCAGTGTCGTCGGTAGGGTGCTGGCCGACGTCAAAGGTGGCAGGGGGAGGGATGGGAGGGGAGGTCAGTGTCGTCGGTAAGGGGCTGGCCGACGTCAAAGGTGGCAGGGGGAGGGATGGGAGGGGAGGGCATTGTCGTCGGTAGGGGCTGGCCGACGTCAAAGGTGGCACGGGCGAGGAGGAGGGATGGTAGTGACGTGGGCCGCATCTCGGGCCGACGACACTTAGTGGGAGGAAGTGCCGGCGGCCTCTACCTGACCGACGTCAAACAGGAGGGGCAGGGGGACGGGCGAGGGAGGTTAGGGGAGGGAAGTGACGTCGGCCCCGTCGTCTACCGACGTCACTGAGGTGGAGGTAGTGTCGGCGGCATATGGATGCCCGACGTCAAAAAGGAGGGGTCAGGGGGGGGGGGGGGGGGAGAGGAGCAATGACGTCGGGAGTTCGCTGTGCCGCCGATAAAAGTGAGCAGTGTCGTCCAAACAGTGTCGGCGGACCTGTGTCGTCGGCCAGCCGCCGACATAGACTTGTGACGTCGGTTTTTGGTACCAATGACGTCGGTTTTGGCCGCCGACACTGAGTTCGATTCCTGTAGTGATAGTGATGATATCACCTACATGCTATTTACAAGGATAAGCTTTCAACCATCTAAGCTAATATGATTGATAGCAACAATACAACAAGTTAACATCCTATGGCTTTGAAAGAACACGATTGATAAGAATTATAGACAATTGGATATTTAACTAGCAACCTAGTCAAGTAAATTAGTTAATTTAGCATAGCATGTATGTTGATAAATCTAAAAAATCATTTGCAATCATGGGTGTACACCATGGTCAGCATTGAACATACCTCTATTGTTGGATCAACGGTGATGTCGACGAGGAAGCCTTAGGGCCTAGCATGCATGCGTGCATGGTTCCGCGAGGAACAAGCGTGGAGCAGCGAAGGCCACGGAGCATCTTGAATTAGTTTCTTCAACTTGGTTTGCAAGAAAAGAAGTCAAGAGGGAGAGGGAGATCGAGAGAGAGTGTAAGCGCATGTGTCCTTGTGTGATTTTGATGATTAATGACAAACACATTTATGACAATGTTTGATTTAATGCTTGTTTAATGACACACCTTAAATATGTTTATTGCTATGAGACTAATACGTTTATTGTCAAGATTGGTTTAGTTTCATCCTATTTAGAAGAAAATAATATATGTTAAGTAGACAAGTTATTCATACTAAAAGGTATGTGTTATGGTAATCAATTTATTGAGATCCTATGCTTACTTTACAAGATCTTTTCTCTGCATTAGTGATCCTATAAGTATATTCACTAGACAAACTTCATCCTGCTTAAATGGCTTTGTGCATATATGCTATCCATGAATATTCACACACACTTAATTTAGTGAAGTTTAATATAGATTGGTTCACATCCTCTCTCTTGCTTCAAATATGAATTTGCACATGTGTAAATCAAGTATATTCTCATTTGCATCATTAAGTGAAGTTATGTTTATCAGTCAATTATTTGCATGAACTTAAACACCTCTCAAGTGCATATAGATTAAATAATATTCATCATGATGCACTTAGAAGAGACTTTTCTTGTGCCAAGTGTTTCCATTTATATTGTGCTTATTTATGTGAAACACTTGGACACTTAATTGCTCACGAATATCAAACATATAATATCTACTGAGCTTTTGAGACTAAAACTGGTTTGTGAGGGATTAGGTCCGATGAGTTTGTATGATGACTAATTTACATTGAAGGATGATAGTTAAGTTGAGGTCAACAAGAAGGCGGTGTCACCAAGATTTGAGGACTAAGGTTCTGTTCTTTTGGGCTGATCTGAACGGCTGAACAACTAAAATAATTGATTTTCGAGAGCTTCTCAAGTTAGTCTTGATATTCAACTCCATTTCTTTTGACTTACTTTTTAAGCATTAGGACCCACCTTCGAGACAGCAAAATAGCAAACTTAAAAAGCCCAAAGAATATGTCTTTTCAAAACGTAGATATGCTGTTAAGCTATTAAGCCATTAAGCTGTTAAGCTGAAAAGAACAAAACTAAGTCAAGGTCAATTTGGTGGGATGATCGAGTTAAAGTAGAATGGGACGAGAGTCTTATGAGGTAAATCAAGTCAAGGTTGACAAGACGAAGATGTCATCAATCATTTGGTAGAGGTCATCATGCATGATGCCTTAAGGTTTGATGCATGGAACATCGGCATCAAATAAAATGATGGCAATTGGTTATTCCTAGACTTGTAATCCTTTCAGTTTTAATTTGATTCTAAGGTTTGCCATACTATTAAGTGGGATGCTACGAAAAACGGTTTATATGTGTCTCAGTGCTCAAGTGATCAATCTTTGTGAGAGATTGAGGGAGAGAGAAGTGTTGGTGGTGTTGAAAAGTGAGTTTTAGGTCTTTCGTTGCTTCCTTTGTGGTTTCTGCTCCTATCCTTGATTTGGGTAGTGAGACCTAGTGGGTTGTGCAGCCCTTGTTCTTAGCTTTCCGTAGAGCCCAAGATCACTAAAAAATGGAGTTCGGAGCAAAAAGTTGCGTCTATTTCTGTCAGAGATTGTGTGTAGTGTATCGGACTATCCAATATGTATCAAACTTTTCGATCTGACCCTTTTTGGACCTCAGGAGTTAAAATATTGAACTATCCGATATGTATCAGACCTTTTGTTGTTGTATCCGATCTGAACATCTCTGGATCAAGTTTTATAGCAGTTGTTCCAAACTTTCTCTTCTAATCATATCGAATAGTTCGATATGTAACATCGGACAATCCAATATCTACCTTAGTTATGCCAAATGGGTAGTTGCTAGGTGAGCCTATTTGTATTCCTCCTCTTCCCATGTTTTGGGTTGCCTTTCACATTGTTTTGAGTTGAAATTCCAAGCAACCTAGAGCTTCTTGCTCTCTCCACTTTAGATCTAAGTGATCCTCTGTTGACGCGGAAAAGTGGTTTCCCGGCACCAACTACCGCCGAACAACAGGGGATCGGGCTTTCCGAGGACGTGCCAGCCGATTTGACCTTTTGCAATCGGCAAGGTTTCCGATAGGCAAGATACCGGCGAAGCAATGAAGATTTACCGATAGCTTGGGAAATAAACCGATGATCGGCTTAACAAGGAGACGTCGAGCCGATAGAGCAATCAAGCCGCCGGCGAAGCGATGAGCGCTTTACCGATAGCTTGGACGATAATCCGATGATCAGCTTAACAATGAGACGTCGAACCGATGGAGCAGGATGGAACCTAACACCTCCGGCGGACGGCGATGCGCAGCGATGCCGCCGAGAGATAGTATTCCGGGCGAAACCTAACTCCTCTTGGTAGACGGCGATGCGCAGCAATACCACCAAGAGATAGTATTCCGATGCCGACGGCGAGGAGGTCGAACTGAACCGAGGCAGTCCCTACCGAGGGAGTTGACGGCGAGAAGATCGATCTTAGTCGAGACAGTAGACGCCGGCATGTACTTTGAAAACCGATACGAGCGGATCTATCGGATTCATAGCACAAGGGTAAAAGGTAAACGAAATAGTAGATGTATTATTGATTGAAGAGGTCCTTTACACACTGCACGGCAGCTCTTATTTATACTAAAGATGCACCGGCTAATCCGATAACTTGACATGGACTCTATCTCTTAGTTACCTAAAATAACTAACCGACTAGACTTATCGTGCAAGGCACGGACTAGATACAAACCGACTCGAATACTATTATTAATATTAATTAACCTTGTAGCCGACATGAAGCCTTCCTTTGAATTAAACCTGATGTGCTCCTTCTTTATTTAATCTCCAAGCGGCTTCCTGGAATCACCAAATTATAGCTAGCCTTTCCAAGATTGCTTATGATCCCAAATATGCATCACGTAGCTGCTTCAGGTCTTCCAAACTTGCTCTTCCAAATCCATCCAAATCAGCCATATATCCCATATAATAATGATCGGCCTTTTAGCTTCCCATACATGTACATGTACGTGTGTATATAATCCTTGTATCTTACCCATAATCAGCACGCCATGTACTAATATTTTCCTGTGTATAAATATGCATGGCTGATTACTCAACCTAGCTTAAACATAAGCTCTGTTTCTTTGGGCGGTTAGATTATAATCTGAAAAGGTTGTAGTGTTTTTATAGAAGATTTAAAGAGCAAAAAAAAATATGAAAAATATTTTTGAGATCTTTGAGACAAATTGTGCAAAGTTTCGAAAAAATAACTACAAAATATTTCAAAATATAACCGGTACAAAAATGATAAATTTTAAGCTGAAAGAAACAGAGCCATAATCAGCTATCTTATCATGATCGGCTATTAACTAGCATATATGCACGTGTATCCATGCCTCCATTAACATACATACCAAAGCCGATTGTATCATATGAACTCTCCTTTGATCGGCTATCTAATCTTTTGTGTATATATGCATGCAAAAAGCGGATCAAGATCTTTTCCAATATTAGCCTATCAACTAATAATGACATCCGAGTATATGCCGATCTAGCTCAATTTTTGACCGAATTTGCTATTTTTCACCCTCTTTTTAGCATCAAAATAACCGTAATTTCGTGCCAAATTTGGGTGTCAACATCCTCTTGTGAGAAGAGTTGGGAGAGGATATGAGTGCTAAGTGAGAAGAAGTTGACGTTTGAGCACTTGAGTCCATCTCGAAGTCCATTCATTGTGAGCATTTGTCACTCTTGTAGCTTGAGGACTACTAAACGGCTAGGAGTAAACCACGAGCCACCATTGTTTTGTGTGGTGAGCCGTGCAAGTTTGTGAAGGCCGATTCTGCCTCCGAAAGGGAAGGAATCAAGGAGTAAAAACGAGGGGTCTTGGAGTGACTTCGTTGAAGGAAAGGGTTAAAAGAGACCTAGGCTACCGAGCCTACCTTAACGGAGACGTAGGATTCTCTCAAGAATCCAAATTTTGGGAACAAATCTTTGAGTCTCCATTTCACTCTTGGTTTCCCACTTGCCCTCTAGCTTGATCTACCTCGAGTTATGTTTGAATTTGTTGGTTAGCACCCTCGTGTGCTATTATTCGCTCTTGTGTTGTGGATTTGGTTTTGGTGCAGGTGATATCCTTGGTTTGCGTAAGATTATCAAAATCTCTATTTCTGCAGAATTAGAAAGCTAGTCTGATGTAATATCAGATGGTCGAACTATCGATATTAACATCGGAACATGCGATATCCTTTTCCGTTGTGCTTTAAAATAATTAAAATTTAACGCTTGTTCACCCTCTTTAGGCGACATTTTGATTTTTCAAAGAGGAGTTGAGTGGAAGGGTAAGTCCGCCCAGAGGAGGGGTTAAGGTCAGCTAGGGGTGAGAGAGAGGAAAGAGAGGGAAGAAAAAGACTAATATATGGGGACAAAGCTCAAAAGTGCACTCCAACTAACTTTATAAATTAAAATAATATTTTTAAATATTTTTTCGCAAGGTACTCAATTTTTATATTTCAAATAATTTAATTGATTATTTTATTTTTATAAACTTGTAAATTTGATAAGGAACACACTCCCTTTGTTTTTTATCTAAGGCGTATTTTGAATTGGCACATAGATTAAGCAAGTTATGAAATCAAGAGAAGGTTAGAAGAAAATAACCATGCTACCCATGTTATAAATATCTTGGAAATATGAGAGAGAACATAATTAATGTTGGAAAGTTGTTCATTAGAGAGAATTGTGCAGTAACTAAGGGTAGACAAAGAGAAACATTAATAAATTCGCATGCACACAATATATTTCCAAAAATATCATTCAAACTATATGCCTTACATAAAAAAGGAGGGAATACTCATTTTATATGTTTTGCAAATTTAAATAATTTTCACAATCGATGAAAGGCAGTGATCATAATTTTATGTTTTTGAAAATAAAGATGTGTCACGAACTTTCTTAAAGCACTAGCCAGGGATGATAGAGCATTGGCTTGGTTCCTGAATATGGCTTGGCTATACATTAATGAATATTGTGCAGAAGTTTTACAGAGTAAACTTTTTCTTAATCTCAACTAGTTAAATATTTTTACGAAGCGGAAATTGGGTGTGAGACATTGCAATATGAAATTGTAGTGTGCCACAGCAAATTAATTTTCCCTTAAATCCCTTTTTATAAAGTAGCAATCATTTTGATCAAGACCAAATAGTTCCGTGATTTGTCCTAAAAAAATGGAATGTTTTATACTTTTTAGAACCCTTTTACTTAAAAGAAACCTACATAGCAAATATATAATCCAATTGTAGAAATATATATACAATTTGAAGAGATGGCGTGAGAGAGAACTGAGTTCTTTTTTTAAAACAGTTGGCATTTCACCGTACGTGGAGCCAGAGCCCTTAATTTTCGAGACATATTTAAAGATATACCGTTCGGAAACATTGAGAAATAAGAATTTATCACTCATATGTTAGTGACACGTGACAAATGATAAATTTTTAAATGGCAATCTTTCGGCCTTTCCAATGGCAAATTCTAAAGTATTAGCCTTGCATTTCGCCACAAGCCCACAGATGCGCCTCGCTCTTCCATTATCACTGAAATTGAATTGACCACGTGCTCATCCCCATTAACATATACATGCGATCAGCACTAGCTAGTTTTGTGATTGTGTGTTGGCATTCTCAACTCACTGAACCTACAAAAGCAACCATGTAATAGAGACGCAAAAGGTAACATAAAAAGGAGACATATATGATATATTTGTTGCTAAAAAACCGAGAGATCATTACTTTTTTTCGGTCCTGTCTGAACGAATTAACGAAAATAAAGCTTGCCCGACAAAAATCCTTCTGATTCTTGTAGCGGCAGCACAGCACGAGAGCAGGTACGTCCGGCCAGTAGGGAAGCCCCTGCGTGAGGTGTGTCGCCCGATGATCAGCTTAAATTGAAGAAAAAGTCATGACTTTTTATTTTCAGTTTAACAGTTTAATAACTTGCAGGCTTATTAGTGTTTTGAAAAGGCATATGTTCTAAGTTTGTTGAGTCCGTTTTTTCGTTATTTTGAGGTTGTGTTCCAATGTTTTCAAGAGTAAGTTAAATGAAATATATCCGAATCTCGAGACTACCTCGAGAAGCTTTTCAAATTCAATCATTTTCGTTGTTCAGCTGTTCATCGATTCAGATAAGCACAAAAGAACCTAACCTAAAAATGGTACAAAGCCTCTTTCTCTAAAACGACATAACTTCGAGCCGTCTTCTTTCTCCTCACGGCGCCGCCTTCTTTTTCCTCCCTGACCACCACCATGTGTGGAGGTTTGGATTAGGGTTTGGGTTCCGGATTTCCCTATGCCCGATAGGCTTAGAGGAATGTCAGGGAGGCGGTGGCCAACGGTGGAGATAGGATCATGGGGAGTGGGTGGCGCCAGAACAATGGGCCAGTGTGAAGACGGTTGGGTAGTGGTGGCGAGCAAATTTGCAACTTCCCTTGAGTTTAGGGTGGGCTAGGACTGCGAGGCAGCGGGAAGGAGGTGGGCGACAGGACAAAGAGACAAGGGCACCGTTGGCCACGGGTGGTGGTAGATGCAGCGGCGGCAGTGGTGATGGCGGTATCGAAGGAGGTGCGACGGTGGAGGCGGAGCAGTCGAAACAGTATAGCGTTCCGTAGCACCTCTCTAAATTAAAATTTAGAGTTATCTATCAAAATTTAACATTTCCATACAAGACAAACAATACAGTACTACATAGTTATTTTTATAGTGTTTTACATGGCGTTTCAGACTTTTTTTAAAAAAAAATTATATTTTTACCTGTTTAATTATAATTTTCAGCCGCTCCCGGCTGGAAAGAACAAAGCGAGGGGCTTCTGATACGCGGTGCCGGAACGACAACGCCGTACTGAGCATCCGCTCATGTGGGCCTTCGGCTCCAAGGACCAGCTGCGGTGGTGCATTAATGAGCCGGTCGGCCTCGCCGGCGGCAACGGCGGAGCACGGCCGCGCGGGGGGGACGGAGGGGACGGCGTCCGGCCGGCACGGGGAGGGAACATTTCGGCGCGGCAGCGAGAACGGAGAGAGGATGGGTGCGTACAAGCGGAAGTGCAGCGCAGAGAGGTGAACGATAACAACCATGGTAAAAAAACAATACTGAGCTTTCGAACGCTTGGGTTTGTACGTACCTAGCTATATACTCGTGCTACACGTACAAGATGTGGCCTACTGGCCTGTGGGTGTGGTGGCTCGGTGAGCTTCAGAAGTGGATCACCGGAGAGCGAATCTTGACGCATGTCATTCATGTCTGTACTTGGCATTACCTCAACTTTAATATCAGTTTACTTCTTTGTAAAAGAAATCACTTATTTGTAAGATAGTGGACTGACAATCTTGATTAATTGCAAGACATTAATAGCCACAGTTAAAAGCCGTTTTTTTTAAGGACGAATTAATGGTTAATATATATCATACATATCCATTAAGTAGACGGAAACATAGAAAACTAACATAAATCGTGTCAATCTATGTTTTGTTATCAAATGACCAACAGTGAATTACATTACCACTTGGAATGGTGGACATCAACATAAATGTTTTATAACACTACCAGTTGGATGTCCATTAATTAACCATGATCCTTGTTGCCTTGTACAATTTCTAGTACTACTCCCTCCGTTTTTTTTATTCGACGCCTTTGACTTTTGGTACGTCTTTGACCATTCGTCTTATTCAAAAATTTTATGCAAAGATGTAAAAAAATAAAACATATTTAAAGTACCTCTATTGATAAAACAAATCACAACAAAATAAATGATATTTACAAAAATAATTTGAACACGACGAATGGTCAAAGGCGTGTCAAACAGTCAAAGGCGTTAAATAAAAAAACGGAGGTAGTACATTTTATGCAAATGCATCATCAACATCGATTAAATGTTTTATAACAATACCACTTGGATGTTCATTAACCATGATCCTCGTTACCTTGTACAATTTCTAGTACTACATTATATGCAAATGCATCATCAACATCAATATCATGACTCAATATTTTTTTGAGAGAAAATTACATCATTAGTCACCAAACTTGTCCCGCCAATGCAGATAAATCCGTAAGTATCGAAACCGCTTATTTAGCTACCCAAACTTGCGAAACCGTTGCAATCAGGTACATAGGATGTTTTTTAGACTGTTTTGGTGATGTGCACTGTCATGCCAGCGTCTACGAGGCATTTTTCTTTTTCTTTTTTACTTTTAATGTGGGACCTATGAGAGACAGAGAGGAGAGAGGTAGAGAGGTGAGAGAGGGGAGAGATGACAAGTAGGTCCCACATTAAAAGTACGAAAAAAAGAAAAATGTCACATAGGCGCTGGTATGGCAGTCCACATCATTAAAACAGCCTAAAAAACTAGCGTATTGACTTGATTGCAACGTTTTCGTAAGTTTGGGTACCTCATTAAGCGGTTTCGATACTTATGGATTTATGTGCACAGATAGAACAAGGTTAAAGACTAATGGTGCAATTTTCTCCTTTTTTGACATGATATAGTTTAGTGATATCTTGGTCTTCTGTTGAATTAAGTACCTTTTTCTTGTAGAACAACATTATTAGTTATGAAAACCACCTTTTCTAGAGGTTTGCTGGATTATTATATCCTCGATTTGACCATCTCGATTCTTTGCCCATTTTTTTCTTCATTGATTTTTATTTGAAGAACCCAATGGCCTACCATGTTTTAGATAGATTTTATTTCATTTGCAATAGTTGGTTGCTCTTCTGGGATAGCAATTTTTATACGATGGTGTGTGTGTGTGTGACGCCGGATTGAGCAGATCTAGATGATCCAACTATTCACTCCTGAACGATCATTTGATGTTTGGTGGAGCATGAATGTTTGGTTCACAACGAGATGACCTAGACAGCAACACATACCAATATACCAAACAAAAAAGCAACTCCATGTAGATGTTAAATAGCCAAAGCTGGTTGACACCAATATATATCTAATAGATTGGTCTTAAAATAGTGCACCCATTTCTTCCTTGTGTATCCCGCCCCCTGCCTCCTTTTACCATTCTTTATGTCTGGCCACTCATACTTGGTTGCACATGTGTGCCTTCCACCCGCCAATGCTTCACGGGGGCTAACATCCACCCTAGGGGAATTTTCTCATGCCTCGTACGAGCAAAAGGTTTCCTACATCTTTGCCCTTGGCGGATGGCACCACAATTAGCAGCTAGAATACATATAACTTAGTCACTTGTTTAGATCTGTGAAAGCATATAGCAAATTATTCACTAAACTCTATAGATGAATTATCCTTTGAACTTGTTCACTTTGTTTTGTGCAAGGATCAAAATGAGACAACGATAATTTATTCTAATTTTTTACAAATCTATGACTATTTATACCCAACATATATTCTCAATCTTCTGTGTGGTTCCATCTTGGTGAATTTTTATGGGGCAATTGGAACACAGCACAATAAAAAAATTTATCAAATGGAATACATCTTGCTCTTCGCCAAATACTAAATGTAATAGAAAAAAGTTTGATAACTTGTTGACCTGATGTGAAATAATGATGTTGAATGCAAGATATCAAGGCCTCAAGCACATGTGTGGTGTTTTGACTTCATAAGTAATGGTCTCCAATTAATTCGAGGTACTTTATAAATGATTCTATAAGGCCATTTTATGTATGAACATGACCTACGGGATGTTCAATATTCATCTCGACCAACGTACAATAATCGTTGAAACCTTTTAAGTTAAATTCACCAGCATTGTCCAAACATATTGATTAATAAGGTAATATGGAAATTGTGCTCGCAGTTTAATTAATTGGATAGACAATATTGCAAGCGCCAAGTTATGAGTTGATAATAGGGAGAAATTTGACCATCTAGTCAATGAATTGATATAAGCCATAAAATATCTAAATGGACCACTGCACGAATTAATAGGTCAGCATATATCGTGCTCCATAAAATAAAGGGAATCAATCCCAATTTAAGTCGGCGATGGTCATGCAATCAATTTTTTCATGACAGCACATCACACACGAAGTCATTGCACACATAAGAAAACATCAAACACAAAGTCATTGGACTGAAGAATCGTTTGGTTCTTCAGCATATGTTCATTTGAAGTATTTATAATTTTTCACATCATTATTGATTCAGGTTGGCCGAACAAGCCATGCCATATGATCGAACTTCTGGTCCACCAATTTTATTAATCTTTGTATAGTATAAAAACAGATGATAACTATGGTAATTTTTTCAACACATTCTTATTAACTATTGATATATTTGTGATGTTAAGGTATTCCATATTTATTTCCCTTGTTGTCTTAATTTGATATATCCATTTCGGCGGATATCTTTAAAATTCAATAGATTTTGAAACCTTGGGGAATGAAATACTAATTTCACATTTATTTTTGTCATACCAAGTAATAATATTGTAACTCTTTTGGAACCCTCTTTGAGTTTTGTACTTCCAAATATGGTATCGATATTTCCATTATGTATGATTAGATCATGAAAGTACATTATTTTTTTAGAATGATATGTGTTGACGGTCCTTATTTGTAATATTTTGTATGCTTTTGACCGTCAACATATCTATAAAATAAAGGAATTCAAACTACATTAAGGCTAACATTAATGAGTTCCATGAGTTTTGGTGTAGTCTCATGTTTTGCAGGCATACACAAGAAAAAACGATTTATGGGCCGTATGCAAATCGGATGAAAGATGGAGTTTAAATTAAACATATTTTGAAAAGTCATCAAATGACAAAATGGACTGCACCATGATGAAGAGCTCGTCGAGACGATCGAAACGCATATATTATTTGCTATATTTGGAGCTCGGATGAGGGAGAAATGAGCTCCGGAATAACACGAGCCAGGCCGGGACCTAGACCTGCCGACCCACCAGGTCGGCCAGCCTAAACTGGGTCGGCCGGTCCACTTTTTTTGGGTGCTTTGGATTCTCCTTTGGCCCAGAGGTAGAGTAAGGCTCAAGGAACACGTGGAAGTCGGTCAGGGTGTCAAAAACCGACTTAAAACGTCGGTTTAGCATGCCACATGGCAAGAAGAGAGAAGATGAAGGAGAATATTCTTTGGACTCTACTTGGAGCTACTCCACCTTCACACTATAAATAGAGGTCCTCTCCCTCATTTGTGATCATGGTGAAGAGAAGGAATTAGTTCCACATTGTCATTAGAGTAGGAAGAGAGGTGAGGTGAGAGTCTTGGAGATGAGCCGGAGTCCCCGGCGCTCTCCTACTTGTACCTCGGGAATAGAGCTCGGCTTCGAGTAAAGTTCTGCTCTTCAGTCTGGTAACACTGTAGCCATGCTCTTTTATTTATAAAGTACTTTCAGTTCAATGCTAGTTTATTTACTGAGAACCCCGTTTGCAACTGGTGAGATATACTTTGCCTTTTGTGAATACTTTACTCGGTGCATTAGTAAAGTAGTAATTGTTAGTGTAGACGCGATGTCTACACTAGTAATTACCTTGGTTGACGCCCAGACCCAACGGACTGTCGTGGATGGTAGCAGGTGGTGACAGCACTGTCTATCCTTAGTAACGTTCCACCACGTTAGGGTTGGCTCCGTAGGGTCCTTCGGGGGTGACCGTAACTCTCTAGGCTTCTTAAGTGAAGGTGGGCGGGTAGCGGGCCTGCCGTGCTTCGACGTAAATAAAGCCAGCATAGAACTGAGTGCTCATTCTTAGACCAGTGTGACCTAAACCAGAAGACCCTCTCGACCTTCCTAATTGTTCTCTCTCCCATCTAGATAAGATTAATTCAAGACTGGTAGCTTCTTGTTCCCTGTGGATTCGATACCCCGGAATACTCTAGGGTGAAAGTCTTCAACGATATCCGTGCGCTTGCGGATTAATTTCTTTGAGCGTAACTATCGCCAACAATATGAGTAATTGCAATATCTACAACACACATATATGCACATCTATTATTTGTTGAGCTTATGACTTTTCTATTCATTAATAAGATTAATGTTTTAATAAGATTAATGTGTCATGAAACATAAAATTCATTAACAAGTGACATGTTATAACCATAATTAAATACATAATTTGTTACATGTACTTTTGAACAAAGATATAATGTACTTAACATTATTACAATTGCTTAAAATTTATTCTCAAATAAGAAAGTCAGAGATATGTAGATGAGTTGTACTATGTTGGCCACTGGCTTTCTTGAGCTTTTCCAAAACATTCATCATCTCTGTGACTATTTGCAAAATCGGTCTTTATCCTTTTCTATTTCTTTTCAGGGAACATATGATGTGCAATCAAGCTTACGGTCCAATCACCGTGCAATCAAACTATCAAAAGTTGTAAAAAATTCTGAAAAAATTTGTAGATGTACTCTTCAACTTACTCTATATCTGTATAAAATTTCAAGTTCAAATTCATTCTATATTAAAATTTATTAAAAATATAAAATTCTATTAATTTTGAACTTATCAAAACTGTCAATTTTTTTTATTCTTTATAACTCTTAATATAAAATGAATTTTGCTTTGAAACTTCATGCATAGGTAGAGTAAGTTGATTAGTGCATCTACAAATTTATTCCGAATTTTTTACAACTTCGAATAGTTCGATTGCACGGTGATTGCACCGTAAGCATGACTGCACATCATATGTTCCCTTCTTTTCAAGCGATTGTTCATAGAGATCGACAAGGTGTTTTGGCATACAATGGTTATGTCACCAATGATTTTGCCTCAACAATATCATACATTTTCACTCTTATAATTTTTCTCTTGCATCTCCCTTTTCTTTCCTCTTTCGGAGTACATTTCCTTTTCATGTTTTTTTGGTCAAAAGTGCATTATTTTGTTCAAAAACAAGTAAGGAAAAAATAAGTTTAGAAAATTTGTTCAATCCTTTTTCTCGATATTGTTGCTGCAGAAGAAAATTTAAAGCATGAAATGTGAAGTATGTTTTCTCCAACATCTCCTTATTCGCAACATTTTATCCACACAACCAAGGTTGTGAAATGATTTTAAATATGGTTGAATTATACCGACAAACAGTCTTATAATCTTGTAGTATTATAATATCTTTCCTTAAGCTTGTTCCAAAGGGCAGGGGATCTTTAACTTTATGGTATTCAGCTTTTAACCCTTCATTGTGATGGTGAATAAAGATAATAGTTTAAACTTTTCCTTGGTTAGACGTCGTATTTTCCTCCTTGATTGTTTTGTTGATAATATTTGCATCCAGGTGGATTTTAGCATCGAGCACCAAATACTTCTTGCCCATAATATCCAAAACTATGAACTCATCTTTTGCAAGAGTTGACATAACAATCTACAATATACATAAATGCAAACTATGAATTACTATATAAGCTAAACAATAAATAGTATTTTATCTTAGAAAAGGATACAATGAACAAAATATGTTAAGAAATTAATACGTGAAATTCATAACAACCTATTAGAGGTGATTATGCTGACATCATGTATTAAAATGACGAATAGTAAATTACATAAAATATGAATAATGTGTAAGATGGAGAGATTTCTTTCCTTCTTATCCTCATTCTTTCATTCATACAACCCTCCATTTATATCTGTATATGAGATGCTGCAATACATCAAGAGTTTCATGAAATGATGACAACTAAATATGGTTTTTATGGTAGAGAAGTTATGAGAATTCCTCCTTTTAATTAATGGGAGTTTTGGGATTTTGAACATATATATACATAATGTTTTGTAACATATTGGGCAAGATAAAAATCACACATTTCAGTCAGATAATTGTTTTAAAAAAATTATCACAAAAATTGTATGAATTAGACATTATAAATCCGCTGCCACATATAGTTAAAAAAATGTGACCATTCGGGAAGTTAGATATAGTTTGTAAGGTAATAATGTGACCATCTATGTCTTTGTGGGTTTTCAAGGTAATATTTTCATCAAGTAGCCCTACAAATTATTAATTGGCAGCGATGTTGGAGTTGTGTGAATATACACAATGTGTGTGTGTGTGTGTGTGTGTGTGTGTGTGTGTGTGTGTATAATGTATTTGTTTTTTCTTTGCTCTTCTTGCATTAAGCTAAAAAAATCTAAACCAGAAAATGAACTATTCCAAGTTAGAAATATTTTTTGGTTTCTTTAAATGTTCATAACACTGAGCCTTAATTTAATTCTTATTTTAGATGTGTATAATTTTTTTAAAAAAACATATGTGTGTTCCCCTCCACCTATGACTTGGCCAGCATTGTCATGCATCTTTATGTAAATGACGTAGAGACAAACATACGGACCTTTCTAGAAAAACATATGGACCATTTTCTATACCAGAAGGTGGTTTTGCATTACGCCTTTGTGAAGTTCACTTCTGTATGTTGCCGCTCTTACACTCTTCATCATCAAAATTTACTTTTTTGTATACTTATAAAAAATAAGAAGGCATGTGGTCATCATATTTGTCACCATGTTGAGAAGACGTAGACACAGTGATAACAAGGACAAGGCAATGGATATCTAGATAAATATCCATAGAATAAAATGGCCTAAGAGTAACTAAGTTATATAATAAACTAGTTAAGAAATTAAAATATTGTGCAAGAGTAACTTTTCTTCGGGAGGTCAATAATATCGTTAGATCAAATATGATTTATATGTATTATCCATATCATCCTTAGTAGTCAGAAGTTATGGGTTTCACTACAGGAGGCGGCAACAGTCTAGACGGCTAAAGCCGTCGATACAAATACATCAACCGTCGGGTTTAATTACTCTCGACGGCTAGCCGTCGACACAAGGCCGTCGAGTGAAGGTCGTCGAGAGAAAGAGATAGTGTCGACGGCTTAGCCGTTGATACTACTACTCTCGATGACCTTATGCTACGCCGTCGATACAGACCACCCAAACGCCGTTTCCTGCATGGTGGGGCCAGTATCGACGGCCGGTAACTAGTCGTCGACACTGTCGTTGATGGGGCCCACCGTGCACAGCATTTGTTGACGTGGACGAAACTACTGTGCCGACGGCCATATGTTACCGTTGAAACTGGCAGTGATGGGTCCCACCGAGAGCCAGCGCCTGGTGACGTGGATTGAACCGGGTAGTCTCGACGGCCCATTAATGGCCGTCGGTACAGCTTCTCCTTGGCAGGCTATATCGACGGCCCGATGACAGCCGTCGAGACAGTCCTAGAGCAAAAAAAAAAAAAGTTTTGCATATTGTAAAAAAATTCACAAATTTGTACGGCTGCCGCGGCTGCACCCAGTAGCAGCGACAGCCGCATCTGCAAACCCAAAATACCCCGCAATTATATATATACCCATCGTCGCATATATGCGACCACAATTCATCCAAATCACATATATAGCACATCTCCACAAAACTAAACAAAACCACATCGCGACAAACACATATAGCACATACAAAGATAACTCGTCGACACAATCACATCGAAGTCCAAGTTCATCACCATGCAAAAGCTATCAAATAGCAAATGCAACACGAAGTTTCCAACTAATAGTAACAAAGTAAAAAGTAAAGCTACTGATCAGGGTTGTTTGGCCGAGGATCGTTCTCCGGTGGTGGCCGTCGGGATGGGGCGTGCGGCGCGGGAGCGGTGGAGGTGGAGCAGCGGAGGTGGCCGGCGGTGGAGGCGGCGGGCGCGCTGGTGCGTGGGATGCTGGACTTGGCGCTGGACGGGCGGGGTGGTGGAGGAGGCGACGGAGAGGTGCGGCGGCGAGAGCCGCCGGCGACACGGCGGGGCAGGGAGGCGGTTCGGCGGCGGCGGCGGCGTGGAGGCGGCTTGGCGGCGGCGGCGGCGAGGGAGGACTGGCGGCGGCGATAGCGAGATGGCGGCGGCGGCGGCGTGGAGACGACCAGCGCGAGGCGTCTGGCGGCGGCGACGGCGCGATGGCGGCGGCGCGGAGGCGCGAGGCGGGCGGCGCGCAAGAAGGGGACGCAGCGCGCAGATGGAGGAAGCCGCACGGCGGCGTGGACGCTGGCGCGACAAGGCCGGGAGGCGGCGGGCGAGGCGTGAGGCGGGCGGCGCAGAGGCGTGGCGGCGGCGTGGTCGCTAAGTCCCCGAGCCCGCGGTGACAATATAAAGATCAGTATCGACGGCTAAGCCCTAGGCCGTCGACACAATCTACGTAACGGCCGCATAGTTTCGACGGCTATAAAAAGGCCGTCGATAATGTTCTGATCAGTGTCGACAGGCGCTACTAAGCCGTCGATATTATCCACCTGTCTTGACGGTTAAATACTAGCTGTCGATACTAGACTGGTAGCTCACTTCTCAGTGTCGACGGCTTGGATACCAGCGGTCGACACAGTCGTTGGGAAAGTTCGTATCGACCGCACGTAGCAAAACCGACGAAACAAACTCTCCTGAGGGTTTACGTTGACTGCCGTCGACTAGGGGTGTCAGTATCGACGGCACAACTCCAGGCCGTCGATAGAAGTGCTTGTCTCGAGGGCTTCCCCCCTTAAAGGGCATCACTGGTCAAACCTCTCTGTTTAAATTATATAAATTTAAAAAACCAAAGTTCAAATATTCAAATTGTTCCATGTTGCTTTCTACTGGGAATTACACACCTGGAAAAAATATCAAATAATTTAGAACTTCCTATGAGGTCACTCCTTTGAAACCTGAAGCTTTCCGGAGAAATTCACCTAGAGTTTCATATTTCATGTGATCAAAGCAACGTCAAACATCCCATTTGAATTTAAATTATGTTCATTTGTAAATTTAAATTTATGTTTTCCTACTATTCAATAATAGATACCCGCACGCCCGCACCCAACTATTTTTTGAATTTTTGACTACTAAAATTGAAATTCTTAAATTTAAACGGTATTTAGTACATTAATTAAAAAGCTATATATGTTCAATATTCCTCAATTCAAACATTACAAAAATACCTACCTACAAAATTAACAAAATGCAACATTTCTCTACTTTTTATATCAAAATCACAGGAATTTTCAACAAAGATTAAAATACAAATTAAACAAAATGGAATAGAAAAAGATTATAAAATCGATACTGTCTGACTGTCTCGACGGCTTAACGGTGGACCGTCGGTACTGTTAGACGCCGTCACGCCACGCAAGCTTGCCGTGGGCCTTTCCCAAGCTAACTCGACGGCTTTTTATGGGCCGTCGAGACTGACCCCTAGGTTTTAGTTGTATCGACGGCTTTTTTATGGCCGTCGATACTACGTTACATGTTTCGACTGTTAATGTTTGGCCATCGAATCAACTTTTGGCAGTCGAATCTATTTTCGTTTCCTGTAGTGTTTGTCCTTATGACTCATGGTTCACGTAAAAAAGAAGACATAAAGTAGTTAAATTAATTATCTTTTTAGAAGGGGAATAACGGAGAAGCACAAATTCGTTCCACATGCGCACAAGCGTGCACACACATTACATACAGATTAAGGGCATTTGGTTAAAAGGGCAATAATTCCCTAGGTAGATAATTCTCTAAAGGGATTTTTTTTGGCATTTCATTTCCAGTGACAATCATCCTTTTCCCATCCAAAACCACTGCTTCTTCCCCCTTCATCTTCCTCACCTCATAGACACGTACACTTCTGCATCCTAGAGCCCGCCGTGCTTCCTCCCTGCCATGTCTTGGATGCCCCAACGTGATGCATAGGCGCCCGACGAGTGACGGAACACACAAGCAAGTGACACAATACACTAGCAGTGACAAATCCAAATTTGATGGCGCTGCACTTCTCCCTCGAGGCTGGCCGTTCCATGTGAAAGTGCATCTAGGCCTTTATGTGATTTTAGTGATTAATGAGTAACAACTATAGAGCTAATATTTCTATTGGAGAATTGTATACAGTGGTTATAAAGGTTAATTCCATGAGGTACATATTTACATGCGATGTTGTACCTCTCAAAAATGGATATATTGCAAGAAGGCATCAAGACTAGTATTTATTTGTAAATCTTAATTTATTGAGTCCTAGTGATGCCGTACTATAAAGAGGGATGCAATGGAGAAGCTTATAAAGGTTCCTAAGTGCTCAAAATAGGCATCTCGAAGTTCGTGTGAGTTTTCAACTCAAAATACACCCTATATAGAACCTATGCCATCAGAACATCCGACGTGGGTCGGAACATCCGATGGTGAGTCAGCTTGCCAGTTTTCAGAGCTATCCAGCAAAGGATCCATCGGAACTTCCATCGGAACATCCGATGCAGGTCGGAACATCCGACGGGAGATCAGAACATCCGATGCGGTATTAACTGCACAACGGCTAGTTTTCGGGATTCTCTATTTAAAGCCGTCTCTAATACCTTCCAAAGGCTGCTGGCACTGTTTACTCTCTGATTACACCTTGATTTGAATCTAATTCTTCCTGTTCATCTCTCTCAAGAACCCTAGCCTTTGTCTCTCTCTTGTTCATCTTGTGAGATCTAGATCTAGAGAGATCAAGACAACCTAAGTGCTCTGCGAATTAGAGATTCAAGTTTTGAGCACTTAGCAATTCCTATTGTCTACATTGCAGTTGTTACTCTTGGAGGCTTGAAGGGCTCCTAGACGGCTAGGTGTCGCCGGTGAGTCGCCGATCTTCGTGTGGCGTGCCTCCGGAGTTTGTGAAGGTGTGAATCTACCTCCGCAAAGAAAAGAATTCAACTAGTGATCGCCGGTGAGTGCTTTGTGCTTCGCTGGTAAGGGGGATTAGGGTCTTAGTGATCCGGGCTTTGTGCCTTCCCTAATGGTGAGTAGGATCTCCCTTCAAAGATCCGAACATCGGTAAATAAAAATCATCGTGTTTTTTGTCTTGATCTTGTTTTGGTGTCTTTATTACTTGTGTTGGCCTGTTCTGAGTATTCTTGAATAGATCTAACCTTGGTTTTGCGAGAAATCAGTTTTTCTATAGGTTTTCGACAGATTCCAGAACACCCCGGATCGGAACATCCGACGGCCGTCGGAACATCCGACCCAGATCAGAACATCCGACGGAGGACTCTCTGGACCAGGTCGGAACATCCGACGGGCTGGTCACTGTTTGAGTTGTTTTAATTCCGCAATTTCGTCTATTTGCCTATTCACCCCCCCTCTAGGCGGCATAGCGATCCTTTCAATTGGTATCAGAGTCTAACCTCTTGTTTTGAGCTCAACAGCTTGGAGAATCATGCCTAACAACAAAGACGAGATCGAGACTTCAAGTGAAGGCAACAAAAAGGCTACCATTCCTTATGTTTATCCTGATTCAACATCCTCATCTCATGTCTCTGTTCCTACTGGGCGTGCGCCTCACTTCGATAGCACATACTACCCACAATGGAGACATAAGATGAAGATGTATCTAATGTCTATTCATCCTTCTATTTGGAGAATTGTAGAAACAGGTTTCAAGCCCAAAGAACCGGATAACCTCACTGCCGATGAGGAAAGAGACTCCTTCCGCAACTATCAAGCCGTCAATGCTTTATTTGGTGCCTTGAGCCCAAGTGAGTTCAATCGGGTTGACGGACTTGAAGAAGCCAAAACAATTTGGGATACCCTCAAGGTTGTTCACGAAGGCACATCAAGTGTGAGGGAAACCAAGATCGAGCTTATCAATGTCAAGCTTGGAAGGTTCATCCTAAAATAAGGACAAGACTACAAGACAATGTTTGGTCGACTCATGATATTGGTAAATGAGGCCAAGGAACTTGGATGCAAGTCTCTCACTGATCATAAGGTGGTCAAGATTCTATTCCGGGCTATCACTCCAACCAATCGCCATTTAGTGCAAATGATTCGAGATAGAGACAACTATCACTCAATCACACCGCATGAAGTGTTTGGAAGAATTCTTAGTGATGAGTTGATGGATCAAGAAGCCTCGAACATTAAAGAGATGACTCAATCAAGTAAGAAGAAGAGCATTGCATTGAAGGCGAGCAAAGTGTCAAAGACAAAAGATAATAGCTCAAGCAGTGATGAAGATGGGCAAATGAACATGGAAGAGATGGCGTTCTTTGTGAGAAGATTCAATAAATTTCTCAAGAAGAATGGCTACAATAGCAAAGGCAAGAAGGATTTCGGAAAATCCAACTCTTCAAGAAGTTCAAGAAGAAAGTGCTATGAATGTGGTGAAACCGGATATTTCATTGCCGATTGTCCACATAAGAAGGATAAGGACAAGGAAGACAAGAAGAAAGAAAAGAGTTACAAGAAGGATAAAGAAAAGAGCAAGAGACACAAGAGAAGTTCAAGAGGTGAAGCTCACATTGGTGAGGAGTGGGACTCCGAATCCAACTCCGAATCCGACTCCGAGTCCGATGATGAGAGTGTAGCATGTCTTGGAATAGCTATTCCAAAAAGGACATCATCTCTATTTGGCGAATTGACGGATGATGATGAACCATCTACGTGCTTCATGACCAAGGGCCCTAAGGTATCATCAAGATCTTCTAAATCTCTAGTCAATTCTTATACTAACAACTCTAGTGATGATGAGGACGATACAAGTCATGCTAGCTTGGTCAAGATGATGAGGAATTTTGATATAGGTAAGTTGACCGAGCTCATGGAGAGAGTTGAGCAACAAGAGGACCTTCTTGAGAAAGGAGAAGACTTGCTCATCCTTGAAAAGGAGATAAACCTCCAACTTGAGAAGGAACTAGCATTGGAAAAGAAGAGGGTTGAGGAGATGACCAAAGAATTCTCTAAGGTCACATCTAAAGCAAGCTCTCTTGAGATCAACAATGATTCACTTAAAGAAAAACTCATCAGTGCAAAGGAAGCACATGAGACTCTTAGGGCGAAGTTTGATGATCTTTTGAAGAGCACCTCTACTCTTCCAAATGCAACTTGCGACTCAACTCCTTCCACGAGCAATGGTTGTGCAAGGTGTTATAATGTGGATGTAAATGCTTGTGCAACAAACTTTGCCACTTTACAAGATCTTGCTAGTGAGAATGAGAAGTTAAAGGGTCTACTTGAGGACGGTATTCAAAGATCTTACAAATCGAGTAAGGGACTTGATGAGATACTAGACAAGAGAAGAGGAAACTTCAAGAAGGCCGGACTTGGCTATGTTCCACCGAAGGGTAAGAAAGCACATGTTGTGGTGACACCGGTCACTAAGCCAATCCATTTTGTGAGAGAGCAAAGCTCAAAGGCTCACATTTCTCACTCTACTTTTAATGCCTCTTACATTCTTAAAAAGAATAATTGTGGTAGAGTGCTTGCTTATCATGTTGGACGAAAGCGTACTAATGCACCTTTGGTGAGATCCATTTGGGTCCCGAAGGCTCTTGTGACTAGCCTCAAAGGACCCAATCAAATTTGGGTACCTAAGACCAAAACTTGAACTTTATAGGAATATATCTCCGGTGGCCCTAGTTGGGTACTTGACAGCGGTTGCACTCATCATATGACTGGGGAGAAGGGAATGTTCTCTCAAATTAATTGTTACAATCAACCAAGTGAGAGCATTACTTTTGGGGATGACAGTAAACGTGATGTACTAGGTCTTGACAAGATTGTAATTTCTGAAAATCTTTTTCTTACAAATGTCCTACTTGTTGATTCTTTTAAATATAATCTATTATCGGTACAACAATTTTATGCTATCGGTTATGATTGTATTTTTTCTTATGATGGTGTGAATGTCGTTCGAAAGAGTGATGGTTTAATAGCCTTTAAAGGTCATCGAAAGAGAAAGTTCTATCTTGTGGATTTCTCTACGGATAAGCCAAGCCCTGGAATATGCCTACTGGCTAAATCTAGCATGGGTTGGCTTTGGCATCGCCGACTAGCCCATGTTAGTATGAGAAACCTTCACAAACTCTCGAAAGGAAATCACATCATTGGACTAACAAATGTGAAGTTCAAGAAAGACAGGCCTTGTAGCGCATGTCAAACGGGAAAACAAGTCGGAGCATCCTATCCTTCAAAGAACGTGATGACCACGACAAGACCTCTACAACTACTACATATGGACCTCTTTGGACCTATTGCATACATAAGTATAGGAGGTAACAAATATGGTCTTGTTATTGTTGATGATTTTTCACGCTTCACGTGGGTATTCTTTTTGCATGATAAGACAGAGGCAAAAGGAATCTTAAAAAAGTTTATGAGAAGATCTCAAAACGAATTTGAAATGAAGATTAAGAAGATTCGAAGTGATAATAGAAAGCAATTCAAAAACACCGATGTTGAAGAATATCTTGATGAGGAAGGCATTAAGCACGAGTTCTCGGCCCCCTACTCCCTTCAACAAAACGGGGTGGTCGAGAGGAAGAATCGAACCCTCATCGAGATGGAGAACCATGTTGAATGAATACAAGGTTTCAAATATATATTGGGCGGAAGCCGTGAACACCGCCTGTCACGCCATCAACCGACTTTATCTACACAAGTTGTTGAAGAAAACCTCATATGAGCTTCTTACCGGTAACAAGCCAAATATTTCATACTTCAGAGTTTTTGGCAGTAAGTGTTATATTTTGAATAAGAAGTCTAGAAGTTCTAAGTTTGCTCCTAAGATTGATGAAGGTTTTATGCTTGGTTATGGATCAAATGTCTATGCGTACCGAGTTTTCAACAATACCTCCAGTGTGGTTGAAATCTCACATGAAGTGACATTTGATGAGATTAACGGCTCTCAAGTAGAGCAAGTTGATCAATGTGTGTTAGATAAAGAAGAGCCACCTTGTGAAGCAATCAAGAAAATGGCTATCGGTGATGTCAAACCTAAAGAAGGCGTAGAAGATGAAGACTCACTACCCTTGTCAACTCAAGTTGAACCTCCAACGACTATTCAAGAAGAGGAGGATGATAAGTCAAGTGAAGGTGATGATGAAGATCCCAACCCACCGAATGCACATCCAAGAGTTCGTCAAAGTGTTCAACGAGATCATCCCGTCGAAATCATCATTGGTGATATAAATAAGGGAGTAACTACTAGATCTCGTCTTTCAAATTTTTGTGCATTTTACTCGTTTGTCTCCTCTCTTGAGCCACTAAATATAGATCAAGCAATCAAGAATCCCAATTGGATTATTGCAATGGAAGAGGAGTTAAACAACTTCACTAGAAATGAAGTATGGGAGTTGGTGGAAAGACCGAAACAAAATATTATTGGTACAAAATAGGCCTTCCGCAACAAACAAGACGAACATGGTATAGTGACAAAAAACAAAGTACGGTTGGTTGCACAAGGCTTCACGCAAATCGAAAGTTTGGATTGTGGTGAGACTTACTCTCCCGTAGCAAGAGTAGATGCTATTAGAATTTTAATTTCTTTTGCTACTCACCATGGCTTTAAGTTGTGACAAATGGATGTCAAGAGCGCGTTTCTTAACGGTCCACTTTCCGAGCTTGTCTACGTTGAGCAACCACCGGGTTTTGAAGACACAAAGTATCCAAATCATGTCTACAAACTCAACAAGGAGCTCTATGGGTTGAAACAAGCACCTCGTGCATGGTATGAGCGCCTGAAAGATTTTCTGGTGAGAAAATGTTTTGAAATGGGTAAATCTGATCCTACGCTCTTTACTAAGCTAATAGATGGTGATATCTTTGTTTGTCAAGTTTATGTTGATGATATCATATTTGGATCTACTAATGAGTGTTTTTGCAAAGAGTTTAGTAGTTTAATGACTAAACGATTTGAGATGTCTATGATGGGAGAGTTGAAATTCTTCCCTGGTCTACAAGCGAAACAAATGAAGGAAGGGACTTTCATTACCCAATCAAAGTACGTGAAGGATATGCTTAAGAAGTTTGATATGAGCGACGCCAAACCAATCAAGACTCCTATGCCAACAAATGGTCACCTTGATTTAAATGTAAATGATAAGGACGACGATCAAAAGGTATATCGTTCTATCATTGGCTCTCTGCTTTACCTTTGTGCATCTAGGCCTGATATAATGCTTAGTGTGTGCATGTGTGCAAGATTTCAAGCTGCACCCAAGGATTGCCACTTAGTGGCAGCCAAGAGAATCTTGAGATATTTGATACACACTCCCAACTTTGGCCTTTGGTATCCTAGAGGGTCAAACTTTGACCTAATCGGCTATTCAGATGCGGATTATGCCGGTTGTAAAGTGGATATGAAGAGTATCTCCGGTACTTGCCAATTCCTTGGAAGGTCGCTCGTTTCGTGGGCGTCCAAGAAACAACATTCTGTAGCCCTATCCACAGCCGAAACTGAATATATTGCCGCAGGACATTGTTGTGCCCAACTACTTTGGATGAGGCAAACACTGAGAGATTATGGCCTTAACCTCAACCACATCCCACTTTTGTGTGACAATGAGAGTGCCATAAAAATAGCCAACAATCCTATTCAACACTTCCGAACCAAACATATCGATATTCGCCACCACTTCTTAAGAGACCATTCAACCAAAGGTGATATCGATATTACCCATGTGAGAACCGAGAACCAACTAGCTGATATTTTCACCAAACCACTTGATGAGAGAAAATTCTGTGAGTTGCGAAGTGAATTGAATATCCTTGACTCTCGGAATGTTGCTTGAAATATTGCACACATTGTTTGGTGATTGAAAAAGTTTTATTTATCTTGTTATCTATTTTACTATAGCTATATAGGATTATAAATAAATTGATTGATTTGGTTCTTCGGATATTCATATCCTATCTATTCTCGGATGAGCTTAGTTTGATTGATTGATATGCTTACGGGTCATTCATGGGTAAATTCAATTCTTAGAACTCCCCTCTATCCTCCCGGAGCAATCTCATCTATTCTCAAGGAGTCTGGAGTCCAAAACTTTCAAATCCAGTAAGAGGGGGTCGGATGTTCCAGTCGGCATCGGAACTTCCGATGGGATCCAGTGAGGGTACCGTCGAATGTTTCGACCGGCGTCGGAACTTCCGATGCTGTCCAGTATGGGGTCCGTCGGATGTTCCGTCGGAACTTCCGTCGGATGTTCCGACGCGACTCAGATCTGTGACTTGTCTTCTTTTTAACCGCGTGGGTCCTGTTCCTCCTTTTACCCCATAGGTTTTACCCTAGCTTTTTACCTCCCCTTCTCTCTCCTCTTAGGCGGCGACTGCACAGGGAGCTCGGATCTTCCGGCGGCGGCGGATCTTCCGACAGCGGTTCTTGCGTCCCGTACGCCTCTCCACCGCCCCGCCTCCTCCCTGCTCGTCTCCCTCCTCCTCCATTGAAGGTGAAAGCCCCAAATTTTGAAACCTTCTAGAACGTGCAATGTGCGTCGTTTTGATTCAAGTTCGAGACTAAATATGCTTCTATCTTGTTCATGGAAGTATTCCCCACCTTTTGCTGCCTCGGATTCGTCGTTTGGGCTACGAGAATGTTCCTTTGATATTCTGGATTTCATCTGGTGTGAGATCAAGATCAGTGCTTGTGATCTAAAGAGGAGCTGTCCTTATGCTCCTTATCTGATGAGCATGATCATATGTGTCACTGGTCTCAAGTTTGTACTGGATGTGAAGCATACTCCATACCTGGTGACCACCCGTGGACTGGCTTCTCCTGATGGGACTTTTGCGACACCACCCAGGAGGGGTTCGGCTACTCGTGATAGCGCGGGGCCTTCTTCTGCTCCTCGTGATAGCGCGGGCCTATCGTCGGCTCGGTCCAGTCCATCATCTTCTGGAGGGTCCATCAAAAAGATGCTGAAATCTATCTTCTGCATGTGCCGCAAGACAAATGATCGGGTTCAGGAATCCATTGTACGTCTTTGCGACAATCGAAAGCAGATTCAAGACATCAAGAAGCATCTTGGTATGCCTCTCTCCTCTGATGATTCCGCGTCCTCCTACTCCACCATTGACACCTATACTCGAGGATTGTTTGGGATTCCTCCTTCCGGTGGCGGCAACAACAACGACGATGATGATGAGGTCACCGGTGGTGGTGGTGGTGGTGCCGGTGGTCGTGGGCAAAGAAGCAGCAGCCGATCCGAGTGGATTGAGTGATCCAATTTGTTTGTCTCTTTTTGGCGTCTTGATGCCAAAGGGGGAGAAATGTTCTGGGTTCTGGGGAAGAAATTGGAGAAACGTTATCTCATTCCTATCTTAGATTCCTTGTTTGAAACTTGAATGATTAAGTGTGTGAAAAACTATGTTTTAAACTCGATGTTTATGTGGTACGCTATGGCTGTAAGACTTTATTTAATTATTCTGTGATGATGATATAATGGTGAATTGCTTGGTCATTTAAGTTCTTTCGCATTGTGTGATATATCCTGTCATATTGCATCTAGATTCAAATTTTGCCAAGGATATAGGGGGAGCTCCTGTTGTTATACTTGTCATAGTTTCAGGGGGAGCTTCCGTTTATATTCCTTGTTTAATTTATTTGTGAGCTATAATTGTTGTCATCAATACACCAAAAAGAGGGAGATTGAAAGTGCATCTAGGCCCTTATGTGATTTTGGTGATTAATGACTAACAATTATAGAGCTAATATTTCTATTGGAGAATTGTATACAGTGGTTATACAGGTTAATTCCATGAGGTACATGTTTACATGTGATGTTGTACCCCTGAAAAGTGGATATATTGCAAGAAGGCATCAAGACTAGTATTTATTTGTAAATCTTAATTTATTGAGTCCTAGGGATGCCGTACTATAAAGAGGGATGCAATGGAGAAGCTTATAAAGGTTCCTAAGTGCTCAAAATAGGTATCTCGAAGTTCGTGTGAGTTTTCCACTCAAAATACACCCTATACAGAACTTATGCCATCAGAACATCCGACGTGGGTCGGAACATCTGATGGTGAGTCTACCGCCAGCCAGAGCTATCCAAGAAAGGGTCCATCGGAACTTCCATCGAACATCCGATGCGTGTCGGAACATCCGACGGAGATCGTAACATCCGATGCGGATTAATCGCACAACGGCTAGTTTTCGGATTCTCTATTTAAAGCCGCCTCTAATACCTTTCAAAGGTCACGACACTATTTACTCTCTGATTACACCTTGATTTGAACCTAATTCTTCCTGTTCATCTCTCTCAAGAACCCTAGCCTTTGTCTCTCTCTTGTTCATCTTGTGAGATCTAGATCTAGAGAGATCAAGGCAACCCAAGTGCTCTGCGAATTAGAGATTCAAGTTTTGAGCACTTAGCAATTCCTACTGTCTACATTGCATTTGTTACTCTTGGAGGCTTGAAGGGCTCCTAGACGGCTAGGTGTCACCGGTGAGTCGCCGATCTTCGTGTGGCGTGCCTTCGGAGTTTGTGAAGGTGTGAATCTACCTCCGTAAAGAAAAGGATTCAACTAGTGATCGCCGGTGAGTGCTTTGTGCTTCGCTGGTAAGGGAGATTACGGTCTTGGTGATCCGGGCTTTGTGCCTTCCCTAACGGTGAGTAGGATCTCCCTTCAAAGACCCGAACATCGGTAAACAAAAATCATCGTGTTTTTTGTCTTGATCTTGTTTTGGTGTCTTTATTACTTGTGTTGGCCTGTTCTGAGTATTCTTGAATAGATCTAACCTTGGTTTTGTGATAAATCTGTTTTTCTACAGGTTTTCGACAGATTCCAGAACACCCCGGATCGGAACATCCGACGGCCGTCGGAACATCCGACCCAGATCAGAACATCCGACGGAGGGCTCTCTAGACCAGGTCGGACCATCCGATCTGCATCGGAACATCCGACGGGCTGGTCACTGTTTGAGTTGTTTTAATTCCGCAATTTTGTCTATTTGCCTATTCACCCCCCTCAAGGCGGCATAGCGATCCTTTCACCAAGGCCAGTAGGGATGACACTATAGTTGTCCCCATACTTCGCGCTTCCTACTCTACATGGTCGCCGCTACCACTATGAAGCCAACCCGCCATGACAGCCATGGGGTGGCTATCACCACTCGTCGCCCACGAACCAGCTAGTCCACCATCGACGCCCTATCACTAGCTGTCGTCATCGCCCTCGATCCACCCTGCAACCCTTGATCCAGACCACCGCCATATCCCCCCTACACCCTGCCTTCCTCGAGCTCCAATTACGGCAAACAACAAAAGAGTAAGGTGAAAACCTGCGAGGCAAGGTGGAGCGGGTTAGCCACAGAGGTGGAGGTGGAAGAGGAGGGGATTCGAGGCGGCAGCGATGGTTTTTGAGGAGGAGTCGAGTGAGAAAGCGAGACAGGAGAGACAGAGATGTAGATCCATGAGTCCGGAGGGAAGGAGGCTTTCCTCAGGGATATGGTGCAAAACCGGCCGAAAATCCCTAGATCCATGGGTTTCCAAATGGCCACGTAAATGGCCGTGGAAATTTTCTGTGCGGGCTACGATGCCCCCAAGAATGGGTGGTCATCCAGGTGAAGTTTAGGGCTTCCAAACAAGTCCTAAAGATTATATTGAATACTAACCCCAAATTTAATATGGTCTGAACATAGTAGGGTTGGGAGTAAAATGTAAGAGCAAAGCTAGCAAAAGCTCTATATGGCGTTTTATATTTGCAGCACGTATAGAGTGTCTGGTAGGTGAGGGAATCTTTTAGAGTGTAGTGTAAAGTCTGAAGGACGTTTTAAAGAAACTCAGAATTTGCAAAGATGGGTATTTACAAAGAACTTTTAAAGTCATTGCTAGCTTTGCTCTAAGAGAGTGGATATAGAGATTGTGTAAAGAGAAATAGTACATTGATTAAACATTAGACAAATAGTGTTAAAATGAATTTAAAATAAAGCCACCAATAACCAGTAATGTACCCTAAAGACTCTCGGTTAGCAAAGACACATGTGTATCCTAACCTAAACTTGGAATAAATCGAGACATGACTATACATGAGCCTAGACCTGCTCACGGGAAACCCGGCCAGAATCTGCCCGAGCCCTACCGAAAAGCTCGGCCTACCGGCTAAAAAGCCCGACCCGATCGGCAGACGGCCGTGCTCTGCCTCTGCTCAAGTCTTATGGTTGGCAAGGCGGGCCCTGCCCGGATTTCACTGATTTTAGCGTGGCCGGGTCGGGTCGGCCGGCCGGGCTCGGCTCGGTTTTTGGCCGGCTTTTCCAGTTGGTTCAAATCACTTCCTACGGGTTTGAACAGGTGATGAGCCCAAGCCCAATAACCAAACCCGGACAGGCTGGCCTCACTAGTCACAACCGCGAGCGCGACGTTAACCAGTGAATATTGTGATAAACTGGTGTGCTAGCTTTACAAATACTAGTACATTTTTTATTCACAGTTATCCACTATTTTGGGTAGAGGATTTTCTTTTTTGTTCACCGTCACACTAACCAAAGTGCCGGAGCGAAGCAACCCAACGCTCACTGACTCACTCCCTCAGCTAGAGCTCAGCAAGGAAGCTTCACCTCAACACATACCACCACCTCTTCCGCCTCTCCCACTCCCACTCTCCCCACACGCGCACACCCACTCCTACACCTCTCCCTCCTCCCCCACCCTCCGGTTCATGTCCTGCTGCTCCCCATGTCGCCCCCACTCGAGCTCGACTACATAGGCCTCTCGCCGCCGGCCGCCGCAACGGCCGCCGACGCCGCCCCCGGGACCGACGACCTGAAGGGCACCGAGCTCCGCCTCGGCCTGCCGGGCTCCGAGTCGCCGGACCGCCGCGTCGCGGCCGCGGCCGCCGGCGGCACTACCCTGGACCTGCTCCCCAGCAAGGGCGCCAAGCGCGGGTTCTCCGACGAGGCGGCCCCCCCCTCGCCCGCCGCCGCTGCCGGGAAGGGCAAGAAGGTGGCGGAGGAGGAGGAGGAAGGGGAGGAGAAGAAGGTGGCCGCGCCGCCGCAGCCGGCCGCCAAGTAGGTGGAATTGTGGATTGCTGGAGGAAATCTTGGTGCTTTGCGCAGCTCCTACTTTTGTGGAGATTTTTTTCTTGGTTCTTGGGACTATGGTAACTGATGGGAGGAGAGCTCTGCAAATTTTGGAATTTCGGGATGCTTGGAGGATGTTTTGTTCTTGGGGGAAATCTTGTTGGAAATTGTGGCGTGGGATATTTGCAATATTTTGTTGGAAATCTGTTTCTATTGTCAGTTTTTTATTTTATGGAAACGACACAAGCGCTGAATTCTGTTTCAGGAAGCTATTTCCTCGCTTCTTCATTTCGATTGTTTTACATTTTTGGTGGCAAACTGGGAATTTGGCCCTCGTTGTGTTGTGAACGTGGAAAACAAAAGTTGTAGCTTTCAGTAGTTCTTTTAAAATTCACACTTTTCTTTTTCCGCAATTTTTTGAACTTAGAAAATTTCCTCCTTTTCCTTTCAGTTTTGAGCTTTCTTGAATTTTTTTGGGCTCAATTCTTCTGTTACAAACCTTTTATCTACTATTTGGCCTTTGTTTGTACTGCATTTTGTTCAGTCCTTTCATCTGATATTACTTTGTTCGAATTCTTTTGCTGATCTTAAAAATTTGCTTAATTATCCCACATGAATAGATCACATACAGATCTGTCACTTGCTTGTGCTATGGTTGTAAAATTGGCGACCTTGTGATGTTTTGTGCAGGGCTCAGGTGGTGGGATGGCCGCCAATCCGCAGCTACCGCAAGAACACGATGGCGACGAACCAGCTGAAGAGCAGCAAGGAGGACGCCGAGGTCAAGCAGGGCCAGGGGTTCCTCTACGTCAAGGTCAGCATGGATGGCGCGCCGTACCTCAGGAAGGTCGATCTCAAGACATTTAAGAACTACAAGGACCTGTCGACTGCTCTCGAGAAGATGTTCATGGGTTTCACTACCGGTGAGATGGCACGGGTTACTCTCTGATTTTGCGAGTGCATGCTTGATTAGCTATGTAATTGCGTTTCCTGTTGATGTGGATGGTGTTAGAAGTAGATCAGCATGCCTTTAGTAACAAATATCTTTATTTCTGGGGTAGAATGATTTCACTCTTTCACTTAGTTTACCTTTGTCCCTTGTAATTTTAGGATCACTGAAAACTAAGATAGGAGTGTAATTTTTTTTGCATACTTTAATGACTAATTTATCCATTGCTAGAAATTATGATTCTTTTTTTTCGAAAGTCATAATTAATTTTCTTCTGATTATATTTGTTTTCTATCAACTTGAAAAAGATAGTAGCTATTAGAAGAAAAAAAAAATTCGCTCCATTTCTCTCTTATCTTTTACAATATCTTCCAGTTCTGAATATTGGTCAACGATTCAAAATGAAAAAGTGATCAACTAAGATATCATGCTATGTTAATTCTTATTTGTCAGTACCTTGAATAATTTCTTAGTACTTTACCTTTTAAATCATTCAATTTAAATTAGCCTTTAGCAATATTACATGCATATAATAAATGTCCCCTTGGTGTTCGCCATTTTCTTAGAACAGGTGATAATAAGGCTCATTTTATTACTAGAAATTGTAGTACAAGGGGAGGTTCTCTTCGGTTTGTTTCATTTCGCCTTACAGGTTAGTCTGGATGTGCCATATCAGGCAAGGATGGTTTAACTGAGAGCCGCAAGGATGGCGAATATGTGCTGACTTATGAAGACAAGGATGGAGACTGGATGCTTGTTGGCGATGTTCCATGGGAGTAAGTACACTAAACTTAATTCTTATCTCATTGGAATAACAGCTTCTCAAATATCACCCGAGTGGCTTGGCCTCAAAGAAGCCCTCTTTTGCAACGCAACAATGCAAATCAGAGGAAAAGACTGAATTAAATCTTGTGTTTCTCAGAGAAAAAGAATTCTGTTACAACATTTTCTTTCACTGTAATTGCAGGATGTTTGCCAATTCTTGTCGTAGGCTCAGGATCATGAAAGGTTCAGATGCAATTGGCCTTGGTAAGTTTTTGCTTCTATTCTATTTAATATTTTATTTGCTAATGTCACATTCTCTGATTTCCTTGGACAGTGGCCAATTGTCCATTTGTTTGTTTGATCTATTGACATATTTTGCTGCTTGCTTGTAATAGTTGTTTTCATTTTTAGACGAGTTTCATTGTTGTAAACATAGTCTTTGCTGGTCAATTTAGAAGGCCTCTAAACCACACTTGCAAAATAAGGGTTGCACATGTCAATGCTTAAATTTGTCTTTTTACTGCTATATTAGTTCAGAAATACCGGTTTCCTTGATTCCCCCAAAGGAAAAATAACAAAAATGAAGCATTCATGGTCCTTGCAGCAGATTTAGTGATGAATTGTCTTGGGTGATTCATATGCTGTTTTCATATGCACATTACTAATATTTCGGTTCATAAAATCAATGATGATCGTGAGATGAACTTTTTTAAAATGCATTCAAATAATTTAACATTTTCCTGATAAAAATTATTAAAATCCTGATAAAAAAATTTAAAAGATGCATCTGTGACACTGAAAGATTCACATTTCCCAAATAATTGCAGACCATTGTTTGGTTTGGAAGAACGTGCACAGTGAATGAATTGCTGAATGTAGAACTTGGAGTGTTTTCAGTGGGCATTTAGTAGTTTGCAGTAATTGCTAGCTTCCCTAACTTAATATCTTCTTGTTTTTCCTCCTCTCAAAAAGTTGATCTAGCTAAGTTTGGCATTAATCTGTTCGTTTTACTTCTTTTTCAGCTCCAAGAGCAGTGGATAAGTCTAAGAACCGCAACTAAAATGATTGCGGTCTACAGTCAGAAACAAGTTGGAGATCAAATGACTGTAGAGCTCTTTCTGAAAACCAAGAAATTAACAGTTTTAAGACATGTTCTGTCTTTATGGCTTGTACCACGTGGTTTGCTGTTCAGCAAGTAAAAAACCATGCCATATTATGTTAGCTTCGGAAAATCTCCTAGGTCATAAGGTCTATTTGATTGTACCCACGTCTTTGTATGTGTGTTATTCCTATTCGTGTAAATGGTTTGGTACACCATGTGCTACCACTATGATTGAGGACTCCTACCTGCTTCGCAAAATGATGTCCATGAACTGTTTGTTCGCTACATAAATGTTCAATGAAGCTTGCAAATGTATTGTTCATCAAGGCATCAACTGTTCATGTTCTGTTACATTCATCTTCAAAATTGCCTTTGAAGTCTGATGATGCATCTTCCATTGAACAGTGATCCCGTTTCTTTTGTTTCCTAGTCCAAGCTTTTGGTGGCCAAACTGTTCTTCCTAGCCAGCTTTAGTGTGTGTAGTTGCTGGGTGGGGGCATGCAGCGTTCATCTTCTGAAGGCCATGATGGTTGTCCACATTCACTAGGGTGATTTAAGAAGGCTTCCATCTCAGCCATCATTCAGGTGGGATATAATATTATCATTTCTGGAGAGATGGCAATAGCTTATGATCCCATGGAATCAGGCTTTCTCTGCCGTGTATATATCTTCTTAGAAATGATGCTCCACTCTGCTCCTTTTTTCTGTGTCTCCTTTCTTTTTTCTCCTTGCTGGTGTCTGTTTGTTGGTGTGCATGTGGAGCAGTGCCTATTTGTTCCAGTGAAAGCATTGCAATTCTGATTCTTCTCTAGTTTCAGCTCAAAAGGCATCTCTCACTACCCCAAGTGAGCCTTCATTGTTTATCCCTTGTAGCTTGCAGGTTGTCGCGTCTTTGGTGCTGAATTTATTCTGCTGAAAGTGACTGATATGGTTCACAATTCTTGCTGATTGGCAGCGTGTGAAGATATTCCTGGGTCATTTGGTTCGTTTATCTTAACACCTTAACACCTTTGCTAATCTCTATCCAATTGTTTTCTAACCCTGAACTTGCCCATGTATTTAAACGCCAGCAGCATCCAGTACCTGGTAGGCTCTGGATTCCTTTGTTCCCTGGTGGTCCTGCCATGCCACCCATGTTGATGCTGGTATCACCATAATTATTCTGGAGCGTTGCTCGATCCTTTTTCTTAACTGATAAAGTCGCGCATTAGGGCGTAGTTTAATGCATTTGCCATTCTTTTTTTCGGCTCCTGTATGCGGCGGTTTGCTCCAGTTCACCATGCTTACTGCTGCAATGGTGAAAGTTCAGACAGTGGCAGTGCTTTCACTTTCATCTTTTGTCAGCAAAATAATCTATACTATGCACACGTTTACCTCCCAGCTGCTGATCTAATTACTGTCTTTCTGTTGGTTTGGTGGCCCTGTCAGTTGATATAAACCAAGGCAAATGCCTCCACAGCCACAGGTTGTGTTTGCCTTCCCTGTATAGATTACCAGATTTGATGGACTGATAGAGCATTTAGCCATGTCATTTCTATTGGATTGTAATCATCTTGCATGTCAAGGAAAGTAGGCATCTCCCCACAGAACGAAACGAATATGTAGCTCTTATCGCTACCTTTCAAACCTTCAATTCAAGCCCAGTGGATTTTGATGGTTGCTAAGCGTACAAATGGAACTTGGACAAACTGTCCGAGATCTTGATTCTTGGGTGGCCACACCAATGAGGCCTCGTCTTCTTTGTTTTTGTTTACCCCGGATCGTTGGTGGTTTGTGGCCTCCTCCCCAAAATTTGCCAAAATAAAATCCATCATCATCATCTTTTTTTTTTGGGTAAAATTCGCTAAACTTTGCATTCCCCATTGAAACGCTATAAAATATATTGTTCGCGTGGTTGACCAAGGCTGATGCTGATGCAAGCTTTGGGACAGTGTGAGCCCATCTCTCTGTGTGCTTTGTCAGCTGCAAAGCAGCATTTGCAATGCTGAGCACAGCTTGACCTGAGCCTATCAGTGAAGCGTTCACCCCCGAACTGCCTGCACTGCAGCTGGCTGGCAGCTGCGAATGGGCAGCGCTGGTCAGTTCAGCCCAGTTACAAATTTACTATTATTTATTTATCTTTACCCAAATTCCAATGTCACATGATCTTTGTCTCTTCTACCTTTGCAGCTCATCTGTTTGTCCCCACTGTGAGACAGAGTGCTATTTTTAACTCACTGCAGAATTGATGCATTTCCCAAAACAGTAGAATGATTTGTTTTATTTGGTGTGAGGATCAGTTTGCAAGCCGCAATTTGTGATACTTCTTAAGAGAGTACACAAAGAGTTGCTAGATAGTTTTTTCACGTTACAATATCCAGCCTTTCCATTGCGGACATACAGTAGTCTCTTGCACTTGATGCGCACATGGTTGAGTCCCAATCTTTTGATGAGAACAACACATTGGAGGGGTTGGTCTCGTGATCACGGCTACCAACAAACGAGGAAGACAACCAACAATTGCAAAGCCACCAAAAACAAATCGCTATTAACCGGGTCCAACACGTCTAACCTTAATTTCTGCTAGCAATCGAGAAATTTGCAAAAACATGGTAAGAAAGCAATCTGAATCTGGTATTGATAAAACTCAAGAATAGGGTTGAGGTTCGGTTTCTCATCTCGGATGATCTAGTCGACATATGAGAGCACGAGGAGGATCACATGCGGGGATAACCAGTAAGATAAGGGATAACTACTACACAGGAAAATAATTTTTTCCCACTTGCTTAGTTACTTTTGGCTTAGGTTCTATTCTTTTGGGTGGATCGGAACGGAAGAACAGCTGAATAACTGAAATGGCTGAATTTCGAGAGCTTCTTGAGGTAGTCTCGAGATTTTGATCCATTTTCATTTGACTCGCTTTTTAAAGTTTTAGGACCCACCTTCAAGACAACGAAAAAATGAATTTAAAAAACACAAAGCATATGTCTTTTCAAAACGTAGATGAGCCATTAAGTTGTTAAGACGTTAAACTGTTAAGTCGAAAAGAACATGGTCTTAAGCTAGATATTTCATTAAGCTATTCATTACAACAATTTTAAAATTATTTTATCATAATATTTCACATAATTTATTATATACGAACCTTAGCTCAATTGTAAACATTTGGTGTGACAAAGCATGCCAAATTCTTGCTTCTAAGCTAGACTTTCCTTAGCGCATGTTCACACCACATATTATGGTGTATCGAAGTATGCTCTCTCTCTTATGTCGGTGTTGAAATAGAACTTATCCATTAGTTTCACAAATCTGCAAAATATCATGATAAAAAATATGCACGGGTCAAAAATAACAAGCACATAGTCTTCTAAATAATAACAAGTTTTTCGTGGAAACAGTAGAATGGATCGGATAATAAAAATTGTTCATGCCGTTGACTCGTCCATGAGCATTAGACAATGGGATTGGGATCCCCATTCTCCACGCTGTAGCGTGAGGCGTGAGGGACCATGGTGATGCCCTCCCCAGCAGCACGTACAGGTACAGTGCACAAACACGCACGGACACGGACGCGCCGATTCCCTCATTTCTGCAACCTTATGAACTCACCATGATTTTTATTTCTTTTACAAGCCAAGGAGAAACGAAGGGGAAAAAAAACAGAGAATGGAAAATTATGGGCTGGGCCCACCCGCAGCCTAAGACACAATTATTATGGAGCATGGATGCGATGAACCCCCCACACCGGGAGACCGGGTGGCCCCACGTGAAAGGGACCCCCTCAGGTAACCCTCCCCGCGGAGCACGGAGAGAGACACTGACATACGGGATAGGGATCCACGTGGGGCCCGGGTGCCGGTGACGAAGGGTAGAGGGGATGCGCGTGCACGAGGAACGGTGTGGCGGATGGGGGCCCACAGTGAAGTGGAGGGTGGCTGTGGGTAGGGGGACAAGCCCCACTCCCGTCCCTAACTCGGCGGGGCCCACCGGCTGAGAATAATGCGCCCCGCGTTTCCTCGGCCGCACGCGCGCGGTCGCTTACCCGTAGGGGTTATGTGCCGGTGACCGGTGGGGCAGGGGATCGGGTGGGACCGCGATGTCATGGGGGAGGTCGCGCGAGGCGCGCGGGGCGAGCGAGGCGGCGGGGGGGCAGCACGCCTGGCTGTGCGGACGGCGACGCGGTTGGGGTGGGGGCAGCGGCAGCGGCAGTGCGGGTGGCGGGGTGAATGGGCGATGCGGGTGAGTTGGGTTGGGCTGATGGCAATGCGGGAACTCACCCGGGAGGGCCCATCGCTCGCTGTCAGTGGGCCTGGGCCACCACGCCTCCACCTCCCTCGCTCCTCGGCTCAGCTGCAGTCTACGGCCCGTGCTCTCCAGTGCCGAGTACGGACTACCGAGTGAATCATATATCGTGCGGTGATATCACTACGGCCTTGTTTGTTTCAGATTAAATTAAATTAAATTAAAATTTGTTATTTTGTGTAAGCCAAATGGTGTAATGTTTTGTAGTCATTCTTGTGGGGTTTTAAATAGTAATTCTTAAAGTTTGTAAAATATTTTTTTGCATAATTTTTTGAACTCGTTAAAACGTATTTTGAGGGGGTCACAGATTTGCTATAGTAAAATGCAACGCTACATTAATCTAAAACAAACAAGGACTATATCACCCGCCACCGCTGATAAAAATGTGTTTTACAACGGACATTTCACTTGTTCTACTAATTTGGTGTGGATGTTCCATTTGTATAGCAGGCTTGTTTTGTTCTTATAGTTTAATTCATTTGATTTATTTTAGTAGTTGAAAGCGCATGTTCCAATAGTACATTTCACTTGTTACAATAGTTCATTGTTACATGTTCTACCTGCATAGCACCCTTTCTTAATCCATTCCAGTTCAATTCATTTGATTTTCTCCGGTAGTTCAGTGCACATGTTCTAGTAGTACAATGTCCATGTTTTATTAGTTGTTTGTGCATGCTCTAACCAGTGTACTTTGGGAACAAGCTAAGTGAACTGTCAGAACAAGCGTCCGATTTTTGGACAAGTATCAAACGTCCGACAGTTTGTCTCCTCTTTTTTAATAAAAGTTTAAGATATAAAAAATGTTTCGACATTACTGAATGTAGTTTTGTCCTTTTCAAGAAAAATAAATATACCTGATTTTTTTATCCCGTAGACTAAGACAAAGCTACACATCTAACCATTATATTTTAGGAAAAATATTTGAAAACCCCTTAACGTCCCATGTTTTACCTTTTCTTTCTATTTTTCTTTTTTCCCTCTCCTATGGACTGACCTATAGCAAGCACGAAATAAAACAAAAATAGAAAAGAAAAAAGGAAGACATGTGGCGTTAATGTGGCTGGCAGATGGCGAGAAAACAAGACTGAGAGGTTATTAGTCACCATGCTCACTTGTAGGGTAGCACGGAGGAAGACCACGGGATTGTAGGGTAGCACAGGGCACGGCGTGGAGCAAGGCGAAAAGAAACGCGGCGCACAACGCTTAATTTATAGGCTGAGACGGCTCTCCGAGATGGCTCCATTTTAATCTCGCTGGGGGTAGCGATAGACGGGTGCTATTGCTCTACAGTGGTGGGGATGCGACGGCGAGACACGGTCTTGGTGTGATCAAATGCGTAGAGCGCGTATGCACGGCGCAGACAAGCGTTGGGTGGAGTAACTCGCAGGCGACACAGCGGCAACAGAGTTATGGTGGTAGAGACAAGCTCGCGGTGCAGAGGTAGCACGGAGTGATGGCGGCCAGGGCATGGCCGACAGCAGGTTGAGGCGACGCACACAGAGGAGAGAGTGCAGGAGAGAGAGAGAGAGAGAGAGAGAGAGACTCTTGGGAGCGCACACACAGAGAGAGAGAGAGAGAGAGAGAGAGAGAGAGAGAGTTGGGAAAAGGAAGATGAAGTTGACAGGTGGGGCTCAGCATGAAGGGAAAGGAAATAGGTGCTGCCCAATAGAGAAAAGATGATTTATTAAGAGATAGATTTTCTCTTTTGCTTGCTTATTTAATTAAAACTTATTCTTGAATTAATTTACACAGTTGGTCAAAAATATTTAAAAGAAGTTTTTTTATTTTTCTGAGTTAACAGTAACAAAGTTTAAAATGCACAAATATTTTTATTCACCAAGTGGACAATTTAATTAATGATGCACTTATGACATGATGCAGATGATCATTAAATTATTTTCATACTATGTTTTTTAGAAAAAAAATTAACCAAATTTGGTTTAGAAAAATTGGGATGTTACAGCGCGTGAGCTTTGGTGGAGGTAGGCGGCTCCGCATCCTAGTCCGGGTGAAGATGGCGGTCAGTGCTGGGGCTCGGAGGAGGTCGGGCGGTGCGAATCCAGGCACTAGACGCTGAGGTCTTTGCTGGATGGCTAAGCGAAACGGATCCAGGCGTTGGGCGTCGTGGGCCGATGCGGAAGATGTGCGGCGCATGGGACGGCTCAGGGAAGAGGTAGCCTGACACGGAGGACCGCCGGTATGGCGTGGATCTAGAGCTAACGTACAGTGTGGATCTTGTGTAAAACTTGTGCTGAACAGACAAAACCAACCAAATAAAACCACTATCATTGATCCATCCCTCGTGATCTTGACCCATGCCAACTCATGCGGACGATGGTTGGTTCAACCAAACACACCCTATTGCTTTCCCACGGGGTTTAAAAGTAACCTTCATAACTTCTTTCTTTTTTGAGACATTGTTAAGTCAATGGAATTCATGATTCCCTTATGGTAAGAAAAGGTAAGTAACGGAACATGCTGCTATGGCCGATAAGGCTTTCTTTCTATCTAACATAGGAATTTCTATGGAATTTGATATGAGACAATTCAGTTGGAATTGACAAAAATCCCTGCGTCCCACCTAGAATAAGGACCTGGATTTAAAAATGCTGTAGTGATCTTATTTGGAATAAAAACCATGCACTCCTACAGTCCTACTTAATGCTCCCGAGAACTCATGTATCTCAAATTATTTAGTTAACCTTTCGAAATTCCTTGTGCTTGCAAAACTCTCTTAGAGGCCAACATATTTTGATCATCAAGTTGGAATGTTAAATAATTTCATAATATTTTTTAGAAAAAATACACACATTAATATTATTTATTTATTTGATGATCGTCGGGAACCCGGACCAAGGAGAAAGAGCATGGGTCAGCGAAGCATGGCAGACAACGCTCCCGCTCTCGTCCTCGGGGAAATTTTGAAGGCTCTAGGGACTCGGTCACAACAGCCATTGTGGCCGAGCAAGGAGGAGACGACGGAGAAGAAAGTATGACGGCTGTGGTGAAGGAGCGGATCCTCGTCCTTTCCATCAAAGCGACTGTGAAAGGAACGGGGTTCCCTTCACTCTTCTTTGAACTTAATGTGCTTCATCTGGAGGATAACACAATGGTGTCCCCCAGGTTTCACTGAGTGGGCTATTCCACTGCTGAACGAATGATGGACCATGTGAAGAAAAGGCTTTTGGAAGAATTAAGCTGCAATTCTACAAAGTGGGAAGAGGAACCCCCATGAAATGAAGTTGAGCTCCCCGCTCCAAGAGATACTAAGGCCGGCCAAGTACCGGCCAGTTGGCTGCAGCAAGTGTGGAGGGCACTACGTCGTGCCTAGCTTGGCAAGGCGCAGAGGAGATTGTAGATACTCCCTCCGTCCACAAATGATCTACATATAAGCTTTTTTGGTTTGTCCAGAAAAGATCTACGTATTAGCCTGGTTTTAATTGCATGAGGTTGTAGTTAATTGCATTTCGAGGTGAGAGTTATGGCTGTTGTGGGCCTACTACAAGCATGCAGTTTTTGGATTGGTGGGAGGACACAACTTTTGAGGTGAGAGGCTAGAAGGAGTAAATGATAGCACTACTTTCGCAGCAATATTCCTAAGATTAAATGGGTAGTTGATCTGTTAATTGCTTTCCTTGGTCTTTGTGTTTTCCCTTAGACGTAGATCATTTGTGGACGGAGGGAGTATATCGGTACTCGAGGGGCCACCTCCAAGAAAGCATCGGATAAGGAGATTTCTCGGGATGAAGGAGAGGTGCACCTGCCATGCATGTCGCCTCGTGGATAGGCTACCCTGGATCTGAGAGACAGGGCAGGGATCTCCCAGCTAAAAACCCTCGCTTTAAAGACAGCAACCCTCGGGATTAGGTATTCATGAGAGCCAGCCCTCGCAAAAAGGTGCTCGCATTTGCTCCCTCGCAAATAACAAAGTAACACGAGGGCCGGGCTTTCGCAAATAGCTAAACACGAGGGCATGCAACCAGCCCTCACGTGTACCTGGCGTGGCGGCTTTATCACGAGGGCCGCGTCGAAGCCCTTGCGTATAAGTCACTCGTTTGTTTATCGCGAGAGCCACGTAGCCCTCACGAATAATTGGCCTTGGAGTGCAATTATTGTGAGGTCCTTTACAGCCCTCGGGATATAGTTATTTCAGAAAAAATAATTTAAAAATCCCAATTTCCACATTTTTACAAAACAGAAAACACAAATACACACACACAAGTACAATGCTCGTGCTTTGCCATGGACTATAAGAGATTAAAGAAAAACATAAATCAAGACAACATAAAATTAGAAAGGGTCATTTACGAGTAAGGTTGCGATAACAACAAAGCACACAAGACAAATAGCATTTGATTTCACAGAGTGGCTGAATGCTTCTAAACAATTACCATAAAAATTCGCACACAAGAAACTTTTAACATGTGAATACCACCATGGCACCACATGCAGTTGACAAGCTTAAATCTAGACGCTGATCAACACTACCCTTACAATTTATACCGCAAATGATATTTATAATTATCTAAAAAAAATCTTCTCCAATAGTATAGAAGAATATACCTTTTTCTAAGAAAAATATCCATTAGGAAACCAACATTGAATATTCCAAGGTTCCCTAATCCTAGTGAGACTTCACGATAAGTACATCATTTAAATCTAAAGGTGTGATTTATGAAGTCTCTACAGATTAGATCCAACAAATGAGAAGCTTCACAGACCATAAAAATGATAGGAATACCCTTTGTAGAGAATATTTATTTCCTATTTCCTCACTGTTTTCACCTTATAAAATTAACTGATAAAGTATATTGGATTCTAGAAGCTAGGAGGATTTCATAGCCATTACTATTTGAAAACCCGATAACTTTGAGAGTGTAGACTCTTAAGGTTCTTGTGGAAGCTGTCAAAAACTACCTTGGCAGCACAGTCTATTTGATGTGCTTACAAGAAAAACCATTTTACCTCTTTAGGACCTTGGGCCTGTATGAAGAAATTCTCCATAAAGTTTGTTTCTGTAGCACTCACGGTCTTGCTACAAAACATCAAACAACTATTAAAAACATTAAGTAAGCTGTAGCCAAATATAGAACTCATGTAAAAAATGAAGCTCAGCCTTTCTTACATATGTTTGTATTATAATAATGCCCATAGCTTACTACTCGCTCGATCAATTCACTTGAACATGAGGCCTACATATTGCAATATGATGCCTTTATAATTCGTCAAAATTAATTTCTGACACGAAATGGTCAAATACTCAACACGCTTCCTGACATTAGGCAAGAGATGGGATTAAAAACCATGTGTTGACCCGCCAAGCTCTGACGTTAGCCGAGCACGTCAATGTATTGACCCACCAAGCCCTGCGATTTGTTTTGCAACCAAATTATATCACATGCATAAAACCATAGCGAATCGCAGCAGAGATGGGACCAAAACCAAATCCAACATCGAATCTCAATTACGCACATCTCCAAATTGTTACATGCCAAATCAGCGTACCTTTAGGGCATTGACGAGGCTGGCGCAGTCCTTGGCGCTGAGAGCTGCACGGAAAACACATGAGAACGCGAATCCATTAGGGGCAAGACACGGGGGTTGAGAGTTGGGACGGGGACACTCACTACTAGAAACTAACTTTTCGTCGTTGGCCATTTTACTTTGTGTCGTCAGCAATAGACCTGACGACAGTACATGCATTATATGGTGGCGAGGAAGTTACCAGCAATGGCGGCGGGGAGGGAGGTGTTCAGGTTGGTGAGATCGAGGGTCTCCTTCTCGCCGCCCATCGTCGGAGCTCTGGTGAGGCCTTTGACCTGGACTTCGCCTCAACGCCGCTGGTGAGAGGGGGTTAGGGGGGAGGCAGTGATGGAGACGGTGGAGGGACGGCATAAGGAGGGGCGAGGCGGATGGATGAGTGGCGTGAGGACTGCAACGAGGGGAGGGACAGCAAGGGCTCTGCAAGGTAGGGTGGGGACTGGGGACTTGTGAGGGATGTCGCGAGTGGAGGGAGGGGTGGCCTGAGAGGCGGCGGGATAAGGCTCAGGGGAAGACCTGGGGAGTGCGAGGAGGAGGCACTCGTGGCGGGAGGACTTGGGGAGGCGAGGCGAAGGCACTGGCATCGGGGAGGATCGGCAGCGAAAGGGAATACCTGTCCGGGAGGTCGATCTGGCGACGACGATGATGTAGTGGTGGTGGAATTGATCTGGTGGGGACGGGTTCGACTTGGCGTGGTGGGGAAAGCCGACACCGGTGGAGAGGTCTGGCGACGAGGGAGGACCGATGCAGCTGCCCAAGCAGGGAAGCTCCACGGGCTGGCGAGATGGCGGTGGCGGCGGTTTTAGGGTTGAAGGCAGGTGACGGGTCGGGAGTGGAGGGCTGGCCACCGGCATGGAGGGCGACGGGGAGGGCTAGCCATCGCGGGGGATGTGAGGAGGAGCGTCAGTTGCCGGCGTAGAGGGCGACGGTGAGGAGCAGGAGGAGGCGCGCGAGTAGGGGAAGGGGATCATGGGCAGGGAGAATGGGGGGCGGCGGGAGAGATCCAGAGCAGTGGGCGGTTGGTGGGATTCAATACAGATCGCACGGTGCAAACACTGAGGTAACGCGGGATGGATGGTCCAGATCGTAAGTTGACACTACCACCACCGACACCACCACCACCATAAGATGCTTTAAAGTAGAGTGTGTGTGTGTGTGTGTATATATATATATATATATATATATATATATATATATATATATATATATATATATATATATAGTTTCACATCGCATATTCACATGACACATCCAATATCTCACAAGGCACATACATTTCGCAAAATCACATAGCACAAACACATCATTCATATAACAAATCCATATACCACAATTAGTTCACATCCACATCCACATCCACATCCATCCATCCATCCGTCACGGGGCTCTATCTGGGTCAGGGAAGATTGAATGAGTACCGTCCGTTGGAGGGAAGGTCGGAGGAGTACTGTCCGATGCAGGGAAGAGCGAAGGGATGGTAGTTAGTAGGTTTAGAAACCCGTCAGTCCCTGCTTCTACCCACTCACGCTGAGCCTTGTGGTCGACTCCCTGAGCCTGATTTGAAGGAGCGGAGCCCCGTAAGCACTTAGAATATGACTTTTGATTCAAAATACGCTTTACCTAAGTTTATGATTAATTGACGACACTTACCACATCTTGAGGCTGAACAAACGGCTGTGATCCCACGTAAGGTGCGAACCAAAGCCACCTTCACCAATATGACTGCTCGACCCACCCTGCACATTCGCGAGAATGTAGTGTTAATGCAAATAAATGGGGGTATGAATTGTGTTTAGGGAATACCTGCTTGAAGTTTTCCCCTGAATGGCGGCTTGTGAACTCTATCCACCTTTACATTAATTCTCTTTCCCACCGCTCCTAAGCCACTCTTTGGGTCATTTCCATCTGTATCCTAAAGTCTTGGAGCTCTTTCCTATGTCGCTCCCCTATCTCCTTTGCCCTTTGCTCCGTCCTCTCCCTCTCCCTCTCCCTCTCCCTCAGCAACTCCCTCTCAGTAGCCCTTTCCCTGGCGGCACGGCGGGACCTTGCATCACGCATGAGTCCATCATATTGCAACAAAAAAGTGTGATTAGTATGAAGAAGTCAGGTAACGTGGCGGTCGAAGGCATGGAACAAATAAAAAGCAAAGTCGATCACTGATATGGTTCGAGCTCATCCCGTAGCTACCATGCAACTTAAGCCCCATATGTGGGTGTAGATTACCTCAGGGTCGAGCTCCTTCTTCGTGTACGGGTTGCTATCAGGACCGTGCATCTCCTACGCTTCCACGTACCGTTACTGCATTCAAGCCGAGTGATATTAGAATGGTAGGTAGTGATAAACAATATAGTAATGATGTAAGTTGCACTTACAAACTTCTTTTGTGTGTGTGGTTAGGGGCGACCCACCATCGGGGCTGGTGGCGCCTCGGCCCCACCTAAAATTTTGGAACCTATTTATATATATGTTTGCGTATAGAGCATTCTTTGATCAATTGGGTTGTAGGTGTGGGCAAAAGCGGCCTATTTTCACTCCTGCTCGCGGTACAACCTAGAGGCTCAGCCCAGCCATCGGCGCAACGGCTAGACCTGCACGAGCGCACGCATTCGGCGCAGACTGCCAACGGGCCGTTTGGTTAAGACGGTTCGGTTCGGCGGCCCGGTTCAAGCACTGTTCGGTTCCGAGCCGGCCCGGTTCGTTTGTCGGCCGGGTTACTATGCGAACCGGGCCAAACGAACCAACGGGCCGGCTGTCCGGCCCAGGTTCGGTTCGCTGAGAGAACTGAACGAACCGGGCCGGCCCGGGTTCGGTTGGCGCCGGTTGGCCCGGTCAGCCTCGGTTGGCCCTTTTTCGTGTAAAATTTCAAAAAATTCAGAAAAATCCAAAAAATTCATAAATGTGAACCATAATTCACGTAAATAATTTTAAAATTTCAAACATATATGGAGAAATATAAAAAATGCATTGCAGAGCTTTTTTATTAACATGTATTTACATGGCTGCCTCGTTAAAAACTTTACCAAGTAAAAACTCAATTTGAGAAAACCTTGACAAAGAAAAAAGAGTACAGCCTAAAGCTCTACAATACAAGAAAAAAATTGGGCCCTTCTATTAGTCATCAAGTTCTAAGCCCCCGAATGAAGCCGCCAACTCTTAATTATGTCTCTTGGCGACGATGTTTTGCTGTCGTCTATCGGCTAATGCCCAATCCTTTGTACTCAGCAGTATTTCGACCATATCACAATGGAGGGAAGTCTGTCTCTCCTCCAATATTCTCCCAGCGAGGCTGAAAGCGGGCTCGGAAGAAACCGTGGAGACCGGAATAGTTAACACATCCCGTGCTAGTATGGATAGCACCGGATATATTCCACCATGCTGCTGTCACCATAGAAGAATATTAAACTCTTCTTCTTGAAAGTCGACGACGTCTTTTGCTAGATACGAGACAAGCTCGCCACCAGCTCCGTGGGATGCCTGTGCAGTCGGGCGAGTTGAACCGTCCGAAGAACTTCAAGTGTCCTTTCCTGTGATAGTCTTCCAAAAGGACATCTTTCTCCCAGTCTATTGAACAGATGGTGGTCGCGGTGGACGAACTCCTGCATACTTTTCTTCATATTTTCTATACAAATCATTAAGTTTACTTCTAACTTTTAGAAAATAATTTGAATAATCAATTCTAGTAGCAACGCCAAGTTGTGTTAGAGCATTAGTTAATCCAGAAAGTTTAGCTCTAGGGTCTAAAATAAAAGCAAAAGAACATAATAATGAACATAATAATGGAAGAAGATGTATTTTAAATACAAGTTGTGTTAGAGCATTAGTTAATCCAGTATTTTAAATATTTAGCTTTCATATGGCTAACTGCATCAAATAAAATAGGATCATTTTCAAAATTTTTAATTGATTAGCAATGTGAGAAATGGACATAATAATGGAAGAAAATGTAGGCTCATACACAGTAGAAGCGCTAACGGTAGCTTCATAAAAAATATCAAGAAATGAATGTAAATGAGTAAGTACTTGCCAAACCTGTGGGGTCAAAAGTGGTGTTCCATCTTGACTTGGATACTGAGTGTTAATAAAACTTCAAAAACCTGTCTATAAGGTAATATGTGCTGCAACATAAGATAGGTGGAATTCCACCTAATAGGCATATCTAGGCCAAATTTCCTAGGCTGAATAGATGACGCACGATAATAGTTTTTCCATGCAGCAATTCTTGTATTACAACTATTTAAAAATGAGATGGCATCCACATTTAACAATTAAATTAATAATATGATATGCACAACGTTGATGCATTAAAAATGATTCGGCGTACGTAGATAAAACAGGTTTCAAAATATTCATGGCACTAGTATTAGTAGATGCATTATCCAAGATAATAACAAAATTTTTATCGTAATTTCAAATTCTTGAACAACATTTACAATGCAATCAACAATATTTTCGCCAGTGTGATTAACATCAATAAGGCGAAGAGCAATTACTTTTTTTTCTATTTACCAGCTTTGGTTAACATAATGAGCAACAACACTTAAATAATCTTCTCTAGCCCTACCAGCCCAGATGTCTGAGGTTAACGACACAGAAAATGTACAGGTTTTAAATTGTTCTTTTAACTTTAATTTGTTAGCGGCATATAATTTTTCAAATCTCTAGTCGTTGTTTGCCGAGAAACACTACTATATCTAGGATTATGAGCAGTTTTTATATATTCTTCGAAAGCAGGAGAATCACCAAAACCAAGAGGTAAATCTTCAGAAGCAATTAATCAGCACAACGCCTCCCTAGCTACCTCAGGATTATACTCCCAGTTACTTACCGAACCATTAGGGTTATAGCTCAACTGTTGCTGCCCCATTTGAACACCTTTCTTCTTCTTACATCGTACAGCATGCCTCTTCAGATGTTCCGTACCCGAGCCCGTCGCCGCCGACAACTCCTGTCCACAAATTTTGCATTTTGCCCCATACCTCACTAGCCTCCCGTCCACAAGGTGCTTCAACTCCTCGTATCCGTTCCACACATCTGATCGGTTCAGTCGAGTCCGCTTCGATCCGACGGTATCGGAGCCGGAAGCACAGGTTGAACCGGAACCATAGGGATGATCCTCGGTTCCGGTAGTCTCCGTGTCTTGAACCGGTTCCGAAATACTTTGGCCGATTGGCTCGTAGTCGTCCGGTGTTAATCCGACCTGGCTAAGGGGAAATTCGTCGTACGGAGAACGACCATTAGCCATTTCGGAAAGCTGTCTACACATGAAATAACAAAACAACAGTTAATTTACAATCACAATACTCAAATAAAACATATAGCAAACAAATGTATGGATATATATCAACCTCACAGGATCACACCAACAAATATGAAAGTCAGAAATATTTTCCTGAAATATTTCGAACTTTGCCCTAATTTGCAATTAACAACGCCTTTTTAGCTCACAAATTGCAAAAACGCAATGCACACAGAGACTCAAGAGAGAATGGATGGGAAGGGTGGCTGGCAGAAGAGGGGGTGGATACCTATTTATAGAAAAAAATTTGAGATTTTTTGGAATTGTTTGCTATTTTTAATGAATTTTTAAAGGTTCAAACGGTTATAAACGGCTATATTCGCAACGGGTATAATAAAGCGAATCGAACGAACCGAACAAATCGGCCCGCCCGGTTCATGCCACGTGTCAGCATTTAGCGCACGCCACGCCGCAAGCTGGGCGGGAAAAGGCACGGGGGCCGGTGCTCCGGGCCACGTGGCGTCGTGGCGCGTTAGCTAGGCGGGGGCGCCGGCGCATGGGGATGGCGGGGCTGCCAAAGTTGTGGCGGGGACAGCGCCGTCGGGCGTGGGCACGCGGGCGCGTCGCGCGCCGTCTTGGCGCTGGACCGGCGTCAGAGCCGCCATCCGCAAACGCGCCGCCCTGCCGCGGTCGCGGTGCGGACGACGGGAGAAAGTAGGGCGCGGGCCGGTTTAATTTTCAAATTTTGAATCACATAAGAATGGGCGGTTCGGTTCGCATAGTAACGAACACGGCCGTTACTATGCGAACCGAATCGCGGTTGCCCGACGGGCCGCGGTGTTGTGCCCAGCACGTTCGGCCGAGCCGAACCGGGCCGGCACGGTTTGTTTTCGAAATGAACCGAACTAGGCCGGCCCGAAGCACAGTAACGGGCCACCCGGTTCAGCCCACATGGCTCGGCCCATTTGGCCAGCTCTAATCCGGTGCTCAGAATCTGTGAGATTTCCCATTTCCCCATTGTGCCATTGTCCACAGTGCCAAACCCTAGCCTTAGCTCGCCGCCGCCCCACCACGCCGTGGCCATACGGCCCGATGTCGCCGTCTCCGCCCAGCCGCGTCTCCGCCGCTCGCCCGCCGGCCCGGCCCTCGCCTCGCTTGCCACAGTCACAGCAGCCGCCTGACCTTGCTGGCCTGCTCCCCTGTCCGGCTACCCCCTGAATAAAAGTAGTGGTTCTGAATAATGTGGAAGGAGAACACCTCTCCCTATTGCATGTTCTGAATAAAAGCAGTGGTTCTTCAGGAGAATTACAACCTGATTTCCATTCAAAGGTGCATACTTTTATGTCTTCAGTATTTTGATAAGTGATTAATGCACACTAGAATATAAACATGTATACCCTAACCCTGAATCTGCATGTAGATGTGTACCTCCGCAGTGAAGGAGTCCATATCAAATGTATTGCAAGTTCAGTTTCTTGTTTACAACTCTCCTTCAGTAGGTTTGGTATATCTACTTAACTTTTCGGTAGATATATGGTGACAGGTTTAATAGCTTCATGAAAAATTTTAAGAAATCATTTGGTAGCACATAGTCAAATGGGGGCACCTGTCTATGAGCAAGATATCCCTCAATGTTCTCACAAAGATGGTAATCCTGTGTCTGAAATCAAGTCGCGTGGTGATAATTTACATAGTCAAATTCCAATTTCCAACACTCGGGGTCCAGAAGGACATGTTTTTGAATTCCATGGATAAGCAGATACGGAGTAATTTTTTCAGGCTAGTATCAAGCAGCAGCTGGTTGCCTGGTTAACCTTCCTCATAGCAGATCAACTCCAGAATTTGATCAGCACATTTTTAATGTATTTTGAGAAATCTCTAGACGAGCAAGCACGATCAAATGAGATCAAGAAACTTGAAATAGGATTTACCATGAAAAGTTGCAACTAATTACTCTAATAGCTTCATCTTAGTGGTATGCTCACTTGCTACTTACTAATTGTTCATTTTCATATAGTCGATTTATCTCTAATATACAATTTTTCTAACTCTAGATGGAATTTTATTGGTGATTTGGTGGCATGGTGCAGTTCAAAGGTTTTCTACATCATTTTGGATAATTGATAATATTACTTAACTTCTATGTCTTAAAACTATTTTGGATTTTTCTTTTTTTTTTGTTAGTAATTTCAATATCCAATGGATGTGATCAATAACTAGTGTGTTTATTATTGTTGTGTTTGTGTAGTCTAACTAGTTTGTGGCTTATTTAGTTAATGGTAAACAAAAGAGATTTTAGGCTTGCCCCACCTACAATTTCATCATGCGTCCGCCACTGCTTGTGGTGCCATGGCTGGCTCGAGAGCTTGTCGTTGTGCATTTGATGTCATTGCCCTTCTATATGCTTCCAAGGCACCATGTCTTCCCCAGCCTTCTTAGACCGCATCACAATGGGGGAGATTGAGAAAAGAGTTGATGAATGAAATGAAAAGAGAAGTTATTACCTCTTTCTTTTTAAAGAATGGCAGTGACCACTTTCCAATGTACATGACGACTCCTTGCACCGCCCTGTTCATCTTGGATTGTTGTGGCTTGGTCCTAAACTCTGGATTGTTCCAATAATTTCAATTCCCTCGCAGACTTCCGAGCAGTTTTTGACCCAGTTAGGACGCACATGGGTGTACTGCTGAGGGGTCGAGTACTTGTCTGAAGCCTCGATGTCAGTAAGCTCCTCGTTATGCTCTCTCTTGCGCCCATGTTGATGTGTGTATTAATCAACACTATTAGCATTGTAGAGGATATTTTTGGTTGAACTTACTTGTACTACTACTTGGTCGCCTGGACACGCGAATGCCGTAGCTGGTCCCAAAAAAGATTCTTAGATTTGTTGTCAATCACTTCATTGAAGTCCGAAAGGCCGAGGCCTTCAGGAGGTTAATAATGTTTCTAAAAAGGGACGAAAAAAAATACTATTAGCGTGAGGAAAGATGAGAGTACTTGCATGTGTTGAGAGGGTTAACCAAAATTCACCGACGCACTCCGCGGTAGTCGAGTCTTGATCTTCTTGTATAAGTTTGTAGTCTTCCCAGGTGATTGCTGTAAGGGTGCGGCCGTTCTCTTCCAGCATCCCAGTGTAGTGCATCCTACTTAGTACTGAAAGTACGAAAGCAGGTTGCTTCGTGATGCTCGTGTCGACCGTAGCCATGCTCCTATACAAAAGGGAAAAGAGTTAGCGTACATAAAGAGATTAATATATTGGGTTAACTTTTTTAAGATTAAAAATTACCCGTCCCCTAAGATGTCAATAGGGATCCACATATTTGCATCTGTTGGAGCCCTAGGCATTCTATTGGGCCCTCTTTTCTTCCTTCGGCGATGAGTGAAGGTTGTCTGGGAAGACCACTCGCCCTCCTCAAAGCCTCCATGCTCGTAACCACTAAAGTCCTGACCTACCTCCTGACCACTGGAGCCCAGACCTGCCTCCTCTTGACCATCCTCGTCCATCTCGCGGTCCTCCACTAGTGATACTCCGCTGTGGCTGACAAACTTTCTAGGAGCCATCCTGTGTCAGGACCCCACCGAACGGAGTCGAGTCCTTATGTGCCTTCCTATACTAGTCCCTGGATCAGTAGCTAGTACACACAGATTTCCAGAACTTGGATTATAACCATTCTTATAAAAGTTCAAATATTATATCAAAGTGCGGCCAGGCTCATAATGCAAAAGACTGGCACGCAGGCCATACAACTACGGAAGCATGGATACGTAGCAAAACCAAAAAGAAAATCCAACATGATCCCACAGGCAAGGCTATAGTAGCGATCCTAGGCATCGGAGTAATCCACGTCTTGAATACCATCGACGAAGTCACTGTCTTCGGGCTCACCATTGTCTGGGCCGTAACTTTGAGACTCTGGACCTGCTTGTTGGAATGAGCAGCCCCGTGAATGAACAAGAGGGTGAGTATATGTACAAATACTCACATGGCTATCCGCCATAGCAATCCAATTTCAGGGCCAACCGCCAAATCAATCAAAATCTCAGGGCTATCCGCCATGTCAAAATCATAATCTCAGGGCTATCTGCCATGTAAATCTCAATATCTCATGACTAACCGTCATGCTAACTCAATCACATCACAGTGTCGTGCTGCGAAGACCCAAAACAAGACTCACGACGTTCTGTCGTGGTTTTCTCTTTAAAACGCCTTTCGAAAACAAAGATGAGAAAAACAACCATGAGGCAGCGCTCCGTCGCCCCCTTGACCATGGGCACGGCTATGTAGACAGTTTTACACTCTGCAGAGGTTGCACGCTTTACCCATGAGAGGTAATTTACAAAGTAAACCACCACAAGGCCTTTAAACAACTCGCTTCTAGCTCAGGCATCACCGCTAAGGATACAACCGCTGGGCTGGTACTTAGTTTCCATTGGCCCCCTCTTGCGCCATAGGGTCAAAATCTGTACGACACAGTTATCCACGGATTTTGCACTCAATTCTGTGGCACCGTTACCCATGGGCACTGTCAATTTCTGCTCGGATCCTGAGCGGTTTCGTTGACCACTGATTCTACGCGACACCGTTACCCACGGATTCTGTGCTCCCTATTCCACCATGTGAGATGCCCGAACCAAGAGTTTAAAGGTACTCAACCAGTGCCTGCGCATACTAGAACTCGTGGTCGCACTGTTAAACTTAGTTTGTCTACCTCAAGGACTCGGTCCTAAGGGATTTGGGTGGTTCCCACACTGGGCCCGAGTCCCGTGCGTACTGCACCAATCCATACAACCATCCATCCAAATCAGGGTTTTGCAAAATACATTTTCCCTTTTACAATGCCAACTATTGTACCCCAATAGTCCCATTTTAGCAAACATGGCAGCGTCAACTGCCTTTAAATCACGCAATTTCAACAATTCATTTCACATGAAATAACGGTGGCGACTACAAGCAATAAATAGCAGGGCTAAGCATAAATCGATTAACTAATCAATGAAATGACAATAAACAAGGTATATATATTCCTAGGGTTGAGAATGATCAGTTTTATGCGATAGTGTTAGGACAAAAGTGAGCTTTTCGCCAACACACGTGCAGAAGTGTCAAGTCTGTGCTTGAGTCGCAACCAAGAACCAAGCGTGCCAGTCAATTTGACCAGTAAATTGACAAGGAATAAATTGTCAGCGACTTAGCCCTAATCGGCTTTTAAAAGTAGCCAGATCAGGTTATTTTATATCAGCTTTAAATAATCCGATTGCAGGATCTATCGGCTTAATGCCTGATAGAGCAATTAAATATCAATAAGCATTCAATCCTAAATCTTTTACTTCTTTTTGGTATTTTTTAAACTTAAAATTAGCAATAAATCTTTATATCAATTTATTAGATTAAATCAGGGAATAGATTAAATATATTGGTCAGGCCAAGATAGTATTCAAATCTAAATCTAGATGCAAACTAATAAACCGATTTAAAGGTTTAATATAGGTAAATACAATACTGATCGGCAAATAGCTATATACGAAAAATCCTAAACAAGTATACGCAAGATCGATTAGACAAGACAGTTGCATATATCGGATTTAGGAAAAACGTATAAGATAATTGACAATCGGCATTGCAAGATAAACACATATTACAAATCCATCAAATCGAGACAGTGCAACATGCGAGAACACATTAAAGATCGGTAAAACCCGAGACAGTTTAACATGCTTTGTATACACGAGATCAAGATGATACATCCATGCATACGGGTTACAAGGAGAGAATCGATTATCGCATCGAGATAGCTCTACCTGCGAGTTGAAGCCTTTCGACGATGTCGATCGGATTCGAGAAGTGGGTTTGTGTTTTGAGTATGATGTGTCTTTTTTACGAGACCTAAGGTCCTATTTATAGTATTACAAAATCGATACCGATACGATCTGTTTTACCACGTCTCGGAACGTATCTTCTGATCAGAACGTAATCTTTTCGGAATCTTGTAACTATCGCTATTCTTCAATATGTTTTTCTTCTTTGCCGATGAAGCCCATTTCTGATTCGGCCCAATAATTCCGATATGCTCAGTCATTTCGCCATATCTAATTTTTCTGCCAAATTTGGGTGTCTACAGATAGTAATTAAGTTTCTGGGCATTTAGCTAACAACCTAATCAACTAGCATTTTTTAAATTTCAATATAATATGCATATTAGAAAATCTAGTAAACCATTTATAAATCTAGGCGGCAATATGATCAACAAATATTTAGGGGAAAAGTCAACAATGACTTGCCGTAAGTGCATTCTTCCGGGCGTCTAGACAAATCCTCGGTTCCAACAGCGATGATATTCAGATCTAGCGCAAACAAACAATACACAATAAATGCACATACAAAAATATGGATGAAAATTATGCAAAAGACATTTGTAAATAAAATTAGTCATTTTTATGAATTTATGAAAATATATTTTATTTAAATCAGATCTGTTTTTTGAAAGATATAAAAATAACAATTTTTATACACTAATTCAAATAGAGAAAATAAGAAATGGGCCGGCTAACTACGCTCAGCCCAAAACTGAACACGCGCGCGCTTCGAGGACAAGAGTGGGATAGCCTCAGACTGGGTCAACAGCGGCGCACTTGGGCCTCGGCTTGGCGCACAAGCTACGGAAGCGGAAGGGCTAGCGCTGGCTAGGCCGGTCTGTTGCGCGCATGGGAATGTGGCCCGGCTCGGCTTGGGCTAGCGCGAGGCTGTGACTCGCTGGGCCAGCGGCGCGAGCAGGACGTGGCCCAGCACGGTTCGGGCCTGGCGCCGAAGGAAGAGAGTGGTGGCACTGACGGGCGGACCCACCCAGCAGTGACTCAGAGCAAGGGTGCTACGGAGGAACGGCTCGGTGGCGGCGATTCCGACGACGACGTACGAGGTGCTCTGGGGAGAAGTGAGGGGAAGGAAGTGGGTGGAGTGGGGAAGCTCGGGGACAGGTTGGTGGCATGGAAAGGCTCCGGCGATGGCTGGCGGCATTGCATGGTGAGGGTGGTCACCGTCGTCGAGCGAGAGGGGTGTAGGTGACCAGTGAAGCTTCGGGGAGTTGAGTGAGAGCGCTAAGTTGTGCAGTTCGGGGCGAAGAAGGCTCCAGCTAGCGCGGCGGCGTGGAGGTGGCTCCGGTGAAGGGGAACATGGCGGTGGCGAGCTTCAATAGAAAGGCGGCGAAGGAGGATGGGGCGGGGCTCACCGGATAGCGGAGGAGGAGGAGAAACAGAGGGGGGAGCTGAGATGGAGGATAAACGCGATGGCGATGGGCTTTGTAGGTCGCGGCGGCGGAAGGCGACAGCGGCGGTGGGATCCACGGCGAGCAAGTGGGGGCGGGACACGCGGTGGTGGCAGGCGCAAGTGGGAGGTGGCGTGGTTGGCACGCCGGCAAATGTGTGACCCAAAGGAGCTTTGGCCTTCGGGGAAGAAGATAGAGGAGGAAGAAAACAAAGGGAAAAAGAAAAGAACAAAAAGAAAGGAGAGAAAAAGAGAAAGAAGAAAAAAGAAAAGAAAAGGAATGGGGTGGGTCCTAGTGCCAGGTAAATGGCTTAAAAATAATTTCCAAATTCTTAGTATAAAATTCAAATACAAATTGATTAAATCATTTTTTGTCAAATAGTAAAACATTTTCAAATTTGGATTTAAATTATTTATATTTTCATAAAACCCAAATGTAAGTATTAATTATCAAATATAAATTTCTAATTTTTAATAAATTATTATTTTAAACAAAAAATATTGTTTTGTATTTAATACTAAAACTCTTTATATTCCAACTAGAATATGAATTACCAAAATATTATTTTGACTTTTGAAAAATTATTTTAAAATTTTAGAATGTTGAATATAGTTTTTAGAAGGAAACATACACATTTTCGAATTAAAACATTTCAAGGGAATTTTTATTTACATGAAATAAGGATGGCATGACTTTTTTTGTTTCGAAAATGGGAATGTTATATCCTACATGAAAGATAAATATGTACGAAAGTTACTACTTATAGGTATACACAAAAACATAAACATATCTGAAAGTAAATGATAGTAACACAAACATACATGAGAGCATACATCTAGCAGTAGTTCGCATCAACATCAAGTGGGTCAATGTTGTTCACATAGGATTGTTGTTCGCATGTTCATCGCCTTCGACAAGATACTCAGGTTCTTCTTGGCCTTCTTCATCGACAGTAACAATGTATTCGCTGATGCTGGCAACTAGGTTGTCGAGACCCACCCCAAGATCGGTCAAAAATGTGTTTTCTAATAGTTGATCTTGTATTGGACCATCTAGCAATCTCTCATGAGGCCTAACTTTGTATACAACCCATCAATTCTTTTGATCGGCCTCGTCTTTTTTTATAGTTCCCTTTATTGGATGCTTTCATGGATATGGCAGGTATAAACTTGCTTAGTTTGGTTAGCTACTATGAAAGGATCGCATCCTTGCGGCCGTGAAGTATGTTTCACTTCGGTTAAGCCAAGCTCGTCTCATCTTCGTAAACCATTAACATGATCGATTATCTATTGAATTATACCGTAGTAACCAAACTTATCTTGCCTTTCTGCTTGGCCCACTCAAGTAACATAGCTATTTACTGTTCGCAGATTATGCTTTAATTGCATGTGCTCCGCAAAACGAAAGTGAAACCTGTTAATATCATTCGTCACATGCACCGTGACACGTGTTGAATATCCATGTGATATGGTACGTATATCATTGTGTACGCTAGGATTTTGCTTGCACGGTGTTTAGAAATAAAAAAAATTTAGAACCACAACAAACACAGCAAGTTACTTTATTCTTTAATTAAGATACTTACATATCTCCACAACCGACATAGGATTGTTAGGACCGCCGTTGCCATCCCCTCTTTGCTTTAAAACCTTCAACTCTTCGGGATTATGTTTCTTTCTCTCTCTAGAAAGTTCGCACAAATTCTTTTAAGGAGATGTAATAGTGAGAATGTGAGTCTAGTTAAAATAAGTTTGTCTAGCTAAAACGAGATGTAATAGAGATAATGCAAGTCTAACTTACGATTCAATGTCGCTGACTTCCTCCATGTTTTCAAAAATGTATAATAGTGCAATGACCTTGTCCCACGGAGAAATCTCTTATTTTCTACTCTTCTCGACCAGAGTGACTTGAACCTCGAATAGTTTTAGATTGGATTCAACCTCTCGGCCATGTGTGTTGTATCTCGGCATGACAATGTTCACATTGTGTTCACTCACTAGATATTTGTTCGTGAACTTTATGATCTCATGGATTTGATTTGCCTCAGCAATTGAACCTTTAACACGGGCCTTGTTTCTCACATTTGCCCTGACAGTTTTCAGCCGCCGTTCCATGGGGTACATCCACCTCTCGTGAACTGGCCCACCGAGAAGTGCCTGAGTAGGTAGATGGATAAGAAAATATTCCATTGGATTAAGAAACCGGGGATATATGTCTTCTCTTGCTTGCAAATAAGAACCACTATATCTTCCTCTAGCTTCTTCAAATCTGCCTTGCTTAGCTGTTTAGATCACAACTTTTTATAGAAGAAACTCAACTCGGCAAGAGCTGTCCATATGGTCTAGTACATAACCCCGAAACATGACATGCGATAGATGTCACATGAAGATGTGGAAGTCATGTGTCTATGGGTAGCTAACCGGGGGTTATCGTCGGCAATAGATTTAATTGGGGTTGCACGCTAGATCTCAAGCTCAATGGTAACACAAGGCAGGGTTTATCCAGGTTCAGGCCCTCAACAACTGAGGTAACACCCTAACCCTGCGTTATGGAATTATAAGGATGATCTGATGATCGAGGAAGCTTGTATCTATGCCTCTACGACCTCTACCCCACCCTTTATATAACGCATGGGGGTAAGGTTACATGGTATGATCTCTAGGGAGTCCAGCACTCAAAGGCGCCGGTGTTTACAGGTATGAATCTTTTAATCACACGGAACTGAGCACTATCCTCGGGACTAGCCTTGATGCCCAAGTCACATGTAGTCCGATTGGTTCTTATCCTCTTCCAGCCGGTTTGGGTCGCCCTCGTTTGCTACCTTACGGGCCCTCTGTGAGGATACCCGAGGCCCATGTAGTCCACAGTAGCCCCCGAGTACTTCGCAATTGAGTCTGATGTCTTACCGTCTGGTTCATCTGATCATTCCTATAATCTTAAAGAGATTGTAAAGAACTCAAGAGATCTTTAAGTTAGAACTTCGAGAGCAACGCCCGACTCAGCAATACCGAGATTCCAGCAATCGGTCTATTTCATGAGGCACATCACTCTGCTTTCAGTGATGTATTTCATCTATTTAGCTACTTGGCACCCATTCTCACTTTGTGAAAATGGTGATCGACCCATCATGGAGCATGCCTTAAGCCACGCAATCACGGTTTTCGTCCTGCGGCGTACATCATGTTATGCGTTTAGAATGTGCACATCATCAAACGCCTGACCCTGACTTATAGGAACCAACAGTCGGCCTAGTATGGTGTGCGTCTACCGCCGGGTGGTACCTGTCCCAACCAGAGAAGGGATCAGCTGGTGACCCACTTAAGGACGTACCGACTGAATAAAGTTTGGCCAAGAGGTATCTGTATCTAGGCAACGGTGTACAACTAGCGACCTATAAAAGACATACCTTCGAAACAGTATCCAAGTCTCATCAACACCCAACCTTGAACATGCAGAGTTGGCTAGTGACCCAACATGGGGTATGTCATGTTTGCTATCTCATGGGCCCTCCGTGAGGATACCCAAATCTCATGTAGTCCACATCATGGCTTATCATGCCATGTATCTTGCCGGCGTCAACATCGACACCACGAACAAAGCTTGACGCATACCATCAGAGAATCTGAACTTGTCTCAAAACCATTATAAAACCTCTTTCATTAATGCCTTAGTTAAGCAGTACGGATCCTTTGGCTTCACACTTTGCCCTTCTATCATATTAAATGTTGGTCGGTCACATAGCATCTCACAGTCCAGACGAGCTTTGACATTATCTTTGCTTTTACCGGCTATGTCCAAGTGTGTGCCTCAGATGGCTTGTGCATAATCCACATATGGAAGGGAGTACATCAAGATTATGATGTAATAGCAAATCCTCTGCCTATGGAAGAGAGTACATACTGCACATATGTGTCGAATGGTAACGGTTCTGTAGCCCTCATATTCGGTTTGTTTTTTCATTTATCTTTAGTGTTGAATGCCATGCTTTGACTTGATCTACTGTGAGAGGTTCACGCTTTCGACCTTTTGCAATGGTATTTTTTGTGAAATTTATCTTTTTTTGTTTTCTGAATTGATGATCTGGTTTTAAGAAATCTCGGTTACAGTCAAAGAAGCTTGCCTTGCCACCGTGTGTGAGCGTGAATGTCACGGTATCACCCAAGCATATCGGACAAGTTAGCTTGCCTTGTGTGCTCCAGTCAGAGAACATGTCGTATGCTGAAAAGTCATGAATTGACCACAGATATGGAGCTCTCATAAGAAAATTGGTGTTTCCGACTTTGTCGTAAGTCATAGCTCCTATTTCCCACAACTCCTTCAACTCATCTACCAATGGCCTTAAAAAAGATCTAAATTGTTCCCAAGATTTTCGGACCGGGCGCTATGAGTGAAAGAAACATAAATATGTCCTTCATTAGTTGAGACGGTCTTAGATTCAAAGGGATACTGAAGATTGGCCAACAGGAGTATGATTGAGCGGTCATATTGAAAGGAGTAAACCAATATGTGGCAATTGTAAGACGCACGTTTCGTGGATTGGCTGCAAAATTAGGGTGCTTCATATCAAAATGCTTATAGGCTTCTCCATTAGATGGGTGCACCAAGACATCAGGGTTCCGTTTATGCAACTTATACCACCTCATGCTATTTGATGTGTCCACCATCATAAAACACCGTTGGAGGCGATCTTTCAACGGGAAGTAACGCAACACTTTCTTTGCCACACTAGTTTGAAAATGTTGACATTAGAGTCCATGGTCTCGAAGTACCATGACTTTCCATAATGATAGCACCAGGCCTTTCTCATTATCTTAGTAATACAACATGAAAAAGGTTCTCATTGTAACCTATCTTCTTGTATGGCATTTCTAAACCCGACAGGAGCCTTTTACACTCATACCAATTCCTGGGCATCTTATGGTTTTTCGGGAGGGCATCATAGCAAATAGCCAACATGTCATCAAAACATTCGATGGATATGTTGAACTTAAACTTCACAGCCATCATACGTGTCACGTGAGATAGGACGTCACTGACGTTGCGTCGTTCAAAGGCTTTTTGGCTAACTCTAGAAGTCTAAAGAAATCGATCATGCCTGGCTGTGAGTCCTGGTCATCACCATCATTATCGTGGCCAATATCAGCAAACATGTCCTCCATCCGGTTTATTTCATCAAAACCTTTGGGAGGTCCAGCTGCGCAACCTCAACACGAGTACTCTCCACATAATATACCCACCGATGGTAACCAACCTTGAACCCATTCTTCACTAGATGTGTCTCCATTTCGTCACGTGTTCTCTTCCGATAGTTACCACATTCAGCACAAGGGCAAGAAAGCCCGGGACACAAAGTGACGCATCCCCTCAAATCATGCATCGGTGTGTCGCCCACTCGACACCCAACCATCATACATCCATCTTCTATCTTCTTCCATACCTTCACAAACAAGTTGATACAAAAGCTAACGATAATCTTCCCTCGTGTATAAGCTAACGGTAGACCTCATGCATAATCTAACAATAGCCCTCTAATTAACATTTCAGGAAACACACAATCCTTGTGATTAAACCTATATACGTGCATGCATAGCCCTCGTAAGAAAGCATTCAAACAAACAACAGGCGCGAAGAAACCTTGTCGTTCGATGAGGTGCGGCGTCGCGGAGCGAGGCTTCTCCTCACCTCGATCGTGTTCCTCCTCCACGTGCACCGGTGGCGGTGGTGGCGGACTCCTCCTCTTACTCCGGTGTCGGCACCGGCTCATCCTCCTCCCTTCCCTCTCCCTCAGCGGTGGCAGGAGGTGGGCGGCACGGCAACGATGCGAGGCACGGCGGCAATGCAGGGCATGGCAACAATGGCGGGACGCAGCGAGGGCTCGACGAAGAGCGCGGCGACAGTGGCGTAGGACGAGGGCTCGGACTTGGGACCCATGAACCTTTGGGAAGGTTAGTCCCCTAACACATTAATCTCACAGTAGATAGAGAATAAAATATAAAAGAGGAAAATGTAGGAAGAGATAGGATAATAATAGAAAAATGGATGAATAGTGATAAGATAGGGGATATATGGAGATGTCATTGTGAATGCCCTAAGGGGCTCTAAGCAATGTGTGACAAAATTTAGGCTATGTTCTTTTCAGCTTAACAACTTAACAACTTATCCACGCTTTGAAAAAACATATGTTTTAAGTTTTCTTAATCTGTTTTTCCGTTGTTTCGAAGATGGGTCCTAACAATCTAAAAAGCAAGTCAAACGAAATGGATCCGAATCTTCAGACTATCTCAAGAATCTCTCAAAATTCATTCATATCAGCTCAAAAAACAGAACCTTAGTGACACAAAAAATTTGGTCATCAAAGAAACGGCAAACATTTTACAAAATAAGTTACGCGACAAATTGAATTAGGACATAAATATGAACAAAGTATTGCCAAAAAGATGAAAAAGAATGTATGCAGCCTTTTGTCATTGAGGCCAAACTTTGGCAACGAATTGAATTAGGACATAAATATGAGCAAAGACTTGCCAAAACAATTAAAAGGAATGTATGTATAAAAACTCCTGTCGTTAAGGGTATGTTTGGTTGATGGCCCAATTTATCCCATCAAACTTGGGTCTTGTTCTTTTCAACGTAAATTAAATTAAATAAAATAAAAAATTGTTATTTTTCTATAAACCAAATGATGTAATACTTTGTATTCTTTTTTTGAGGTTTTAAATAGTTTTTCTTATTTCTGAAAGAATTTTTAATAATTTTTTGAACTCTTTAAGAAGACTTTGTTAGGGTCACAGCTTTTCATATTAAAATATTAAATAACTTTTAACCGAAAGAAACAAGGCTTTGGCCAATGGTTGGCATGGCCTTTAAAAGATTTAACCGAAAGAAACAAGACTTTCTTAGCCAATGCATTGGCCAAGATTTGAGATGAAAATGAACTAGAGTTGGCAAAAAAATAACAATAGGATGAGAATCTTGCCATTTGAAGGTCACAAACCCAACACAAACTCCAATTTTGATCAACTCCGTCAAATTTTTAATTGACAAGCATTGACACACATTGGTTACCAGCGAAACACACCCTACGACTAAACTTTGGCAATGCTATTGTCTATTATTTTTTCATAGAGTATCAGTGAAAAGAATGATTTTTTAGTGTAGTGTAAAGTGTAAATGGATTTGAGGGAAGGATAGAGTGAGCAGGGATTTAAATTTCGGTATGAGAAAAATTTCGGTGGCTGACGAAAATTCCCGAATTCCCAAAATTTTACCGGAATAAAAATAGAGAATTATAATTTTTCAAAAAAAGTGTTATTATAGGATTTGAACCATGCACCTCATTCTTGTTACAATAGGCACTACCCATTAGGCTACAAGAGGGTCTTGTAATCTAAGAAGCTATGCCTTCTTTTTATATGTAAGTCTCAAATCTAGTGGTCAAACCTTTTGAATTCAAAATTTTTGTTTTCGTTTCGGTTGCTGGGGAAAAATCCAGAATTCCTGAAATTTCGCTGAAATTTCGTCGGGAAAAAAATCCTTGAGAGTGAGTAGAAAATAGTGAAAGAATGAGATGATCAAGTAGCTGATAGGAGCATATATATGTTGTTACATTTGAGGAGGCATTAGCCCATAAATGGTCTACTTTGTAGAGGCTCGAATTTTTTGGATAAACAGTTTCCCACTGCGACTCCTTTTGCGAAATTCTTGCTTGTTCACACGAACATGGATTCAGAATAGGCCAATACTATTCATGACGACGCATAAGTTAATTTTAAATTATTTGAGAGGCCAAGAAACCTAGTAGCAACCATATATTACTGTAGATAAAAATACATATTCATATCAAAAGGTGTGACCAAATCTCACTTAATTTTTCAATGTTGAAAATTAATTTTGTGTTTCCTCGAAGTTGTTGTCATTTGCACCGATGTTTAAAAGAAATTGCTCAAATGCATTAAAATAACAAATGAATAATTGGTGATATTTACAAAAAATAATATTTATATTTTATCTCTGATAATTATTTGATAAATATTTTGGGAAAGATAGAGAAATGTAATTTTTATTATGTTACTTTGGTTTCCCTTCGATGACCACTCAGGTAAGCTGTTTTTATACAATTTTCTTTGCGGATTCCTTCGGTCTTCGCCTCTGTAATCCATCTCTGGCATTGCGTTGCAAAGATTGTCGCTAAAGTTGATGCATTTAGGTGGCCGAATATTTTGTAGTTTCATCGTTGCCGCCTTGGAAAATCTTCGAATTCATCGTAGCCGCTCGGTATTCCTCTCTCTTTTCTCCCAGAGCAAGTAAGATCGTTTCCCTCCCTCAAAATCGTTTCCCTCCCAAAAAAAAAAAAAAAAAAAAAAAAAAGTAAGATCGTTCCCCCTCTTATGAATTTCCGTGCGTGCTACCTCCCTGGGCTATGCACGCCACCTCTTCCCTAGCCGCCGCGTCAGGCCACTTCAGAAGGCCAAATTCCACAACGGATTGGGCCGCCTGTGCCAACTGTGTTGGGCCTCTCCAATCCACATCGTCTCCTCGGCCCAAGTCGCTGGCTAGGCCCCGTGAGCGTGTGCATGCGCGCAAGCTGGTCAGGCCACACTGTGCTGTCCGACTCGTTGTCACTTTTATATATTATTAAAACTAAACATGCCAATTTATAGTTGTTTATCTAAAACCCAATTTATAATAATTTTATTAAAAGATTACTTGTTTCCCTAGGATTGTTAAAATATTAAATACTACCAGCACACAGACTAAAAATTAGGTTTTGATCATATTAGCTATGCTTAGTTGCAAATATAATGTTGTATGGTCACATGATTCTATCGATGCTTGTTTTACCTTCAGGTTTCAAAGGACAGCTAGTGATGTCTTGTTTGTAGATGGGGTTCTATCGGGGGAAATTTGTTTTATTTAAAATCTGATTGGAAAATATGGTTTCTTGGTTGTTGTCAAATTTACCGAATCTCCTCTATCCTTAAGGACTGATTCGTTGAGGTTGTTAAACAATTTTAGCTCTTTAAGAGAAAAATGCCAACATTGGATCTTGGAGGTCATGGGTAGGGGTGAAAACGAGCTGAGTTCGAGCGAGCTAGCTTCGGCCCGTTCGTGGCTCGCAAAAATCATGAGTTGGAGGAGAGGTTCAGCTCGGGCTTGTAAAAAATCATGAGCTAGAGCCTAGATGGGAGGCTCGGCTCGGGCTCGTAAAAAGCTTGAGCTAGCTCGTGAGCGTTCAAGAGCTTGGCAAGGGTTTCAGATTCAGGAGAAGTAAGGCGGCCAGGAGGAGAGACAGAGCTAAGGGAGGCGATGGAGATGATTACCGAGACAGAGAAGGAGGCAGGCGGTTGTACTGGCCAGACGGGGACGGAGGGAGCCCGCGATGCTTGCTACTATGACGGGGACAGAGGGAGAGGCGGCGGCGGAGTTGGAGACGGTGTAGGCCAAGAGGAGCTTGATGGAGAGGCGGCGACGCTGTCGGGGTCTACCGAGAGGAGCATGACGGAGAGACGGCGACGACGACATTGGAGCCCATTGGCCATTATTGCTCGTGTCGCTGGCACCATGGCGTACTCCTCCTCTTCCTACTGGCGGTGGCGAGCGGGGTGAGGGGGAGGCGAGGAGGCGTTGAGGAGAGGAGAAGGCATGGGATTTGGGAGAGGAGGGAGAGGAGTGGTGACTGGGACTGGGGAAGGGGAAGGGGGCCGACCGATGGGTGAGGTGTGTGATGGGCTAGGGTGTAAAATGACCGACATGTGGGTGTGTCCTGTGGGCTGTAGCCTGTAGGGATATGGGATGTGCAATTTGTTGTCCAGCTCACGAGGTACTAATGAACGAGGTGGACTCAGACACGGCTCGGCTCGTAAAATGTCATGAGCTTGAAACGGAGTTCGGATCATGCTCATTTTGTAACAAGACGAGCCCGAGCCAAGCCTTGGACCGAGCCGAGCCTGAGTTGCTTGTGAGCCTCTAGCTCAGGTTCCAGCCCTAATTGTGGGTGCCTGAAATGACTTGGCTAGAAAGTGCGGTTTAGAGACACGTAAATGGGGCAAGGTTAGCATTGATCTTCTTAAAGCTCTATTGTCATAATCTCAGATGGGAGTGTCATATCTTGTGGGTAAAGTGTGTAAACTCTACAAAGTATTAAACATTTATGAAAATTGTGCCCACGGTCAAGGGTGAACTATGAGCCAATTCCTCATTGGTACTTGTTTACTACTCCCTCCATGTGCAAAAAAGTTGACGTTTAAGAGTTTTGCACCAAGTGCTAGAAAACTTGACGTTTAGCCTTTTTTTCCCCAACTTTTGCTTCTGGGAATCTACAATAACAGCTTTGCAATTACTCCATTGTACAGCACGTGCATGCATGCAATTTTTGTCTCTTGGGTTAACAAGCGAGAGTAAATACAGAGTACTACTCTCGGTAGCAATCGCCGCCGTCACCACCGTCGCGGTCGCCACCATCGACGTTGTCGTTGCTACTGCTGTCATCATCGCTGCAGTCGCTGCCTCCGCTGCCGTCATCGTTGCGGTCGCCATCCCCGCCGTTGCTGACGCCGTCGTCATTGCCATGGTCACCACTGCCGTCATCACCGCTGCGGTCGGCACCCCGTGATCGCCACTGCCACCATCATCACCATAGTGGTCACCACCAACAACAAAAAAAAAAAAAGAAGAACGATGCATGAAGAAAATAGCCATAATAGCAGCTCCATGGATTGGAGGGAACAACAGCAAAAAAAGAAAAAGAAAAGATGTTGCATGCATGCAAGCAGTGAGGTTAGTAACTCCAACCTAGTGACTTCCATTAATAGTTTTAACCACCGGGCTATCAAAGGCCTAGTATTATGGTATTTTAATTCTTGTCTAAAACGTCAACTATTATGAACCTGGAGTGAGTATTTGTTTTCAAAATGATGTTTTAAAGGAAAATCGTGGCAGCTGTTGTGTATTTTGCTTTTCTCCTCACAATGGGTATTGTGAGCGTTAAGGGTGTTAAGAATACGGCGGGGGGAGCCATGATTTAGCCACTTGGGGTAAACCGGCAATTGTCGCAACTTGAAGAATAAACATCCCAAGATTTGATTATTTTATGCTTCCATCTTTCAAAACTCTAGAAAAAAGTTTATAAAACTAGCATTACGTAAATAATCCTCGGCCTTTCCTTCGTAAGCTTTTAGTCGCATTTAGTCAACCTTACCCGATAAATAATTGTGTACTCGTCCTGTCTTTTATGTCAGATGCTCTTTCCAACGAGCATGATGCACTCAGAAGAAGCCTAACCTGGGTGAGATGTACCTTGACAGAGGTTTCACTGTGGGAATTCAAGGTGAAGATTGCTACCATGTTTAAGCGCTCTACTACGGTCTCCCTTGTGGGTCTTTTCCCCTTTATTGTAATATAAGCCATGCTTGACTGTTACTGTGATGCAATAACTGTTACCTCCTTGATCTGGTAGATAGGAATAAATCATTATGACTTCGGGTCACGGTTCATGCCTGTTGCCCATATGACGGTAGTGTTCCTCCACACTAACAATTGCGATTAAAACATGATTCGGCTGATAATCAGGACTGAAGGATGGGTGTACACGTGGTTACACATAAGCAGATAACAGTTTTGCCTAACAACTATGTAATAGTAGCGGATCGTATTAAGCAAAATAGAAGCTACGGAAATTATCGTGCGGTTTTGACAAAAGGAAATAACAAATAACATTTCTGCCTTCTATGTAAATTGTGCAGATGATATAACCTGGCTTGGTGACAAAATGGATTTTGCATCTACACAGGAAGGCAGTAAACGTTGCTCTATGAACTGCCAGTGATGACACGGTAGATTGGATGACCTATCTACAAACCTCAGTTTGAGGTGGTGGCTTTTACAAGATCTAAAGTGGCATGTCCGGAAATAAAGAAAAAAAAAAAAAACCTCCGAATCCTGTATCAAGATGAGATCTCTAGCAAAACTCATTCTCCCAACTCCTTCAGGAAATCTACATTGTCAACAAACACCTACAAGACAAATAAATGGATCAGCACGAACAGGTTCTCTACGAAGATAAAGACAAATGGCACAGAAACATATTCCAATAAAATTCGTTGTAGCCCCTTAAAATTATACCGAAATCTCATGCGAGAAAGTAATTTTTGATGTTCTGGGGCTAAGTGAGAGTTCAAATCTACTTTAGGTGGCTACAACAAACTTTATTTTATATATGTAATTTATGGGAAAAAACAAACACACGTAATTAAGATGCCAACCTCATATTAAGTTATTTACGTTGCAACAGGAAAGTAAATCCTCCGCCATACTGTTCTCTGCAGTTGTCCGTCTGACATGTGGGCTCATGGCATCACAGGCTCACATGTCAGTGGGACTCCATGGAACTTCAGAATCAATAGTTATGGTCAATTTCACATGATTTTAGGAATTTTCATGCTTTTATTTGGCAATTGGCACTAATAACAATGTTATATAATATACATGATCTATTAACAAGGAGTAGGTGCTCATTCAGTCATTCTGTTTTCCCATTCCCACAAGCAAAACAGGATGTAACAGCCTAGGTGCTCATTCTCTTTCTCTTTCTCCCTCCCTCACTTCCTCCTTCCCTCTACCCCCTCCCCCCTCCCTCCCTCCCTCCCTCCATATCTGACTAGGTCACCTTGTTGCTATCTCGTCTGCTGCTGGTGGTGCAGCCTGTAACAGTCATGCGATGGGGTTGGTTAGCATGGCATCAGATTTGCTTAGGGGTAGTGCTATCTTCTATGCAGGAAAAGCACAGCTTGCTGCGGTGTGCGTTAAGAGAAGGATAGATTAATCTGCTCTTTTTGATGTTGCTCGTGGTGTACCATTGCCCAGAGTAGGCCGATCATCGAGGAGGCATGAGAGCAAGCATTTGGAAGGCTTATCTGCAAGGGGCATTACATTTGAATTCTGAATGGAGGGGCCACCCTCTCTTCCTCTGAATACATGTGCTCCCTTTTACTTACATTTTGGCTTGTCATGCTAGTGACTGCCATATATGGTGTTAAGGTGGTGCTGATGCAATCAGTAGTGTGGTGTATAATGGCGGGTTCACTTTAGGGAGCCATGGTGACCACTCTGGTGTTGATGGCTGGATCTCAATTTCTCAAACCCTTGAAATAATTGTGGTTCTCCTCTTTTGCGCTTTGCCTTGCGGAGAGATATTCTTAGGTAAGGCGAGGTGCTTGTCTTGTGGTTGCAATTGGTACTTCTGCAGGATTTCTAGGTTTCAGACTCCTCTTTGTTGGTTTTCCCCTTATTGGAGCTAATGTTGATGTCTTTGGTGTTCCCCCTTCATGGTAGTATATTTATTCTCTCTTCGAAATGAAATAACCATGAACTAAACCTCATAACAAATACAAACCTCTCCACACACGCAAATAGAGGATAGCAAAACTAAAACTATAAGGAATAACACATACCGTTTTCCAGCCATCTGGATCTGTGCAAGCAGTGATCTTGGTATTAATTCCAGGTAATGGGCCAGGCTCACGAGTTATTTTTCCACCATTTAGCCTAATAACTTCTGCAGTCTTATAGACATCATCTGTACCAATAGCAACCTGCAAGAATAAAAAAAAATCAACCTCCAGAAGTTGAACATAAATAAGAGGCATGAGGTAACAATGGAACATCATATGTATTACAGAGCATAGTATAAATAGCAGTTTTAGGCCCTGTTTGTTTGAGCTTCTATCTAGCTTTTAGCCTCAGAAGTCAAGTCAGAAGCTCAAACAAACAGCCAGCTTTTGAAACCCTCTTCTAAAAAGTCAAAAGCCGGCAAAAGCCCAATTTGTACTGTCGTCTGAGAAACAAGTTTTTTGTGGCTTTCCCAGAAGCAGCTTTTAGAGAAGCTGTAGCTCAAACAAACAGGACCTTAGATTTGAACAATAAAATATACCTGTGCATATGCATTCCCTTTTTCATATTCGTTGACCCCATAATTGTACGTCAACTCCAACACAGCGTTTTTGTCTTCAGGCCCATATCCCATCATGGCAATGGTATACTAAAAAAAGTGTACAATCAGAGTTCTTAAGAATGTTATGAATTTCACACGAATGCTATCAAATCACCAAAGCAATGTGAAATGCAAATTTTGGATGCAAAATATTGGAATGGATCTGGATACTCCAGCAGTAAGTCTGCAACCAACATGGTGCATACTGTGAAAATGACAGTGAACACCAAAGACACATAATACCACAAGTTTGCAGGTCATTGTTTGTCGTACACTTGTCCTTTGTAATCTCACCTTTTGGTACGAAGTTATCATTTTTTCATGCGAATAAAATAAACTGACTGCTTTTGTGATTGCTGATTGTTTGACTTTATATAAATCATTTCACACTTATTGGCACCTAATCTTCTTCACTGGTATCAATCAGATAACACATAATAAAATCAATAATTATCGGTATTATAGTTTTGCAATTTTTCTTAAGGTTGATTATTAATTTTTCTAGGATTGAGCACTTATTTTGACTTAAGCGGTTAGACCGACAAAACAACTGATTTATCCTCAAATCTATCACAAAACTATGGGCGTGGTTGACTGTTCGGTCTGTAGCCATGAGTAGCCTTACCAATAGAAGGTCGTGCCTTCATGATTTGGCACATGTTTGAATAAGCACCATTGATTGGCATGCCCTAGTAAAAATTTGGGTCGCCGTTGACTTTATATGTGAGCTGCATGCAATGTGGGTCCCAGCATGCAGACACACAGTAGGAGACATGGACATGCAGCATGGGTCCCAGGAGTAGACTAGTAATGAATTGTGCTTTTTTTATGCTTGATTTAAGTTTTCTCATTTTCATATTTATTTCATCTACGATCAAAATTATATGAAAAAATTCTTAATTCATAAACCTAGGCAACCTCTGTGTATTTTTAAAATAAATTAAAATTTAATTGTTTATTATTATTTTTGTTTTTTCTGAACTTCCAAGTTCAACTCTATTTATCAATTTCGTGTAAAGTTTACACAATACAATTTTTAAAATCTACAGCATACAATTTTATCTTTTTTTCCAAAAAATTGTCTAGACTTAAAATTGGATTCAAACCAAACACTAACCTTACCAAAATTTGGTCATGGTTATTGACTGCTTGGCTTCAATACAAACAATACAAGTTTGCCAATGAATTGGTCAAGCCCTCAATTAAACATGACCAATCCATTGGCACGGCAAGTGAGGTCACCAACCAATGACATGTCAGATTCACTCAAGAACATAGGTAAGTTTTTGGCTGCAAAGGGGCAGCTTTTCCTTGTGTCTTTATTAGCATATATAGACTCACACAAAGACCCACTTAGCCAAGACTTTCCTAACTCCAGATCGTGGCCATTACACCCATTACTTGCACATGCATGATCTTATTAATCAGCAACATGCAACTGTCCAAACATAAAAACTCAAACTGAAACTGACTGAAACTGAAAGCTAATTGAACACTGGAATCAGAAACTGACTACACAGAAAACTAAAAAATGTACAGGACTTATCTCACGACACCCTAGAACTAAGAATTTTGGCTGAAAAGAGTCTTCCAAAACAACAGATTTAGGTCTTGTTTGAAAGATGTCCTTGAACGCTAACAAATCTGGATGCTTGGGCCCACATGTAAGCATCACAAGGCGTCTTCAATGTCCGTTGCATTGCAAGATTATTCATTGTCATCATTGCAAGATGCTAGGTTCATTTCATTATCAGGCTTGGCCCACCAACATGTAACTATAGGATCTGACTAAAATCTCAAGACCTGTTATTCTGTGAAACATTTATCCCTTAATTACTCCTTAAATATGTAGTTCAGCAAAATTGTTTGATTAAATCTTTAATTCTGTTATCTGTGTCTTCGACAATAAACCTGTGCTTTTGCAAAATTTACTTGATAACTTTACTACCGATTGTGCCAAAGAAATAATCATTTATTTCCAAATTTAAGAACTTGAAATAATAACTACAACCATTGAAACAAAGAAATCACAATACAATCAAGGTTGTGGATACTACCTCAAGGTTCAGATAGAGGTAACCTACTGTATTGACGAGTACATGAAAAATCAGATAGCACATGCTTAAAATTAGAAGATTACTAAAACTATTAAAGAATTGTTGCATTTTCTAAAAAAATCACACCATGTAGTATAACTTCAGAAATCCGAAGTATCAAACACCTTTCATGATAGCATCAGTTACCATCTACCATTCCATACACAACAGAAGGGACAATACACATCTGAACCAAGTGTACACAAGTAAAATATGTCAACTGAGCTTTTTAAGTGTTCTGAATTACATAGGAAGTATCAGATATGGGCCCAAGCAAATTAGTATCCAACTGAAGATACTTTCAGATAACTTTGAAGTACTACTGTAGTAGTGTATGTGGTGCATATTGTGTATCACAATCTCATGTTAGCAAGCATAAGATGAAAACATTAGCAAATGGTAGTTATGAGGTGCATCAGTGAGATGGTTTTAAGAAGTGCCAACCTTGTACTGAGGATTGTCCCTCTTGCGGAGAAGTTCCATGCCAAATGCCTTATTATACAAATTACATCCCAAGTTAATAACTTATTTGAGAATTAGGGAAGGAAAAAAACTTAATATCAATCCCAGTTCAATCTAAAAAATTACCTTCTCATAGAAATTTATAGCACGATCAAGATCTCCTACTCGAAGCATTACCTGGCACAAAGGCTCAGGTGTAGGACCTCTTTCTATAAGCTCAAATTTGTAGCCATCAGGGTCTTCAATAAAGGCAATTACAGATTTCCCGCCTTTTACTGGACCTGGTTCCCTTGTTACTGTTCCTCCCTTGGCTTTAATAAGATCAACTGTTTTTGCAACCTACAATTTTCTACCAATGGAACTCAATATTCCAAGTTTCCAACCAGCTCCCTTTTGCAGAAAATATAATTAAGCAAGAATAATTCCATGTACAGGAAGTTAAAACACAAAAATGAATCATTGAACATGACAAACAGAAAACATGTTCAAAATTTTAGTTATAGTCATGTTAATATAGATATAGTAATAACTTGAATTATTGCAAACATCAACTAGCTTTTAAGTATCAAAATAGATACGTTATGAAATGCATGTTTCATAAATTGTGTTGATGATATTTTGGATCTAGACATAAGGATTTTGTGTACTATATTAACACCCATTACAGTTATTAACTATGACGTGGATATTATACTCCCTCCATGATTTGACTGAAATCAAGACTAGGCCACCTGATAAATCCTTCACATGTCATAGATTTGACTAAAAAAACAAGACAACCATCTGATAATTCTTTAACATATCATAGATCGCACTGAAAACAAGACAACCAAGATTGTTACAAAATAATTGGTAGCTTACAACAGAAAACTAATATTTCATCTCCTTGGAGAAACCAAAGCTATTAAAATTGATTCAATGGGGCTGGCGGTCAAGATTAAGAGTGTCAAAATCCAGTTTACTGAAAAGATATTTTTCGACTATTCCCTTGCACAAGGTTCAAGGGCAATTTGCACTAAACAAATCAAACCATATTCCTTGGCATAATGTTTTATGAGGTTTATGAGAACTCCCAAGGAAGTTCTTGTTGTGAACAAAAAATATATATAGGAGAAAGATATCTTGTTAAATAGCAATAACTGAGAGGAATGTATATTATGTCTGGATGGATTTGGGTCTGCATTTAAGCCTAATGAAGAAACAAGAGATAGCTAGATATTCCTTAAACAAATGGGGGCTCAATTTATATGGATAGCTAACAAAGAAATAACTCATATTTGATTCCTGCACTAGTTGTAGTTGCTTTAAACAAGCTCAACCTGTCCAAGCAAGTTCTAAATGAAAATTTCCAAATGCAGTTACCACATGCCAAACTAAAGAAAGAATCAATCATTGACTCGTACTAGAATCTCTACAACAGTAAAACAAAGAGCCAACATAAGAGAGAGAATCTTACATCATCAACAGCAATCCCAAAATGACCAAAACCAGTCCCGATATCATAGCTTTCCACACCATAATCTGCCAATGAATGTACAATTATACACCAGGGATTTCACAGGTTAATACAAAACATGAAGTATATTATCCGAGGGACAGAGATAGGATAAAGGCATTCCCAAAGAAAAAAAAAACTTACTATAAGTGAGCTCCACAACGAAATGCGAGTCCTCAGGCCCGTACCCCAGAAAAGCATTGGTATACCTCTCCTCCGGAATGTCCCTCTTACGCAGCAGCTTCATCCCCAAGCACTCAGTATAAAACCTGCAGGGCAGCAATCCCATACGAAGACTGACGAAACTGTGGTGGGCAGAGCAATTAAAAAAAAATGCGGGGGAAGTTCCTCTACTTGATAGTCTTGTCGAGGTCGCCGACGCGGTAGACGACGTGGAGCATGCGCCTCCGGTCCTTCTTGACCCACTCCATCGCCTCCTCCTGGCCGATCACCGTGCCGGCCTGCGCCGCCGACCCACCCGCCTCCGAGGCGGCGCACAACCCCCTCCTTGCCAGCCTCGCCGGTGCCCTGAATCCTACTCGGCCCCCGAGCAGCGCCCCATGCCGCGAAGCTACGACGAACCAGCACGGCAAGACACCCCAACCCCAACAAGTGTCACGAGAAGGCCCTAGCGAAGATCGATAGACAGAGAAGGAGAGGGAGGGGTGAGTTCGGTACCGGAGGCGACGGGGAGGCGAAGGCGGGTGGCGGCGACGTGGAGGGAGGAGGCAGCGGCGGCGGCGGCGATGGGGAGGGGGAGGAGGAGGCGAGCCATTGGGAGGAGCGGAGGGATGTGGAGTGGGAGGAGGAGAGCAGGGGAGACGCGTCGGGGCGAGACGAGACACGACACCAGCGGCCGCTCGCTCTATCCTGCCTGCGCTGCCGTCCGGCTCGCGGTTTGGCTCCACCCGGGGTGTCAGCGTGCCTGGTAGGTGGAGCCGCTCACGCTGCTTGTTGCAGGTGGAGCGTGTCTGTCTCCAATGGGAATCTCTAAAAATTTCATTCCTGTGCCTTCGTACACACTTCTTTTAAAAAAATTCTCTCGCTATACTTTTTTTTCATCTCAAACAGTGTGCCCTATACAGAAAATTGCATAGAAAAAGAAGAGAGAATCCCTAAATACAATGGAATGGAAAGAAATTCTCTATTTTATATAACGGAATAGGAAACGCTGTTGAAACACATAAGGAAAAAATTTGTCCCTTATTTTTGGGTAGAGTGTGCTTTAGAGAAGACTGTTGGAAACAACCGTCATCCCTAAATTCGGTCCTCTATAACCTCATATACAAACAGGGTTCATGGGAAATAGCATATGTAGCTAAAAAGCCCATAGTTTTAGATAGAGTAGCGAATAGAGAGAAACCATCTTTTATAATATAGTATAAATTATGAAGAAAATTTAGAATAAAGGATAGAGTGTGTAGCTAATAGTGAAATGAAGTCAAAATATAGAGTGTCCGGTGTGATGCTCTAAGGACATCTCTAACCATTTTCTCTTCGTTCCATTTTCTTCCATCATTCTATGCACCACATATTTTACTTTTATTTTTTATCGTCTTTAACAGCAATTCTTCGAAAAAGTTTGTGAAGAAAACAAGGAGAGGATTTTCTTTTAAAAGAAATGAACGAAGAAATTTTTCCTAAAGAGAATCACAAAGAGAATCTTTTGTAGCATCTCAAGGCACCAAAATCTCGTAGTGAAAGAAAAATGACCCCAAAGAGATACAGTTTAAGATGGCCTAACTTTGATACTTCTCGTCGAGTTAGATGGCTAGATCCGTTGAGCACGATGGGATCTGCCCAATTTGAGGAAGAAGAAGGTAAAAGGAGGTGTGTCATGACTTTATCCTTTGAACATCACACTTGTATGTACGGAACATTCGAGTTTTCTTGTCAAAACATCGCTTTTGTTCTCGTGGAGCATCTAACTTTGTATTGGGGTGGATGATTAACTCTGGAGTGTCTAGTTTTTTTTGGCTTGTCCCATCGTTTTTGGTGGAGCATCCAATTTATTTTGCAAGTTCCATCAATTTTTTGTTATATTTCAATGTTCCTTTTGGCATGTTCAAACTGTTCTTTTAGAATGTTTCAACGTTGGTTGACTATGTTTTAACACATTCGATCATTTTTTTATCATGTTCCAACAACTTTATTAGTATTTTCCAATAATTCATATCCTTTCTCGATGACTTCATGTTGCATGTTCTATTGGAAGAACATCGTGTTCCAGAAAGCACAACTAAATATTCAAAAAATACATTGTGTATGTTCTAACAGTACATTGTATATGTTAGAAATAAGTTGTCTACAATTAAAAAAAGCATAATATTTTTTCTACATCGCATGTCGGAGCCACAGTGGGATCCTAATATAATGGTAAGTTTTTTAGTACCAGTGACTTAGGAGCCAAGCTAATATGTTATTTTAGAAAAAGACTACAGTAGTTACCCATAGACATATATTATTCAAAAGGATATGTACAAACTTACATAAGCCAGATTAAAAGAAAATAAGAAAACAGAAAATACAAGGAACAAAAATTAATTTGGTTCCAACATATAGAGCCATTGAGTAATGGCACCTAAAGCTCTGTTCTTTTCAGCTAAACAACTTAACGGCTTAACGGCTTATCTATGTTTTGAAAAGACATGCTTTGTGTTTTTTGAGTCTGTGTTCCCCGCGCGCCCCGCGCCGGCCCAAACCGAGCCGGCCTAGCAAGCTCTCTGGCTAGGCCAAGCCAGCCCAATTTCCTTCTCCCGCGTGCGCCATTCTGGGCCTAAGCCGTCGCCAGCCCAGATCATACGCTCGCGCCACTCCTGGGCCGAGGCCATGCAGCTGGCCCGTTTGCTATTTTACTTATTTAATATTTGCAAAATACTTGTTATTTTTGTATCTTTTAAAACATAGCTCCAAATTGAATGAAATAAATTTCTATAAATACTAAAAATGCATACTTTAATTTTAAAATGTCATTTTCATCATTTCCATCCATATTTTTGTATGTGCATTTATTGTGTGCTTTGTCTATTTGCGCTAAATCCAGATATCGACGTCGTCGGAACCGAGGACGTGTCCAGACGCCCGGAAGATTGGAATTACGGCATGTCATTGTTGACTTATTCCCTATAATATTTGTTGATCATATCGCTGCCAAGATTTGTAAATGATTTACTAGATTTGCTAAGTGCATATTATATTAAAATGTAAAAATGATACTTGATTAGGCTAAATAGTTAAATGCCTAGAAAATTTATTATTATCGTATAAACCTGATCCTTGTCAACCCTAGGAATATATAACTGGTTTATTGCCATTTCATTGATTAGTTGATCGTTAAATGCTTAGCCCTGCTATTTGTTGCTTGTCGTCGTCACTGTTATTTCATGTGAAATGCAATGTTTGAAATGTGTGATTTAAAGGCAGTTGATGCTGCCATGTTTGATAAAAAGGGACTATTAGGGTACAATAGTTGGTACTGTAAAGGGAAAGATTTTTGCAAAACCCTGGTTTGGGTGGATGGTTGTATGGATTGGTGCGTACGCATGAAACTCGGGCCCAGTGTGGGAACCACCCAAATCCCTTAGGACCGAGTCCTTGAGGTAGACAAACTAAGTTCAACAGTGTGACCACGAGTGCTGGTATGGGTAGGCCCTGGTTGAATACCCTTCGAACTCTTAGTTCAGGCATCTCACTTGGTGGAATAAGCAGCGGAGAATTCGGAGCACACGGTGTCGCGCAGAATCCGTGGTTAACGGAACCGCTCAGATCCAAGCAGAATTTTACAGTGCCCGTGGATAACGATGCCACAGAATTAAGTGCAGAATCCGTGGATAACGGTGTTGCACAAATTTGAACCTATTGGCACAATAGGGGGCCCCTGACAACTGAGTACCAGCCCAGAGGTGGAATCCTTAGCGGAGATGCCTGATCTAGGAGTGAGCTGGTTAAAAACCTTGTGATGATTTACTTTGTAAATTACCTCTCGTGGGTAAAGCGTGCAACCTCTGCAGAGTGTAGAACTGTCTAGACAGCCTTGCCCATGGTCAAGGGCGGGTGATGGAGCGCTGCCTCATGGTAGATTTTCTCATTTTGTTTTCGAAATGGCGCTTTAAAAAGAAAACCATGACAGAACGTCGTGAGTCTTGTTTTGGGCCTTAGCAGCAGGATGCTATGAAGTGATGGAGTGAGCATGATGGTTAGTCATGAGATGTGCATGGCGGCAGCCCTAAGATTATGATTTTAACATGGTCGATAGCCCTGAGAATTCGATTGATTTGGTGGTTAGCCCTGGTATTGGATTGCTATGGCAGATAGCCATGTGATTATTGGATTAACATGGCAGATAGCCATGAGTTGCCCGTGCTGGGTTAAAACAGGTGGGTAGCCGGAGTTTCAAAGAAAGTGATTTGTTTTAACTCTTCTTAACCCTTTTCCACATTTTCAAAGATATAGGAAAATTGGTAAAGTTGGCTTTCCGCAAAATAAACCCTAGTCCCTCCTTTGATAAGCCCCCATATGCATATGTCAATTTGGCTTGTGAGTATTTGTACATAAACTCACCCTCGTGTTCACTTGTGGGGCTGCACATTCCAATGAGCAGGTTCGGAGCCTCAGAATTATTACCCGGTCGACGTTGAGCCTGAAGATGACGGCTTCACCGATGGTGTTCAGGATGTAGATTTCTCCGACACCTAGGATCGCTACTACAGCCTTGCTTGTGGGATTGTGTTGGAGTTCTCTTTTGGTTTTAATATGTACCCATGCTTCCGCAGTTGCATGGCCTACGTGCCAGACTTTTGTATTATGAGCCTTACTGGCCGCACTCTGATGTAATATTTAATATTTTAATGAGAATGGTTATGATCCAAGTTTTGGAAATCTGTGTGTACTAGCTACTAATCCATGGACTAGTACAATAAAGAACAGAAGGGACTCGACTCGTGCAGCGGGTCCCGACAAAATCTTGCCATACCTTGTTGATTGTTGCAGAGTAGTTGATGATCTTGATTGTTGTTCACGTCGAATCCGTCGTTTGTCTCAGAATCTACAACATATTCATTCTCAACTTATTCAACCTCATCAGCCCAAAAGCGGCGGTCGGTAGGGGCTACAGGGTGCACCGGAGCAGCAGGGGTGTAGGAGGCACACGGGCAACAGGGGTAGGTGCTCTTCTTTCCATGTTTGCCATCCTCGTGACCAAGTCGACAACTCTTCTCTCGAACCGCTCCATCCCATGGGTGTTCTTATTCACCAGCTGAGTGATGTTATTGGCCATATCAGCCATGATCTTTTGCTTGTCCTCCATTTACTTTGCGAACTCAGCAATTTGAAGCACACACTCTTTTTAACTTCCTTCAGACATGGTTAGTGGAAACAAAGAAAACACATAGAAATATTTATGCTATATGCTACTGTTTTGTGTGGAGGGGCAAAACTCTCCCTTGCCTTTCTTTTGCTCTTACCGGTTCTTACCACGCAAGCAATAGGTACAATCAATAACTGGTCGGCGATAACTTAGTCGCACAAAGTGGTAAAGCGATGGCTAGAATCCGCCCTTGCTTTTTTTTTTTGAGAGAAAGCTCATAGTACTTTATTACTCATCATAATCAGAGGTTACATGAGTAATACTGATGTTTGGTTGGCCACGTACCGGATCAAAAATCCAGAAGTCGGCCCAAACAACACTCATTTCCCATGGGTCTGCTACCAACCCATTTTCTAACACACACTTGCACATCATAGATAAATTGGGGGAGTGCTCATCCCACTGACCAAAAGCATTCACTTCCTTTCCCCATCGAGCAACTCTGAGGAGCAGCTTCCATCGCATGCCTCTTCCAAATGGTCAATCAAGATCTTGGGTTTGTTCAAGATAAGCAAGGAGCTCCCTCACTAAGAAGCAGTAGTTGGAACGGTCGAATCCAAGTGAGTGAATTTTTTGCACCACATTCTTATTATCTGTTCTGAAATGAACCACTCCAATCCCCAAATTTGAAGCATAAGAAACTGCGTTAAGGAGCATTCTTGCTTCACTACCTCTGAATCGGAGCACAAACCAAGGTCTCGCTAATAAGATTGCAATAATTTTCCTTTCTTGGTTGAAAAAACAATGCTTCCCACCGAGAGATTGGACTCCAAGTCAAAAGATGCATCCACCACACAGATAAGGCCATTACTCGGGATAACCAAAATATTCTTTTGATTTTCAGATTTTTGAGCAGATGCAATCTCTTTATAAGCTGCTTTGATCTTGTAGGCCATCCCCAAAATTGGGACCGGGTGAGCTCTGAAAAAAACGGCATTTCTCCTCTGCCAAAGCTCATCACAACCCAGGACCAGAAGAATAAGATCAGCTTCACAAGCAAACTGAATTGAAGCTAACATTGTCTCCTGGAAAGGTACTTCAAAAACATCCCCCCTAGCCATCATCTTAAAATCAGGGTACCATTCCATCAACTTTTCCCACAAAAGATTTGCCACCGGACACTCTAGAAAAATATGTTTATCATTTTCGGTAACCCCAGGAGTGGCACACTAAATGAAGGGCAATATTATGTTTGATTAAATTTTGTCCCGCTGGCAAGTTGTGTTTGCATATTCTCCAAAGAAAATGACGAAGTCTTGGAGGAATTTTAGTCGCCACAATTTCTTCCAAACCGGGTTAGGAGAAGAATCCGAGACCCGAGCATCCGTGACCGTTAATAGAATCTTGCTTACAAAGAGAACGGTTTAGGTAGTAACCATACTTCACCGTAAATACTGCTTTTGTGTGAACCCAAGCCCGAAGTCTTCGAAGGTTGAGCAGAAGAGGATTTTAAGAATATCCTCCACGCCACAAGGATAGAAATAGCCACGAATGAGCACTTCATTCCACTGAAATGTGGTCTTTTCAATCAATTCGGATACCTTTAAATTTTGATCACCCTCACCTACTGGATGGTTGACGCCTTCTCTTACAATCCAGCTTATCTCTCCAAACACCGATTCTAGACCCATCACCCACCCTCCAAACTGCACCTTTTTTCAAGAACTCGGCCTCAAGCAAATATTACGCCAAGTGGTTGATGCTTGAGCTGGAACACCGGCATCAAGTACATTATTATTCGGAAAATACCTTGCTTTAAGGACTTGAGCGCACAGAGAGGTAGGCTCGGTCAGTAATCTCCAGGATTGTTTAGCCAACATTGCTTGGTTGAAAGCTATAAGATCCCGGAAACCCATTCCTTCTTCCTCTTTCGCTTCTTTCAACTTTTTCCAAGACGTCCAATGAACCTTCCGATGTTCACCTGAACCCCACCAAAATTTAGCCATGAGGCTTTCAATTTCTGGCATAACTTAATTGGAAGACGAAAGCAGCTCATAAAATAGGTCGGGAGTGCTTGCACCACATACTTAATTAGAACCTCCTTTCCTGCTCTAGACAACAATTTTTCATGCCAGTTACTAAGCCTTTTCTTAACTTTTTCTAACAGCGTTTGAAAACATCCTTCTCTTCTAGTACCTACCATTGTTGGCATTCCCAGATATGATTCATTATGAGCCACCTTGTCTATACTCAATGCATTAGAAATAAGCTCCTGCATAGAACTCAGATTGCTTCTTGACGTAAAGAAGCATGACTTCTGCTTATTGATTCTCTGACCTAAACCCAAAGCATAAGTCTCTATTACCTCATTCAAGCACAAGAGCCCATGATGAGAAGCTTCCATAAATATAATGGAATCATCCGCAAAAAGAAGATGATTTATAGTGATTGCCGATTTACCAAATCTTATACCATGCAACACCTTGTCCTCTTCTTTTCTCCTTAGCAGGGCTGAAAAGCCCTCTGCACAGATAACAAACAAGTATGGAGAGATAGGGTCACCTTGCCGAATCCCCCTAGAAGGAGTGAAAGACTCTGACAATTGACCATTTATCTTCACATTGAAACTTGCCGTTGTCACACAACGCATAATCATTTGCACCCACATCTCAGAGAAACCCAATTTAATTAAAATGGCATTAAGATACTCCCATTCCACTCTATCGTAAGCTTTCATCATATCCAACTTGATAGCACAAAATGGAGATTTCGTTTTCTCCTCATCTTTATAGCATGGAGACACTCAAATGCTATGAGAACATTATCAAGAATCGCCTACCCGCACAAATGCACTCGCTCCTTTGAAATAATATCATCTAAGATCAATTTGAGCCTATTTGCCAAGACCTTTGATCCTATTTTGTAAATGACATTACAAAGAGAAATAGGACTAAACTTGCTAAGGTCTTCAGATTAGGAACCTTTGGGATCGATACCAAAGTCGTTTTATTGAAATTAGTGGCATCACACCGACCATACAAAAATCCTCATCAGAGAACATATATCCTCCTCAAGAATATCCCAATTCTTTTGGAAAAAAAGTCTTTGGAGTCCATCGTGCCCGGTGCTTTCAAAGGACCCATCTCAAACAGAGCTTTTCGATTTTGGAATCGGTGATGGAGCACATGATTCTCATTCATTTCTATCAAACTCTTGGGTGATCAAACTAATAATATCATGACACCGAGGTACACCTTCAGATTTAAACAAATTTTGGTAAAAGACACCGCAATGTGTTTCTTATCATTTTCTTCCACCTTGACTACCATCTTCCCTTAAAAGTTTTTTAATATTATTCTTCCTACTCCGACTTGAGGCTTTTGCATGGAAAAACTTTGTATTCCTATCACCTTCCTGTAACCAAGTTAGACGAGACCGTTGTCTCCACATGATTTCTTCCTTTTCATACCAACTCGATAAATTCTCTTTCAGCTCCAAAATGGTTGGATCGCTAGGACCCATACCCTGAACAATCAACCTGTCTATTCTCTCCCTTGTTCTACGCACATTAGATCTGATTGATCCAAAAACTTTATGGCTCCATTCTTCCATACTGGAAGACAAAATTCCTAACTTGTTAACAAAGCTCATAGCAGGATAGTTAGCCTTACAATTATTCCAAGCATTCTTCAAAAAGTCCTGGAAACCTTCATGCTTTAACCACATAGCTTCAAAACGGAAAACCTTAGGCCTCTGAGGACAAGGATCACGATTACAATCCAGAACCAATTTTAGCATACAGTGGTCAGAGCTTGGTGACCACAAATGAACTAACTCAACCTCTGGAAACAAACAATGGAAGGCTGAATTTATGCACGCACGATCCAACCTCACTTGCACATTTCTTTCTGCTTTTTGGTTGTTGTTATAAGTATATTTATAACCTGAGAAACCCACATCAACCAATCCACAATTAGCCAAACACCGTCTCATTTGAGCCATTTGTGTTTCAGATCGAGCTGATAAGCTAAGATGCTCATGCTGATACATACACTCATTCCAATCACCAATAAGCACCCACGGGATGTCTGCTCTATTCGCTAGAGAATTAATCATCTCCCAAGTCTGAAGACGATTCCTTGGATTAGGCTCACCATAAATACAAGAAATTCTCCAAGAACTTTCCGAATCTATCACTCTGATCATACCATCTATATGATGATCATCCATTGACCATAAAGAAAATTCCACTTCATCACGCCACCAAAGGGATAGTCCTCCACTTCTCCTATTACAGCTTACTGCTAGACTGCTGTCATAACCAAAATTTCGAGCTTTCCTATTCATAAATTCAGAGCAAGCTTTAGTTTCACATAAGAACACCACTTGGGGTCGGTGGGACCTTATCGTATCCCGCAGATCGCCAACTGTCGCGTCCGACCCCGAGCCGCGACAGTTCCAACTTAGGCAATTCATTGGCTTGGGCGGGGCTGCCACGCAGCCTCCGCCCGCACGCCATCCAGTTTCATCTTTTTGGACGATGAACTATCCTCAGAACTATCTGTTGACCTTTCTTCGGGAACACCCATATCCAAAATTTTCTTACATTTAGAATTACTAACAATAGTATCCTCCTCCATCTGGTCCTTCAACGAAACTCTTCCCCCTTTCTTTAAGGGTGAAGCTAACACATCCTCCTCTCCTTTCAGACCTTACGCAACACCAAGCCACTCCTGCCACCTCTATTCAGCCTGCCACCTCCTCTACCAGACTCATCATGCCCACGACCTCCTGGTCTCCGCCTTTGCCTTGAGTCCACTGGAGCCCTCAAAAAGGTACCAAAGGGAAGCTCTTTATCCACTTCTGGACTCAGGACACAAAATTTCTGATCATGTCCCAATATTCCGCAAGCAAAACAAAATGATGGTAGATGCTCATATTTGATCCTACACTGCTTTTCCACCTCTCCAGTGTTGATAGAGAACCTACGACGAAGAGGTTTAGAAATATCAATCAGGACGCGGAAACGAAGAAATTCAGCCCAGCCTACTCCGTCTTCATCAACATCAATCTCCATAAGGTCCCCCATCTTCTCCCCCAATTGCTTAGCACACTTCTGGGTAAGCCACTTGTATGGAAGATCATAGACACGAACCCAAAAGGCCAATTTATCAAACACCATTTCATCGTGTTTCTTGTTCTTATCAAATTTCGTAAAAACAATAGCCCTAAAATTGATCGCCCAAGGACCTCCTCTCAACACCCTTTCCATTTCTCTTTCAGATGGAAAAGTAACTAGAAAAATATTTTCTCCCAACGTTTTTGCTTCCAATCCCACCGGATCGCCACATATCCTTCAAAGCCTTAAGAATAGCCCCGTTGGAATCACTTTCTGACCAAGGACTTTACCTATTAGGGAAAATGGATTATTAAGAACTCCGTCCTCTTCATCGTCCTCAAGGATAATCGGATCCTCCTCTTCCGTAGTTAACTGAATTTGATGGAATTGTTCAATCAGATTCGCATCCTCCTTTCGCCTGATCGTTTGCCCATCAACAACCATCTCATCCCGAACCCATCCACCACTCACCAAGAGCTCTCAGGGGACGCCATCAACCCCACACTCACGCGAAAGTGGTAGCACAAGAGACAAATTAGGGCCAAGGACGTCCACCAGAACAGAGTCTGTGGGGTCGTCGTCCCGAGAACTAATTCGCTCCGTACCTGAATTGACGTTGCCGAGAAAAGAACGCCAAAAGGGACAACAGCTACGAGATGTTGATCCTCGAGTACTCAAACTCGGTATCAACCTTAACAGAAATCAAACTCAAACTCTCACCATCCAGGGAGTATCATGGAGTCGCCTCCAGGAAAGAAACCCTAGCCGGAGTCTTTTTTATTCTGTATGTCTGTCTTCCACGAGAATCCGCCCTTGCTTGGTTAGTAAAAAGTGGAGCTTGTACAGTCTTTAATATGTAGTAAAGGATATATAATTGTTCAAACAGTAATACAAAGTTGAATATTAGCCCATAGTAATGAAATTGTTGGAACTAACCTAGTGTTAGACGTAGGTCAAGCTAGAACATAGTATGGTACAAGGGGATAAGATCAAGTTAATGGACACTGATTTTGAACACAAACCATAGAGAACTCCTTTGCCAATTCCCTTTTTTCACGATTTTGTGCGGCTCTTTTCTATGTGCGGCCTGTTTTAGTCAATTTTTTTATTTTCATATGATTTTTTTGATTTTCTTTTTCAACTTCAGTAACACAGAAATATGGACACCGAGTAGTCTCCCCTGAAATTGGAGGTAAGGGATGGCCGATACGATTTCTAGGCGGAGTTCTGAAAACTATGCAAAAACTTTAGGGGCCGGATAGGTGGTCTTCCCAAGGGATTTTGTAGATTCTAATTAGACGAAAATAGGCAAAGTAAGTTTTTGTTGGATGCGTCTCGTTGAGATCTTTCCAACAAGTGGACGTGCACCCAAATCGGAGTTCGTATGAGAAAGTTATGGTTGTTTTATCGAAGGGCCTCCGGATCAGGTTTTTCTGGATAGACGATTTGTAAGTTTTCTGCGGTTCGGCGACGATCAGTGGGTATGTGTGTGGTCAGATTGGAGGGCCAGCGATGCAAGGCGATTAACACGAGGTGGTTTGCGATATAACTAGGGTTTGCAACGACGAGACAGTAACACAAGGCAGTTTGCTAGGGCAAGTCAAGAACGACTCAACTTGAACAAAGTCAAACTAGAAACAATCTAAGACTCGACAGACCAGCAATACGACAAATAGTGTGTGAAAACTCAACGATGTAAACAGTGAGAACTATTGCAAAGGGCAAACGTGGCTCGGACAATAGTAGATGCAATGTTTTTTTTGTGGGGCAATTTTTTGGACTGTAGGTATGAAAATCATTCTAATCTAAGATACAAGAATCTCACCAGGAAACCGACGCTCATATACCACTTGATAGGCGCGGACATGAGGGTCCCGATCTTCTGGTGAGACAAAGGATGATTTCGGTAGGTGTCAGAAGACAAAAACGATCTGGCTTCCAACCACGCGAGTAATTGGAAATCCCAACGATCGCTAAACCACCACGACGATTGTTATCGACTGAACCAGAAGCACGATCGACCTATCAACGAAGGACGATTCCTGCAGACAACCAAAGAACGAGTAAGAACACAAGATAAGAAATCACAATTGCAAATATAGATTAAGAATAACGGGGTTCAAAAATTTGGTCTTGTTGATCTAGCCGACACAAGAAGAACAATACGATATCCCACACAACCGTGACGAAATCAACTAAACAAAACCCAACTAAGAAAAAGCACAGTGGGGCACATATATAAGGCGGAGGCCACAGATGGGGCACCCAAACATATGCCCGCGAGTGCTCAACCCTAACCATAGGGGTACACGGGCCTTGGGCCCAAAAAATATTGCGACACAGCGCCTGACAATTTGTCTGTCAGCTTGTTCTCGTGATTACTGTTGACTCGGATGGATTTTAGGGGCGTTCCTGGATCTGTTGGAAAGAATATCTCGTAAGCTTTCTGTAGAGTCCTTATTTGCATCATTTGGATGTCGCATGTGATCAGGGCGTCCGTTTGAAGGTGCATTGGTCATGCATAGCCGAACTGGACTCGGCAGCGAATTTGCCGTCGTTTTGACTTGGGCACGGTGGTCGCAGACTTTTTAGAACCTGGAAATAACTTGTTGATCCTCCGTTGATAAAGACTTGAATGGCGTATCATGAGGGTTCATACCGTCTTGTTGCTTTCCTACTACATCAGCCGACGTTGTGGACGTAGTAACAGCAAGCTCGTTAGTGATGCCCTCATCAGTTCGGCGGCTTTCCGAAGGTGGCTATGGTGGTGAACTGGTGACGACTAATGGCTACAGTGTTGACGATGATGCTCTAGCTCTTCTTGCAGCATTGTTGGGGTGAGGGTGCGCCCGATGTAAACCTAATTGGGCTCAATGCTTGACTGGTGGTGGCGATGCCCCTTCGGGGCTTTTTCCACCTTTGGTGGAACTACTGAAGTCGCTCTCCCATCTAGGGTGAATACCTTGTTGTGAATGAATGATGGCGGCGTCCTTGTGGTCGTTCCCTTGTTGAAGGTGTTGTCTTGGTTCTTCCGTGGTGCCTGTCACCCCTAGAGTGTCTCTATTGTGGTATCTAGGTCATTATCGCTCAAACGGTAGGTCCAGTTGGTTCAATTCGGTTCACTGCTGGCGTTGTATATATTGGACCGATGTTGGCAGGGTGTTGTTTTTCGGCTTCGAGCTGAGGTGGCAACATATTTGTTGCGGTTGTGCTTGGGTATTTGGCGTCCTATTGTTTTTATTTTCTATACTATTTCTCTAATGAAAAAAGGCTTCTAAGCCATTTTCAAAAAAAAAAATCATCATCTAAAACACGTACATAATCAATACTTTGAACCTAGATTTGATCCTAGATCTGGTGTCAAGGAAACAAGAAGAGGGCGGATTCCCAAACAGGACAACAGTAGACATATGCTCTCATCTTGCTTAGGAGGTACAAGCGTCTCGCTCAGCCATTGAAACTGGGGTCGGTGTCTCCCTTTCCTAGCCCAGCATAGGTGGGCAGGGCGGCCAGTCGGCTTGCATGTCGCCACCTGAGAGTGGACCACAAAATGGAGCCATCCTCCCAGCCATTTCTCAAGTCTTATTATGAGAATTTAAAGAGGGAGCCAAGTGGATTTGAGATGCATAACTCGGAAACAACTAGTTGTGTGCTCTGTGCATAGGGATGAAAATGGTACGGATAATTTTCAACCATATGAACTAACTCGGATAGTGATTTGGATAATGTTATGGATATATGAATCCGCCTAGGCGGATACAATACAGATACAAATAATATTCAATGGATATTATCCGAGCTTTTCTTGGATAATATCCACGAACAGTGAAGTCTATCTATAGACCATCTCCATTATATAAGATGAATGACTAAGGCTTATAACTGCTAGATATGTTTTTTTTTGCTTTATCGGGTACAACACTTGCATAACAATAATTGCATGACTATAAGCCATGAAGTAGATGCACAAAGAGAAAACCTATTAAATGTGTTTTTATATGCTTATTTCTCTAGTATATCTTGTTGCATATTATCCGAGAGAGAGTATTTGTGTCCGATCCGTATTTGTAACCAATATTATTTGTATCCGGTGCTATCCGTATCCAAATCCGTATCTAATAAAACTATATGGATCAAATATAGTATGAGCGGTTTTCAATCCATATCCAATCCGTTTCATCCCTACATGTGCACATGCGGAAAAGAATTCCAGAGCATTTTTTAAAGAAAAAATTGCATTGTTGCCCTCTGAACTTGCAGCGATTTTCACCTGACCCCCTAGACTTCAGTTTTATTTTTTTGTCCCCTAAACCTGTCTCTATTTTTACGGTTGCCCCAAAACCATCAGAGCAATCGTTAAGTGTTGATGTTTTGCTTACGTGGCAGTTAACCGATGATGTGGATGCCACGTGGCAGCAAGAATGACATAGCAACCCACATGGCTAGTTATTGATGAAAACGTTTGTAAAAAATAGGAAAAAAATAAAAATAAAAAAATCATACAAATTAATAAAAATAGAAAAGTAAAAAAGTCATAAAAAATTGACAAAAAATAAAACATAAAAAATAGGAAAACAATCGTACAAAATCATAAAAAAAGGGAAATCACAAAAATACGAAAAACACGAAAAAACATAAAACTAGAAAAATTTAAAAAGAGAAAATTCCACTTTATTTTTTTAGACAATTTCCTAGTTTTTTATTTGTTTTCTAATTTTTATTTTTTAAAAAAATTTCTCTTCTAAAAAAATCTTGTTTTTCTCTTTTCAAAATTTTCTTGTTTTTATTTTTTCCCAATTTTGTTTTTTGCTAATTTTTATTATTTTGTATGATTTCCCCTATTTTTCTTTTGTTTTTATTTTTTATGACTTTTTGAACTTTTTCTTATTTTTTATGAATTTGTATGCTTTTTCAAATTTTTATGATTTTTTCTAATTATTATGAATTTTTTCATAAATAACTAGTCATGTGGCTTGCCATGCCATCCTTTAGCTGCCAGGTGGCATCCACATCAACGGTAAACTGTCACATAAGCGCCACATCATCACTTAACGGTTGCCCTAATGGTTTGGGGCAACCGTGCAAACAGAGACAAATTTAGGGTGAGAAAACATAAAACTCAGGTTCAAAGGGTCAAGTAAGAATCGCTGTAAGTTCAAAGGGCAATAGTGCAGTTTTCTCTTTTTAGTATCAACAATGTTCACCGTTGCGCCGCCCCCGCCCCTCCCCCGCCTTTCTGGTTACTCCATCGCCCTGATCATTGTTTCTATAAGTTAAGTTTAAAGATAAGAAAGGTGTCCCACTATATGTATTGATGTACTCTCCTAGAGCAATATTATCTCAGATTTTTCCTGTTATCATGGTATCTGAGTGGGCAATCCTAAGCTCGCTTCCATAAAACCCTAACCCTAGCCGCCCCCTCTTCACTTGTGTGGTGGCTAGGTTCCCCCTCTCATCTCACTTCCTATGGCGACCAACGGCGATGACCGACATCCCTGCTCTTCCTATTGATGCCGCCACTGTTGTGGCTACTACGATTGTCGTCGCTGTTGAGGCCGCTCGACGTGAAAGTGAGGAGACGGCAGCTTAACGCCATGCCGAGGAGACCGCAACCTTGCGTCACTCCTGTTGACACTCACTTGAAGCTCTCTAGCAATGGTCTTTTGTTTGACGATCCGATGCATTTTCACAGCTTGGCTGGTGCTATCTAGTTCACGATGTCGGATATAGAGTATGCTGTTGAGCAAGTTTGTCTCTTTATACATGATCCGTGGGAGCCGTACTTTTGCTATCTTGAAGTGTGTTCTTTGGTATCTTCAGGGCACTTTATTGCATGGACTCATTCCGCATCGTTCTAATCCCATTGAGCTAACAGTCTATTCCAATGCCGATTGAGGGGATGTCTAGATACTCGCAAGTCCACTTCAGGGTATGGCGTCCTCTTTGGTGACAACATGATTTCATGGTCCTCCAAACTACAAAGATACTGATGTCTCATTTCAAGATCAAGTCGAGTATCGCGGTGGCTACTGTAGTAGCTAAAGCATCTTTGGATCCGTCAGCTTCTTCAGGAGTTTCACAACCCCCTTCGATGTGCCACTATCGTATATTGTGATAACGTTAGTGTCATCATATTTCCACGAATCCAGTTTAGCATCAGCGCACCAAACATATTAAGATAGATTTGCACTTTTTCATGTGTGTGGCTCTTGGCCAAGTGCGTGTTATACATGTCTTATCATCGTCACAGTACATTGATATCTTCACCAAGAGGCTAATCTTCGGTCTTCACTGAGTTTTGTTCCATTTTGAACGTTCCTCCCTGTACTGTCTAGACTGCGGAGGTACGTGTATGTGGGGTGTCACTACAGGAATCTCCATTAATCCCGAGAGCTGAAAATCCTCGCTATAAAGGCAGCAACCCTCGTGATAAGGTGCTCGCATTTGCTCCCCCCGCAAATATGTGTGTCACCCCCCCTTTTCCGGCTTGCGGTTACTCCTTCTCCCCACCTCGCGTGATACTCTGTGCAACCCTACTGTCTCTCTCTAACAATGTCTATATAAGTCAGCTTTAGAAATAAGGAAGGTGCCCCACTATATATATTGATGTACTCTCCTACTATCAATATTATGTCAGATTTATCCCGTTATCAACCGTGGAGATCGATCTAGTCTAGTTTTTTCGTTGTTGTTCAACGGTTGAAACTTGAAACGAGAGAAAACGCACCGGCTGATAGATTTGTTGTTCCTCAGCATCATCTGTATTTGGAGATGTCAAATTTTCAATCGGCTGCAAGGATTAGGGAGTGTTGGACAATTGAGCTTGTGCTGTGTTCCATCACTTTCCCGGTAGTACGGAACTACGGATCAAGTGATCAGCCATTGGAAGCTGCGATCCGGAGGACGAACATATGAGCTTATATGATTGGGCCCCTTAAGCTGGGAGGAAAAGATCTCTTGCGTTATCCCCAACGCGGATGGAGTTTCTCAGCTAAGATTTTTCTCTCCAGCTGGAACGACTGGATCGTAATACACAGTGCAAGAAAATATCTTTGGGATTCTTCTCCCCAGGTGGACCGACTGTTGCGATCGGTCAAATTAAAAGCTCGACACAGCCAAAGATTGACCCGTTGGATCGTCCTCTCCAAGCAGGATTTAGCCTCTCTTCGATCGATCGTCTGTTTCGTTGGATTGCACCGCTATGCAGCTCGATCGGTGCCTCGGGGGTGTACATCATCATTGAATCCGTATTGGGTGATCTAAACACGATTCATATTGTCTGATAATCCTGTGTTTATGATTAACCTTGGCGCGGGTGGGGTGATAATGACAAGAATGCTTAATGCCGGTATTACTTGACATTTTTCATGTGATAATCTTTGCTTTTTTTTTAAAAAAAAAAGATAATATTTGCTTTTCATGTGACGCCTTCATCCTTACCTTTCACCTTGTTAGTTAAAAGCCATACGCGGTACGAAAAACATCACTGTAGTAATTTGGTGCCGCCAAGGCCAACCATGGAAATGGCTCTCTGACATTATGTATATGTCGTTGTTTCATCGAGTGGAGGCCATCAACTGGTACACTCCCACTTGACTTGTGGGGGCGCTTCTGATTCGTGATTGAGTGCAAAGTGCTCCTGTTTTGGCGCAAGATATTTTTCTGAACAGTCGGCACTGTAATTACGGCACACGACGCTACAGAAAAGAAGTGTAATTGGTCAGGTGCAGGCTACTGGCTGCATGCATGTGAGCATTCACAGCAAAATTCTCTGGGATCATTTCGTTTGTACATAGACCGAGTCCTTCGCCGTTGTCATTTGTTAATACAGTACAGAGCATGGCTGATGCAACATCAGTCCTGATCTGTCCAACACAGTGTGAAAAAATTATTATAAAGAACATCTGAATATTTATCGAGAGGACCTTCACTCTAAAGCCAGTAAGCATCTGGCACGGCGCCCTCAACCAGGCCAGCACAGAAGAGAAGGATAACAAATTGCAGGTTGGATTATCTCTCATGCGAAAGCGACTACAAAATTTAAAGAACCGATTCTGTTTTGTTTTGTGGTGAAGCACATCAGTCATCAGCCTGTTTCTTTATTTTCATTTTTTTTTTGAAAAAGAGATAAACAAACGGATAGTGACGTGGACCCGAAAAGTCACCCGCCGAGACCGATGTGTACCAATGGGGGCTCAACGGGTAGGCCATCTGGAATGATGTGCAGCCTAGGGTTTTTTTCTGGATCGACAAGGAGTTGCCGCTAAGCATTGGGAGGGTGTTTAAGGGAATTTGCAGTGGGGTTCAGGGCACGTGGCATTCAGACATTTTTTTTTGGTCAGCAATCTTCAGTCTCCTAAGTAAAGTTTGTTCCTAACTTCCTATGGATGGTTGCCAAGTGGCGTATTTGCTAGAACAACAAGTCTATTTTCTCATATGGGAGTAATTGCTGTTATAACCCTAGAGGATTTATGGTAGGAGTTTCACGTTAAACCCTGGGGGTGATATAAGAAACCGAATTTACTTGCGCTTATAAATATGAACCCTCAGAATAAAGAGAGAGATATCAATAAAGATTATTGTCTTTTGTTTTGTCTCTCGGATCTGTCTTCCCTGCCTATTGTGATTGTGTTTGTGCCAGATGACGCCCAATTTACAACACGTTATCGCGACGAATCGCTTCTCAGGTTTGTGATCATCGGTATGTCGCCTACGCGCATCAGATCTATTATTCCCAATCTACTGTTTTCGTTAAACGACATTAGTAGATTGATTATTTGATAACTGAGCACGGCCGCCCCGAAGGCTGCCACCCAGTTCGAGCACGCCGCGCCGGCCGCCGGCCATGCCACCACGCCGCTGCCTCGGCTGCGCCGCCGCGCCGGCTGTGCCCCGCGCCGGCCGCGCCCGACGCGCCGCCAGCCGCGCTTGCCACGCCGCCGGCCGCGCCTGCCGCCTTGGCACCGCGCCGGCCGAATCGGCCGTGCCGCTGCATCGTCGGGCCGCCGCGCCGCTACCCCGCCGTGCATGCCGCCGCGCCCGCCGTCGCCGGCCGTGCCCCGCGCGCCAGCCGCCGCGTCCGCCAACGCCGTCCCGCCGACCGCGCCCGCGCTCTGCGCCGGCGCGCACCCGCCCAATGCGCCGGCCACGCCCGCGCGCCGCCCTGAAGGTCGCGCCGCCGCCCCGAAGGCCGCGCCAGAAGCGCGCCGCCCGTCCCTGTGCCGCGCCATCTGTGCTGGCCGCGCCCCGCCGCTGCGCCTGGCCACGCCTGGCTGCGCCCCGCCGCCTGGTCGAGCCTCCGTGCAGCCCGTGCCGGCCACGGCCACCGCGCCGCGCTGCCCTTTGCCGGCCGGCACCGCCGCCATGCAAGCCGCCGCCGCCACCTGGATGTGTGTCTAGGGGAAACCCTAGCCACCCCAAGGGAGTGTGGCTAGCTAGTTGGGCCGGCCCTATATGGGCCGAAAACAATGGGTGGGCCAAAATAAAATAAATAAAAAGAGGGCAAACTGGGTCCTTTTGGGCCTATTTTTTAGAAATCCCGCAGATTTCGTTTTATTTTTTTCTTGTGAATTAAATCCTGTTGATTTAATATTTATAATCCTTGCCCTAATTAATTAAGTATTAATTCACTTTATTTGCTGTATCTCGTTTAAAAGCCCGTAGTCTTTTAACATTGCAAATTAATTGTGAATTATTTATTCGCCTTTTGCAATTTTCCTGTTTAGACCCGTTGTCTTATTTAATATTGTAAATTGGTGAATTATTATCCCGATTGTTGTCGCCGCCACGCCCCGCGCCAGACGCTGCCCGTGCCCGACAACGGCATCTGCTCTCGCCCCACGCCGCCTTGCACTTGCGCGCTCCGGCGTCATGCAATTCTGCTTACGCTGCCTCTGTCGGCCACTCGGCGTGTCGCCGTGTAGAAGGGTCGCATGACCTCGGCGGTCTATCCATTGCACCGCCGCGACTTGCTGGTCGCCGCTTCTTCGGCAGCCGTGTCCGCCGCGCCACGCCCGTCTGGAATCTGCGCTGGCCGCGCCTCACTGTCTTGTGCCGTGCAGCTGCGAACCACCATGCCGTCGGTGATCGTGCCTCTCGCACCGCTTCCGCGCGATGTTGCCTCGCCAAACCGTTGTCTTATCGCTCCTGCGATGGCGGTTGCGCAGTAGTGTGTCACTCCATTGTCGTTGTGGCCTGCACCATGGTCGCGCTCGAAGGCTCGGCCACCGCTGCCCTTCTGCGTCTGCGTCGCCATGATAGTCGCGCCCGAAGCGTGGGCCGTGACATCGCCGCCCAGGTCGCGCGGCCGCCGTTACCTGCGTCGTGATGCTCGCCATGGTGTTTGTAAATCTCAGACGCAGCCACGCCACGCCACTACTGGTTCGCTCGCCGCTTGCAGTAAGCGTCGCGCCCTCGTCGGTACTATTTTGGATGGACCGGTTATCTATCCTAAGATGGTGTCTGGAAACTGTGTTTCAGTCCCCGAAGGACACAATATTTGCACGAGTGGTTCTCGTTGCATATTCCCCTTATAGTACTTACAAATCCAGGTAACCACCGAAATCCTCTCTTTCAGATTTGGATTCCAGTATTTGAGCTTCCATATTATGCAAAATCTTAGACCTAGCCCACCTTTGGAAGCTGCATATTAATGGGTTTATTTTCTAGCAGAGAGTTATTATTGTTTTTCTGCATTGTTATAATTATAATATGGCCAGTAGACCAGAAATTATTAGCAGAAACTCATAAAAATGCTAGAAACTTTGTGGGCACCTTTGTGTTCTTTATGGCTTGTTTTCCTAGCACTGTATGTTTGGAGTAGGAGTATAATTTATTAACCTGCAGACCCTAAATTATTTAAAACTCCTGACATTGCTTGGAAATTCATGGAAAAATTTAATGACTCCTGTAGAGTTTGGATTTGCTCCTGTTAAGCAATTTACATCTTTTGCTTGATTGACTCGCATTAGATATTTATTTCCCTTATGCCATAATAATGGTCTGAGTTATTCTATTTGTAGCTTCTCTCCTGTAGTAGAGTTAATTATCTGAATAAATGCTAAATAGAACATGATGTCTGAAGCATATGCCTTACCTGTCGTAAGCAATCTTGCATGGAATAAATTCAGATTAATGTATGCCAAACCGAGATATATAGTTATACTTGCCTTGGTGAAGAGTGTTTCCACTCAACATCGTCTCAAGTGCATATGTCCTGGAGATATGAATTGTGGAAATATGTCCTGTAGACATGAAGAGTTAGCATATGTTCTGGAGACAAATGTTTTCCCTTATTTGCACTAGAGAAAATTTTACGCCCATATGTCTATTCCCAAATAATCTACTCGGTGTGGTGTTACCAACCAAGAGTTTAAGGTGTCTAAAGTGTAACACGAAGTTACAAAATATATATTGGTTTCACGACAACAAAATTGATACTCACATATAAAGATTGTTATAAAGTGATTTAAGCGGATGCTCGTAGCACATGCTATCACTCGTATGTTTTTGGTTGACGTGAAAAGGGGGAGAGAATTGGACTTTGTAGATGTAAAGGCAAGATTATGCACCAGAAGTGCAGATTAGATTATGCACCAGAAGTGCGAACGGATAGGTTGGTGATTGTAATTTGTGATAAATTTGGGACATATTTGACTCCGACGGACGTAAGCGATCCGACGTGAGCATGCAAATTATGACCAGCAGTCATATTAGTGTTGTATTATGACTGGAAGTCACATTGGTTTGCCTGAAGCATAATAATCCTAAATATCGTCACTAGCGCCTGAAGTTGCTACAACATGCCTGAAGCCATGCGCTTTTGGAATATAATCACACCTCCGTAATGTTATTGTTATTTGGCGTACATACAGTATTTATTGTGTTCCTTTAGAACAGTAAAGTTTCCATGCAAATTATTGATATTGTCGCATTTATATTAAACCTGATGTTTAATTAGATATATGGTATGAGGAATTGGGCAATAGTAAAGAAGCTAGACTTTGCAATCCACATTTTGTTGGATGATCGGTGGTCCCAAGACGCGCGCGCCCAAAGAGGGAGTGCAAAGAACGTAGCACGGGCATGCCACCTAGCGCGGGCAGATGATAGCCCAGAGCAAGCGTGTGGCAAATAAATATAAGTCTAAGCTCACTGCATATATTGTTAACCTCCAATGGTAACGCGTGGAATCAAAATATTTCTCAAATATTATCACCACCAAGCATACACTTGTGAGCTCCCACTTGTCGTTGGGGAATTTGGACCTGTTGTTCCATTAATCTTTTGCTCATAAAAGGGAATTTTGTAAGTATGCTTTAGTAAAAATCGGATCTCGGCATTAGGGGGAGAGAAATGTCCATATTTCGTGTTAAATGCCTACGAGATCTTGATTTTAAGATTCACGCACTAGTTAATGCTCCTGTTCGCTAGAAGCGAGGAGTGCTCCTGTTCGCTAGAAGCGAGGAGACTGCCAGATATTTAAAGGAGTTGGAAATCATTTACCTGTTGTAAATGAGTCGCTAAGAGTGGAATACCCCGGGTTGAATAGTATATCCACCTTTGCGAAAATTGACTTGTTGAGTCTTGGTCTAAAGTCTACGGGGACGCCTGCGGGTCTTACATCCAATGACACTAGTCAAACAATTGCTCATCACTCCTGAAATTCTCCTAAAGAGAAATTACCATAATGGTAATGAGCCTCCTGGAGAGGATCATCCTGAAGATGAATACCCAGCAAGTTAATGCGCGCATGTTATAGTGCTGGGAAAGCGGGACGACCAAGAATTATCGTTTTGGGAAATAGCGAAATTCTGGTTAATATTTGAAAGTGCTCATTTATGAGACATGAAGAGAAAATTGTCGACACATATTATTCCTCTTAAGTTGCTATGATAAGGATCCTGAACTAAGTCCATGGCATGGCGTCTGTTGCGCCTATATCGGGTTATATGACAAGCAACTGAGGATGAACCATGAGGTTAATCGAAGTTTGAGAGCCAGTAGCTCTAACTTTGGGTCATTATAAATAATGAGGTGGTGGAAACCCTGGTTCAAAGGTCCCTGATGTGACCCTACTCTCCCATGTGTAATAAATGTCCCGCTAAACAGTAACTCTGGCAGATGATAAATAAATATGCAGTTTATGAATTATGAAAATCCTTGTTGAGATCCCAGTAGAACTCATTATCCCTTGTGATATAATATGGCAAAATTGCGACACATTAATAAATCTCATACCTGATAATCTCTTACAGAAGTAAAGATTCTTTCCTGAAGAAAATGAGTTTCCTGAAGAAATAAAAACACTTCCCTGAAGGAAGATTAATTACCAGTCGATATTTGATTTACACCAATGGTCCCGATAGTGGACGATGACCCATTGATACCCGATACTGGAAGTTCGTCACATGAGCACTAGTTTTGTGCATCTCCTGCCAGTAGTTGGGAGAGTGGTGGTGTTCTTTATTACCCTGAAGGTATAATGTAAATTGGTGATAAAGGCAAATTGATTGATCCCCTAAATGCCAAGATAAGACTGGTTATAGTGGTACAACCATATGTATAAGACCTGCTGAATAGACAAATTGTTTGTGTTGAGCCACTTGAGAATAATTGCAATATTTAGACTCAGTGGGTCTGGTAGGTTGTATCTGAAAGATATATGATATTGCAATTAATTTTACCCACATGATAGTGTAATCCCCTGAAGTGGAACATACTTATTTAAACCTAAGACAATATGAGGTTTTAGAACCAGAAGTTCCTTGCATCTGTAAGCACTTAGTGCGGCAGCAACCAGAAGTTTGGACCGACACTAAATTGTCTTCAGGGACCTGCTTGATATGCAGGGCCTCGGGTTGCCTGTTGACCGAGGACCATGTTGGGTTATATGGATGCGGGATTCATGTGTAATCCGCATATCGCTAAATCTCGGATTTTACTTTGAGATTAATGCTTTATATGAAGCCTCACGTGTGTGTTTGGCTAGAAAGGATGGTGACCACATCCAGAAGTTATGTGGCACGAGTACCATCCATACCTCATGTTTATCCATTAGGATAATGTTGCTTGTATTGCAGAAGTGGATAGTGGTACTTGATGATTAAGCTATACTGTTCCTAAATTATTTTGTTCACACTTTCCAGAAGCATAGTGTGATGGATGTCCGGAAGACATCGAACGTCGGAAGGCATCTGGGATGTCGTCTTGAGGGGAAGCATAAGCTAAATATTGATTCAGTTCATATGAAACCCTGAAGATTTCACTTTGTCTAACCCAGTTGGTTGACATGACGATCAATTAAAATATTTTACCACACCACAAAATAGATCCAGAAGATTTGTAACACAGAGGTCCAGTAGACCGTATTGATTCTGAAGATCAGACCCAGAAGGTTATATATTGTACTCTTTTTCCCTTACATGAGTTTTTCCCATTGGGTTTTCTCATAACAAGGTTTTTAACGAGACAATATTATTGCAATACAAAGATCGTGCAGTAATATACTCTTTTCTCCAATCCTTTTTTCCCATTTGGGTTTTGAATGGAGTTTTTGATGAGGTATTGTCATATCGCGGTTTAGTCCAAGGGAGTGTTATAACCCTAGAGGATTTATGGTCGAAGCACGTTAAACCCTAGGGGTATTATAAAACCGAATTTAGTCTGAGTTATAAATATGAACCCTCAGAATAAAAGAAAGAGATATCAATAAAGATTATTGTCTTTCGACTTTTTGTCTCTCGGATCTGGCTCCCGCCTATCATTGTGATTGTGTTTGCAGTATGCGATGCCCGATTTACAACAATTGCTGCAAGGAAAAAATTACTAAAACATGAGTACACGCAGATTATTCTGACGGTAGCATTTTATTGTCATAGATGCAGCCTAATTCTTTATCATACACTCTCATCTGTGTTACATTATTTCCTACCTCCAATTGAACCATTATGCACGCTCAAAAGCATCGCAATACACTACCTGCACGAATTATACGGTTGATTTAAGTACCTTTACGGTGACTGCAGAGCCACATGTTTTCTTTGTTGGATTAGACAGAGACACCGAGAGCCACAGCCACAGGCTTAAGACTAATCACCTGCTCTGCCCGTGCTGTGTTGCTGCCCATGTCCTAATCCTTCTGCTCTATAAAACACGCCGGGCAGCAACGCAGGTGTCCCACCCATCGCTAAACGAAAATATCTAGCTGCACTTTTTCGTGCACTTTTTCCTTAAAGGCGTCTCTTTTACCTCCCTTCTGTTCTTCTCCCCCTCGGGCAAAGAACAGCAGCAAGAAACGTTTCTTGGGAGGGGATTTGGTTTTGGTCTTGAATCCATGGCGAAGCAGGTGGACTCGTGCGAGGCGCCGGTGGTCGACGCCGGCTGCGTCCGCGCCGTGCTGGCGGAGCTGGTGCTCACCTTCATCTTCGTCTTCACCGGAGTCGCCGCCGCCATGGCCGCCGGTCCGTGCTGCCGTCGCTTGATTCCTCGTCCTCTGTGTGTGTATCTCTCTCTCTCTCTCTTGGCTGCGCGTGCTGATGGTTTGTCTGGCCGGTGCAGGGACGCCGGAGATGCCGGGGGCGGCGGCGCCGATGGCGGCGCTGGCGGGGGTGGCGATCGCGCAGGCGCTGGCGGCGGGGGTGCTGGTGACGGCGGGGTTCCACGTGTCGGGCGGCCACTTGAACCCGGCCGTCACGGTGGCGCTGCTCGCGCGCGGCCACATCACGGCCGTCAGGTCCGTGCTCTACGTCGCCGCGCAGCTGCTGGCCTCCTCCCTCGCCTGCATCCTCCTCCGGTACCTCACCGGTGGCATGGTACGGCGCCATTAACTCCCATATCACCCCTTCCTCTAGCTCTTAACCACGTATTTACCCGCGCATCCTTGAGGTGATAAGATCCGAGAAATGGGGAAAAAGATGGAATTTTTCGTCGTTGATGCCGTCCTGTCTCACTCCTGGTACAGCCTAAAGCCAGTCAGCTATGCTTTGCAGGCCGGGCTATGCTGGGCCAGGAAACATCAGCATATTCGCATGTATGGCTTGGCTGGGCTGTTTACGTGCTTATCGATTATTCAGTGGTTCCATTTCTGTTAGGCCGGATCGGTCCAGTTCTTGACAGTTTATTTAACCTATTTAATTTATCTTTTTATTTACTTATCTTTACTTATTTAAAATATAAATAATTTAGTTTCTTCAATCAGTTTTTTCTATATCGAGTGTCTAAAAACTTTTTTAAAAACAAGTCAAATAATAGGGACTCAACTCCCGAGTCCATATCAGAAAACTCTCGAAGTTAGAAGATAAGTTAGATAAGTAAATAAGTCGAATAATAAGCAATAGAGAATTGGGCATTTAAGCTATAGGATGTCAGGACTAGGACTCGACACCAAACTATAATCGAGATTTTTTCCAAAATGAGTTAAAAGATATGTGTCTATAACTCTGGATCACCTTAGTTATGCTCGGATATGATGGATGCAAATCGAGTAATGTTCAATTGGGCAGATCGTTCCCGTAGTAGGTTTATTTTGTAAGAGAATCTCTAGCAGCCCCTCTAGCTATTTCAAAAACATAAACAGCCCCTGTATCTATGAATAGTGTTTTAGAGGGTGGGACAGAGTGGTGATTGGAGATGCTCTAAACCTCCGATTGGCACTGGCAGCGGGGTTGTCAAAATAGCCTATCGAATTTGGTGACAGGGCTGAGCACGATTAGTACCTTTTAGTTATAGAAAACATATGTGCTTGAGTTGTTGCTTGCAACGATAACAAACTGGTAATAAATGGACCTTTGAAAAGTTGAAGAGCTACTATGTCCGAGAGCCATAGTCAAAAAGATCAAATTACTAAAAATCATTCCCTTTCGATTTAGTCCGTGCAAATATATAGCCCACCGCACAAACCATTTGGTTTTTTAATCTGTTCTACAGTTCTCTACAGCCACCAAGAGCGAAAGACTTGGAACCCTAAATTGGGAATTTTATCAACTATTCATCTAATATTTACATATTTTTACTATTCATTAATATTTTTCTCTTGTATATTATTCATCACAGTGCAAGTGGTGTTGTGAGATAGGGCTAGCATTACAGATGTCAATAACTATTTTTTAGATGTATTCGTCGTTCTTATTCGTAGATTATTGAACCAGGATAAGTAAAATGAACGGTCCAAAATACGTAGTCTGCATAATTTCTTTAGTAAGTTGGAGAGCATAGCCATACCATGCAAGTAATGTACAAATAACAATTGTTAGTTTGCATTCATGATCTATATGTAAATGCCAGTTTTACAGTCGCAAAGCTAAGGATCCATCAAAATGTCAAATACAGGCCACTCCGGTGCACGCCCTGGGTGCGGGCGTAGGGCCCCTTCAGGGCATGGTGATGGAGATCATCTTCACCTTCTCCCTCCTCTTCGTGGTCTACGCCACCATCCTCGACCCGCGGACCTCGGTGCCGGGGTTCGGCCCGCTGCTGACGGGCCTCATCGTCGGCGCCAACACCATCGCCGGAGGCAACTTCTCTGGCGCTTCCATGAACCCGGCCCGGTCCTTCGGGCCTGCGCTGGCCACTGGCGTGTGGACCCACCACTGGGTTTACTGGCTCGGCCCGCTGATCGGTGGCCCTCTCGCTGGCCTTGTCTACGAGTCGCTGTTCCTGGTCAAGAGGACGCATGAGCCTCTGCTCGATGGGTCCTTCTGATAATCTGGCCCACCGGTTGCATGTGTATAGGCGTAGTTAAATACATACATACATACATCGGTGTTGGCCCCAATAATTAAGGTTTCCCTGTTAATTTGTTCCGGTGAGTGGCTATACAAGATGTAGCAATGTTAATAGGCCTGTGACGGAAAGGTCGAATTTTGTTGTTTTTTTGGTATGGGTTTGATCAAGGCTAATAATCGGCCATGTAGAAAGCTTGTTTGTGAGACGCAATTATTTTTTGTTATTCCGATTGTACCATAGTATTTTTGTTGGAGCCTGTAAATGTAAATTAGCCAACTAGCTACCTGTAGAAGAATTCATTTTCATCTTGTGTTTTCACCATGCCTTCGCACTATCATTATTGAAAGCGGTGTGAAGTACGTCCAAATTTTTTGGTCCGAGATCCATTCATGCGGATTGAGCAACAAGAGTAGACATACCGTGGGATTTTGGTCAAAGCCTGCAAGATTTCGAAGTTTTGGGCCTGAACGGTAGCAGTATTCTGAACCCTCAACCCTTTAAAATGTCAAAGGTTTCGCTTAGAAATTCAAAGATTTGGTAACATGTAAGAACTTCGAAAATTTCGTGCAGACTTTCAAACATTTTTCATATGATTTCGGTAAACTCTAGCGAAATTTTGTTTCATTCCACTGATATTATTTAGATTTTTCATAAGATGTAGCAATGTTAATAGGCCTGTGACGGCAAAGTCGATTTTTTTTTTTTTATTTTGTATGAGTTTGATCAAGACTAATAATCAGCCATGTAGAAAGATTGTTTGTGAGACGCAATTATTTTTTGTTATTCTGATTGTACCATGGTATTTTTTTTTTTGAGTCTAAATGTGTGTATACGTGCCTTCGCATTGCCAATTTTTTTAGAAAAAAGGGACTTTCCATTAGAATATCGGTCCCTTTTACATATAGGCTCTCACAAAAAAGAAAATTACAATTTTTTTTGACAAGAATCTATTGCTAAAATTCCATCATCTCTAGATCTCTCTCCAACTCCATCGTCTCTGTGACATCTAACAACTGTCATAGTCAACATCAACAAGTAGTCGTGGCGGCTTGAATATCTAACTCGAGGAACAATCTGAAAAGGACTAACCATGGAAAAAGTACACACGGCTTGCTCGATTTCACTAAGATCCCCTACGCTAGAAACAAATTGAAGACAACTAGATCTTGCAAATAAAGAACGGCAAAAAGAAACCCATTTTCCCACTCGACAAATTTATTTTTGACCTCACCGGATACCCCGAAGAGAAGCCCTCCTTCCGACCCAAAATCACCACAACGGATATCAGCACCGCAGTGCCAACCTAGGATCAAGTCAAAAATCTGCATGTTCCTCCGTTACGTCAATACAACGAGGCTTTTGTTGGCTACTCTCTCAACTGAAAAACCTATGACTAACCTTTCGCCAGCGTCGATCCGTCGTTGTCCTTACCCACTGGCAGCCTGAAGACCACCAGGAGTGAAGACGCCGGACGAATCGACGCCGGCTTCAAACTCTCCCCTTTTTCGTCTCCCTCCTTGAGGGCGGCTTCACATTGCCATTATTGAATGCGGTGTGAGATACGTCCAATTTTTTTTTTTTTTGTCGGAGGTCCATTCATGCGGATTGAGCAATAAGGTTAGACATATCGTGGGAGTTTGGTCAAAGCATGCAGGATTTCGAAGTTTTGAGCCTGAACTGTAGCAATATTCTGAACCCTCAATCCTTTAAAATTTCAAAGATTTCACTAAGAAATTCAAAGATTTGGGAACATGTCTAAATTTTGAAGATTTCGTTTAGGCTTTCAAATATTTTTCATATGATTTCGGTAAACTCTAGTGAAATTTTGTTTTCAATCCACTGATATTTCAAAATTTAGATTTTAAAAGAATTCAATGGGATTTCACTCGAAACTATTGATTTTTTTTGGATTTCTTCCATTAGCGGGATTCGGGATGAAACAAAATTGTGTACGACCTCCGGTTGCTAAAAGAAGTCGCCGTTGACTTTTGAACACGTCTTTGATCATTCGTCTTTTTGGATAAGACGAATGGTCAAAGGCGTGTCTTAAAGTCAAAGGCGACTTCTTTTTGTGACAGGAGGGAGTACTTTGTTGAGCGCCTCCAGGATCAGCACAAACAACCAAAGCTAACAATACAAAAAAAAAATCAAACAACTAAAGCTACTGAAAAAAAACAAAACGACAATCAAATCAAACAACTAAAACTACTTTAGAAAAAGCAAATCAAATTCTTTCAGAAGTTTGTCTCTTTTAACAAGGGTGGTCTGTGCCTTTAGTGGACTCCAAAAAATATGGGAATTTTCTCCATATGTGTGAATGAGTCATGAAGCCCTCATCCAAATTACAAATCCAAACTCCTTCTACATAAAATAGTAAAATTCTTAAACTACCAACTATTCAGAAATTTATCTAGAAAATATAGGGCTCGATTTTCCCTTCATAGCTACTAGGTTCTTTGCTCAATATACTTCAAATTTTTTTATGGATGGATATGGAAGTCAAACAACTTTTGGCTCTAGGATCAACGAAAAAAGTTTTTTTCTAAAATTCAAACATTGACTGTCGCGTCGAGTAAAGTTTCTAGACAAATGTGCATCTAGTGAGAACTTGATCTCTATTATATTCAATGTTGCAAGAAAGGTCTGAAACCATATTAGTAAGCTCAAGTCATCATGGACCAGTAGGAAGAAGAAGGTGAAATAATAAACTAGTTGCAAAGAAGAACACAAAAGAAACAAGATCAAACATACGAACTAGACAAGAACTTGGAATAACGTAGTGGATTTTGTTGCTTTGAGGTAATATAAAGCTACACCCTAGATAGGCAAAGCACTCCACAAGTGCACCACAAACCACCCAGATCTTACCTCTCCCTTCTAAGTGGTCTCTTGGGCAGGCTGGGAGGCTCCCCATCCCCTCCTTATATATATCGTGATATATGAAGCTATCTTTGGATTTCTCATGGATGGTTGAGATTTGATCATTCTATTACAGCACACCAACACAAGAATATGCCTCACATATTTCTCAAAATATGCCCTACATATTCTTGATATAAACCCCTTTTTGACCTGTAAGATCAAGCCTCCCATGAGCTGAATGATTTTGGTAATTGATGGCAACTAGGCCGTACAGCTGGAACGCCAAGGATAAGGACTTTTGTTTTAGTTCTTCTCATTTCCTTGTGTGTGTTTTTTGGCTTGACTACATCTCTCTGGTTGCAGGGTCCCACTGAGCACAGGTCCAGAAAACATCAGCCGTGGGTTTCATGGGGGTTCCAAGAGTGCCAGGTGTTAGTCTTGAGCGAACCATCGAGAGCGACTACACCTGTCTCAGGGTCGAGAAGGTTCGGGTCCGGTGTCTGTGGTTTCAGAGCCGCTAAGTCTCCGAAATACCTGAGAGCGCGAAACTTCCCGCCCAAATGGTCTAAAGTTTTCGCTTGACCCTACCCAGGTTGTCACCGTGTCCACAAATCAACAAAAATGTCTCAAGACTTGAGGCGTGGTGACGAGAGGGGGCGAGAGAGGCTAAGTCCGAAGGGGTGTGCAAATTAAACCTCTGTCGGACGGCGTCCGATATCCATCGGACGGCGTCCTGTGAGCAAGTGAGCCCGAGAGACTAAGTCCCGAAAAAACCGCCCCTGTCGGACGGCGTCCGACCCTCTTCGGATGGGGTCCGATAGTGCCGATTCCCAAGGAGTGAGCACGAAAATTTGGCTAAGTCCCAACCAACATCGCCTCTGCCGGACGGCATCCGGAGACCATCGGACGGCGTCTGACCAGCCGAGACTTAGCCAAAATGGCAAGTCCACAGCCTGGAGCTTACTGTCGGACGGCGTCCGACCAGCGCCAGACGGCGTCCGATGCCGGCTGAACCCGCGACCAAACACGTGGTAGGCACAGGGAGGAGAGCACAGCGCACTCCATCGGACGACGTTCGACGAGTTGTCGGACACGTCCGGTAAAGGTGAAATTTCCCCAGACTCGTCCATCGGACGGCGTCCGATAATCACCGGACGGCGTCCGACAGTTTGATCCGAAACTCGGAATTAAATCTGAGCCGTCCGTTTTTAGGGCTTCGCCTTGAGCCCATAAATAGGGGCTTGGAGCACGGAAGAAACGTGAGAGAGCCACCATTAGCAGCCACCCCTTGCCCTAGCCACCCATGAGAGCTCCTCCCATGGATCCCACCTCCTCATAGGGTTCTATGTGCTTGAGAGATTGAGAGAGAGGAAGAGGAAGAAGAAGGTGCCCCTACCTCCTCTCATCCATCCCCAAGTTTTGCCCCTTCTCCCATGGTGTTCATGCCCTAGTTTTCATGGTGGGAGAGAAGGGATAGTGGTGAGAGATGGTCTCCGATCTTGTGCTCTTGGGACTTTGCCGCCGGAGAGATCGTCGTCACACCACGGGCTTCATCAACCGTTCGACTACATCAACCTAAATCCTCCGTGTGTCGGGGGTCACTTCCGTGTGTCGGAGGTGCGTGGCCTTCATCCATTGAAGGTTGTGTGCAAAATCCTCCGTGTGTCGGGGGTCGGAGCCGTGTGTCTGTGCCGCGAGTGCGAGGAGGTTCCGCATGTGGAAGAACTCGTCTTGTGTGAAGGTTTGGAGCTCGCCTACCATGTGTTGGTGAAGAGCTACCGCGAGTGGATTGAGGGCTAGGGACGAGAGAGTCCCGACTTCTCTCTATGAGAAGTTTCCTCAACGGAGACGTAGGTGTTCATGTGTTGAGCACCGAACTTCGGGAAACAACTCGGTTTGCGCTTTCTTGTCTCTCTCATTTACTTCCGCATATTGATTTGATCGTTAGCATGTGAGCGCCATCGAGCCTCCTAGTAGTCGCTTGTGTCTCATTGTGATCGCTTCTACAACTAGACTCTAGATCAATCGTTAGTTTGTGTTCCTAATTTGACTAACTAAGCAAGCAAATTGAGAGGAGTAAAATTTGAAAAGAGCCGATTCACCCCCCTCTCGGCCTAGAATCCTTAGAAGTGGTATCAGAGCCAGGTTCTCTAGTTGCTTAACCGCATAGAGATGGCCGACGGGGGTAGTGTAGCCACCAATAGAATCCCTTTATTTAGTGGTACTAATTTTAGCTTTTGTAAGTTGCGCATGAAAGTATTTCTCCAGGCCATGGGAATGGATGTTTGGAAGGTCGTAGAGTCTCCTCATGGTGTCACACTCACTGATGATGTACCTCCCACACCCGGACAAACCAAACTCCTAGAGACCGATGCTAAGTCCATGAACGCTTTGTTTTGTGGTTTGAGCATGGAGGTCTTCGATAGAGTTAGCAATCTCACTAGTGCACACGAGATATAGGTTACGCTCATTGAGATTCACGAGGGCACCTCAGCTGTTAAGGAGGGTAGACTAGTGGTTGTCAAGTAGCGTTATGATCAATTCAGAATGCTTCCAAATGAAAATATCAATGCTATGTTTACTCGGCTTAACCCTATCCTTAACGAGCTTAAGGGGCTCGGTCACACTGTTACAAATGATGAAGTGTGCAGGAAAATGATTCGGATCCTCCCCAAGAAGGACTACCGGGACATCATCACCTATCTCACCAACAGTGGTGATGTGGAGAAACTGGCACCCACAGCTTTGCTTAGCAAGATCACCGCACATGAGATGATGCTCCTCAATGATCCTGAGGATTCCCCTGTTCCATCAAAGAATCAAGTGATCGCCCTTAAGGCCAGTGGATCTAGGCAGAGTGCTCTCAAGTCAAGTCAAGCTGAGAATGAGGGTGAGATGACATGGAGCGAGCTCGAAGACGGCTTCCAACACTTCGGCCTGTTCATGAAGCAAGCTGGTCAGTTCATGAGCAGAAATAGCTATGGAGGCAAGAAGAGGATGAGTAGAAACACCCATGCATCATACCGATGCTATGAGTGTCAGGAGAAGGGACACATCGCTTCAATGTGTCCCCAGAAGGGCAATGCCAAGTACAAGGACAAAGGAAAGGAGAAGGGTGATGGCGAGAAGCCGAGGCAGAATGACAACAAGAAGAAGAATCCTTAGAAGTCAGAGTTCAAGGGTCGCTCCTCATAAGGCAAGAGGCTAGCCTTTGTGGGAGAATGGGTGACCGATGACAGCTCCAGCGATGCATCAGCTTCAGGACATGAGGAGGAGTCAGCTAATCAAGAGTTGGCCACCATGGCGATAGCTGAGTCTGTGCCGCCTCCTCCAGTTTTCACACCAAGATGCCTCACGGTGGTTGCTGAGTCTCAAGAGTGGTATTCTGATGACGATGGGTCTTCTTCCACTACTTCCTCTACATCGGTAAAAGCTTCACCAACTTCTGCTGGCACGTCCAAGTGCCTGATGGCTCGACCTAGTGGCGAGGTGAGCGACTCTGGTTCTGACTCAGATGTGGATGTTGACGGCATGCGTGATTGTCTTAGGGAAGCTTGTGAGCGCTATAAGAATGAGACACTTAAGAATCTAGAGCTTGGTAAAACCCTGATTGCATTGCAAACTAAGTGTAAAAATCTTGCCACTAGATGTGATAGCTTAGAATCTGAGCATGACACTTTGCTAGGCTCTAACAAAAATCTGTCATCTAAATGCAATATGCTAGAAGAAGAGCGCGATGCTTTGAATAAATCCCTAGATGATCTCATGATTACTTATCATGCACTTAGAGAGAATCATGAGACACTACTGGCTAAGAATGATGAGTTGGTTGCTTTGCCTCTTGTTCAACTAGTTGATACTACACCTGTTGATGCTGTGAATGTTGCTTGTACTATGCCTGTTACTTCTGTAGTTATTGCACCTGTTGTTGACTTGACTCTTGCTTGTCCTGAAGTTACCCATGATTGCACTGTGTTGGCTTCCACTTCTAGCGGTTTCTCTGGCAACACACTAGTGTGTACACCTGATAATTGTAAATTTGCACTAGCTGCTAAGGAGCTTGTTATTGAAAATACCGAGTTGAAGTCTAAACTTGAGAAATTTGATAAGGGGCTTGGGAAGTGCTATGAGGGTAGCTTGGCCTTGGACAAGATGCTCAAGGAACAAAGAAAACCCTCCCAAAAGGGTGGCTTGGATTTTACCCCAGAGAAGCCAAAAGGAAGGAAGAAATCAAGTGTTCCTCGAGTATCTACCATAAGGCAAAGTTACTATCATGCCGATCCTAAGAAGTGGTATGGTAACAACTTGCACACTAGCAACAATGCTTTTAAGATGCACAATGAGCACAACACGTGGCATGATCCTAGGTATAACACTTGGAATAGTTCTAGGTTCTACAACAACTGGCAAAGTCATAGGTATCACAACACTTGGCATTCACCTAGGCAAAACTTCTGAAATGATACTCCTAGGCACAACAAGGGTAGGAAAAATCCTCCTAGGAACCAAAACCGCAACATTCCCAACCACACACAACCAAGATTCCCAAGAGCACATGCTGAGCTGTATGATCACTACTTGCTAAAGAAAAACTCTCAAGGTAGAGTGACAGCTAGATTTGTTGGGCTTAAGTCTGAGAATGAGCACAAGGTACATGTTTGGGTGCCCAAGTTATTGATTGATCGATTTGTTCCTGTTGCTTCTAGTTTGAAGGCTAACCCTCGGGGACCTCCTGTGTGGGTCCCTGAGTCACATAAGTGATCTTCTCTCATGACAGGTGAACTACCGGAGTGGAGGGTGACATTGGATCATCGACAGTGGGTGCACCCAACACATGACCGGCAACCCCCGGTTGTTCACCTCAATAGGGCAGGAAGGCAAGATTCCCCCCAAGGTCACTGTTGGAGATGGAAGCAAGAGCAAGGTTCTTGGAGTTGAAAAGGTAGCAATTTCTTCAGATCTTTCAATTGATAATGTGCTACTAGTGAAAACTTTGAGCTATAACCTCCTCTCTGTTGCCCAAATATGTGATTTGGGGTTCCATTGTAATTTCTCACCTGAGGGCTTGTTGGTTTTGGACAAAAATGAAAAACTTGTGTTCAAAGGCTTTCGATTTGAAAACTTGTTTCTTGTGAATTTTAATGAGCCTGCTGCATCCGTCTCGACTTGCCTTATCGTCAAAGTCTATCTTGGTTAGTTTTGGAATAGGCGTTTTGGGCATGTCGGCATGGCAAATTTAAAAAAACTTTTAAAAAACGAGTTGATTCTTGGGGTGCAAGATGTGACATTCGAAAAAGACAAGCTTTGCAGTGCCTGTCAGGCCGGCAAGCAAGTGGCAAGCTCACACCCTGCCAAGAATGTCATGTCCACATCTCGACCTCTCGAGCTTTTACACATGGATCTTTTTGGGCCAACAACATATGTGAGTATCGGGGAAAATCTCTATTGTTTGGTCATTGTTGATGACTTCTTTCGATACACCTGGGTTTTCTTTCTACCTGATAAAACTCCAACTGAAGATGTTTTCAAAAAGTTTGTAAAGAAAGCCCAAAATGCTTTTGATTGTACCCTCAAGATGGTGAGAAGTGACAATGGAACGGAATTCACTAACACTTCTGTTGAGCTGTTCTGTGATGAGTTAGGCATTGATCACCAGTTCTCAGCCACCTACACTCCTCAGCAAAACGGGATGGTTGAGAGGAAGAACAGGACGCTCATTGAGATGGCAAGGACCATGTTGGACGAGTACAAGACCTCCGATCTGTTCTGGGCAGAAGCCATCAACACTGCTTGTCACTACATCAACCGTCTATATCTCCACAAGCTCCTGAAAAAGACATCTTATGAGTTGCTTGTGGGTAGACGGCCAAATGTCTCCTACTTCAGAGTTTTTGGCTGCAAGGTCTACATCAAGAAGAAGCGGAAGCACTTAGGCAAGTTCCAGAGCAGATGCGACACTGGGATCTTTCTGGGCTACTCAGCCAGGTGATCATCTTTCAGAGAGTACAATGCGTCCAGTGGTTTGATTGAGGAGAGCTGCGATGTTAAGTTTGACGAATCTAATGGGAGTCAAGGGGAGCATGAGAATCGGGATGATGTGGATGGTGAGCAGTTGGCTAGAGCGGTGGAGGAGATGCCAGCTGGTGATGTGAGGCCAGTGGAGGTTCAGAGGGAGATCGAGACTGTTCCACCACCTCTCACACCTGAACCAGTGCCAGAGTCAGGGGGAGCCTCACCTCAGGCGGATAGCTCAAATCTTGATCAGACTCCAGAGGCAGAGACAGCTTGTGAGCCAGATGCAGAATCAGATGAGCCACCACCGCAGTTGATAAAGTCCCATCACACCATTGCTCGTGATCATCCAGTTGATCAAGTGATCGGTGACCCGACTCGAGGCGTACAGACCAGATCTAGGACGGCAAGTTTCTGTGAGCACACGGCATTTGTGTCTAAGCTTGAGCTAAAGAAAGTAGAGGAGGCGCTGAGTGACCCAGACTGGATCAATGCGATGCACGAGGAGCTGAACAACTTTGAAAGGAACAAAGTCTGGACCTTTGTGAAAAGGCCAAGCGACTGCAACGTGATTGGCACCAAGTGGGTATTCAAGAACAAGCAAGATGAGTTTGGCTTGGTGGTGCGCAACAAGGCTAGGCTGGTCGCTCAGAGCTTCACACAGATCGAGGGAGTTGACTGTGGTGATACCTATGCTCCCGTGGCCCGTCTGGATGCTATCAGACTGCTTGTGGCATTCTCTACATGCCACAACATCGTCCTCAGGCAGATGGATGTGAAGAGTGCTTTTCTCAACGGGTACATTGGAGAGCTAGTGTATGTGGAGCAGCCTCCTGGGTTTGAAGATTCTCAGCACCCAGATCATGTGTACAAACTGTCAAAGGCTTTGTATGGTCTCAAGCAAGCTCCCAGGGCATGGTATGAAAGGCTAAGAGATTTCCTAATCTCCAAGGGATTCATGGTTGGAAGGGTCGACACGACTCTGTTCACTAAGGTGGTAGATGGAGATCTGTTCCTGTGTCAGGTTTATGTGGATGACATCATCTTCGGTAGCACAAAGGAGTCCTTGGTCAAAGAGTTCAGCGACATGATGAGTAAGGAGTTTGAAATGTCGATGATGGGCGAATTAAACTTCTTCTTGGGATTTCAAATGAAGTAACTTAAGACCGGGACATTCATATGCCAAGAGAAGTATATCCATAACCTCCTCAAACGCTTCAACATGAGTGACTGCAAGCCAATCCGGACACCAATGGGGACAAACTGCCACCTCGACCTCAACGAAGAAGGTAAACATGTTGACCAAAAGCTTTACCGTTCAATGATTGGTGCCTTGCTCTATTTGACTGCATCTAGACCGGACATCATGTTTAGTGTATGCATGTGCGCTAGATTTTAAGCCTCCCCTAGAGAAATGCATATGACTGCTGTGAAACTAATCCTTCGATACTTAAAACATACACCTAGCATAGGCCTTTGGTTCCCGAAGGGTGCGCGGTTTGAGCTCCTAGGCTATTCTGACTCAGATTATGCCGGGTGCAAGATTGATCGTAAGAGCACTTCTGAGACTTGTCACTTCTTGGGTAGGTGTCTTGTGTCTTGGGCGTCAAAGAAACAGAACTCCGTGGTGCTATCTACTGCTGAGGCTGAGTATATAGCGGCAGGGAGTTGCTGTGCACAACTTCTTTACTTGACACAATCACTGTTTGACTTTGGACTTAAACTTGATCATGTGCCTCTTTTATGCGACAACGAGAGCTCCGTAAAGATAGCGTGCAACCCGGTACAACACTCACGGACCAAGCACATTGATGTCCGTCACCATTTCCTTCGGGATCATGTGGCGAAGGGCGACATTGTGCTTGAACACGTGCGGACGGAGGACCAGCTTGCCGACATCTTTACCAAGCCACTCGATGAGACACGATTTTGCAAATTGAGAAATGAATTAAATATTCTAGACAAGTCAAACATTGCCTGAGTCGGTCGTGTGACTAAACCATTCATTGAAATTCTTTTGAAGCCAGTTTGATCATTTAGGTGCTTTACCTGTTATACTGGATGTTATTCATGGCCTATATGTTCATCACATGAAATTGATAGATATAGCATGTGTTTATCTTGTCGCTAGCTCAACTTGTGCTTAATTCAATATATCATGCAATTGGAAGCCATGAGCATGTGTTAGGAGGGCTATAGCTTCTAGTCTCATTTGATTGCTCTAAACTCTTTGGTTGACCATGTGCTTCTAAATCTAGATTGTGTTCTTCCATTTTGCACATGTCTTTACTTCGCTAAATTGAGCAATCTTGAGAAAAAAAAAAATTTGAGCCAAAATTTGCAAAAATATGCTAAAATGTGAATAAGGCCACAATTGGTCATACATGTCTCACCAATGTCTCCTCGATGAGATAGCTTGCCATGGCACTAAACATGAACTTAGGGGGAGGTTTGGATGACCGAGACGTTCATCTTCAGTGTCATGCTGGGTGGCGTCGCCTATGATTTGAGACATGGCAAATTTGAGAAAATTCAAGGTGCAAAATGTGAAATATTTCAAAATGAGCTCAACCAAAATGTTTTTAGTCTCAAATAGGCACGGTGATAGCATGTGTAGTATTGATTGCATCTTCTAGTGCTATGGTGCATCATGTATTCCCTTTGACTTTTTAGAGCAACTCTTGATACTTCTCGCTATTGTTCATCCTATACTTGCTTTAGGTCATAATAACTTGAATCACACATCTAACAATTGTGCTCTAGTTGATCTTGTGACATTGTGACCTTGAGATAGCTAGATTTTGAGTATGATGGACTTATGGGCGTGTTTACACTAGTACAACTTCCAAAGCGCTTAATTAGCTCTTAAACCCATATTTTGCTACTTTATGGTCATTGATGCCAAAGGGGGAGAAATAATTGCAAAATCCATGTTTTGAAAATTCTTAGGAGATGCTTTGCTCCTAGGATGAAGATTAGAATATGGTGGTGCTATCAAGTGGTATGCATTGATTTAGGGGGAGCTCATGTCTACACGTACATTGCACTTTATTCATTAGTCAAGTCTTTGGTATTGTGCTATGCTGGCATGCAATGTTTCTGAGCTAATCCATTGCACCAGAGATTGTATTTGTGCCTTGTTATGTTGGATTTGCAGGTGTTGTCATCAATTACCAAAAAGGGGGAGATTGTAAGATCAAGCCTCCCATGGGCTGAATGACTTTAGTAATTGATGGCAACTAGGCCGTACAGCTGGAACGCCAAGGATAAGGACTTTTGTTTTATAGTTCTTCTCATTTCCTTGTGTGTGTTTTTTGGCTCGACTACATCTCTCTGGTTGCAGGTCCCACTGAGCACAGGTTCAGAAACATCAGTCGTGGGTTTCATGGGGGTTTCAAGAGTGCCAGGTGTTAGTCTTGAGCGAACCATCGAGAGCGAGTACACTGCCCTGTGGTCGAGAAGGTTCGGGTCCGGTGTCCGTGGTTTCAGAGCCGCTAAGTCTCCGAATATACGAGAGCCTGAAACTTCCCGCCTAAATGGTTTAAAGTTTTCGCTTGACCCTACCCAGGTTGTCACCGTGTCCACAAATCAACAAAAATGTCCCAAGACCTGAGGCGTGGTGACGAGAGGGGGCGAGAGAGGCTAAGTCCGAAGGGGTGTGCAAATTAAACCTCTGTCGGACGGCTTCCGATATCCATCGGACGGCGTCCGGTGAGCAAGTGAGCCCGAGAGACTAAGTCCCAAAAACACCGCCCCTGTCGGACGGCGTCCGACCCTCTTCGGACGGGGTCCGATAGTGCCGATTCCCAAGGAGTGAGCATGAAAATTTGGCTAAGTCCCAACCAACATCGCCTCTGCCAGACGGCGCCCGGAGACCATCGGACGGCGTTTGACCAGCCGAGACTTAGCCAAAATGGCAAGTCCACAGCCTGGAGCTTACTGTCGGACGGCGTCCGACCAGCGCTAGACGGCGTCCGATGCCGGCTGAACCCGTGACCAAACACGTGGTGGGCATAGGGAGGAGAGCACAGCGCACTCCATCGGACGGCGTCCGACCGTCCGGTAAAGGTGAAATTTCACCAGACTCGTCCATCGGACGGCGTCCGATAATCACCGGACGGCGTCCGACAGTTTGATCCGAAACTCGGGATTAAATCTGAGCCGTCCGTTTTTAGGGCTTCGCCTTGAGCCTATAAATAGGGGCTTGGAGCACGGGAGAAACGTGAGAGAGCCACCATTAGCAGCCACCCCTTGCCCTAGCCACCCATGAGAGCTCTTCCCATGGATCCCACCTCCTCCTAGGGTTCTATGTGCTTGAGAGATTGAGAGAGAGGAAGAGGAAGAAGAAGGTGCCCCTACCTCCTCTCATCCATCCCCACGTTTTGCCCCTTCTCCCATGGTGTTCTTGCCCTAGTTTCCATGGTGGGAGAGAAGGGATAGTGGTGAGAGACGGTCTCCGATCTTGTGCTCTTGGGACTTCGCCGCCGGAGAGATCGTCGTCACACCACGGGTTTCATCAACCGTTCGACTACATCAACCTAAATCCTCCGTGTGTCGGGGGTCACTTCCGTGTGTCGGAGGTGCGTGGCCTTTATCCGTTGAAGGTTGTGTACAAAATCCTCCGTGTGTCGGGGGTCGGAGCCGTGTGTCGGCGCCGCGAGTGCGAGGAGCTTCTGCGTGTGGAAGAACTCATCTTGTGTGAAGGTTTGGAGCTCGCCTACCATGTGTTGGTGAAGAGCTACCGTGAGTGGATTGAGGGCTAGGGACAATAGAGTCCCGACTTCTCTTTGTGAGAAGTTTCCTCAACGAAGACGTAGGTGTTCATGTGTTGAGCACTGAACTTTGGGGAACAACTCGGTTTGCGCTTTCTTGTCTCTCTCATTTACTTCCGCATATTGATTTGATCGTTAGCATGTGAGCGCCATCGAGCATCCTAGTAGTCGCTTGTGTCTCATTGTGATCGCTTCTACAACTAGACTCTAGATTAATCGTTAGCTTGTGTTCCTAATTTGACTAACTAACCAAGCAAATTGAGAGAAGTAAAATTTGAAAAGAGCCGATTCACCCCCCTCTCGGCCTAGAATCCTTACACGACCCCACACAGTAGACCGCTCAACTAAGCCGTTACGCTTCTAACGCTATCAAATCTCTGAGTCTTAGATCATCATGTCGGTTAAGCGCATCATCCACATCATCTTTGTGAATCTCCATTTTCATGTATGAACGTCTCGCACAACCCTCTTGTTGTTCTAGACCCCCAATCTCCAGTTGGCATCCCGACATGTTGCCAACCAAAGCCCACCTTAAACCTTTACCATAAAGATTAGTCCATCCAAAATAACCAACTTACCGGTTACCATGATCGCCTGTAAGTTAGTCCATCATCAACATTCACAAATTTCATGAAGACCACATTGAAACAGTTAGGACGAATGCGATTTAATTACTTGAGCAAATATTTATGCAACAAATTTCATGAACAACGAAGCAACAAACAACTATTTGAAAGAAGAATTCAAAATGATTGATCTAGGCAAAACCAAGTTTTTCTTGGGCCTATAAATTGAGCATTTGCTAGATGATATCTTAATGCATTAGGCGGCCTGCACCTAAAAGGTAGTAGAAAATTTTTACTTAATAAACCATACATATCATAAACCCATGGTGTAGGTCAATTCAAATAGACCGATACCTATACAGACCTAGAGGAGAGGGGGAGGAAATCCTAGGGTCGGAATTCTAATACTGAAGTACAATTGATGCACTCATGTACTTAGCGTATAGCACACGATAGTGTGACCGGTTTCATAGAATGACATTCCACATTTTGTTGGTATGTGATTTCTATGTGATTTGAATTTTGAGCAACATCCCATAATTATTTATGAAGAAATTACAACATGTGTTACACAAGTGCAAAAGGAATATGTGAAAATCAATTTGACAAAACATATAACCACAATACAGTCGTGTAAGAATCTTGTGGATTCATCTAATTCACTTCACATGTCTTCTTTTGAGAGATGTTGAAAGGCATATGGATGGTGAAGTCTAGAGACTTGCACGAGTAAGGGGAAACAATTATGAAAACTTAGGCATAAATCTCGAACATGCAGTTCGAGTACCCGACAAAAAATCAAAACATTGAAGTAATGTTGGGTGAATATGTACTCTTTTTTCATTAAGTGAGTTTTCATAACAATTTCTCATGTAATGTTTTTAGCGAGACAAATATATGCATACAACAAAAGTATATGCTATGTACCTTTTCTTTAGAATTTTTCCACCGAGGCTTAACCGAGTTTTTGGACATATGCATTATGTGGCATGGTCAAGGAGTGTTAAGAAACTAACGCCATAGCCCGACCCATCCCTGACCGATGTGTGCGCGTGTGTGAGCATCGTTGAGCCCTAATTATTTTAGTGGTATTGATGACATGGATTTTTGCATAAGGATTAGTGCTAGGGAGTTCTTGGTCCTTCATGGAACCCTAGCGAGGCTTCGATGAATATTTGAGCTGCTCCAAGATGGTCTAAGCATGATTGGACGAGTGAAGAGGTCATGTATAGGTTTAGAAATACCTAGGTTTTATCTTTTTTTTGCCCATGCTTCAAGAGGGGTCTAATTGATTCGATCATGCCAAGTCTTTCCATCGTTTAAATTCCTAAAGATCCTAATGTGTTCAAAATACTTAAGCCCTGCTTTGTCAATGCTCATCGGACTGGGTTTGATGGGCCCAAACCCTAATTGCTCTCTTCTGTTGCTGGTCGGACTAGGTCCGACCACGATCGGACCGGGTCCGACCGTCGTTGGACTGGGTCCGATAGTGTCTTGTTCCTGTGCCTTCACCTCCATCGGACCGGGTCCAACCACCGTCAGACCGGGTGCGGTGGTCGTCGAACCGGGTCCGACGGGTACTGTAACGGCTAGTTTTAGAGTTTTCCCGAGCTCCAACGACGAGTTTCTCTCCGAGGGTATAAATTGAGTTCGGTAGGCAGCCATTTTTGAGGTTTGATACTCCATTTCACCTAGAGCCATCATTTACTCATCTTAGAGATGTTCTAGAGCCTTTCCTTCACCATTTCATCAATCACCTACATTTCCCCAAACCAAGCATCATGGAAGTCCTTCGATTTGACATGATCGAGGCATTTCGGGCTTATTACTCTTGAAGATGGTGTTCTTCTCGGAGGAGTAGGCCTGAGAGTAGGCCTTGGCGTGTGGCTATTCTCGAGTCGTTGTATAGGTGACAGAGGCTACCTTGCTGGAGTGGCGAAACGACTACCGGGGAGTAAGTGAGGCGTGTGGCTCAAGAGGGAGCTAGTCCTTGTGCGCAAGGGCTAGTCTCAATGGAGAGTAAGAGTTGTGGCTCCGAATTTCGGTGAAACAAATACCGTGTCACTTCTACTTTGTATCATTTACTTTTGCATTTACCTTATGCGTGAATTGCTACTAAATTGCTTTTTTGCCTTGAATGAATGAATTAGGTTACTAGTGCGTCTTGCTATAAATTGCTTCCGCTTGATAGAGCACTAGAACTTAGGATTGGGTGACTTTTAATCTTGTTGCTTAATCAATAATAATTGAAAAAAATTTAAAAATGCCTATTCACCCCCCTCTAGGCCTGACCGGTGCATCAGGCTGGGCTTGGGCCCGAGATTTGTGCGATTTTAGCCATCGTCGGGCAGGCTATGATCGGGCCTGGTCCCATGGAACCCTGGCCCAACGTTTGAACAGGTCTAGTTGGATGTCTTTGAAAATGACGTTGAAAGCCTAATTTTGCAATAACAGATAAATGAAAAATTGGGAGACATTTATACTAGTTGGTAAAGGCCCATTACTTGTAGCCCGGCCCATTCCCCCACCCCTCACCGGTGTGTCGGCCCACTCCACTCCCTCGGATTAGGGTTTATAAGACCGCTCGCACAGAGGGGGCGCCTCCTCCCAGTCCGAACCCTAGCGCCGCCGCCTCCGTTCTCTTCCCTCCCTCATCTCCTTGCGCCCAGGTATGTCGATCCACTCTCCGCCGCCTCCTGCAATCCAACGCAGCGAACCCACCGCGCGCCGCAATATTGTTTTTCCTCTTCCCCGAGCTTTCTTGTCGCTAATCTCTGTGCCTGGTTGCTTGTGCGCTCTCCGGATCGAAGCTTCGCGGCAGGCCCCCGTCGCAAGGGAAGGAAGATGTTCACCGCGAGGAAGAAGATCCAGAAGGACAAGGGCCTGGAGCCCTCGGAGTTCGAGGACTCCGTCGCCCAGGTGAGCACCTCCATTTGCGCTGTTCTCGGTGTTGCTGCTGCTGCTGCTGCTGCTGCCGTGAGCTCCTCCGCGCTTTGGATTTCCCGAGGCGCGACGTGACGCGTTTGTGTCGGCTGCGTTTGTGTCAGGCTTTCTTCGATCTGGAGAACGGCAACCAGGAGCTCAAGAGTGACCTCAAGGACCTGTACATCAACAACGCATTGTGAGTCGTTGTTACGCTCTTAGATCATCCCTTGTGGCTTTGGCGGTTTGCTCGTGTGGAGATGTGTGTCGGATGTGTGCGGTGATTGTGTGTTTGCAGCCAGATGGATGTTGCTGGCAACAGGAAGGCGGTGGTGATCCACGTGCCGTACCGTCTGCGCAAGGCCTTCAAGAAGATCCATGTCAGGCTCGTCAGGGAGCTGGAGAAGAAGTTCAGTGGCAAGGTGAATTACGAGTGCTTTATTTAGCTGTACTTCCCCTTTCGTTACAACATGTCAGTGCGTATTTAGCTGGTAAAATTCAGCAGTTTCTGAATGCTGATGGGAGGCTTAGCTCCGAGAAGTTAATACTCCCTCCGTTCCGTTATGTAGGGCGTATAGATTTTTTTGCAAAGACCAAGGAGAGATGGCATGCGCTAATTAACTGCCCCTAATTAATTGCCGCTAATTAGCTGTTCAATAATATGCGCCAATGCATGCGTCCACGTGAACCTCTGCATGCACCCGCGCCTAGGCATGCGCTAATTAGTTGCCTCTAATTAATTACCGTTGATTAATTAACCCTGGTCTCTGCATGCATGCGCTCGCATGCGTCTCTACATCTACATGTGCCTTGCACGTGCACCTTGGGAAAGAAATCAACGTAGGAAACGAAAACGCGCCTTATAAATTGAAACTGCACGAAAAAAATTATACGCCCTATAAAACGGAACGGAGGGAGTAGTTAAGTATGTGTAGAGCTTGTGTAAGACTGTAAGCTGGTACTAACATGTTTTTTAAAAATGTTAAACAAACCACTACTTCTAACCTTGAAACTTTTAAACGATTTTTGAAATGTCTTTCTAGACACATAGTAAAATGATAATGGAAGCAAGGATATATCACGTATGTACCTTATGCTGTAGTCTTCTTCCATGTAATTTGAGGCTCAATGTACCCATTTCCCTTAGGCTGCTGCCTGGCCTACTTTTCTCTACCAACTTGACAACCATAAGACACAAGGACACTCCTTGCTCTTTATCCCATGAGCTCCTGTCCTCCTTCCATCCCCACACAATAGCAGCTCAAAGCAGATGAAAATGGGAATAGGAGAGCAGAGGAGCATCCGGTCACCTGGCAGGGGCACCAAGCAATGGAGCACTTGTTGGATCCCATGGATGCCAAGTCGCCAAGAAGCACAAGGGATAGCTGCATGTACAGGACGCTTTGCCGGCAGCTTGCTAGGGTTAGTGCTACCTCACTTGTTGACTCACGCCCTTCCCTCAGCTTTGATCTGCACTTTACAGTGGTCCTGGGGCTTGATTCTGACCCAATGCATAGGACAATAGTCGCCTCCAATAATCTCATCACCTAGAGCGAGGGTTAAGGGTAGAGGATGCTTCAGGACATCTATATGACATTTTCATGATGCCTGAGGAAACGTTGTGACGACTTGCTCCTTGTCATTCTCTTCTTGAAATGACATTTAAACATAAGAAGCAACGTGCAAACAAGCGTGGGTACAAAATCCTGGAAAGTATTGTCTTGTAGGTGCTGAGCAAGGCTTTATGGTACAGATATGCAGGATGAGTATAATTTGTAAAATTTCCATCTTAGAAAGTGGATTTCAAAATTCGACTACCACATTGCTACATTTTGTATCACTACCAGAAAGCCATCCATTTCATGATAGGAATAGTTAACATGTATGCATGGGAGTCATCAGGATGCCTGGTTTGTAATCTTCTATCACTTTGATAATGGCATCAAATGTGTGGGAAAAACTGTTGAATGAACAGTTGTTTCTTTTAGTCAGTATATTTTTGTTAAATGCACAGGGCCACAGATTACAATTCTACTATTGTTGGAAAGATTGAAACTTATTCCCTGTTCTACCAACTGATCAATGTCAAAATGTACAATAAACCTGTGTTATATGGGCTCTTAGTCTAGCTGGCGGCTTTGTGGATGGAGGTTTGTGAGACTAGAAATAAGAGAAGAATCATGGTCATGCTCGGGTCTTGGTGCATTATCAAACCACTGGACAAAGTTGTTCTATAGTTTGTGAACAGTTGTGCAATATCAAAATAGCTGAACTGGTCATGGTTTCACTTTGAACAGGATGTGGTTCTTGTTGCAACAAGAAGGATCGTGAGGCCACCCAAGAAGGGTTCAGCTGTTCAGCGCCCACGCACCAGAACTCTGACTGCTGTTCATGATGGCATCTTGGAGGATGTTGTCTTCCCAGCTGAGATTGTGGGGAAGCGTGTTAGATATCGTTTGGATGGTGCTAAGGTCATCAAGGTAAATGCTACAACCTTTTTATCTTTATATTTATTATCATCTAAAATATGAATAGCATATGAACAGTGCATTATGGAAGGATATGCACATCTAACACCACCTGTGGCTTATTGTGTCAACAAAACTAGACAAGACTAAACACTGATGAGGGCACTAGTTTTGTTTAGATTAGCCCAATAAGTGTGGCTGTTTTTAGTATGATTGTGTACTTAATATAGTACTCGACCCTTCTGTTATGTTTTTTCAGATCTTCTTGGACCCAAAAGAGCGCAACAACACTGAGTACAAATTGGAAACTTTCAGTGCAGTCTACCGCAGGCTTTGCGGAAAGGACGTTGCCTTTGAGTACCCTGTCAGTGAAAACGCCTAAAGATTCGTACCATGGATACCTTTGTTTTTGTTTCTTTTCAATCCAGGTATTTTGGCTGATGTTTGGTCAATGTATTCCAAAAACCATAGTTTTGATGGCAACGTGTTGATGGCAATGTGAACAAATTTGAAGTTTTGAGTATTTAAATTGGGGTTGATTGGATAGATGCCATTGCAAAAGTTTGATATTCTAGAAATGCTACTACTTTGTTTTGTATTTGTATGTATGTTATTATTATGAAGACGACAAAATAGGAAAGATGACACTTTGCGTGCCACGTGGCAACGTTTAGCACTAGAATTTCAAAACCAAACAATTCTACCAGTATCTTCAGCTATTTACAAAGAATGACATCAAGGCCGGCCTTCTCATCTCTTGTGTCGACCAGGCCACTTCCTTAGTTCTACTCCCGCCGTACCATGGCCACGCTAAGGCCTCTGCCCTTTTGCTTCCTTCCATGCTAAGAGCATCCCCAGCTCTCCCTGCATCAACCGGCCTTCAAAGCACTGTGTAAGCTGAAAATTCAAACCGCTTGTCTTTGGTTGGGCGGAATCATCAGAGCGATGCAGGGCTTGACACATGACCGACACACCCTGGCCTGGGATGCTCTAAGGCGATGTTTTAGCTACTGCCTACTGATGCATAGCACTCTTGCCATTTTGCTTCCATCCATGCTCCAAAGACGGTGTTTTAGCCATCGATCGTGAGGACAAAGTGAGGTGTAAGGTGAGCGGATACACCGGTCGGGCGCCTGCTCCATTTAGGTGTACAGGTTGACAACAATTATTTTAAGTTTTCATTGATTTACCGGTTTATTATTAATTTTGCTAGAAATTTGTTTTTTGAACGGTCAACTTTTTTTCGGACTATTTTTTTCACTTTGTTTTGAAAAAACTTATATCACAAAATCTTTTCATGTTTCTTTCCAGAATTTCAAATTTAAATTCTAATTTAAATTTTTTGAACTAGACTAGAATTTTGATACCCTTCCACGATGATTCAATGTTTTCCCATGGGAAATCGACAACACTCCTACTCTCCATCTTCTTCTAAAGTAGCCGAGCAACCTAAGATCTATCTCAGTTGCGATTTAATGGTCAGCTAGGCTCCTCAATTATCAAATGGTTTTCAGGTAGGAATTTCTATGACATTTGGCAATACATGTTTAGAAACTATTTATGATCAAAGCACGGGCTATGTGGGGTGAGGATGATGTTAGACAAAAACTTGCTGGTGATTTTAATGCTCCCTCACTACATGAATCGACCATATTATTGACAGCCAAAGCCGTCGTTACTAATAACATAGCCGTCAGGAAAAGGTACTCTCGACTGCTAGCCGTCGAGAGTAGGCTGTCAAGTATGCTCTGCTGAGAGAGGTAGATGTTCTCGACAGTTTGGCCTTTAAGCCAGCTTGTATCGATGGTCGCAGATGTCGCCGTCGAGGATAGTGCTCCAGAGTCCAAACACCGTTTTCGATCTAGGTGGTTGTTGGTGATTGATAAGCGGCTCATCCTAAAACGGGCCTGGGGCCAGTTCTTTACCGGCCCATCGCACAAACAAAGGATCTGAGAGGCCGCTCCCGGCCATACTAAAGGAAGTGCCTAACTTACCAGCGGCTGCCCCGGGCTTGACCAAGTCAACCCATGCGGCACCATGTACCTCCCAGGCTATCCTTAGCCCGGGAGAAGGCCCCTTGGGTGATCCGCCCACCCGTGGGGAGGTGGCGACAACTGTCATGGCCCACCGTGCTTTCTCCGGCCTTGACCGAAACGAACTGTGTCTCCCCAGCCCGGGGAAGAGCACGCGGACAACTCATCTGGTCGTTTGCCTTCTTTGGCGGGCAGCAGATGGTTGTTACGCTACGCGACGCTCCCAACGGGTGGCGCGAGGCTGGCTCAGTCCAGTCGAGGCTATATCGAGGATAAAGGGAAAGTGCTTTCTCCCTAAAGAGGCTTCTTCCCCGAATAGGCACTTCGAGACAAACACGTGCCCAAGATTAACTCGACCAGCCTGCGCAGCTTGAGACCGCATGAGCCGAACGAGACAAGAGCTTCGCCACTAAAACAAAGACCGGCGTGGGGCCCACGGCATCGGCTCCGGGCACCTCGCCGCGCCTATAAAAGGAGGATTCCTGGACGATTCCAGGGGGACTCTCGAACCACCGAATCCCAGATCCTGGAACCCTCGACTCCATCTGATCCAAGCCCCGCGCAACACCCACATCCGAAGCTTCCTTAACAAGTAAGCTCGGGATCGGTGCTTCCAAGCCCGGTCTCGGCACCTCTGTACTGTTTTCCTACCGTATAATCAACAAGACTGGAGTAGAGCTATTACCCAGCAGTGGGGGCTCGAACCAGGGTAAACCATTTGTGTCTTCAAGGTTTGTATCGTTTCCTCTCTTCTTCCCACTGTACGAAGGATCTGTACCCGGATCATCAAGTCGCACCAGGCCCTTGTCCGGGAAGACAGCGCGGCCTTAGCCCCCGCAGGCTTGGCCGCCGCCCCGAGCTGCTGAGAAGGGTGGTCGTTGGACCTTACACCAACTACAAATTCGTCTGCCGGTCCGTGGTCTCGCCACTCTTCAGGAGCGCGATTCCCAGACACCGACAGCGGTGTACTCTCGACGGCCAAAACTAGATTGTCGATACTACGGAGATGTGGGCCCCACCAACATCGCCGTTCGGGTGTAACTTGGTTAAGCACTCTCGACAGCCTTCTATCAGCCGTCGAGATAGACACTGTTCTGGGGTTGATTTGTCTCGACGGTATAGCGCTGGCCGTCGAGAGTAGAACTGTGTAGAAAATATTTTATTTTTTGCAAAAAATTCAGAAAATTGCTCCCACCAGTAGTAGTTGCACTTGCACATGCAAACTCAAATGCCCATAATTCATATATTCCCTAATCGTCGCATACATGCGACCACAATACCACATTTGCACACATATATAATAAAGAGAAAATTACACTGTTACCCCCTGAACTTGCAGCCGATCTCACTTAGCCCCCTGAACTTCAGTTTTACTTTTTCGGCCCCCTGAACTTGTCTCCGTTTGCACGCTAGCCCCAAAACCGTTAAGGCATAATAAAAAAATTTAGAAAATTCATGAAAATTCCAGAAAAACTTATAAAAAATTAAAAAATCATTAAATAAATTCATAAAATTCATAAAATTGCAAAAAAAAATTAAAAAATCAGAATAATTACAAAAAAGTAAAAAAAATCAGAAAAATTCATGAAAATTTAGAAAATCATAAAAAACATTAGGAAAATTTAGAAAAATCACTAGAAAATGTAAAAATCATGAAAAATTCAGAAAAAATCATAATGTGGGGCAGCTAAAGCGACAAAAAATGTGGGGCAGCATAATTTACCATGATTTTATGGTATTTTTAGATTTTTTTTGAATTTTTATGATTTTTCTGAGTTTTATTATTTTATGTTTTTTATCATTGTTTGAATTTTTTAATGAAATTTTTATGATTTTTCTGAATTTTTATGATTTTTCTGAATTTGTTTATGATTTTTCTAAATTTTATTATTATTATCTTAATTTGCACGATTTGTTTTGAATTTCTGAAATTTGTTTTGCATTTTATGATTTTTTAATGATTTTTATGAATTTTTCTGGAATTTTCATGAATTTTGTAAATTTTTTTTTTATTATGCCCTAACGGTTTTGGGGCTAGCGTGCAAACGGAGACAAGTTCAGGGGACCGAAAAAGTAAAACCAAGTTTAGGGGCTAAGTGAGATCTACCGCAAGTTCGTGGTAATAAAGGTAATTTTCTATAATAAAAAACAACGGCATACACATCGATAACAAACAAATAGATCCGTATATAAAGTCGCTAGTCTTTGTTTTCGATAAACTTACATAAGTTTTGCAATGACATTACAAAATATTGACCTAGTGCTTGCTTGATGGAGTCTTGCCTAAAGGGGTAGGGACGACTAGGTAAACATCGGTGGAGCGCCATTGAAGAGGTTGTTGATGAAGTCAGCCTCCTGGTTGCATGATGTCTCGCCTCCCTCGTGCGCATAAACAGTTACTAGGGAGACATAACCCGAACCCTTGAAGCAAACATAAACTTATTAGTTTAAAGTATGCGTCGAAATAAAGTAGTACAACATGATTTGAGGTTGAAGGACTTGCCGCCTCAGTCACGTATGGGAAACCACCATATGGGCGAGCTGGGCCCATATAGTCACGTGCTGGTGGAGGTGGGCCACTGTAGAAAGCTTGCTGAGGAGGCGATGCACCATAGGGACCTTGTGCACAGGCTGGTGCGGCGGTCCCCGTAGTAGCTCTGGTAGGGAGGCGGGGCCATGTATCCACTATGATATATGGTGGAGGACTCTCGTAGAACCCCGAACCGCCACTGGTATCGCTCGGGCCAGCCTGAAAATGATATGACATGTGATGTGTCGATTAAACGGTAAGGTGCATGTGGATGAATATTTAGAGTTTAAAGACATACCCCAGCTAGTCGAGAGAGGCTATCCAAATAGGCAAACTGGCCTCGAACTCCGCTCGCTGTTGAGCCATCTCCTCCTCTTGCCCCTTTTGCGCCTTCTCCACCGTCCTCAGGCTCTCCCACATCGCGTGCATCATCTGCATGTTCTCTTCCCTCTTCTGCTCCCTCTCCCTTTGGAGTGGACTCGAAGGCGCGTCAGCTCTCGGTCTATATGTGGCCAGCCCGCCCACCGGGCATGTAATCCTCTAACTTTTAACAAGGTGTTGTCAGTAGTTATAAATTTTGAATTGAGTTGGCTTGTCTTGACGGCCATAGTAAAACCGTCGAGAGAACTTGGACCACGTGAACCGGGGACAGCTCTGTATCGACGACCAATTTATAGCCGTCGAGAGAGGTCATCAACTCTCCCAACGGCTATGTTCACCTTGGTCGTCGAAATAAGGTACACCCGAGGGTTTGCTTTGACTACCCTCGAGACAAATGTTCTCTCTCGATGGTTTCACCTTGGCCGTCTAGACAAGTACCTATCTTGAGGGTTTTAACCTCCGCGGCCCCACGATGGTCAACACAACATATTTGAATTTAAAAAAATACAAAAACACATGTGTTGTTGCTAATAACCATTTCATAGTCATTTATATGTCAAATAACATCACCGGTGAAAAAATTGAATTTTTGTTATCATCAAATGCGACGACCACCACATAATCGAGTGAATTCCAGATAATCTCTAGGTTACCGAGGGCATATCGTATGAATTAGGCTACTGACCTACCCAGCATTTCGTACAAATTTTAGAAAAATTTTAAAATATTAATTTCCAAATTCAGATATTGCACATCATGTGCAATTACTGAATTTTTCCATTTTTGAAATAAAATTTAACATTTAATAAACTATGATAGTGTTGGAGAAGCAAATAATAAAGTACTATCTCGACGGCTAACGTTTAACCGTCGAGATAGCTAGACGTTGTAACCTTCCAAGATAGCAACACGGTTTGTTCAGCAGCCGTTGAGAGTCCTTGCCCTGAATAAGTAGGCTCGACTGCTTTATGTTGGCCGTCGAGAGTAGTATCTTGTGCTCGACAGCAAGGTTTTAAAGTCGGTAAGTCGAGTCGAGTCGACTGTGTACCGACTTGAAGACTAGTCGTGACTAGGTGAGACTAGTTGTGACTAATCGAGTCCTAGTCGTTAACTATACTCTCTAATTTTCTATAGACATACAAATCATTTTCTAAGGGAAAAACATATAGACAATTAGACATAGAGGTAGAGAGGAACCTGGAGGTGCAACACTTGTAGTTGTTGGTCTTGGCCTCCACGGCTCGACCTTCCCATGACCGATTGCATTGCATCAGGCTAAGACAATTAAGGCCGAGAGGGAGAAAGGAGGCCAAGAGGCTGCAGCGGCGACTGGAGAGGGACAAAGGAGTACCTGCGGCTGGGCGGCAGTGGGCTGAGAGGGAGAAAGGAGTACCTGCGGCGGTCTGCTGTGTGGGCCGGCCCGCATCAGTTGGTCGCACGACTCCCCGCCGGCGACTAGTCGCGACTAAGCGGCGACTAGGTGGCAAGTCGGCTGACTTGGCCACCGAGTCGGGTCGTGGTCCGCGACTCCTCCTTTTGCACCGACTTGCCGACTAGTCGGCGACTATTCGCGACTAGTCGCGTGACTTTAAAGCAGTGCTCGACAGTTTCCGGTTAGCTGTCGAAACTAATTTTGGCACTCGAGAATAATGTCGATTCCTGTAGTTCCTCCTTTAGTTATCTCAGTAGTTCTCATGATTTGACAAGAAAATGAGGGTTTGCACCGTTAATGACTTCTAGGTCAATTCACTCTAGGACTGGAAGGGGACACCCAAGAAAGTACATCTTGTTTGGGTCGTCTTTTTTCATTTTCAGCCAGGAATGAAGACGGAACTCACGGAAGGGCACCGTGGCTAATGAAATAAATCCATTATCTAATCACGGAGCTTGCCTACTATACCCATTTTCATCCTATTTCACTGTTCACCTGCTGGCCCTATTTGATTCCACTCCTTAACCTTAGCCCTATTTCCCAATCCCAACATTTCTATTTTATATTTTACTTACAGCCCTATTTTTGTTAAGCTCATTTTTCTTTAGAAATAAAGTTGGTGGCAATAAAGGAATACCACCACCATTAGACATGCTCTCATAGAAGCCGATGGGTTCAGGACATTGCTACTGGCTCCATTGGAGTTACCCTAAGGGCCTTCATCGAAAGCAACCCCCAGAGGTCCGGGACCTCTTCTTCGAGCTAGAGGATAGGCTGGCCAACCAGTCTCGTCAGGTGAAGAACTTACCACACTTGTCTTGACAGGATAGTCGCTAACTGATGGCTTCGTCTGAACATTGGATCCACTCCATGACTCCGACCATGTACTATTCTGCCGCTCGGTGGTAGAGTTCGAGCATGGCCCGACGGTAAAGTGGCAAGAAGAGCTCAGTAAAAACCTTCGGGAAGAGCTTGAGCGACGCCATACTCGATGTTAGGTATTGTGTCGAATATGTGTACGAGTAGGTTATATGGACTCTGTGCTGTAATAGGCAGGGTTGGTTAGTGTTAGAATCGGACTCTATCCAGATCTCTACTATATAAAGGGAGGCAGCCCTGGTGTAACAAAGACAACGACTTTATAATAGTAGCATAGGCAAGAGAGTAGGTCAGCGGCCGATATGTGGTCGTGACCTGGTTAGCTGGTGTGCTGCGGTATTATGGATTGGGGAGGAGCGCCCATAATCAGAGCCCCGCAGATATAGACAAAAACTGAACTGCGTTACCAAACATCGTGTCTTCTAATGTCGTTCGTGATCTTGCATCGGCACATATTCTAACAAGTGGTATCAGAGCTTGGTTGGCGAGGTTGGCCATACAAAAGATCAAGGGGGAGACACGGAGTTTATGCATACACGGGCGCCGCAAAAAATACCTCATCGGCGCAAGGTGGAGCATGCCGGTGATCGACGATTCAATCGGTGGTGTCGAACACTTCGGGCAGGAGGCTCGAACCGTTCGATGGGCTACCGTTGGCAGGGATTGACTAGGCGTGGCGATCGGACTGACAAAGTAGCCGGCGAGGTCGGCAGGCGACGACGATGACCTCGGCGTTCACGATCAGACCAGCAGGTGAAAGAGGATCCTAAGGCCTAGAGGGGGGTGAATAGGCAATTTTAAATTCTTTTGATTATTCTCAATTAAGCATCATATTAATAATCACCCAATCCTAGTTGCAATTGACAAATAAGCGGAAGCGACAAGCAATTACGAGGCAACTAAGACATGGCATACAATTAAATACAAGCGATGCAAGAAAAGTAAGTGCGGGAAATAAATGAGAGAGTGACACGGTGATTGTTTGACCGAAGTTCGGAGCCGCAACTCCTACTCTCCGTTGAGGCTACCCCATGCGCACAAGGACCGGCTCGCTCTCGAGCCTAGCGCCTCACTCACTCCCGGTAGTCGTTCCGCCACTCCGGCGAGGTGGACTGCGTCACCCGTACACCGACTCGAGAGTAGCCACACGCCAAGGCCTACTCCCAAGCCCTCGCCTCCACGAAGGATGTCTTCAAAAGTAACAAGCCCGAAACGCCTCGATCATGCCGGATCGAAGGACTTCCATGAAGCTCGGTGTTGGGGTTTAATTATTTGTGGCTTTGGATGCTTTGTGGGTGGAGGAATGGCTCTAAAACACCTAGTTGATGAGCTATGAATGTGGTAGGTGAAGTGGAGCAGCAAACCTCAAAATAGCCAGCCACTAGGTAGGTATTTATAGCCCCAAGAGTAAAACTAGCCGTTGCCCCTCGGAAGAGGACAAAAAGACTAGCCGTTAGCCTCTACCGGACGCCGTCCGACGGGCACCGGACGCCGTCCGACAGCGGCAACTGCTCACAAAAAACAGCTGATCGAACGCCGTCCGGTAAGGACCGGACGCCGTCCGACAGTGCAGATGCAAAGGATCGGACGCCCCCAAGACGCCGTCCGACCAAAAAGGGCCTCAGTTTTTAACCTGACCGGACGCCGTCCGGTAACGACCGGACGCCGTCCGACAGTGACGATACAAAGGACCGGACGCCCCTCAGACGCCGTCCGACAGCGAGAAAAACCCAAATCTGAACCTTACCGGACGCCGTCCGGTGATTACCGGACACCGTCCGACAGAATGGATTTTCGGCTAAAAGGAGAGGGGGAAATTTAGGTGGGTTTCTCTCTTTCTCTAGAAATCTCACAAAGGGATAATTCGGTATTTTTAGAAGTGGTGGACTACGGAAACTGAGTTTTCGAGAATTCGCAAAGATCCGGCATAGTCTGAGATATTCGAACCCCTTTTGAAATTCGATGAAAAATAGAAAATAAACCTAACTACTCCTAATCTATACGTGACCTCTTCTCTCGCCCGGTCACGCACTTGAAATCTTGGAGCAGCTCACAAATTTGACGTCGCTTCGAATTAGGGTTTGCAAAAACGCCGAGTCTTCGCTAGGGTTCTGAGAAGTCCAAAAACCCCCTAGCACTTAATATTTATTTATTTTGTCATCAATGCCACTAATAAAAATTAGGGCTCAACGATGCTCACAATCTCCCCCTTTGTGGCACTTGATGGCAACCCAAGAGAGAATAAAATTTTTGAGCTGCAAAAGGGGTTAGTGCAATACAAATATGCGAGCAATTTCAAATTTAAGACAACCACAACTCGACCACAAGAATGTGCATGCAAGAGAAGCTCCCCCTAAATATATGCACAAATTTGAAAATACAGGCCAACACGGTTCAAATGACATAAAACCAATTCGAGTAACAATCACAAATTTCAACGAGTATCGAGGCGCAACAAATAATATTACAGGTAAAGCAGAGCACTCGATCTCACTATCCCTTACTAACCCATACTACTCTCTAATTTCTCCCCCTTTGTCACCAAGTGACACAAACGGGAAAAGATCCTAGTCTTGATGGTCTTGATCCATGTCGTCACCTCCGTCATCTCCTTGGCCGCCGGAAGAGGAGCCCTGACCTCTGGGACGCTTGAACAAAGGCATATGAGCTGCAGAGGGTACCGACCGAGGTGAGGATGGATCATCAAATAGCTGGGTCGGTTGAGGATTTGGCAAAGAAAAGTTGAGATGGCGACAGACTTCTCCACCAGTAAAATGAATCTTACCAGGAGGAGGATATGACTGTGGTGGAGGCACAAAGGAAGGAGTAGGCCCTGAAGGAGGATATACCCAAGGATGAACCGGTGGTGGGTAGGCAGGTGGGCGAGGAAAACCCTGATTCTGCTGGTAGGCACGGTAGCTGGTATGAGCATGAGAGTACCATGAGTAAGGATTGGCCCTTCCGAATCGGCATGAACATAGCACCCATGTATCGAATCGCCGACTTGAATTTCGCAAATTCATCATTTAAACACGCTCGCGCCTCGCCAGATCTGTCATCTCCCTGCGGGTGGCTGCTAGTTTTTCTTTCACCTCAGAGTGAAAACTTCGCATTTCCGTGCGCAGCCCCCTCATCTCACCTATCAACGCGTCATACCAAGGAGGAGGGGCAGCCGCAGAATAACCCGCACCAGGCGCTGGCACAAACGGCTGCGTTGGAGCAGCAGGAACTGGAGCTGGAGGAGGAGCATCAACACCAGGTCGATCCAATTTGGGCTTGCTCCCAAGTGAGTTCAAAATTTTTTTCATTTGATGCTTTTTGATTCTGTTGTTCCAACTCTTTACCTCATACTCGGAAACCCGCTGTGTCCTAGAAAGGAGCAGGCCAACATATGGAGCTAGAGGAAGTGGTCTATTGACCTTCCTGAAAATAGCGTCATCAAACTCTCCCAGAATGGTAGCTCCAACGTTTATGGTCCTACCTGTCAGAAGATAGAGCATAAACCAACTGCAAATTGGAAGGATTCTGTCGCGATTTCTACTTCGGGTAAATAGTGTGCTTCATAGAATAAGATTGATCAGGGCGCATTTGATTAGCCTGTCCCACATTTATTTCCTCATCATCAAGATCGAGGTACATGAATCTGACTTCATCCAAAGGAGGATATTTAGCCCTCCAGAAGGCATCCTCATAAGAAATTTCATTGAAATCAGCGCCAGTATCTGGAGTGCCTAAAGCATCATTCATATTTGCCACGGAGATCCCTTGAATGTTTGTATCGACTGAGTGGTAGTAGCTGAACTCTGACTCATCCTCAGCAGGTAACAGTGTGGCAAAGAACTCACAATTTCTCTCTTTAGACCATGTCAACTTCTTATTTGAGACTAAAGCTGCCATACCTGGAGTAGAACTGAAAATGGTGTAAACTTCAGGTCCTACGGCTGCGGTGATTTCATCCCAATCAATACAATGGGGGTCTCGAGGATCAGTCTTGGGAGCAGAGAAACACAAATAAAGCTGCTTCTGAAATTTTGTGTGAAACCTGAAATCCCTGGTATCCTCTCGCCGCTGAGGAAACCATCTGGCATAAGACACATCTCGCTTTTTCTTCAAGGTCTCCATGGATAACTTTAGCACCATGTTATCCACGGGGTCGTCCTCAGCGACTACAGTTTCTGTGACATCCTCATCTGCCGGGTCCTCAGCATATGTCTCATCGTCAATGTCCTCTGTCGTTGCAAAGGAAGATCCCGCAACCCGAGTCCAATGGATTCCCGATCATGTCCGCTGAATATCCGCTCTAGTCACTTTACTTGGGCGAGGAGGAGCGGCATCGCTAGCCGTCTCGTCAATATAATCCGGATCACCCTTACTGCCACTGTCGCGACGACCACTGAGGGTCCTGCCCAGAGCCTTCCCAAACTTCTTCAATGATTTCGACATTACGAATCACACCTTCTGACCACGTGCCCACTGACAAACCGATCCCACTGTCAAGAGCCACTGATTAAGGTGCCAACCCCACCACGAGCCAACCCTGAACATGAGCGCGGGAAAAACCTATTCAAAACCTAGAACTCGGTAAACGGAAGAACTTTCTGGAAGAAGAGGAGGGAAGCCGTTACCAAGCCCTAGAAGGGAAGGAGGAAGACGCCGTGCGCGAGGAGATCGTCCCCAAGGCCCTTCCCGGTAGGGGAAAGGAGGGGAGCTCGACGGAGACGGAGGCGCACGAACGGGCCGTCCACGTTCAATCCCCGCGGTGGGAATCGAAGAGGAGGACGAGGGGATGCCGCCGGTGGTGGTGGATGTCGCCGGAGGGTCTTCCCCGGTGAGGAGAAGGGGCAGGGGCGGCGCCGGTTTGGGAGGAGAGAGGAGATCAAATGGGGAGAGAGGGAGGCGGAGAGGTAAGTTATAAGAAAATTCGCGCGGTTGGGCCCTGTCGGACGGCGTCCGACCGTGATCGGATGGCGTCCGACAGCAAGGGTGCAGCGCACATGAGCCTCGTCGGACGGGGTCCAGGAGCCTCCAAACGGTGTCCGACAGAACGGATGTAGCACGGTTAACACCCCATCGGACGGCGTCCGATTCTTACCGGACAGCGTCCGACAGGAGGTCCGCCGCGAGGTCACAGCCGCTGTCGGACGACGTCTGATAGCCTCCGGAAAGTGTCCGATAAGGGCTAAAAACGCCGCATCACAGATTCTGATTAGTGGGCCCCACCAATGCGAGAATTTTTTATAAAAATAAAGTTTTGAAGTGATATTCTCCATTTTTGCTCAAAATTCAAAGGAAGATTCAAATGTGAGCAATTTGAAGTGATTTTAAAATTTTTAATTTTGAAGGGATAAGATACTAAGTTGATAAATGAAACCAAATTAAATTCAAAAACCTAAATTTTGATCTTAGAGATCAAGAAAATGTGTGAACCCAAATTTTGCCTTGATTTGTCATATAGACATGAAAATCAAGCATAGGGGTTCACTTTAGAGTTTAAGCACATGTTTTTGAATTTTGGCTCCTTTTCAAATATTTTCAATAAATTTGATGCCATATGATTTTCAAGAGAAGAACTATGCATATGGAGCAAATTTTTTTAAAGGGGATAAGATTTTCAAAATTAGAAGTTTGAAGTGATAAGACGATAAGGATAGTCTATTAAGTTCAAATTTGTTTTGGCTTGAAATATAGGACAAGAATGTGCTAACTCAAAATCAAATTTATTTTTTCACCACTAGAGGGAGTTTTGAGATCATGAGTTGAAACTAAACTCTCCCTAAATGTGACAAAGGTCAAACGCAAATGGAAAAATTCAAATAAGACCCAAAAATCACAAAAACCAATCAACACGCATTTGATCTATCTAGTATGTTGAGTTCGTTTCTTAATTTGCAAAACCGTGCCTCATCTAATGGTTTGGTGAAAATATCCGTCAATTGGTCTTCCGTTCGCACGTAGGCAAGCATAACGTCACCCTTTGCAACATGGTCACGAATAAAGTGATGTCGGATGTCGATGTGCTTTGTACGGGAATGTTGAACCGGATTGTTGGCTATTTTCACCGCACTTTCATTATCGCATAGAAGTGACACTTTTTCAAATTTTAGCCCAAAGTCACTAAGCATTCGTGTCATGTACAAGAGTTGAGCACAACAACTCCCCGCCGCTACATATTCCGCTCATGTAGATAGCGCCACGGAGTTTTGCTTCCTCGAAGTCCATGACACGAGTGAGCGTCCTAGCAAGTGACAACCCCCCGAGGTGCTTTTGCGATCAATTTTGCAATCGGCATAATCCGAGTCGGAATAGCCAAGAAGCTCAACACGCGCTCCCTTGGGGTACCAAAGTCCTAGGCTAGTAGTGATTTTTAGATATCTCAAAATACGTTTTACGGCAATAAGATGCACTTCTTTAGGGGATGCTTGAAAACGCGCACACATGCACACACTAAACATAATATCGGGTCGAGAAGCGGTGAGATAGAGTAGCGAACCGATCATGGAGCGATAAAGCTTTTGATCCACGGGCTTTCCATCTTCATTCAAATCAAGATGCACATTAGTGGCCATTGGTGTTTTGATCGATTTGCAATCGTCCATAGAGAACCGCTTAAAGAGGTTCGTTGTGTATTTCTCTTGACAAATGAAGGTCCCTTCCCAAAGTTGCTTGATTTGAAATCCAAGGAAGAAAGTGAGCTCTCCAATCATCGACATTTCGAATTCCTTGGACATCATTTCTCTAAAGTCCTTGCATTTAGATTTGTTAGTGCATCCAAAAATAATATCATCCACATATATTTGACAAATAAATAAGTCATTTTCAATAGGCTTTAAAAACAATGTGGAATCAATCGCACCGGTTTTAAATCCCTTTTCTAAGAGGAAGTCCCTAAGACGCTCATACCATGCTCTAGGAGCTTGCTTGAGACCGTATAGCGCCTTAGTGAGCTTATAGACATGGTTTGGGTGTTTAAGGTTTTCAAAACCAGGCGGTTGCTCGACATAAACAAGTTCATCAATAAATCCATTTAGAAAAACACTATTAACATCCATTTGAAAGAGAGTTATGTTATAGAGAGAGGCGAATGCCAAAAGTAACCGTATAGCTTCAAGTCGAGCAACGGGGGCGTAGGTTTCTCCATAGTCAAGTCCTTCGATTTGTGTGAAACCTTGCGTCACCAATCTTGCTTTGTTTCGCACCACTTCACCATTCTCATCTTGTTTGTTGCGGAAGACCCATTTGGTTCCAATGACATTGTGGTCCTTCGGTCTTTCCACAAGCTCCCAAACTTCATTGCTGGTGAAGTTGTTCAATTCTTCATGCATGGCGTTCACCCAATCCGCATCCGTCAATGCCTCATCAATAGTCCTAGGCTCAACAATAGACACAAAGGCGTGATGCTCATAATAATTAGCGGTATGAGAACGGGTTCTTACGCCTTGATTGAGATTGCCAATGACTTGATCTAGGGGATGATCCTTGGAGAGAGAGCGGTGTTGTTGGACGGGTACTTGTAGATCATTGCCTCCCCCTTGAGTTTGATCAACTTCAAAGTTTGCATCTCCGTCCACCGCTTGATCTTGAGTTGTTGGAAAGGTGTCTTGAGCTTGATTATTGATGGAGGTGGTAGGAGAGACAACTTCATCTTTTGTCACCTCCGGTGAGGGTCAAATTTCCCCCAACTCCATGGCTTCATGTGGTAGCTCATCACCTATATTTCTTATCAAATCTTGCTCATTTTGTGAGCCGTTAGTTTCATCAAACTTGACATCATAAGCTTCCTCAACAAGCCCGGTAGAATTATTAAAAACTCGAAAAGCTTTTGAGCGAGAGGAGTACCCTAACATGATACCAATGTCGCACCTCTTTTGGAACTTACCCAAATGAGTCCTTTTCTTATAGATGTATACCTTACAACCGAAGACTCGAAAGTATGCGATGTTGGGCCTTCGTCCCACTAGCAGTTCATATGAGGTCTTGTGAAGGAGTCGGTGGAGGTAGAGGCGGTTGATGGCATGGCACGCCGTGCTGATGGCTTCCGCCCAAAAGGCATGCGGCGTGTTGTACTCGTCAAGCATTGATCTTGCCATCTCTATCAAAGTACGATGCTTCCTCTCCACCACTCCATTTTGTTGAGAAGTGTATGCCGCCGAGAATTCGTGCTTGACACCTAACTCATCACAAAATTCCTCAACATTTGTGTTAGTAAACTCGGTGCCGTTATCACTCCTCACTTTTTTTAATAAAAGAGTCAAATTCCTTTTGAGCTTTCAAAGCAAATCTTTTAAACACATCACCGGCAAGTGATTTATTTGCAAGGAAAAATACTCAAGTGAAGCGAGAGAAATCATCGACAATCACATGACAATAAGAATTACCGCCTATGCTCGCATAGGTGGTTGGGCCAAATAAATCCATATGCAAAAGTTCAAATGGTCGGGATGTAGACATGAATGTCTTAGTCGGATGAGAATTAGCCACTTGCTTGCCGGCTTGGCATGAGCTACATAAACGATTTTTCTCGAATTTGACATCCTTCACTTCAACAACCAAGTTGTCTTTAAAAACCTTTTTCAAAGTGCCCATTCCAACATGTCCAAGACGTCTATGCCACAACCAACCAAGAGTGGTTTGAGCAATAAGACAAGTCTTGATTTGAGAAGATCCACGGTTTGAAAAATCAACCAAATATAAATTTTGAAACCGGGTGCCTTCAAATGCAACACTTTGATTCTTAGTGGAAACAACATGAACTCCGTTGACCGAAAAGAAGCAATCAAAACCCAAATCGCACACTTGAGCAACGGAGAGGAGATTAAAGTTGCAAGCTTCCACCAAGAACACATTAGAGATGGTTAGGTCATTAGATATTTCAATTTTACCTATACCCTTTACCTTTCGCTTGGAGTTATCCCCAAATGTGATCTTGTGTTCGGGGACCTTCTCCTCCTCTAGTGAGGTGAACATACTTGAGCTACCGGTCATGTGCTGTGTGCAACCGTTATCAAATATCCAATGCCGACCGCCGCTCTTGTAGTTCACGTACACACACAATTTCAAGCTTGGGTTTTAGGTACCCATGACTTCTTCTTGGGTCCTTTCGAGTTAGTCATCAAACATTTGGGCACCTAAATAGCCTTCACATCTTTCGTTTCATTGGGTGCACCAACATATTTTGTATAAGTAGAGCCATTTTTCCTCATAAGCATGTAACTAGCATTAAGCACTTGAGTTTTAGACATGAATTGAGATGATTTTGCAAGATGACAAGCAATGGCTTTGTATTTATCATTTTTACAAATATGGCAACGGGTCCATCCCTTAACAAAAGTTAGCTTGAGCTTAACCCAACCGCCCTTGGGCAAATTCCCGGGATGAAATCCCAAACCATGCTTACCCAAGATGTACCTTTGCTCCCGAAGCACCTTGTCAAGAGAGCTGTTCCCCACAAGCAATTTAGCCAAGCTAGAGTCTAGTTGCTCAATTCTATCCTTAAGAAGCAAATTTTCCTTAACTAGCTCATTAGCACATTTTGCAACACCACAAGTACCAATAGAACACGCATTTTCATTTAAAGTATTAGCACAAGTGGGTGAAGATGAGCTAGCATTAGGTGTGATAGTGGGTGACAAGTTCAAAGATGTGTCATGAGATAAGCTAAGTGAACCATTAACGGTGTCAATCAAGTCACAAGTCACACCAACATTGCATTTTTCAATTGAGCAATCAAGAGAAGTTTCTTTAACATTAGAGCTAGCTAGTTTGTTCTTTAGAATCTCAACTTGCAAATTTAGAGCTTCATAATCATCTTCTAGAGTTTCATGTTTTTCAAGCAAATTTTCAAACTCATTAGCAAGCTCTTTATGCACTTTCATTAACTTCTTCCTCTTAGATTTTTCCTTCTCTAGAGCATTATTCAAATCATCGATCAAAAGCTTAAGCTCACTTTTATAGAGGTGCTCATTTGTTACCTTCTCCTCTAGTGCCATGAGGCACATGGGAGGTGTAGGGTTGTCGATGGCGACTCCGGACACTTTGGTGCTTTCATTGTCGGAGGAGTCCGTCCAAGAGCGTTCATCATCGGTAATCCATTCCCCAATCACCTCTTCTTGTGTGTTGGCGGTGAGACAAAGCTTTTGCTTAGGAAGAGCCGGAGGGGCATTTTCCTTGATCGCAAGTCCGGCTAACCCATGAGCTCTAGTATCTTCTTCTTCGGAGGTGGATTGGGAGGATGATAAGGTTGAACTATCTTTCTTTTTGGTCTTTTGACCGGCAAGAGCCTTTTTCTTCTCCTTCGATTTGTGATCGCTCCTGCGGTAGTGACGGTGCTTCTTCTTGTCGTCATCCTCATCTTCTTCTTGATTCCTTGCCTTGTGCTTGTTCTTTTTACTTTTTGGGCAATCCGCCGCCAAGTGACCCTTCTCTCCACATTCATAGCAACGCATTTCGGAGATAAGTTTTCGCCTTGAAGAGGATGATCCACCGCGGAAGCTCATCTTCTTGATCAACTTTCTTGACCGCTTGACAAGGAGAGCCAATTCTTCAATCTTCGGAATTGCATCATCGGAGTCATCATCATCTTCTTCAACTTCAATCTTCTTCTTCCCACTTTTGACTTTGGCGGGAGAGCAATTGACTTCTTGTTGAGCGGGGACTCTTCACTTTCAAGAAGCCGCATCTCATATGAGTTGAGTTGCTCGAGGAGCTTTGTCGGTGTCGTCTTCTTGAGCTTTGACTTGGATGCTCGAATTAAGGTCACAAGTGGATTGAAACTAAATGGCACAACATCAAGCATCTTCCGACAAATGTCAATGTCTTCCAAAACCTTCTTCTCCGAACATCCGGCAATTTCATTGACGATGGGGTTCAACCTAAGAAACATTTCATTAACACTTTCATTAGGAAGCATCTTGAATTGATCAAATCTTTTTCTAGCACGAGATAGCTTCTCCTCAAGCATCTCGGCACTACCAACATGAATTTCTCTAAGATGCTTCCAAATGTCATAAGCTTTAGTGAGATTGCCAATGCTATTAAAAACTTCGGAAGACACACTAGAAAGTAGAGCATTTCTAGCAATGGCATTAAAGCGTTTGTACTTAGCATGAACTTCATCAAAAGCAATTGTTTCGGCCGGAGGGTCCGGATAACCGGTCTCACAAACAACCCACACATCATAGCTAAGTGTCTCTAAGTAACATTGCATCCTAATTATCCAATAGTTGTAATTTGTTCCATCAAAGATAGGAGCTTTTTCAATTTATATCCTAGGCCCCTCTTGAGCCATCTCCTAGCGGTGAAGCTAATACCAAAAAACCTAGATGCCCTGATACCACTTGAAAGATGATCCTAAGGCCTAGAGGGGGGTAAATAGGCAATTTTAAATTCTTTTGATTTTTCTCAATTAAGCATCATATTAATAATCACCCAATCCTAGTTGCAATTGACAAGTAAGCGGAAGCGACAAGCAATTACGAGGCAACTAAGACATGGCATACAATTAAATACAAGCGATGCAAGAAAAGTAAGTGCGGGAAATAAATGAGAGAGTGACACGGTGATTGTTTGACCGAAGTTCGGAGCCGCAACTCCTACTCTCCGTTGAGGCTACCCCTTGCGCACAAGGACCGGCTCGCTCTCGAGCCTAGCGCCTCACTCACTCCCGGTAGTCGTTCCACCACTCCGGCGAGGTGGACTCCGTCACCCGTACACCGACTCGAGAGTAGCCACACGCCAAGGCCTACTCCCAAGCCCTCGCCTCCATGAAAGATGTCTTCAAAAGTAACAAGCCCGAAACGCCCAGATCATGCCGGATCGAAGGACTTCCATGAAGCTCGGTGTTGGGGTTTAATGATTTGTGGCTTTGGATGCTTTGTGGGTGGAGGAATGGCTCTAAAACACCTAGTTGATGAGCTATGAATGTGGTAGGTGAAGTGGAGCAGCAAACCTCAAAATAGCCAGCCATTAGGTAGGTATTTATAGCCCCAAGAGCAAAACTAGCCGTTGCCCCTCGGAAGAGGACAAAAAGACTAGCCGTTAGCCTCTACGGACGTCGTCCGACGGCACGGACGCCGTCCGACAGCTGCAATCGCCACAAAAATAGCTGATCGGACGCCGTCCGTAAGGACGGACGTCTGACAAGCAGTCAGATAGAAGGATCGGACGCCCCAAGACGCCGTCCCACCGTAAAGGGCCTCAATTTTAACTCGACCGGACGCCGTCCGTAACGACGGACGCCGTCCGACAAAGGACGATATAAGGACCGGACGCCTCGAGGCCGTCCGACAAATGAGAAAGACCAGATCTGAACCTTACGGACGCCGTCCGGTGATTACCGGACGCCATCCGGCTGAATGGATTTTCGGCTAAAAGGAGAGGGGAAATTTAGGTGGGTTTTCTCTTTTCTAGAAATCTCACAAAGGGATAATTGGGTATTTTTAGAAGTGGTGGACTACGAAACCGAAGTTTTGAGAATTCGCAAAGATCCGGCATAGTCCGAGATATTCAAACCCTTTTGAAACCGACGAAAAACAGAAATAAACCTAACTACTCCTAATCTATACGTGACCTCTTCTTCGCCTTGGCCACGCACTTGAAATCTTGGAGCGCTCACAAATTTGACGCCGCTCAATTAGGGTTTGCAAAAACGCCGAGTCTTCGCTAGGGTTCCGAGAAGTCCAAAAACCCCCTAGCACTTAATATTTATTTATTTTATCATCAATGCCACTAATAAAAATTAGGGCTCAACGATGTTCATAGCAGGCGCGGATGGATGCCGGATAGATCGAAACGGCGGGAGCAATGATGCGACCGGATGTTGCACAGGAGGCACTACATCACGATACTGGAGGTGAAACTGTGGCGTGGATGCGGATAGGCAGGGTGCGGCATGTTTTGCCGTGCACGGGCGACATGGTGCACGGTGGCGGGCTGGGAAGCCTGTTCGAGGGCACGAAGATTGGAGATTGGATCTGGAGTTAGAGGTGTTTTGCTGCGATTTTTCGAAGTTTTTCGGCGACCGGTGGACGTCAAAGGCGGGTCCCCACGATGCACAAGGTATACTGTGCTCGTGGAGACATTACAGAAGCGGTCGGTATGGGCGCGTGTCGAGCCCTGGCCTTGGCAATGGCTCAGCGGGCGGCGAGGCCTAAGCGGCGGGCGGCGCAGACGGCCCAAAGGGCGCTGACGCCCCAGGCGGGCATGGGGCAGCCCATTCGGGGTGCGGCCGTGGCCCAGGAGGTGATCCGCGGGAGCAGGCCGAAACCGAATCGAATACAGTGTGCGGTTTTTCTTTTTTCGCGCAAAATTGGAGGAATTTGAGTACGAGAAGAAAAGGAGTTCTACTCGTGGAAGGTTTTTTCCTCTCCACTCTAAAATAGGGTCCAAGGGGGAGCCAAACCCAACAATCCAAAGCAATCAACGGCTGTTTTGAGCGCAGATTTAGGAGGAGTTTTTTAAGGCGTGAGATTCCGAAGGAGGGAGGCGTTCTTGGAGGGCTGTTGGCGATCTGTTCAAGATGGCAAACGGGTCGGATGGCGATACATCCATCGACAAGCAATTAGCGTTGGTAGAATCGCAGGTCGGCAAGATGAGACCGACACATACAAATTTCAGTACGGTGAGATTTAACGGTACAGAAAACTTCAGTTTATGGCAGGCAAGGGTCCGGAATATCCTGGTGCAGCAGAAAATTATGGTGGCTCTTAAGGTGAATAAACCGGAGAAGGTGGAGGCCGGTGATTGGGAGAAGATGCGGTTGCAGGCTGCGGCAACCATACGTCTTTGTCTCTCAGATCTGGTCATGTATCATGTCATGGAGTTGTCATCACCGAAGAAAATTTGGGACAAGCTGGCCAGTCAGTTCATATCCAAGACTCTGACCAGCAAGCTGTATCTGAAACAGAAGTTGTATGGGCTGAAGATGCAGGAGGGGTCGGATCTGCAAGCACACATTGATGTTTTTAACAGGTATGTCACGGATCTATCACATCTAGAGGTGACAATCGCTGATGAAGACAAGGCAATTATTCTTCTTTGTTCGTTGCCTCCGTCCTCTGAGTATTTGGTCACAATGTTGACATATGGCAAGGATAGCATCAAAACTGAGGATATTACTATGACGCTTATGATTCATCAATTGAGGAAGAATAAAAATGCAGTGGAAGAACCTCGTTCTGTTGTTTTGCTAGTCTCAGGTGATCAAGGCGGTAATGGGACCGGAAAGAAGAATAAGAAAAATAACAGGACTATGCGGTGCTTCAGATGCAATGAGTGGGGTCACATGAAGAGGGACTGTCTAGGTCTACCAAAGGGAGCAGACGCTAATGTGGCAATAGGCTCATATGACTCCGAAGGCGACAGTGCTGAGGTTCTTTTATTAGAAGGGGCTTCTGTTGCAGGTGGAGCTAGTAAGCGTGTTTTTGTAAGATCGGCGTCATCTGTTCCAAAAGGTGGCGAGTTCGATGAGGACTCGTTGGGCGACCCGCTGTAGGCTGCAAAAGAAGGAAGCAACCAGAATCCGGGTGCACGGGTTCGCGCAAGACGTTGGAACGACTTCAAGGTGGAGAGAACATATTCTCCAAGGTGAAGTTTGTTACGTATTGTGTCGAATATGTATACGGATAGGTTACATGGATTCTGTGTTGTTATAGGCAGGGTTGGTTAGTGTTAGAGTTGGATTCTATCCAGGCCTCTACTATATAAAGGGAGGCAGCCCTGATGTAACTAAGACAACGACTTCATAATAGTAGCATAGACAAGAGAGGAGAGGTTGGCGGTATGTGGCGTGACTGGTTAGCCGTGTCTTTGCGGTATTATGGATTAGGGAGGAGCGCCCATAATCAAAGCCCCGCAGATGTAGACGAAAGTTGAAGTGCGTTACAAAACATTGTGTCTGCTGGTATCGTTCATGATCGTTCATGCTGGTATCCTAACACTCAAACGGACAATGTGTCGAGATAGCCATGGTTGCCAAAGAAACATAGCTCCAGGTTGGTACCACGAGCTTCGTGGATTGGGCCAGCTAGCTGTAGACCAATATTATTTGGCCGCGTCAAAGTGGGAGCTCAAGGCGGTCAAGGAGAGTGCGGAAGTCAACGCCGAGCGAGCCCAGAAGTCCACTGCGCTAGCTCGCGCTACTTCGATGCGAACTTCGTAGTGAGATCGGTTTTAATGCAATTCGTCTGCACAAATATGACAATTCATGCCAGTTAAGTTCAATTCAATTCGATCGATGCCCTGTGATTCGATGATCAACGCCAGCGATCAATCGACCGGATACTCATGTTTTTATCGTAGAGTAGTAGATCATTCGCCGCCTTCTCTTTGTGAATCATTTTTTAAAAGGAGCGCGCTGATGTCTGAGGTGATAAGGAACAATCACGCAATCAAATAGAAGATACAAGAGCACAAGATGCAGCGAGAAAATATGTTTTATTAGGTTGATTCTCATCGATGAAATCTCCAACTCTATTTATAGAGTCGATTAAGGTTTAGGCATAGGTCATATGGGACTCACCTGGGAGGCCGGCCGGCCGGCCAGGCCGCGGCTTCCTAAGCGCCACGGTCATGGCGTGTGCCAGGCCGTCCCGGTGGTTCCACAACATTTGCTTCCGTGATTTCACACGGTTTTTAATGGAGTTTTGTAAACTCTGAATGACATCAACCGGTCTCAAAAAAGAAAGAAAACATAATCCGTAGATGCATCATGCATAGATATATCATGTATTGTCAGTACTATTACCATCCATTGCTTGGAAACGGGAACTACATCACAATTACTACCTCCGGTCACAAAAAGAAGTCGCCGTTGATTTTTAAACACACCTTTGACCATTCGTCTTATTAAAAAATTTAGTTCAAATATGTAAAAATATAAGTTATACTTAAAATACATTTAATAATAAATCAAATCATAAAAAAATAATATTTATATAACTTTTTTAAATAAGACGAATGGTTAAAGGCGTGTCCAAAAGTCAACGGCGACTTCTTTTTGTGACCGGAGGGAGTAGCACATAGCAAACTGACTCCTGTCCTGCATGCATGTCTTAAGAAAAAGGAAACCACCGATGGTGGTTGTAACGTATATAATACTGTCATATCAACGTATACTAAACTGTGATGTGAATGGTGAGCATAATATTACCGAACTCACCATGTAGATGGTCATTGCAACGTATACTAAACTGTAATGTAAATGGCGAGCATAATATTCACAAAGTCACCCTGTACAAATTCTGACTTTGTTTTAATCCTACATCTGCTTATCGCCAATATTGAGCCCATCTATGGATGGTCTCAACCATTTGAGGGAACAGAGCGCTAACACTCTCGTTGATAAGATCCTGGAAGAAATGTATGGCAGCCTCATCGTCCAGATCAAGCCGGAATTTCTCCTGAAGCTGATCGATGCACCAAAAGAAAGAGAAATGAAAGAAAAATATGTCAGACTGCTCTATTCTTTGCAAGACTTCATATTCTTCTCAACTTTAAAAAACAAAGTAATTACCTTAAGGCCTGGATTTTCCTCGTTAGAGATATCTGAAATATTTGATCTTCTCATCAAATTGAATAGGTTCAATATAAGGCTGCTTGACTTCCTTAAAATGTTGTATGCTTCGCAACAGTATGACTTGAACCTCACATAGTATTGGCTGAAACGAAAAAAAAAAAAGATACAGCATGTAATGCAAGAGCTGAGCTAGGCAAATGAGTAGAAGTGAAAATATTTTACAGAACTGATCAAGAAGTACCTTTCTGCACCACCCATCGCCTCAACCATTTCTTTACATAGTTTCATTGGTGGTGGAAATGGCTTTGGATCTCGACCCAGAATAAAAGCGAAGTCCACATGGAAAAGGCGTCCATCATCTCTTAAAAGAAGATTATCTAGATGTCTATAGAAGGAGAGAGAAATCAGACATCTATCATTCCTGAGAAATTTCATATTGCTAAATTATATATCATAGTCCACATTGCACAAGAGCAAATCCAAATCCAGAAGCATGAAAGAACTGTACGATAATCTCAGCCAGCGAGATACTCCTGATGGGCATTCCTATAAAAAATGTACTGGGCAGGATTTCCGTCAAAGCATGATACAAAAATACTTGACAAAATACTTGACGCGAAACAATGAGTAAATGGCCAAAATAATAAAACCCTAGTTGAGCTATATAATCCTTACTAAAATAAACACAAACAAAAAAACATTTCCTCCCCCCTCGCCAATAATAATGAAAAGAAAAAATTGAAGTGGGGAAACGCAAAAAATGTGATGAGCTCAAAGGCACAATGAACTCAAAATTTGATGACAGGGTGTGGGACATGAAGCAATACAGGATTGAGAAGGAAGAAGTTAGTTTGTGGAACGTACAGAGAACCAAAAGGAAGGCCTACATGATGTTTTAAGCATAAAAGGCTACCTAGCCAAAAGGTACTTCAAATAGGAAAGCTCTAAAAGTCTAAGAAGAAAGCACACCAACCTGTCGCCAACCCCCATTATATATGTAATGACAGAGTAACCAGCACAGCTTTTCATGAAAGTTTCCAAGCATTGCGCAGTTATACCAAAAGGGCCATCTTCGTCAGGATGAAACTTTTGTAGGTAACTTGTAATACTATGATGTTCTGATAGAATCTGAAAAGGGACAATAACTTAAACAACAATTTGTTATGTAGAAATAAAACACTAACGAAATGAGGCTAGAATTTGAAGAGAACTTCATTACGGGAAAGATAACTAGTTATTTGGCAACTTGCAATGACTTCCATTATACACATTATTAACTTACCTGTGCGAGTGAACTTGAAGGAATAAATTCAACCATTCCTTCATCTTGTCCAGTTGCAAGAACTCGATATGGGGTAAGGTGCAAGTCCAAATTTTCTAATTTGAGCAACCGATCCATTAACGAGACCATCTGAATAACCTATAAATCACACACAACAAATTAGTCATGATCTCCCTCATCCTGTCCAATGCAGGCGTGTAGCAGACTAGTCAGTGAAAGGCCAGAGTTTATGATGTATGTTGCCTCATATGCAGCATTAAAACAATAATAAAAGAAGTTCTATCACTAAAATTACATATACTGTGAAACATGTATGCAGCTAAAGATCAATGTACTTTTGCGAAGCAATTAAGTTACAAGTGCATGCTCAAAGAATCAAATTTGTACACAATTTTGTGTCCCCTAACTCTATAGCATACAAGCGTATTAGAATTTACAGTGTTTAACTTTTTCAGGAAAATAAGCAAGTTAGCAAGGATTGAAAATACCACTGGCTGTTGCTGCAAAGCAAATTTCAGTTATATCACAGAAATATTACAATGTAGTCAGAGTCAGAATGTCAAGGCCTGCAGCCACTAGCATCACGCAAGGGAGAGGGTGATACAGACTAGAACAAAAGGTTATAACAGGTTATAGCAATCCAATAAATGTAAAATTACCAATTGATCTTGGCGAAGGTCATCTCCTTTTTTATAAATTATCCTGGAGGTTCCCCCATTTGCTGTCTTAAATGTTAGGCGTAAAGGATGCAAAGCACTCTTAAATATAGATGAATCCTGAGGCATAATCCCCGTAAGGAGAATTGTTGGTGCTAATGGTGAACGAATTGGCTGAAATGAATTTTACAAGACAAGTCAATTAATAGAACTAGACTGAGTTAATCAGTATATGATGGTGTCTATTTTTAGCAGTAAACATTAAGCATGTTAAAGATGAAACAGGTTTTACCTCATCAAAGTTGGTAAGCTCACTGAAAACTCCTGATAATAACTGTCTTAATTTCTCAACTTTCTTCTGTGCACCACCACGAACATTTCTTACATCCTTCATAATCGAGCATAATTGAGCAATGAGTTCTGTCTGCCGTACTAAACCAAGCCAGAGGTGAAACCCACCTTCATCTGCATCTTCCCTAGCAACCATCTGCTTAATAACAGAAATAACAATACATATAATGCAAGGTAATTAACAAATTGGAACGGTAGGAGCAAAACCAAGAGGATGTGCCCAAGAAAGGAAGAAAAACACACACTTTCATTATTTCAACTTCAAGCATGTCATACGTACTGTAGTATCTCTTTGCATATGCAGGATCATGGAGCTCAACAAGCACATACCATTGAAGGAAGCTAGCAATCTCAATATTTGATAAAGCTGGAATGGAGGGAAAAAAAGTAATACTGGTGTTAGTTTTCTATATGATAGGCATTAGTAGAACATCAATACTTAGCTTTGAGAGGATATAAAGAACAAGTTCAAAAAAACTTCTGTAGAGATAAAACTACTGTATGTCACAACCTTTGAGAGGACTGGGTATATCTAAACGATTGCATAACTTAGAGCATGAGCAGCAGTGGAGGTATCAGTGGCCTGCATCAGCGCTAATCGTGCGCGAGTGCCTGCCTGCCCGCCGGCTGCAGACTGCACTTTTGAAATTTTTCCCGCCGCCACGGGCGCTGTGATGCCGGCCTTTGCTGATGCCTCCCCTGATGGGGATGCTCTTAGAAGTTATGCTATTTATGCATACTAATAATTAGTGTATTGGGCTGCATCTGGAAGCTTAGGTCATTCAAGACTACAGTACAATAGTGAACGTTTGGTCTAGCCTATGGTTGCATGTGTTAAATCCAGAACAGAAGAAAATGAATATATGGACATGGACGGAAAAATAGAAAATACACAGAATTACATATTTTTCTGTTTCATAAGATTTCATGGTAACTGAATGTGATGGATGGATTCATGAACGCATATTTACATTGGCACTATAGAATCTAAATAACAAGATAAAACCTACCACGGTTTACAAGAAAGTTTGCCAGGCGAGACTTGTCTGATCTTTCAAACCGAAGAGCTTGCACAAGCTGGAGTAAGTAGCATTGCAGTTCTTCATCATCAGCCCTTTGAAGTATGCTGACAGCATAAGCACGGACCTTGCAGAAAAGAAAGTAGTTAGAATAAAAATATTTTAAAATAGTGTAAGATGGTAAAATGTGTTGTCCAATCACATGGTCTTATTGGTCCATTATCCTTTAAATGAGGTGGGACAAATCATGTTAAGTCTTAAGAAAATCTTTGTTCAGTTGCACCAAGTGCGTAAAAAGTTTTTTAAACAAAAAAAAAAATTCTGTGGAGTGCAGTGTTTGTAGTATAGAAGCACTGTTTACACGAGGGTGCTGCAGTGTTTGTGGTACTGCTTACATGAATCATCACAGCAACATCATTCTGAACTTAAGAGAATAATAATTAGGTTCCTTGTTGGGTTTATTTCATGGTAGATATATTCCATGTATGATTTAGAGATGAGTTTCCTTAGAATTAGAGATTGCTTCTTTAGGGGTCAAAGTCAAGTCATCTCTATAAAAGGGGTAGCGTTGTATCTTTATTTCTCAAGCAAGGATAATTAGTGTTTTGTCTAAAAAATGTTCTACCAGTCTGTCTATCCCTCCCCTCTAGAAACCCTATTCCCCTTCAAGCCACGCTGAAAAAGAATCATCATTGTTTGTGAGTAATCACACAATTAAGTAGGACACTAAATTGGGTCATGGGCCATATATGAAACCAGCCCAAGTGCCACATCCAGTCCACACTGGTGAATATCTGTACAGTAGAAAAATCCCACCAAATGGAAACCAGCTAGATGATTTAAATTTACAGGGGACCAAGAGCAGAAAAGTTACCCATTGCATCAGAGCAAACACACTATAAATAGAGCCAATAGGTGGCAAAAGAACCCATATTAATACACTTAACAGAAGGAATGACAAAAAAATCTTGATAAAGTAAACAAAATCTACAAATCTTCTAGTATAACAAAACCAGAAGCATGCAATAATAAAGGTGTCTAGATGGCTTACTTCCTCACTCTCAAAATCTGGTGAAAGAAGCTCTAATGCATCAGCCACATCAATTGTTTCCCACTTCCGAATCAATTCAACAGCTTGTTTAGCTTCCTGCAAGACAGTATCACATACTAACTGTAAGAGCCACCAGGACAAGATGTGCACTTGAGTTTGAAAATTTTGCGGGTAGATTCCTTTCAACATATAACAAACTTGACATAATAAGAGATTGTGGCATCAGAAAGGCTAATAATTGAAGTGCACTTTTAATTTTATCACACGCTCTGACTATAATGCCACAATTTGGAACTGGAACGATTCAGAAAAAGGCTCAAGAACACACAAGCAAGAAATAAAAGGGAGCTCTTCTACAGTACTGTCTTACCCGCTAGGAGTAAGAGATCGCTGGACTGTCAATTCAAATATGTATAGTCCCGATGTATTGAAAATTTGCTGTATAGAAACTCTAAAATTGGTGGATTTGCTAGATACTAATACAAATTCTTCTATTTGTTGTACGACATTCTAAATTCGACACTCTTTGCCAAAAGACACTTTCCCCAATAAAATACTATATTAGGATAGAGATGAGAGAGAATCGATAATAAAAGGTCTATGTTGCCCTTTGAGGTGTGCAAGGTGATACAAGCTGAAAAATGGCAAAATAAATACAAAAAAATAAGGAAAAAAATTGTTTCATTCAGCTTAAATTTTTCTTTCTTCTGAATTTTCTTGTTTCCTGTATTTGTTTGTCATTTTTTCAATCCATGTCACACTGCTAAACTTGAAGGGAAAAATGAACTTTTTACTATCATTTCTCTCTCCTCTCCATCCGGACATAGTATTTTATTGGGGAAAATGTCTTCTAACAAATATACCAATTTTACGGTGTCCTATTCTCCAGGGCAAGAGATCATTGGGATTTTGTTGCATGCTCGCAACGACAGGGGATACGGCCCTTGGCGTGGGCGAGACGAGTGGTTGTCGAAACTAGCACCTAGGCTTTTATCGAGCCACCGTCTATGAGACCAAAAGACTTGGACTTTAAGAAAGAAATCTTAACTAATCTTCTTTCCTAAACAATCTAATCTTATCTAATTCAAAAACTCGATCTAAATTTTAACTATCCCCGCGCTACAGTACCACAAGTATTGTCCACGGCGCCACAACACCCGTGGTACTGTTCATGGGTGTTCATGGACCATTTAGCTCCTATTGCGCTTGCCCATAACATTATTCCCCCATCAAATCAACCTTGTCCTCAAGGTTGAAGCTTGAGAGATCTCACCAACACCCAAGAATTCGACAACGCTCCTAAGATGAAGTGCATCACCATGAGTACGACGTAGCCGTGGTGGCCTAGCAAGCCTGTAGCCCATCCGCCAATAAGGATAGAGATATCTATGTTGTGGTTGCTGCGCACGCTTGGGATGGAGGATGAAATGGAGTGACGCTGGACCGACTGCCATGGTGTCGTGGCGATTAACCCTCGTCATCTTGGAAGCCCTCAAATGAAAGGCACACGATCCATTGATGTTGTCCAAGTTGACCTTCGCACTATGTAGTGGCTCCTCTGCTTTGTAAACCTTTGTAATCTGAAGCGGCTCCTCCGCTATGCCGGCTTTTGTGATTTGTAGCGGCTCCTCAATCTTGGTAGCAACGTCCACCTTGCCATGCATGGCATCGATTGTGTTCTTTTCGCATTGGTGGACCGCATCGCTAGACGTCAACGTGGTTGGGTAGTGTCGCCGGTGCTTTGGAGTCCGTCATCATGCCATCTGTTATCTTCTTCATGTGCTCCTGCCTATCGAAGATGGATTGGCAAATTTCATTGAAGTTCATCTTGCTGGGAGGATCGCTTGGATCTGATTCCCTTTATTTGTATGCGTGCCGGTGGTCGTCGAAGGTACGACTCGCCTCACGGCGCCGTTGGTAGTAGTTGCATGACCACGGTGACTCAAAGCGACGCCAATCTTCATGGGGATGGTAGTCTTGATACCGCAGTGGTTCAAATGGTCGTCGTTCTTCACATAACCTCCGACCGTAGTTGTACGACCTCGGTTGTTCGGATAGACGCCGATCTTCGCGGAGCCGCCCATGGAAGTACGATCGTGAGTGCCAGTCTTTGTAAGCCATGGAGAGGGGATCGCTTAGCTCTGATACCAATTATTGCGTGCAAGCACGCAACAACAGGGGATACGACCCTTGATGTGGGTGAGACGAGCTATTGTTGAAGCTAGCGCCTTGGCTGTTATCGGAATCACCGCCTATGAGATCTATATCGTAATTTTTTACTTCATTCCTTCGATAATTAAAAAAATACATGACGCATCACTTTATAAGGATAAAAGACTTGGACTGAAAGAAAGAAATCTTAACTAATCTTATCTCCTAAACAAAATAATCGCATCTAATTAAAAAACTCGATCTAATCTTAACTAACCCCTAACTAACACCGTGCTACAGTACCACGAGTACTGTTCATGGCGCTACAGTACCATGGGTGTTCATGGGGCATTTTGGCTCCTATTTTGCTCGCCCATAACAGCTGTTATGTCAAATAAAATAAACAGCCTACAAACCTGGCTTTCCTCAGGTGCACATATCAAACAAGACAGTACAAAAAAAACAGCACTGAGATATATTGATGCTTTTACTTACTTGGATATCACTCCAGTCCACTGAGCGAACAAACTTTGTAAGAGCTTTCTTTTCAGACATCAAAAAGAAACGAAATTTCCACAACAATTGAGTCTCATCCACCTCTAAAGGGCGTGTAGGAGGGTACTTGATAATAATTTGTAGTGACCTACACAGGAAGGACAAAATTATTCAGCTAGAAAACCCACAAATGCACATTGTTTTGAACCAAAACAATGAATTATACTGCTTCCTGCCACTTCAGGTTCAAGCAGACAGCATGCAAATGTGACCGTCACAAGCCCATGTGAAAAAATGAAGAGATTAATAACCCTTCAAAATTACATTTAGCCACCATGATTTACCTTGATATTCTAAGTGTGCTACAACAGCGTGGCCATTAAACCAAAAGTGGGAGAAGATCAATGTGACAGGGAAACGACAAAAAAGAAAAAAAAATTGGAACTTGCACTCACTTCCGCTCATTTGAGCTTGGTTTCAGATCTCTATCAATGATTCCACGAGTCAAACTCCTAGCAAGCTTTAATTGCTTGTGCTCACATGGATTCGTTCGTGCAAGTTCAGGATCCCATACAGTAACAAGCTCATTTGATAACGACACAGGGGCCGGTGCATAAATATTTGCTCCAGATTCCTGCATGCAAAAATGTGAGATTTTTTAAGCAAAAAAATTCACAATAAATTGGTAATGATTCTTTTCAGATAAGAAGATTGGAAATGTAATATTTGCAAGAAAGTATTGTGTTCAAACAAATATTACATCACTCAACATTTTAAAGAAGACAGTTCATCCTTTACCTATTACCAGTTGCATGAGAAAGAGAAACTATGCTAAATGAATACTTTCACACAAAAAAAAAAAAGCAAAATATTAAAAGGATTGGATGGAAGTATCATGTAGTCGCACAACTGATTATAACGAGAAGCAGATTGAAAATGAGAAAGCATGCTTGTTGGATGGGAACCGCTACATCTCCAGTATAGTATGGCAAGGAGCTTGAATGTAATTTGTCAGAACAGATTACAAGAAATTTGTAATAGGAAAGGATCAAAAGAAAGACGCATACACACTCAATGGTGAAGTAATGTTAACCTGGAAGACAACTCTGTGTTGAAAACCGTCCAAATGAACAACCAGGCTAGGGAACAAATTTTCCGTCTCCTCACACTCCTGCTTAACTTTGTCCACAGCACTGAACGTAAGACGGTCCAACCAATCTATACGTTGTATCTGCCCCCTCTCATACTTATTAACAAGCCTCTCCAACCGCTCCATCTCACCTCTCTCATTCTTAGGAACCTACACGTTAATAGAAATAAACAACAAATGCATATATTAGTGGAAAGCTACACCTCAATTATTCTAGAGTGAATGAAAAACAAGCAAATCTTCCCAAGTGAGTCACCTTCCCAGGGGTTGTTGTGGGTACTCTTCCATCTGCCTCCTTTTTGGGGCATAGACGCAGCTTTTGCCTTCCTGTTTTAAGATGTTTTTTCCTGTTGAAGAGAAAAATGGTAGCTCCACCAACAATTTTTCTGCCCTCACCAGATGACACATCCCAAACCTACATTAAAGACAGAAGAGTTGATAAGTTAAACGTAAGGAAAAACACACTCATAAAAGGGAGAATTTAGAATTTGACACTCTTTAAAGATTCGTATTTTCAAGACTTGCCACCCCCGCCAACTTTCATAGACATGGACGGTCTCATATGTCATTGAGATGGGATGAAAGGCATGCAAATGGAATGTCCTATCCTGAATTTTTCCCTCGTAAAAAAAATTTGAGGACAGCATCATTCTAATTAACATGTTTGGCATTATAAGTTCATTAGGTGTAGCAGAAGTGCAGAACTGTACTCACCTTCTTAAAAAGGAAATCTATAATCATAGCCTCATTACTAACACAGTAACCACAATATTACTAAGAACATAAATTTTGATTCATGGTTCACAGTGATCTCTGATGAGATTGACAATGTCCCACATCTGTCCTATTTGCTTGACTCAAATGTTTTCAGAAACAAAACAACACGACAATGTTGAAATGAGAGGCCACCATTTTTCTCCATAGAAGGAATAACCTTGCGCCAGTCATATTATACATTCTCAAGGATTGATCATTTGCCTAACCCTTGAACTAGTCTCATCAGTACTCAGTAGAGTGGCTGTTCCCCATTACTCCACACATGAAACCTCCGATTGCCCCTCGACAAAGACGAATTTTCAGTACTATTTATCTCGTGGAGGAAGTAACGATGTTTAAGTCGTGACATATTAACAAGTATTATTTACATAGAAACAGAGAATAGGCGGGGTGCAGCAGTGTGAACTAAGATGGAGAATTGGTAGCAGTAATTAGGCGGAAGATGGAGATATACATACGTTGAATGCAAGCTGCGACCGTGAAGTTAGGTCCCTGAATTTGGTGGTGAACGTGATGGCCTTGTTCCAGCAGTAGGGTGGTCCTGAGGATTCCAGCCTGAAGCAAGAACATCGCAAGTGAGCACTTTGATTGGATTTGATGCAGCAGGGCGCTGATGTTTGTATGGGCGATAAGTAGGTGATCCAAATTGGGATTGGATGCCTGGAATTGGATTGATGCGTACCTTGTGCTTACGGGCATGCCAAATTGGATGCCATCAATGTACAGCTTGCACTCGACGAAGAGCTCAAGGGGAGGCGGTCCTTTTTCGCCGGCGAGATGATCGGGACCTGGACCTGGACGGAAAGCAACCAAGAGTGCGGGGTGAGGAGGCGTTGGGAGCGGCGGCGGGGGCGGCGGCTAACCTTGTGGCGGCGGGATGTGGGCCTGGACAACCCGGAAGGCAATCTGGTGGCTGATATCGCCCGAGAGGAAGAAGCGGAATCCGTTGCCGTGGCCGGGCGAGGTGCTTGTCGCCATGGCCGGTACGGCGGTACCTCGGCTCAACTCGGAGGAGAAGAAGATGCAGACGCAGCCGCACGGGACGGCACGGCACGGGAGTCCGGTGCTTTGGTTCAAACGGATCGCGTACTCCTGCAAAATATATCTCTTTATAAGAAAAAAAAAAACTTATGCCAGGCCTAAACTACGCTGCTTAGGTCATCTCCAATGCAGATGCTTAATTAAGTACTTAGAGAAAAAACGGGTTTTTTACCGGGATAATTTACTTTTTACCTGAAGTTCATTGCTAATCTATTATTTACCTCAACCAACTTTGTTCTTTATGTTTTGCCCCAAAGTTGATGGGGTTATCTATTATTTGCTCTTTTTCAAATTTTTTGCACAAATATGAGCTAATTTAGATGTAGAAAGACCATTATACCCCCAGCAATGCAACATATATTATTTGCTCTCCTTTTCACCGCGTCTCTATTATTTGCCCTCATCTTCGCTGCCTCTGTAATATTTGCCCTTCTTTTTATTGTCTCTAATATTTGTTGTATGGATAAAATGCCTCTAATTGTATGGATAACAACATTGAGAAGTGGCACCTCATCCATAGAAGATTGTGATGCTTGCGTAGGTAGTCACCAACTTGAGGACATTCTACCAACATTTTATTCATATAGAAGTTATATTTGTCAATTGACCCGTACAACAAATATTAGAGGCAATGAAAAGGAGGGCAAATATTACAGAGGCAGCGAAGATGAGGGCAAATAATAGAGACGTGGTGAAAAGGAGGGCAAATAATAGATGTTGCACTGCTGGGGGTATAATGGTCTTTCTACATCTAAATTAGCTCATATTTGTGTCAAAAATTTGAAAAAGGGCAAATAATAGATAACCGCATCAACTTTGGGGCAAAACATAGAGAACAAAGTTGGTTGAGGCGAATAATAGATTGGCAATGAACTTCAGGGCAAAAAGTAAATTATTCTTTTTTTACCACATCAGCAAATGAAAGTGCTTAGAAGAGAGAAGATGCCTAAATTAGCATCCACCGCCACCCGATGCTCGCCAACATTCTTCGTACAGCTGCTTGCCCGGATGCCAATACATGGATGCTTCCTTCCCAGCGCAGTCTCCTCATCGTCGTCGTCTACCCATCTCGCTCGCTCCTCCCCCTCCCCTCCTCTGTCTCTGCGCCCCCGGCCCTTGCAGGTCTAGAGACCCGTTGCGGTGGCCCGCGCGGAGGTGGCTGCCGCCGAGGTGGCTCCACCGGCCTGGCCCGCCCGTGGCCGCTGCGCCACCGCCCACCCCTGCCGCACTTCTTCGCTCCCTCGGGCGCTGCCATCGCCGGCGCCGGCGCCTCCGCCTTGGGCTGCGTCACGCTGCTCTGCAGCGGCTACTTCCTCCCCGGCACAAAGGGGAAAGTAAGCTCTATACCTTCATACCAATCGTTCGAGCACTTCTCGCCGGATTGATTGAGCGGTCCTTGCTTCCGTGGATTCTTGAATTTCTTTCTGTCGATTCAGCCTGCTTGGTGATCCTTGAACTTGAGGCGCACTTGTTCTTGAGGCGCACTTGCCTCGCACGTTCTTGCGTACTGATGAATCCAAACTCCAAGATCGATATGTTGAGCCCCCCTGTGTTGATGATTTGTCTAGCCAGCAGCCCGCATTTGTCCTCACACTTGATTATTGCGTCCACGGTTCTTCAATTGCTCGGATTTGGAACTGTTTAGCTCCGCTTCTGAACTTGTCTTGTTCTCAACTGTTTAGCCCGGGTTTTTCGCAGGAGATTACCATGTCTTGTTCTTGATTTGTGCTTTTGTTGACTGTTTAGTGTTCTTCTTAGAAGGATTTAACTTGCTGCAAATTGTGAAAGTTCACATTTTTTTAGTGTTCTTAGAGGGATTTAACCTGGCTTGCAGATGGAAGGATTGATTACTGAGATGAATCAAGCATCCTGCTATGATATGATCGAGCAGTACTGCGAGTACATAGTGAAGTAGCTCAACAACCTGCGGAAGCAGAGGTATCCCTGATGTTTCATTGCTGTCACAAGACATGGAGAACAATGTAGTGATGCAACATTGTCAGCCTGCCTCTTTGTTTTTGGATCATTAGCTTCCGAATGTGTCATTCATCATAGCCACACAGATGCATGATCATAACACTAGCATGGTAGAACTACAGCAGCTGTTAAAGATTTGATGGTGAAATTGTCTCTTTTTTTGCAGAAATGGTAGGGCAAAGTTGTTTTGGTGTGTTGTTACATCCATCAGTCCACCTTGCATATCAAATATCAAACAATTTCTTGTTATAATATAAAATTGATTAGTGTTACCGATCCTTTTTTCTTGGATGGTTGGTAGTTACATGCTAGCATATCCATATTGCATAGTGATTAACGAATGACTAATTCAAATGCATGTACAATATTAACGAATGACTAATTCAAATGCATGTATCTTTGAACGAGAAAGATATGCATGCTTCCTACTCTCTATATATAGAACATCAGCCTACCTTTGTATGTAATTTATCAGCTTATCTGTCTCCACAGATCTCTTCCAAATGGAACCTACCTCATCTTTTCTTGACCTGTTAAACTCTTCTCCTTCCCCATCTGAAATTCAAGATAGTTCACAATCACAATTTTGTTTTAACACCTCTCAGTCATTTGATGATAGCCCAGCTAGCAATACCATCCATGAAGATGACGAAAGATCAGGGAAACGTATGCAATGAACAGAAGCCGAGAATATCCGATTGGTATGTAGTTCAGCTTGTATTTTTTTAGCCATTTTCCATTATTGTTTTTGTGACACGGTTACATTTAACTACCAGATTAGTGCATGGCTAAATAATTCTATCGATCCCGTCGATGGGAATTCAAAGAAAGGAGAAATATATTGGAAAGATATTGCCAAGGAATTCAATGAAAATAGCCCTGTTGATAGAAAGAGGAAAATCCTTGGTTGCAAAGACCACTGGGTAAGATGAATCGCAAAATTGTTCATTTCAATGGTGTGTGGTGCAGGTTGAATGACATTTATGTCAGTGGGCAATCTGAGGATCAATTGATGGATAAGGCGCATGCTGAATACAAGAGCGAAACAAACCAATGTTTCACCCTTGTTTCCTTGTGGAAACTAGTTCGGAACCAACCAAAGTGGACTAGGATGTACGATGAAGAGAAGAATCCACATAACACTGATGTGAGTGATAGCAAATTGGATGAAGAAATTCGCCTGGAAGGGCGAAACGCGGCAAGAGCTAAGACCAAGGACAAGACATCAACTCACACTTCGGTTGGCATTTTATCTCATGATGACATTAAACTCTACTATGAAACTCAGACCCTTCGAGCTTCCACAACTGACAAGATGGTTGATGCTAACCTTCAACTGTCCAAACACCACCTGGAAAAGAGTTATGTTAATAAATATTCTGAGCTTGTAATGGCTGATACAACTAGATTCGATGAGAGGCAAAGGATGGAGCATGACATGGTACTACAGTTTTTCGTAGCAAATTATTTGATGGAAATGCCAGCGGAGTGTGAACCTAGTAATTTTACCTTTCATGCGCGATTCAGTTTTTTTAGCATTTATCCATGATTTAGTTACTTTGAACCATTGGTATCTATTTCTATACTCAACAATAACATTGTACTTATGTACGTCTATAATCCCAATGTAATAATGTCTATTTTCTTGAATAAAATGCTTCATTTGAATAAATGTAATAATTGACGTTGCAATTCGATGTAAGCAAGAAGCAATATTTGCAGGCTCGACTTGTTTGTAATGCCTCTTGACTAGTTAGTTCGTTGCTTACTCGACTAGTTTGTTGCCGGCTGGACTACTACGTTGCTAGCCCGACTGGTTTGTTGCCGGCTGGACTAGTACGTTGCTGGCTAGGGCCTAGGATTTGTTACGGATTATCTCGACTTGTTTATTGCCAAGAGATTTGTTCGTTGCGCGGATATAGTCTATGCATGATTACTTTGTTACCAACTAGGATTAGTATTTGTATCCGCGTGCTCTACGCAAGATATAATCGTACAATATAAATAGCTAGCCTTGCCAAGGGATTTCTCCTTGAGCGAGGCTTACCAAGAGATTTCTCTGTATGCTTTTCATCTATTTGCTTTCTAGTTTCCTTCAATGTCTCTCTCCACGTCTAAATCAGATAGCTCGGATGAAGACATCACCATTAGCGACAGTTTCGAAGATCATGATGCTCAAGATTTGCACACGCCTTCGCTGTAGCGATAGATGCTCAGATTGCGGCTCACATCGAGGCACAAATTTTCAGTGTTCCTCGGCGACGGCGTCGACGATGCTACACCGGTAGGAAGAGGTTCATAGAGAGAGATCGTGAAGTAGGCCATCACAAGCTCATGTTGGACTACTTTTGTGATACGCCGGTATATAGTGATGCTATGTTCCATCGCAGATTCCGAACGAGAAAGCCCTTATTTCTACACATTGTAGAAGCACTTGGTGACCAGTCACCTTTCTTTCGCCAGAGGTATGATGCTTTACATAGACGAGGGTTCTCACCGTTACAGAAGTGCACAGTAGCTATGCGGATGTTGGCCTATGCATGCCCTACCGATTCGATTGATGAATGCTTTCGAATTGGGGAAAGCATAGCAATATCATGTTTAGAAAAATTTGTTGAAGGTGTATCAAAAGTATTCAGCGCACAATATCTTCGACAACCTACACCAGAAGATATTCAACGATTGTTTCAAATGGGGGAGGCACATGGCTTCTCAGGTATGCTTGGTAGCCTTGATTGTATGCATTGGCAATGGAAAATTGTCCGGTTGCATGGCAAGGGCAATTCACTCGTGGAGATCAGGGAGCCCCTACTGTTATGCTAGAAGCAATTGCATCTCCAGACCTTTGGATTTGGCATGCGTTTTTTGGTGTTGCCGGATCGAACAATGATATTAACGTGTTGAACCAGTCACCATTATTCACCGACATCTTGCAAGGTCGAGCAGCTCCGGTCAATTTCGACGTGAACGGAAGACAATACAACATGGGGTACTACCTTGTGGATGGAATTTATCCTGAATGGGCAACATTTGTGAAAAGTATCCAACTCCCTCATATGGATAGGGATAAATTATTTGCACGACATTAAGAAGGGGCAATAAAGGACATTGAGCGAGCGTTTGGGGTTCTACAGTCCCGTTTTTCCATTCTACGTTATGCAGTTCGTTCATGGCATCGATCAACATACTCTTTCAAAAATCATGCGTGCTTGCATAATAATACATACAAGTAACATGATAGTAGAGAACGAACGTGACTCTTATGATGGCCACTATGACATCACTTATGATCAAGGGAGACATCCAGTACCACCAGTAGAGGGCGAACAAGGCCCAATTGATGGTTTCATTGGACTACTAAATAGAAATGCCTCTATTCGTGATAGATCAAGACATAATCGGCTGAAGAGAGACCTAGTCCAACATATTTGGGATCGATACGGACCTACTTAGGCAAACAATTAAATATGTCCTATTTTTTATCAATGTATATTGCAAACTTGAGATGGTTAATTGTTTCATTTTGTATTATCATGTGTATGTCTTACTTGCAAGCTGCAAATAGTTGATCGTTAGTTATTGGCCGATCATCAGCTGGTTGATTGTATTTTTCTTGTTACGCTAGGCACCGGCCATTGGAGATTAAAGCGCCTGGCCCCGGTGCCAACGAGGTAGTTATAGTTTATAAGCACCTCTAGAAGCTGCGATGCATTGGGAGGAAGAGTTTTTTATACGGGTGCTTAGTGATGTGGCACCTTAAGCACCTTGCATTGAGGATGGCCTTCGGACATGTACGATGTTAGAGACAACTACTATATTGCCATGTCATCTAAAAATAGTTATATAGGCAGTACATACAATGGGCTGTCTTTAGAGCTGTCTACATAGTCATTTAATTGTTGTATGCAGTTTAAAAATTGTGTTTATCAAAGGACTACAAATTTAGGACAAAAATAAAAAATTTTAAACAAACAATACAAAATAAAAAATTTACATTTTTTTTAAACTTTTGAAATTTATATGTCAAGTGTGGTCTAGTTTTGTTCGAAAAATGTCATGAATTCGTTTTTGAAATCGGTTCGGCAATTGAAGATATTAATCAGAAGATACAACAAATAATAAATTAAGAAAACTAGGATGCATAGGCATGCGCAGGTGCATGCATGCGGCAGGAAAAAAAATGGCAGAAGTGCGGTGACGGCGTGCTCTCCGCTCAACCACTGCGGATCACATCCCTATCAGATTTCTATCTTGCTAGCCGATCAGCATGAGCTCAGTTCGATTCGAGCGTCGGACTTGGCGAGGCGACACGAGTTTACAGATTCGGACCCCTCTCGGAATGCATCCTACTCTGCCGAGCCTTAGCTCTTTTCGTGTTGTGGTTGTGTGGAATGTGATTCTGAGAATGTTTGAACCCCTCTCTTCTCTCTCCTCCCTTTTATACAAGCCTTGGGTAGCGGAGAGAGCCGAGGGGTAAGCGATCTGATACTCTCGGTATCGATAAGACATGTGGGGCGGAGGCGGAGAGGCAGCGTGCTACGGCTGTGCGTATGGTGCCGCCCACGCGTGCTTCGCAAGTGGCCTCTGACCCGTACGAACACGCCAGTGAGACTGCGGGTGGGGCCCAGATTGCTCCTTCTGACGCGGGCGGCTAGCTTGATGAGGGCGAACTCTCTCTCTGCCGGTCAATTTCGCAGCGCCACAGTGACAGTTGATCAGACCAGCAGAGGTCACTGTGGCGGTAATCATCTCTTCATCTGTTTATCCGCGCGTAATGTCGCATTGAATGCGCCCGTCCTTCGCAGCAGGGGGAGCTTTCGCCCAGAAGACTCCTTTCGGGAAGCTCCCGCCGCGGCCCCGCTGCGATGGGGGGCCTTCACGCGTCTTAGGGGCTCGCCCACACGCCGGGCACGGTCGCACTTTGTGGCGTGGGGCCGTCGCCCGGCGCTCTGAGGGCTCGCCACGTGGCTGGGGCCTAGTCGCCCGCTTTGTGGCGTGGGGCCCGCCGATGATCTGTGAGGGGCTCGCCCGCTGCGCTGGGCACAGTCGCCCGCTGACGCGTGGGGCCCGCTGATGCATCGAGGGCTCGCCACGCGATGGGTCTCAGTCACCCGCTGTGGCGTGGGGCCCGCCTGATCTTCCTTAGGACTCTTCATACCCCGGTATTTATGGTACCGACAGTAGCCCCCAGGACCATCATGATACACGAACCGTCGTGCTGATACTCTGCCGTTTCTTGTGCGGCGGGAGACGAATCGTGGGGGGCCCACCCCCTGCGGCGGCCGTACGCCTGATTCTCCACCTGCGCACGATCTTCCTTGGGGAACCGTACCGCATTTCGCGGGAAACCGAAGCGCGCGGGGCAATGATGGCGCCGAGCGCGAGTGGTGACGGAATCCAAACCGTCGCGCTCGCGCCCCTTGCCTATAAATGCTTCGTCCCTTGGCGCCGCGATGAATCCTTCCGCGCGCCAAAGTGCTTTGAGCTGCCACCTGCTTTCCTTTGCCACTGCTACCAAGTTTCTTCGCCGCCGCCACAGAGCTTTTTCACCAACGCCACCACAGTCTTCCCATGGCGCCGAAACGCAGCAAGGGTCGCCGCGGGGACGTCGCTCCGGCCGCGCCGGCACTGGTGCTTGACTTTGCCGCCTCCGCCGCCCGAGCGAGAGGCGGTGGCGCGGCTCCAAGTGTTCGTGCCACCAACCTCCGCCCGGTTCCGCGACGGCACCATGGCGCGAAGTCCCCGCGACGGGGAGATCATTTCCTTCACCTGGGCGGTGCTGGCGGGGCTCGTCCCGCCATACTCTGAGTTCTTCTTGGGGGTGCTTGCCTTCTACGAGGTCCAGGCAGCGCACCTTCCCCCACACTCCATCGTGATGCTGGCCATCTTCGCCCACCTCTGCGAAATGTTCGTGGGGGCGATGCCAAGTCTCCCGCTCTGGCGCCGGCTCTTCACGCTGCACGTGAGCTCGCGCTCGAGTGGGGCTGTTGGAAGCTGCTACTTCACGCTTCGCGGCGCCGCCGTCTTCATCCCAGTCGCGGTCAAGTCCAAGCTGGAAGAATCGGGCGCGGCGATGGTATGTCGTGGAGGATTCAAGCGGCTGCGATGATCTTGCCTTCCCGGAGGTCCCGCAGAATCCCTCGCCAGCTGGGGGTCTCTGCCCGACGACTCAGCGGAAATGGAGGCGATGCTGGCGCGCATTGCTGAGCTCCGCCGCAATGGGCTCACCGGAACCCATGTGGCGGCGGACTTTTTGCGGCGCCGTCTCTACCCCCTTCGCATGAGGGCGCGCCCCGCCTGGCAGTATTATGGCGACGACGATAGAATCCGCGTTGCCCCCGGAGGTAAGTGTTCTTTCACTCTTTCAGGTCTTCTCACTCCGCGGAACGTCCTTTCCTCTTTTTTGGTTGCTTGCCAACTTGCGGCTTCTTCTTTTTTGTGCGTCCAGCCGCAGGGAATGTGACGGAGGATGTGCTCCGGCAGTGGCTGGCGGGACTACTGTCCGCGCCAGCCGGCGACATTGCTCCGCCGGCGAGCATCCTCCCCCTCTGCGACTGGCCCCCACGGGAGCGCAACCCGTACTTTCGCGCGCTGCCTCCCATGGAGGTTTCTAGTCCCGCGGTCCAAGTGGCACGGGGACCCCTGCAAATTCGTGATCCTCCGCCAACGATCGCCGAAGCTCCTGCGGCCGCCGCTCCTACTGCCGTGGCGGCCGACTCCGACCGCGCTCTCGGGAAGCGCCGCCTCATCCTCTCGAAGGCGATGATGATGAGGAGGAGAAGCGAGCAAAAAGGCTCCGCCCCGAGTCTGAGCCGCCTCCTTTGGCCCCCCTCGGGGGCCTGCTGCTTGATGCCGCCGCCCGCCGCTGGCGAGAGCGCGGCGACTCCTCCGGAATCGGCGCCTCCTACGCCGGTTCCTTCCGTGCCTGCACCTCCTGTGTCGGCACCTGCCGTCGCGCCGGCTCCTCTTGCGCCGGCACCTCCCGTGCCCGCGCTTGCTTCGACGGCGCCGGCCGCGGTGACTCCACCGCCCCCTCTGCCTCCTTCAACGGGAGGAGGGGCGGCGGCGCCTGCTCCGCGACCAAGCGGTCTGACACTGCCCCCCTCTTCCTTCGCTTTTGGGGGGCGCCGCTTCAGGTAACTTTCTCTGCGATCATGTATATTTCGCGTTAGGGTTAGCATGCCAAACGTTTTTCGCATACCTGAACCCTTTTGGCTTTTCTTCGCGGGGTAGAGCGGACGCTGGGGCCTCAAGCTCCATCCCGCGCGATCCGCCAACCCCCAGCTTGCCCGCGGCCCCTTCGACGGAGACGGCTTCTCCAGCTGCGGAGAGTGCGCCGGCGTCGAGGCTGGAGGACCTTCCGGCACTTCCACAGCCGACACCGACGCCATCTCTGCCATCGCCGCCGACGAGTTGGGGCGGGCCCTCGACCGGGAGACCACGACGAGGGAAACGGCGACCCGCGAGGCTACGACGGCACAAGCTGCTGCCGCCTCGGCCACCAAAACGCCAGCAGACCTTGGCGGCGCACTCGAGTGCCTCCGGGTCGCTGGCGATATCTTTGCGGACCGCCTACCGTGACTTCGGGGCGTCTTGTACCCCAGGGGTTACCTGACGCCCATTGGAGGAGACGGCGCGCGATATCTCGGGCTTGATGGGGAAGCGCGCCGCCGAACCTCGCGCGCCTGCCGGTGGTGATACGGGCGCGGGCGATCGAAGATGGTCGCCACAGTGCCTTCGAAGCGGCGCGGTTCATCTTGGGCAACTGCCTTGTCCAAAACGCTGCGTTCGATCTTGACGCCGCCACCGGGGAACCTTTGTGCGAGCTGGACCCGGGCGAACAATCTCGGGTCGAGGTCGCCGCCGGCCGCGTATCCATGATGGGCGGCGCTGCTCCGGCATAAGACGATGATGACGAGGAGTAGCAGAACTCCCTTATTTGTTTCGTCTTTGTATATAGAACCTGTCAATGCAAAATTTTGCTCTTTTTGCCACAAGTCTCGATTAAACTTTATGCAAATTTTCACTTTGCGAAAAGAAGAACTGAGGCACCCGATCGCCAAAAGCTTTAGACAGAACATTCTGCTGCAAGTGAGCGTTTTTTCTTAGGCATCTGGTTACTTCAACCCTTATGGCCTCTCGGCAAACCGACCTTAAACATTGCGTGGCGAGAGCTTAGCTTCCGGAAGTGGTCTAGACGCTGGTGCCGTCGTTGGCGCATTGCCCAGACCGAGCAGACACACCAGGCTAGAACCCGCCTTCCGTCCGCCTCGCCTCGCCCAGCCGCAAGCTTAAGCGTTTGCTTTTGCAACTAAGGGGCCATCGGCCTTAAATACTTTTTTGCTACCGACTTTCAGCAGAATGTTTTCTAACGAGACTTTTGAGGCTAAACAACGATCGCCAAAAGCTTTAGACTGAACGTTCTGCTGCAAGTGAGCGCTTTTTCCTTAGGCATCTGGTTACTTCAACCCTTATGGCCTCTTGGAAACCGACTTAAACGTTGCGTGGCGAGGACTCGGCTTCCGGAAGTGGTCTAGACGCTGGTGCCGTCGTTGGCACATTGCTCAGACCGAGCAGACACACCAGGCTAGAACCCGCCTTCCGTCCGCCTCGCCTCGCCCAGCCGCAAGTTTAAGTGTTCGCCTTTGCAACTAAGGGGCCATCAGGCTTAAGTACTTTTTCGCTACCAGCTTTCAACAGAATGTTTTCTAACAGACTTTTTGAAGGCGAAAAAGAACAGATGCCCACAGAGAGAACTTATCTTTATTTTGTAGATGGCTTTGTACATCGCAGCCCCCGAGACGAGCGGGAAGGAGGAAGACCTCGCCGCTCGGCTCCAAAGGAAGGCCAAAAAAGCTCCTGGGACAGCTACCTACGGGTAGAACTTCCTCAGATGCTCGACGTTCCAAGTGTTCGCCAATTCGCGACCATCCTCGAATACGAGCCTGACTGAGCCTGGGCGGGAGACTGAGACCACCTTGAAGGGGCCCTCCCACGGGGGAGACAGCTTGTTGCGGTCTGCCTGCGCTTGAACTCTGCGCATAACGAGGTCGCCCACTGCCAGTGTTCTCTCACACACCCGCCTTTCTTGATAACGGCCCAGAGCCTGCTGATATCTGGCGGCTCGGATCGCCGCCCTATCTCTGATCTCCTCCAGGAGATTTACTTCATCCTGACGCCGGTCAGAGTCTCCGTCTTCGCTGAACGCCGTCACCCTTGGGGATCCAAAGGTGAGCTCCGATGGGAGGACCGCTTCAGAGCCATACACCAGGAACAAAGGGGTCTCGCCGGTGGCTCTGTTGGGAGTTGTCCACAGCGCCCACAACACAGTGGGAACTTCTTCCGCACAGTGGGAGTTGTCCGCAGCTGAAAACCAAGCGAAGCCGATTCCTTGCCCTTGCCGCTACCGGACGCCTGCTGCTGCTCGTGGACGCGCTTGTCCACCAATTTGCTGGTGACATGGCAATTAGCCAAGTCGTGGGAATTGTTGCGATGAATGGGACAGTAAGTCCTTCCGTCCCACTCATGGGGACGGCGGTCCCACCCCTCGTCGCGACCGAGGGGGCCGCCGTGGCCACGGCGATCGCGATGGCCGCCCCCACGGGGACCGTTCCTGCCGCCGCCGCCGCGACCTCCTCCTTTTTTCTGCCCTCCGCGCTCACCACGCGCCCGGGTGCCGTCGTCGTCGTCGCGCTCGGCGGCCAGGACCTGCCCGGTCTCAGCCGCCTTGCGCTTCTTTTTGTCCTTGCCGCCGGGATTTTTCGAGGTCCCGGCCTCGCCCGCTCATGATGGCCCCGCCCTTGCGGTATGGGCGAGCGAGCCTCCGCCTGAAGGGCGCACTTGTGGGCCAGGGTGAAGAGTTCTTCCGTCGTCTTGATCTTGCGGGTGGCCATCTTCTCCTTGACCTTGGGGTCTCGGGCGCCCCTCCTGAAGGCCGTGACAACGGCGTCGATGGAGATGTCAGGGATGGTGTTGCGAACTGGTGAAGCGGCTGGATGAAGTCGCGGCGCTCTCCTTCTTCTGCTCCACATTGTGGAGATCGTCTTCTACTCCGGGCTGCTCGAACGTGCCCCGGAAGTTGGTGATGAAAAGCTCGAAGAGCTCCTTCCACTGACATCGACTCGGGGTAGGTTCATGAGCCACGGCGGGCTCACGCGTAAGGACCGTGGGGAAGTAGTTCGCCAGAACCTTCGCCGACCCTCCAGTCGGCTGCATCACCATAGTGTAGATCTGCAAAAACTCTTCGGGGTTGGTAGACCCATCGTACTTCTCGATGGTGGCGGGCCGGAACCTCTCCGGCCAATGCACTCGGCGCAGCTCCTTCGAAAAGGCGCGGCAGCCGACGTCTGGAGCCTCCTGCTCCTAGATGCGCCCTTCGTCCCGCCGTGCCCGCCGTCCGGACGATGCCGAAGAGGCGCCGCCTTCTCCGGCGGAGGCAGCATCGCGGGAACCCTCTTGGTCCCCACGGGCTGCAGCGATGGCGCGATCGTGCTCTCGATCGTGCCGCCCGCGGAGTTTGTCGCACAGGTCTTCTCCGTGTCGTAGATGGCGGTTTTCCAAATGGGTCCAGAGATCCCGCCCACTGTCGCTGCCCGGCGAACCCCGTAGGAGTTGCACAGCTCTCGTCGTCTGGCCCGCTCCTCTCGCCGGAGACCCGTGGGAGGATGCGGAGAAACCAAAGAGCGGAGGAAGCGGAAGCGCGGTTCCGCGCCCATAACTTCCACTACCATGGCGGCTTCCACATAGCGGGCCAAAGCGCCAGCCACGGCGTCGCCGGAGAGTCGAGTTACCGAACAGGCGGTTGTCAGCGAGGCCACGCGCGTGGAGGTTTTGTGCCGAGTGCACTCCTCAAGGCAGCGCCGCCTAGCCGTGGGGACGCTGCTCTCCGCCAAAGCGCCAACCCTCGGCGGGCGGCTACCGTCCGGTGATCCACCGCCATTACGCGGCCGACGCATGTCAGCGCTCTAGCGGCCGCTTCGGTCCATCGCGAACTACTCATCCACCATCTCCGCCTGAAGAGAGGTCGAAGAACTCGAACAGATGCTAGCGCTCCCCTACTTGGCGCGCCACTGACGGCGTGCTCTCCGCTCAACCACTGCGGATCACACCCCTATCAGATTTCTATCTTGCTAGCCGATCAGCTCGAGCTCAGTTCGATTCGAGCGTCGGACGCGACGAGGAGCGACACACAGAGTTTACCCGAGTTGAACCCCTCTCGGGTGCGATCCTACTCTGCCGAGCCTTAGCTCTTTTCGTGTTGTGGTTGTGTGGAATGTGATTACAGAATGTTTCGAACCCCCTCTCCCTTCTCTCTCCTCCCCTTTTATACAAGCCTTGGACTGGCGGAGAGAGCCGAGAGGGTAGGCGATCTGATACTCTCAAGACATGCGATAAGACATGTGGGGACGGGGCGGAGAGGCGAAAGCGTGCGCGCCATCGCGCCGTATGGTGCCGCCGCCGCGTGCCGCAAGTGGCCTCGACCCGTCGGCGAACACGCCCGGTGAGACTGCGGGTGGGGCCCAGCTTGCTCCTTCTGACACGGGCGGCTAGCTTGATGAGGGCAAACTCTCTCTCTGCCGATCAATTCCACAGCGCCACAGTGACAGTTGATCAGACCAGCTGAGGTCACTGTGGCGGTAATCATCTCTTCGTCTGTCTATCCACTCGTAATGTCGCATTGAATGTGCCCGTCCTTCGCAGCAGGGGGAGCCTTCGCCCAGAAGACTCCTTTAGGGAAGCTTCCTACCGCGCGAGCCTCGCTTGACAGTGAGGGGCCTCACGCGCCGAGGCTCACCCACGCTGGGCACTGGTCACCCGCCTCGGCGTGGGGCGTCGCCCGGCGCTCGAGAGGCTCGCCCACGTCTTTGGGGCTGGTCGCCCTTTGACGCATGGGGCCAGCTTGATGACCGAGAGGGGCCACGCTGCTGGGCCTGGTCGCCCGCTGATCGTGGGGCCCGCTGATCTGTGAGGGCTCGCCCATGCCTTTGGGGCACTGGTCGCCCCTTTGTGGCGTGGGGCCCACCTGATCTTCCTTAGGACTCTTCATACCCCGGTATTTAGTGTACCGACAGTAGCCCCCGGGCCTCTCTTCAGCTTGTTTCCTCGAACGACCGGATCTAACACCAGTGGATACGTCCCATGGAAGGCAATCCGATCAGGGTGGTCCGATCGATTGAAGGTGATTGGCACCTCTGACCAGCGTAGGTACTTGGGGGCCGCAGGTAGGATCGCGTTGACCTCCCGAGTGGTAAGCTTTTGCTTTCGCTTGTGCTTATACGCATCGGAACCCCTAATATGTAGCTAATCTCGCGTTCAGTGTCTTAGTAATCCCATCTGGCTTCTTGTCGTGTCCTCCTTTGGTTCCGACTGCTTGGAGTTGTCGGCGAACTTCTGCAGAATAAGACAATCTTTGGCAGCATGCTTACCACGTGGGTGGAAGGGACATACCACATGAGTGTGGACTACATGGGCCTGGGTTATTCTCTAGAAGGCCCATGAGGAGGCAGATGGGGGGCAACTCAAGTCGGCTGGATCGGGATAGAGACCACTCGGGCTATGCATAACTTGATCACCAAGGATGCTCCCGAGGGTATAGTCAAGCTCCATGTAATTAGGAGATCTATACTTGCATATCATGCGCCGGTATAACCGAATTTGGTACCATGTACTGGATAGAACCATGTAACCCCATCCCCTTGCACTATATAAAGAGAGGGGTAGGGGCATAGAATCATCATCGAATAGCTGCACCAGCATAGATATCCCCATCATCTGCAAGCTCACGCAAAAATATAATCCCAGAGCACAGGACTAGGGTGTTACCTCCAAGTTGAGGGCCCGAACCTGTATAAATCCATGTCTTGTGTTACCATTTGGCTTGGTTCTAGCGCATAACTCCGTAACAAATTCATTGCCGACGGTGGCCCCCGATTAGCCACCAGTCGATAGTTGGCGTGCTAGGTAGGGGGCCGTGTCAAGATCATCGCTCAAGCTAGATGGCTTTCCTAGGATTGCTGACCGTCGCTCTCATGCTGGGGCAATCACTACGCTTCGGTGCCTTGGACTTCATCACCGACGGCATCGGCAATCTTCGTCTCTCCCCTCTCGGAGAGATCATCCCGCAAGAAGATACATGCGTTCAATCAGATCCCTTACGTTTCGGCTTGGAGAACTCGGCATGTGCTTTTAGCAGATTAATCCGTCGGTGACCCCACTTCGCGCCTTTCCTCGAAGAGTGCAAAGAAGGACTCGGCGGAGACATCTACATGGGTGCTGTCGACGGTTGGGATATTAGTCCCAAGTCAACTAAGGTTCTTCAGAAGGGGAGATAGAAGACACTGCCGGGCAGGGCGAACAACAATCAACGAGCAACAAGCAAACACAAGGTTTTTATACTAGTTCAGGCCTCTCCGGGGAGATAATAACCCTACGTCCAGTACTTCTTTATATGAAAAAGGGATTACAAGGAGGAACTCGGTGAGACGAACAGGTCTCGGCAAGATTCTGGGTGTACAAGAAGTAGTATTCGATCTACTCAAGTCTGATGATCTTGGCCCCTCTACACGCCGTAGGGGCCTGGTTTATATAGTGTTGAACAACCGACCTACCAACGGATAAACGGGCCGTGCTGGCTATGAGGACGTAACGGACTCGTAACGAACTCGTACACATGCCAAATACATCCCAAGGTAGATAAGGTATACCTCCAATTCTTGAGGATCACGACGTCTGCTCCAATCCGGGAAGCCTACGTCTGGGTCTTCACGTAGCCGTGCGGAACTCTGTTCGAGTCGGACTCGAATAAGAAGTCTTGGCCGCCACGCACCGTGCCAACCAGGAGGCTGTTCAGCAGGATGCACATGGTCCTAATAGAGCCCTCTAGGGAGCCAGGCCCTAGGAGGCTATTCGATTAGGCCGTCAGGGAGTGGGCCATGGCAATGGGCCATGATTTTATCCTCGACAGCTAGCCCCCGAGACTCAAGTGGAAAATCTCACTGGAGTGGGGTCTTCCTCTTGAGACTCCAAGTCACAAAGAGGGTAATTTTTCTGTAACAAAGACGTGCAACAGACGACCGAACAGGTTATGGTTCAACCGAACAAGTCTTGTTCGGGACTGAACAAACCCGCCCAGTGCCGAGCAACTCTGTTGCGTCGAACAGGGAATCACATCTGTCCTAGCAGAGCACTCAGCCCTCAATGCAGAAATCGAAAAAATTAACAATTTGCAGATTCTAACGGTAACTTTCGCTGCGCAGTAAAAACGGACGACCATTTTTACTTACCGTTGCAGTAAAAAACTAGCCGTTTTGTGGTAAAAAACCGTTGCAAAGCTGCTCGGACCAGGGCTATAAAGAGCACCCAAGCCGCCCGCGGCTCGCCACTTCCGCTCTTGTGCGCCTTTCCTTCCCAAGCCCTATTCCAATGGAGGTAGCATCAATCAGCCGCAACCCACTCCCAAAGCCGTTCGCCAAACCTAGGGATTGCTATGGCCAAGTTCGCAGGCAGTAGCATGACCGAGGAGGACATGAAGACCTTGGAGGCAGAGGGACACGTCGACGCCGGCAGCTGGAGGCTGCCCGGGGAGGAGGAGATGCTGAAGCCGCTTGAAGATGAGTTCGTCAACTTCGAGCTCTTCGCACTGTTTGGGCTGAGGTCTCCCAAAAGTGATTTCGTGGAGGCCCTCCTGAACATCAGTGGGCTGGAGGTTGCGAATCTCAACCCCAACTCGTTCCTCCAGATGGCCGTCTTCTCACACCTGTGCGAGGGCTGTTAATGGTTATGAAATGTGAAGGGAACATGTGTTATATATATATACACGGATGTGAATTAGCATACCCGATTCATGTTCCCTTCACATTTTATATAACACACGGATTTAATGCAATTTCAGAACCATTTAATACAGAGTAATATTCAAAATACAAGGATTTAATGCAATTTCAGAACCATTTAATTTTAAATACTCTGCTAATTTGAACACACATTTAATCCAATTCAAAATCATTCAACTCTTGTTAATTGATTGTCATCTTTCCTTACGTCAAGCATGCACTGCACTATATTTCGATATTTTCTTTCTAAATCATGTTGAAATGTTTTTGCAGGATTATACATCTTCGTCCTGATATACACGTGTATATACATGTTTTGTTTATACACGTGTATATACATGTTTTGTTTATACATCTACACCATGATATATACACGTGTATCTACATATAGTGACCTAGTAATGGTTATGCACTACCTTTTATTTCTATATACTCTCTAGAAATAGAACGTGTACATATGTCGAGTACATTCAACAACAGATTTGAATGAAAGTGATCCGGAGCTTTTCATATAGAGTAATATATGTTGCATGATCGTCTACATACTCATCCAGATACTTGATTCATACTTGTCCAGATGCTTTCCAAATGCCCCAAATCAATGCCCAAAAATCTCATACCAAAAAACACTAAAAATCCCTGCACGAAATCAAGCTTTCAGATCCATGCACCCAAACTAATTCCCAGTAATCTCATACCCAAAATCACTCAAATCCCTAAACGAAATCGAGTTTACATATCATTCACATAGAGGCGGCGTGTCGGCCACCGTGCCGGAGGTTAGAGTAGGGGCGGGGGCGGAGCTGGGGGGCGCTGCGATAGACCGAGGAGCTGTGGGAGCAGCCGCACCGGTGGTCGCCACGTGTTGGTGAAGGGCGCCACGCCAAGGATGCGCCACCGCGATGCCAAGCCGCCAAGGCCGCGCCGCGCCGTCGGCGTGGAGAGAGGACGCGAAGCGAAGAGCGCCGCCGCCGCCGCCATGGGCGTGTCGCGCCGTCGGCGTGGAGGACGAGGTGGAGGCGAAGTCGCGCCGCACGCCATGGTTACATCGCGCCGTCGGCGTGGAGGACGGGACGGAGGCGGGTGTGCCGCCGCGCCGCCAAGGCCACGCCGCGCCGTCGGCTTGGAGAGAGGAGGGCGGCGGCGGAGGCGCAACAGCGCCGCCATGGATGCGTCGCGCCGTCGGCGTGGAGGACGGAGGCGGAGGCGAAGTGCGCCGCCGCTCCGCCATGACCGCGTCGCGCCGTCGGCGTGGAGGACGGGGGCGGGGACGACGCGGTGTGGCCGAGGAGGAGCTCCCGAGGTGCATCTCCAGTCGTTTGGTTTGGATCCGGTGGAAAATCGAATTGGGGAGAGAAGATGCATGGTTAAATAGCCCCTAAAATCATGCCATCACATTAATGCCCAATTAAGAGGTTATCTTTTAATTAATCGCGTGCCTTATGTTCCTGGCTTGACCGACAGTACAGCGGGTATACCCGTTAATCGTCCTAGCTATGATCGTACGGCTGATGATCATGGAGCCTTAAGTAATTTTCATATATATATATATATATATATATATATATATATATATATAGAGAGAGAGAGAGAGAGAGAGAGAGAGAGAGAGAGAGAGAGAGAGATAGAGGAAAGCTAGTGTGCTCCCGGGAGCACGGATCTCTCCGTGCTCCCAACGCGTTTTCGAAATCCGAAATGTCTAACAACTGATCTGAACGTTGATCTTGTTCGTCTCACTGAAATGTAGCCAGTGTCCAAGTTTCGCATTTTTTTGAATTTGTTTACTATTTGTTTCCAATTTTCAAAAACCTATGTTGAGTGGGGGAAAGTTTGGGTTTGCAACTAGAAAATGGGCTAAAGCCTGAAGTTATTTTTAGTTGGACCTATTTAATATTTGCTATGGCCGACTAGGTTTGTTTTACCCATAGGTTGATGGTTGAAGTAGTACATGACCATACCTATACCTGCGTACTTGCTGTATTTGTGTTTTGACCCATTAGCAAACCCATGGGTAGAGAAATTGGCCCAAACCCGTACCCTAGTAGAGCAAAAACCCGTTGGGTTACGGGTTACCGGTACCCATTGCCATCTCTAGGCTTGGCCGAGCCCCGAATGGGTCACCACCACACCTCTGCCTCCCGCATAGCCGAGCCGCCTCATCAGCTAGGTCGTGCCACTGTGCCAACATCGCCTTCTCTGCGGCACCTACGTCTTCTCTAATCGTAGCTGCCACAAGGCTTCAATATTGAAGGTGAGTTATCAAATTATTCCTATATATTAATGAATGCCAAATTGTAATATGTCCTTGTCTTTGAGTTCAAAGGTCCTTATGTTTGAGTAGAAATTGCCCAATTATTTGATACTGTTGTTTAAAATTGAAAATGTCATTTCAATATTTGAAATTGCCTAAATTTGAGTAAAAAGGTCCTTGGGTACTTTACTAGGTTAAAGTTGATGAGATATTAAATATGATCACTGCTTTACTATACTTTTGTGGTTATAATATTATTACTTTACTGTTGCTGATGTTGCCATGATTCCTTTTTTGAACGAACGCTTCCTTGTTGCTGCCATTCTTGCATAATTGACCATCATATCAAAGAAGAACGGAGGGAAGACCGTCTCAAGATTGACCAAAGCAGCGACAATGTCATCCTATAGATTAGATAACTTATCTAGATCAGACCTGGCCAACGGGCCGGCTCGGTTCAGCCCGGTTCGGGCCCGTTTGGTTCGGTTACTATACGAATCGGGCCAATGGGCCTGGGTCTCGGCCCAGGTTTGGTTCGCAAAGTAACCGAACCGAACCAAGCCAACCAGGTATTATATGGGTTGGTTTATTTTAATTAAAAATATCTAAATAAATTAAGAAAATCCACTATATTTCACAGATATACACTATAAATTATGTAAATACAATATATATCATTAGAAATATATATAAATTGTCGGTACAACAAATACCGGGTATGAAGAGTCCGAAAGAAGACCGGGCGAGGGCCCCACACGTCAGCGGGCGACTGTGCCCCAGCGTGTGGGCGAGCCCTCGGCGTCTTGAGGCCCCTCGCCAGTGCCCGCATGGCGTGGAGTGTCGAAGGAGTCTTACGGCGAAGGCTCCCCTGCTGCGAAGGACAAGCGCATTCAATCGACATTACGCGGATGGGCCGGTTGAAGAGATGATTACCGCCATGATGACCTCTGCGAGTCTGTCCAAGCTATCAACGTGGCGCAGCGGAATTGACCGTGAGAGAGAGAGAGTTCGCCGTCGTCGGGATGGCCGCCCGTGTCGGGAGAACAAAAGCTGGTCCCCTCGTTCTCTCACCGGCGTGTTAGCATGAGTCGAGAGCCACTTGCGGAGTTTGCGTGGCGGCGCCTCTCGGCCTGATGGCAACACGTTTCGTCTCTCTGCCCCGTCCCTCACGTCTTATCGATTATCTTGAAATCTTGTCTTGCCTACCCTCGGCTCTCTCCGCGATTCGAGGCTTGTATAAAAGGGAGGAGAGAGAGAAGGAGAGGGTTGAAACATTCTATGTCGCATTCCACACAACCACAACACGAAAAAGAGCTAAGGCTCGGCAGAGTAGGACTATTACCCAGGGGGTCGAACACTGGGTAATCTCTGCGCGATCGCTCCTCGCCGCATCCGGCCTTTCGAATCGAATCGAACTCGAGCTGATCGGCTAGCAAGGTAGAAAATTTGACGAGTGTGATTCGCGTGGTTAAGCGAAGAACACGCCGTTAGTGGCGCGCGGTAGGGGCGCTAACATCGATTCAGTTCTTGACATCTCTTGAGCGGCATTGGCGGATGGCGATCCGCGATGGACGAAGCGGCCGCTAGAAACGCGGCGCGGCGTTGGCGCAACAATGACGGTGGATCACCAGCGGTAGCCGTCCGCCGAGGGTTGGCGCCTTGGCGGAAGCGGCCGTCCTAATCGGCTAAGCGGCGCTGGCTTGGAGGAGTGCACTCGGCACAAAACCTCTATCGCGGCGAGGCCTGTTGACAACCCGCCGATTCCGTAACTCCGGACTCTCCGTGGCGCCGTGGCAGCAACAGCCCGCTCACGTTAACCGCCGCCGGCGGTAGTGCAAGTTCCGGGGGGCGCGGGAACTGGTGTTTCCGCTTCCTCCCGCTCCTTTGTTTCTTCGCACCCCTCCCACGGATCTCCTGGCAGGAGGGAGCGGGGTCGGGACGACAGGAGCCAGGCGACTCCTACAGGGGTTCGACCGAGCAGGCGTGCAGGTGGGCCGGATCTCCGGACCCACTTGGAGAACCGCCATCTACAGCATGGAGAAGACCTGCGCGACAAGCTCCGCCGGCGGCACGATCGAGAGCGCGACCGCGTCATCGCTGCCGCCCGTGGGGACCAAGAGGGTTCCCGCGATGTTGCCTCCGCGGAGAAGGCGGCGCCTCTTGGCGCCGTCCGGCGGCGGCTTGGCGAGACGAAGGGCGCATCCGATGGCGAGAGGCTCGGGCGTCGTGCCGCGCTTTTCGAAGGAGCTGCGCCGAGTGCAGTGGCCGGAGAGGTTCCGGCCCGCCGCCATCGAGAAGTACGATGGCTCCACCAACCCCGACGAGTTTTTGCAGATCTACACTACGGTGATGCAGCCGACTGGAGGGTCGGGAAAGGTTCTGGCGAACTACTTCCCCGCAGTCCTCACCGGCGGAGCCCGCTCGTGGCTCATGAACCTACCCCCAGAGTCAGTGGGGTCGTGGAAGGAGCTCTCCGAGCTCTTCATCACCAACTTCCAGGGCACGTTCGAGCAGCCCCGAGTTGAAGACGATCTCCACAATGTGGAGCAGAAGAAGAAGGAGTCGCTGCGCGACTACATCCGGCGCTTCAGTCAGGTCCGCAACACCATTCCTGACATCTCCATCGACGCCGTTGTCACGGCCTTCAGGAGGGGCGCCCAAGACCCCAAGGTCAAGGAGAAGATGGCCACCCGCAAGATCAAGACGACGGAGGAGCTCTTGACCTTGGCCCATAAGTGCGCCCTACAAGCCGAGGCCGCTTTACGCCCGCCGGAAGGCGGGAGCCTTCGGGCACCAAGCCGGGACATCCAAGAATCTGGCGGGAAGGACAAGAAAAGCGCCAAGTCGGCCGAGACCGGCAGGTCCAGCCGCCGAAGCCGCGACGACGACGACGACGACGGCGGCGGCACGCGCGACGGCGCGATGGGCGGAAGAAAGGAGGAGGTCGCGGCGGCGGTAGAAGCGGTCCTCGTGGGTGGTGGCGTGGCGACCGCGTGCCGTGATTTACCGCCACGGCCACGGCGAGGGGCGAGGGCGTCGCCCCGGCGAGTGGGATGGGAGGACGTATTGTCCCATCCACCGCTGCAACTCCCATGACTTGGCGGATTGCCAGGTCGTCAGCAAGATAGTGGAAAAGCGAGTCCACGAGCAGCAGTAAGCATCCGGTAGCGGCAAGGGCAAGGAACCGGCTTCGCTTGGCTTTCAGCAGGCGGAGCGCGAAGTCGCCGTCATCCACGGCGGATCGGCCACCTATATATCCGTCCCACACCAGTTTTAGGCGTGCGATGAGGGAGGTGTGCGCCGCCGTGCCCGGCGTGGGGTCCGCTAGGAAGCTGGTGTGGTCGGAGCAGTCGATCACATTCAGTCAGGCCGATCACCCCGCCAGCACCGCCGGCCCGGGGCATCTCCCGATCGTGGTTGCGCCCACAGTTCGGAACGTCAAGCTCGGGCGGGTGCTGGTTGACGGAGGAAGTTCTATTAACCTCCTGTCCGCCCAAGTCGCCAAAGCACTTCAGATCCAGGAGCAGGAGCTCCAGCCGGCGCTTCCTTTCTTCGGCATCACGCCGGGGGCTGAGTCCGTCCCTCTCGGATGCGTCAGCCTCCCGGTGACATTCGGAGACGCCGACAACTTCCGCATGGAGATGCTCGAGTTCGAGGTGGCGGACTTCGACCTCCCGTACAACGCCATACTAGGTCGGCCGGCGCTGACCAAGTTCATGGCGGCTTGCCACTATGCTTTCATGGTGGTCAAGATCCTAGGGCCTGCCGGCCCCGTCGTCGTGAAGGTGGACCGCCCGGAGGCGCTCCGCTGCGACAAGGACGCTCTCGCCTTAGCGAGGGCGATCGGCGCCCAGAAGGCTGAAGCCTCGACCATGGGAACTCCTCCGGCAAAGGTCCGTGCTTCCCCCGGCTCGTCTGAGGGGATTAAGACGGTCTCCCTGAGAGAGTCAGACCCGGCGAGGACCGTTCGGGTGGGCGCTTCTCTCGGCGCCAAATAGGAAGGCGCGCTCGTCTCCTTCCTCCAGTCTAACGCTGACGTGCTTGCTTGGCAACCGTCCGACATGACTGGGGTCCCCAGGGAGGTGATTGAGCATAAGATGGCAACGTTCCCCGGCGCGCGACCGGTCTTGCAAAAGGTCCGGAAGCAGTCGGTAGAGCGCCAGGCCGTTATCCGTCAGGAGGTGGACAAGCTTTTAAGGGCGGGGGTCGTTCGAAGCGTCGCCCATCCGGTGGCTCGCGAACCCGTCCTAGTCAAGAAATCAGCAGGCGGTGGAGGATGTCGTCGACTTCACCGACCTCAGCAGGCGTGCCGAAGGATCCGTACCGCGCCCGCATTGACCTCATCGTCGACTCCACGGCAGGTGCGAGTAGTCAGTGCTACGGATCGTACTCGGGTACCTCCAGTTAGCATGGCGAAGAAGACGAACAAGACAGCCTTTGTGGCGCCCATGGGCGTCATCGCTACACGAGGATGGCGTTTGGGTGAAGAATGCAGGCCCAACCTATCGAAGGGCCATGCACATCGCTCATCGCCCCGGATCGGCGGAACTTGGAGGTGTACGTCGACGACATGGTAGTAAAATCCAAGAAGGCGGAGGAGTTGATCGGCGACCTGGAGGAAACCTTCGCCAACCTGAGAAAGTACTGCATTAAGCTCAACCATGAGAAGTGTGTATTCGCCGTTCCGTCGGGCAAGCTGCTGGGTTTCCTTGTTTCCCAGAGGGGGATTGAGGCGAACCCTGACAAGATCGCGGCGATCGAGAACATGAAGCCCCCGACGCGACTTCGACAGATGCAGTGCTTGGTGGGCTGCTTGACATCCCTGGGCCACTTCATAGCTCGCCTAGGGGATAAGAGTCTCCCCCTGTTCAAGCTCCTGAAGAAGACCAATCAGTTCGAGTGGACCGCGGAGGCGCAGGAGGCGTTTGACGGTTTGAAGAAGTACCTCACTTCTCCACCCGTGCTGATCGCCCCAGATCCGGGCGAGCCGCTGATCCTCTAAGTCGCGGCGAACCTAGAGGTGGTCAGCGCGGTGTTGGTGGCGGAGAGAGAAGGAGTTCAGCGCCCGGTCTACTATATCAGCAAAGTCCTCCACGACGACGAAACAAGGTATTCGCAGCACCAGAAAATGTTGTATGCCGTGCTAACGGCATCCAGAAGGCTGCGTCACTACTTCCAGGGGCGAGAAATCACTATCTTGACCAAGTATCCATTGCGGGAGATCCTCTTCAACCGCGAGGCGACGGGCCGCATTGCCAAGTGGGACATGGAACTAGCGGAGTTCGATCTCAAGTTTGCTCCCCGGACGGCCATCAAAGGGCAGGCCCTGGCAGAGTTCGTCAGCGAATGGACTCCGGCGGCGGCAGAAGTTGAAGTCACCCCAGCACCCTCGCCGTGGACTCTCTTCTTCGATAGTTCGTTCCGGCTGGAGGGGGCTGGGGCCGGCGTCGTCCTAGTGTCTCCCACCGGCGACATTGTTCGGCACCTGGTGGTGCTGGAGTTCCGCGCCACCAACAACGCTGCGGAGTATGAAGGGCTACTCGCCGGGCTCAGGGTGGCTTCGACCCTGGCCATCCGGCGGCTGCAAGTCAAAGGCGACTCTCTCCTGGTCATCAACCAGGCGAGGAAGGAATTCACCTGTTCGGATCCCACCATGGCGGCCTACCTGGCAGAGGTGCGCCGGTTGGAGCGGCATTTTGAGGGTTTGGGCTTCGCGCACATCTCTCGCCGCGACAACTACATGGCGGATGAACTGTCCCAGATTGCCTCGTCAAGGGCACCCGTTCCGGCTGGGGTTTTTGAAGAAAGACTCACGCGGCCGCCTGTCGCAGCCCCCGATTCTGGTGGGGACGGCATGATGCTCGATGCAGCTCCCACGTCTAGAGACGACGTCGATGTCCCCGCAGCAGCTCCCCGGTCAGAGGGAGGATGCGGAAGAACTGCCGAGGCGGTTGAGGCGGAAATGCCAGGCCAGGCAGAGTACGTCGGCGACCATCCTAACGTCGTCGCACTCGTCCGGGAAGGTCAGTGGATGGACCCTATCCTAGCCTACTTGCGGGATGGAGTGATCCTCGACGATGACGCGTCAGCTGAGAAGATAGCGCGCAAGGCCAAGCGCCACATACGGTAGGTGGGGACAGATCGCTGAGGCGTAAACGGAGTTCTACTGAAGTGCGTCACTCGGGAAGCGGGGAGCGAGATCCTCTCTGAGATCCATGGAGGCATGTTCAGGAGCCACTCGGGGAGCCGGGCGTTGGTCGGAAAGGTCTTCCGCCACGACCTCTATTGGCCTACTGCCCTCCAGGATGCCTTCGAGCTGGTGAGGAGATGCGAAGCGTGCCAATTTCATGCTAAGCAGATCCACCGACCGACCCAGGCGCTGCAAACCATTTTGCTCTCTGGCGTTCGCGATCCAGAAATTTGATATCTGAGCCCGTTCGCGGGCGCATCGGGGCTACACGATCTGTTAAATCGCCGTCGACAAGTTTACCAAGTGGGTTGAGGCCTCACCAGTCCCGGCGATCACGTCCGCTGTGGCCATAAAGTTCATGAAAAGTATCTTCGTCCGGTTCGGCGTCGCGAACAGGATCATCACCGACAACGGCGCTGAGTTCAAAAGTGCCGATTTTCAAGATTGGTGCGAAGAGCTGGGCACCAAGCTGTGCTTCGCCTCCGTCGCACATCCGAAGAGCAATGGGCAAGTGGAGCGGGCAAACGCGGAAGTACTCAAAGGACTCAAGACGAGGGCGTTCGACCGCCTGGAGAAGCGTGGCAAGCGCTGGGCGGAAGAAGTTCCCACTGTGTTGTGGACGCTGCGGACAACTCCCAACAGAGCCACCGACGAGACCCCTTTCTTCCTGGTGTATGGCTCTGAAGCGGTGCTCCCGTCGGAGCTCGTTTTTGGGTCCCCAAGGGTGGCGGCGTTCAGCGAAGACGGAGACCCTGACCGGCGTCAGGATGAAGTAAATCTCCTGGAGGAGATCAGGGATAGGGCAGCTATCCGGGCAGCTAGGTATCAGCAGGCTCTGTGCCGTTATCAAGCCAGAAGGGTGTGTGAGAGAACACTGGCAGCGGGCGACCTTGTCTTGCGTAGAGTCCAGCATAAGCGAGCCGCAATAAATTTATCTCCCGTGGGAGGGCCCCTTCATGGTGGTCTCAGTATCCCGCCCAGGCTCAGTCAGGCTCGCTTTCGAGGATGGTCGCGAGTTGGCGAACACTTGGAACGTCGAGCAACTGAGGAAGTTCTACCCTTAGGTAGCTGTTCCAGGAGCTTTTTTTGCCTTCCTTTGTAGCCAAGCAGCGAGGTCTTCCTCCTTCCCCGCTCGCCTCGGGGGCTACGATGTACAAAGCCAACTGCAATATAAAGATAAGTTCTGTCTCTCTGTGGGCATCTGTTTTTCGCCTTTAAAAGTCTGTTAGAAAACATTCTGTTGAAAGTACTTAAGGCTGATGGCCCCTTAGTTGCAAAGGCGAACGCTTAAAACTTACGCTGGGCGAGACGAGGCGGACGGAAGGCGTGTTCTAGCCTGGTGCGCCTGCTCGGTCTGGGCCCCTGCGCCAACAACGGCACCGGCGTCCAAACCACTTCCGGAAGCTAAGTGCTCGCCATGCAACATTTAAGTCGGTTCGCTAAGAGGCCGTAAGGGTTGAAATAACCAGATGCCTAAGAAAAAAACGCTCACTTGCAGCAGAATGTTCTGTCTAAAGCTTTTGGCGGTCAGGTGCCTAAGTTCTTCTTTTCGCGAGCGAGAAATTGCGTAAAGTTTAATCGAGACTTATGGCAAAAAAGCAAAAGTTTGCATTGACAGGTTCTATATACAAGACGAAACAAACAAGGGAGTTCGGCTACTCCTCGTCGTCATCATCTTCTGCCGGAGCAGCGCCGCCCAACATGGATACGCGGCTGGCGGCGACCTCGACCCGAGATTGTTCGCCCCAGTCCAGCTGGTGCGAAGGTTCCCCGGTGGCGGCGTCGAGGTCGAACGCGGCGTTTTGGGCAAGGTAGTTGCCCAAGACGAACCGCGTTGCTTCAAAAGCACCGTGACGACCATCTTCGATCGCCCGCGTCCGCATCATCACCGGCAGGTCGCGCAGGGCCTCGGCGGTGCGCCCTACTGCGCCAGCATATTGCGCGTCCGTCTCCTCCAGCGGGGCGTACAGGGTAACCCCCGATGGGTACATCACGTCCCGGAAATCGTGGTAGGCGGTCCGCAGCATGTCAGCAAGGACCCGAAGGCGCTCAGAATGTGCCGCGCGAAGGTCTGTAGCGTCTTTGGTGGCCGAGGCGGCAGCGGCTTGTGCCGCCGCAGCCTCGCGGGTCGCCGTTTCTCTCGCAGCAGTCTCCCGGTCGAGGGCCCGCCGCAACTCGCCGACGGCTCGAGCCGCCGAAGCAAGAGCACCTTCGCGCCGCCAGTGTGGCGAGTCTGGCGCTTGAAGAGCGCCCGACCTCGGCGGCGATGGCAGAGATGGCGTCGGCGTCGGCTGAGGCAACGGCCGAAAGGTCCTCCAGCCCCGACACCGGCGCACTCTCCGCAGCTGGAGGAGCCGTCTCCGTCGAAGGGGCCGCGGGCAAGTTGGGGGCTGACGGATCGCGTGGGATAGAGCCTGAAGCCCCAGCATCCGCTCTATCCCGCGAAGAAAAGCCAAAAGGGTTCAGGTATGCGAAAAACACCCGGCATGCTAACCCTAATACGAAATGTACGTGAACGCAGAGAAAGTTACCTGAAGCGGCGCCCCCCGAAAGCGAAGGAAGAAGGGGCGGCGTCAGCCGCTTCGCTGGCAGCCGGCCGCCTCCTCCCGCCAGAGGAGGCGGAGGGGTGGAACCACCACGGCCGGCGCCGGAAGCAAGCGCTGCCCGGGAGGTGCCGGCGCGGAGGAGCTGGCGCGACAGCGCGGAAGAAACCGGCGCAGGAGGCGCCGATCCCGGAAGAGTCGCCGCGCTCTCACCTGGCGGCGAAGCGGCAACTTCAGTAGCAGGGCCCCCACTGGAGGGGGCCGGAGGAGGCGGAAGCGGCTCAGGGCTCGAGGGGCGCGCCCTCTTTGGGCTCGTCTCTCCCTCTTCGTCATCATCGTCTTGGGAGAGGATGAGGCGGCGCTTCCCGAGAGCGCGGTCGGAGTCGGCCGCCACGACAGGAGGAGCGGCGGCCGCAGGAGTTTCGGCTGTCGTTGGCGGAGGATCACGGATTTGCAGGGGTCCCCGGGCCACCTGGACCGCCGGACCAGAAACCTCCATGGGAGGCAGCGCACGCAAGTACGAGTTGCGCTCCCGTGGGTCCCAGTCGCAGAGGGGGCGGATGCTCATAGGCAGAAGGATGTTGCCAGCTGGCGTGAGCAGGAGTCCCGCCAGCCATAGTCGAAGCACCTCCTCTGGCACGTTCCCTACGACTGGGCATACGAAAAAGGAGAAGCCGCAAGTTGGCAAGGAACCACGAAGCAAGAAGAAGGAAGGGACGTACCACGAAGTCGCAAGATCCAAAAGAATGCAAGAGTACTCACCTCCAGGGGCAACGCGGGTCCCATCATCGTCGCCATAATACTGCTAGGCGGGGCGCGCCCTCATGCGAAGCGGGCAGAGGCGGCGCCGCAAAAAGTCCGCCGCCACAAGGGTTCCGGTGAGCCCGTTGCGGCGGAGCTCAGCAATGTGCGCCAGCATCGTCTCCATCTCCGCAGAATCGTCGGGCTGAGACCTCCAGCTGGCGAGGGATTCCGCCGGACCCTCGAGGAGGGCAAGATCGTCGCAGCCGCTGGAATCCTCCACGTACAGCCACTGTCGTGCCTAGTCCTTCCAGTTGGACTTAAGCGCGGCCGATGAAGGCGTGGCGCCGCTGGTGAAAAGTAGTAGACTCCTACCCGCCGGGCGCGAGCTCGTGTGCAGGGTGAAGAGTCGGCGCTAGAGCGGGAGGCTCGGCATCGCCCCCACGAACATTTCGCAGAGGTGGGCGAAGATGGCCAGCATGATGATGGAGTTGGGGGGAAGGTGCGTCGCCTGGATCTCGTAGAAGGCAAGCACCCCCAAGAAGAACTCGGAGTATGGCGGAACAAGGCCCGCCAGCACCGCCCAGGTGAAGGTGATGATCTCCCCGTCGCGGGGGCTTGGCGCCATGGTGCCGGCGCGGAACCGGGCGACGCAAGGCGGTACGTGCCGTCGAAGCCGCGCCACCGTCTCCTCATCGGCGACGCAGGTGGGCAAAGCAGAATCGGCCGTCGGAGCGGCCGGGGCGGCGTCCCCACGGCGACCCTTGCTGCGTTTTGGCGCCATGGGAAGACGGTGGTGGCGTTGGCGAAAAAACTCTGTGGCGGCGGCGAAGAAGGTGGATGGCAGTTTGAGGACTTGGAGTGCAAAAGAACTCATCGCAGCCCAGAGGAGAAAAGCTTTTGTAGAAGGATGAAGCGAGTGTGACGGTTTGGATTCCGTCCCCACTCACGCGCGTGGCGCCATTATGCCTCGCGCGTTTCGATTTCCCGCGAAAAGCGGCGTAGTTCCCCAAGGAAGATCGTGCGCAGGTGGTGAATCAAGCGTACGGCCGCCGCAGGGGGTGGGCCCCCCACGATTCGTCTCCCATCGCGCGAGAAGTAACGAGATATCGGCGCGACGGTTCGCGTATCATGGTGGTCCCGGGGGCTACTGTCGGTACAATAAATACTGGGGTATGAAGAGTCCGAAGAAGACGGGCGAGGGCCCCACACGCCAGCGGGCGACCGAGCCCCAAAGATGTGGGCGAGCCCTCAGAGCGCGGGCGAGGGCCCCACACGCCGGCGGGCGACCGGGCCCCAAAGATGTGGGCGAGCCCTCAGAGCGCCGGGCGAAGCGCCCCACACGCCAAAGGGCGACTGAGCCCCGGCGTGTGGGCGAGCCCTCTTCGCTGTGGGGCCAGCGTGGCAGAGAGTGTCCCGAAAGGAGTCTTCTGGGCGAAGGCTCCCCCTGGTGCGAAGGACAGGCGCATTCAATACGACATTACGCGCGGATGGACAGTTGAAGAGATGATTACCGCCACAGTGACCTCTGCGAGTCTGTCCAACTGTCACTGTGGCGCAGCGGAATTGACCGGCAGAGAGAGAGAGTTAGTCGTCGTCAGGATGGCCGCCCGTGTCAGGAGGAGCAAGCTGGGTCCCACTCGTTCTCTCACCGGCGTGTTCGCGCGAGTTAGAGGCCACTTGCGGAGTTAGCGTGGGCGGCGCCTCTCGACAAAGAGCAAGACGTTGCGTCTCTCGTCCCCGCCCTCACGTCTTATCGCAGTATCGAGAGTATCAGTCGCTTACCCCTCGGCTCTCTCCTTGATTCGAGGCTTGTATAAAAGGGAGGAGAGAGAAGGAGAGGGTTCAAACATCTCAGAATCGCATTCCACACAACCACAACACGAAAAAGAGCTAAGGCTCGGCAGGAGTAGGACTATTACCCGCAGGGGGGTCCGAACCTGGGTAATCTCTACGCGTCGCTCCTCCCGCGTCCGACGCTCAAATCGAACTGAACTCGAGCTGATCGGCTAGCAAGGTAGAAAATTTGACCGGGGTGTGATTCGCCGTGGTTAAGCGAAGAACACGCCGTCATAAATAAATTCTATTGAATTAAATAAATATGCTACAGTGACAAACCGAACCGGGCCAAAACCGAACCAGGCTAGCCCGTCACTATACGAACTGAACCGGGCCGGCCCTACGGGCCTCGGCCTCGACCCAAGTTTGGTTCGGTTCAGCCTGGACCTCGGCCTGGTTCGGCCTTGTTGGCCCGGCCCATTTGGCCACCTCTAATTTGGATTTATGACCTTTTGTGATATCGCGTTCAAGAACGAGCACACCTTGATGATTGTCCCTCATACCATATCAGGCAGAGCACCTCTTAACAACTCTGGCAGCAACTGGGTCATCAACACGTAGCAATCATGCGATTTCACGTTTACGATTTTATTCTCTTTTATGTTTATAAGTCTTCTTATGTTCGACGAGTATTCGGAAGGGACGTTAACACTGTTTAACAACTTAATCATGTCTTTTTTCTCTTCTTTCCTTGAAGTGTAGCTCGCAGGATGGAGTTAATGCTCTTTGTCTCTTTATTGCGGATGTACTTTCTATCTGAGTAATAATAGTTGTAGGTCCTTTCGTATTTGAAAAGTATATTTTGATTTCATGTACATATTTAGAAATCCTAGTAGGTTCGCACAGACATTCTTTGTTATATGCATGAAGTCCAATGAGTGACGAACCTTTAAATCTTTCCAATAAGGCTAATTCTAAAAAATTGATTGTTTCTTCCAACTAGCCTTCTTCTTAGCTTCTTCAATCGAGAGTGGTGGGACAGTTTTGCTAGCAGGACTCTTTCCAAATACTACTTCCAGATCCATTACCATAGAAAATAAATCTGCCCCACTACGGTGCTTATGCTTCTTGCATTTCTCTTCCGTACCATCAAAATTAACTAGGTTACTCCGTAACGGGTGCTTCAGGTTGAGGAACCTATGGTGACCCATGTATACAACCTTTCGATTGTTTGTCAGATACTTGTCTTCCGTATCGTGCAAGCACTCAATGCAGGCATTATATCTCTTGATAGATAGGCCTGACAAGTTAGCAAGTGTTGGCCAATCATTGATTTTTACGAATAGCAATGCACATAGGGTGAAGTACTCTTTTTTATACTCATCCCATACGCGTACACCATCGTTTCACAGCGTTAGCAGATCTTCGACCAACGGTTTTATGTACACATCGATGTCATTCCCGGGTTGCTTGGGGTCTTGGATGAGCAATGACATCATAATATACTTCCGCTTCTGACACAGCCAAGGAAGAAGGTTGTAGATACATAGTCACTGGCTAGGTATTGTGATTGCTGCTCAACTCACCATACGAGTTCATCCCATCTGTACTTAACGCAAACCGTATGTTCCTCGCATCGCTTGAAAACTCCAGGTATTTCCTATCAAGTTTTTACCACTGCGAGCCATCCGCTGGGTGTTTTAGCTTTTCATCAACCTTACTGACGGCGTGTTCACCGCTCAACCACTGTGGATCACACCCCTAGTCAGATTTCTATCCTGCTAGCCTATCGGCCGACCTCAGTTCGATTGAGCGCTGGACGCAGCAAAGAGCGACACACGGGGATTACCTAGGTTCGGACCCCCTCGCGGGTAATAATCCTACTCCTGCTGAGCCTTAGCTCTTTTTTGTGGTTGAATGAGATGTGTTTACAGAATGCTTGCGAACTGTGTGTATCGTAACGTACCCCCTCCCCTCTCTCTCTTGCCCTTTTATACAAGCTTTGAACTGGCAGAGAGAGCCGAAGGGGGTAGGCAGTACAGTACTCTTAGTACACTGACAGGACACGACAGAAGAGACGAAAACGTGCCGCTGCCCACGCCGCGCGGCGCCGCCCTCGCGTGCTTCGCAAGTGGCCTCTGACCCGCACAGACACGCCGGTGAGACTGCGGGTGGGGCCCAGCCTGCTCCTTCTGACGCGGGCGGCCATCTTAAGCAAACCTTCTCTCTGCCGGTCAATTCCATTGCATAAAGGATGTACCTTTCGAGACTGCAGGGTCATCAGAAGCGGTAATCATTTCTTGTTGTCTATCCGCGCGTGATGTCGCATTAAATGAGCTCGTCGCCCGCAGCGGGGAGCCTTCACCGTAAGACTCCTTTCGAACACTCCTCGCCAAGGGCCCCACTTAGCGATGGGAGACCCTACGTCGCCGAGGGCTCGCCCACACGCCCGCCGACGATGGGGCCTCGCCGACGATCGATGAGCTCGCCACGCTGGGACATGGTCGCCACCGACGCGCGTGGGCCCTCGCTGGCTGAGGGCTCGCCCACGCCATTGGGCCTTGCTTTCGCCTGGGCCGACGCGTGGGGCCCGCTTTGGGGTGAGGGCTCGCCACGCGATGGGGCCTTGCTCTTCGCACCGACGCGTGGGGCCCGCTGAACGCTTGAGGGCTCCCACGGCTGGGGCCTTGCTCGCCCGCCGACGCGTGGGGCCCCCGCCTGACTTGCCCACGCGCTGGGGCCTTGCTCGCCCGCCTGACGCGTGGGGCCCACTTGATCTTCTCAGGACTCTTTGTGCCCCGGTATTTATTACACCGACACTTACGATCATCTTTGTGCCAACACATCATCTTTGCATGATCTTTGTTTGCAAATAAACGTTTCAACCGAGAGATTATAGGAAAGTATCATACCATCTTAGCGGGTCTCCTCATCTTATGTCCCCCTCTATCTCACCTGCGTCATCACGCTTGGTCTTATACCGTGATATTTTGCACACCGGATAGATTTCCAAATTCTTGCACTCATTGCGATAGAGGATGCAATCGTTACGGCATGCATGTATCTTCCGTACCTTCAAGCCCAAAGGACAGAGAGTTTGCTTGGCTTCGTACGTAGTTTCAGGCAACATGTTATCATCTGGAAGCAAGTTTTTTATAAGGCCTAACAACTCGTTGAATCCATTATCAGACAATCCATTTGCCGCGTTCCATTGTATTAGTTCTAGTGTGGTACGCAACTTTTTGTGCCCCTATCTGCAGTTTGGATACAACAGTGTTTCATAGTCCTCCCACAGACGCTGAAACTTTTCGTAATGCCTTTCATCGACATATTCTCCCTCTCCATCAAGTAGCATCTGGTCTAGATCAACGTCACCAAACTCCCTCTGTATATGTTCAAATGAATTGTGTTGGCCAGCGTCCGAGATATTGTGGTCCACCTATTATTCTTCGGCCCGTGTAATCTCTACTTTACCGTGCTTGGTCCAATGGGTATAATTTTCCGTAAAATCTCTTGAGTTCAAGTGGAAATGATTTTGCTCAGAGTTTGCCCACTCCTTTTAATTCTTGCAATCAATACATGGGCAACATATATAATCTAAGATAATATTGACATCGACATGATGAATAAAAGTTTCCAAACCCTTCACGAACTGCGAGGAACGTCAATCCATGTACATCCATCGTCGATCCATCTGCATTAGTACATCAAATATACAAATTGATACCATACAAAAAAGCATGATTTAATAGTACACAAACAAACATGATTCAATATTGATCTTAATACCTAAATCTCTCGAACGGAAATTTACATTTATCTAAAAACACAATCAAAGGTCGGCATTCGCAGTTGCGCCAACGGTGGCGTGTGGCGTTGGCGATGGGGTGGGGGTGGGACCAGAAGGACGATGCGATGCCGGTGGATAAATGTATATACATCAGCAGCGGCGTCGCCGGGGAGGCGTTGACGAAGCGGCCCGCGTGCGGTGACGTCGAGAGCGGCTACTGTCTCCTCCCTCAGCTCAGATCAACGGCGCGGCCAGGGAGGTGTTGACGATGCGGCCGGCGCGGCAACACGAGCGCGGTTCTGATCCCCTTTCAGCCGAGCTCCCTCAGGCGGCGAAAAGAGACTTGGCTCCACTACCCACTCCTCAACAGCTCCTTGCTCATCGCGGCCACAAATGGCCCCGGTCTCCGCTCCTTCCTCAGCACCGTGTGGCGACTCCCTCTCTCAGCGCGGCTCTTCTCATGGACGCGAAGCCCAATATCAGTACCGGTTGGTAACACCAACCAGGTCTTTTGTGGCTGGACAAATGCGTGCCAACCCAAATATAAGCCCGGTTGTAACACCAACCAGGACTGATACACCCCTTATGCCATCTGTAGCACAAGGCGACCTATCGGTACCAACCGGGCCTGAAAGGTGCCCCGCGGCCTCGCTGCCGTTGAGCCGGGACTGATGTTAATCTTAGTCCTGGTTTGTAGTTAATTAGGACTGATGTGCCGGGATAGAAGGCCTAATTCCTAGTAGTGAGTCTATCCTGTAAGAGACGCATGTCATCATATGGTTAAGCAAATGCCAACAAGCAAACACCATATGACCTACCCCTTTATTGGAACTTTAGAATGAAACAGAATTGCCATTATCATCTCAAGTTCCAGATGTTTAATCAATACAACAAACATCCACTGCAGCGACATGTACTCGCTACCGCTAGATGCTTGCTCACTTCTAAGCTTTCTTCATATGGCAATACATTTTCTAAAGAACTATAAAATATTGAGGCCCTTTTGGAATGCAGGAATTTTGAAGCAAGCAGAAAAATTCCTCCAGAGTTCCCATGAAATCCCAATATTCAAAACAGGACCTAAGTATAGGCTAAAATGTTTTGGGAGAGAACACAAACTGCATCTTTTGACTCCAGAATCCATACTTTACAGTATGAAGTCAGCAATACCAATACAAGGGCAAGCTCACTGGTATAACGATAAACAAGACATTAATTTGTACAAATAACGCTGAACATTCAAATATTTATAAAGCTATAAAAAAAGTTACAGATAAGAATACCTTGAAAACATACAACAACATGGCTGGATTACACAGAATAATAAGGCTATTAGGGAGTGGCTTGGCTTAGGCTTAGAGCGTAAGCCTAGCTGAACCGAAAAGCTAAACCCTTTGGCTTTTTTAGTCCAGTTTTTTTTAAATCACAAAGCCACCTCTAAAGGAATTAGTTAAGCGTAAAAGTCTAAAATGACATATTATAAAGAAGTAATTCATTATGGTGGTATATGTTGGAATAATTAGCACTTTCAGGTTTATTCTTAATCAAGAGATATAACATGCACAACGTCTGAGAGATAGATAAAACAGGTTGAAGCCACAGAAGCACAACCTAGATACACATGTAGAAAACTACACGTATATCTCTCTGGTGTACTCGCGAAAGTGATGACTTACTGGACTTGGTCGTCGTCGCCGTACGGTACGAGTTGCGGCGAGGTTTGGTTCTGGTTCTCCGAATCTGACGCCGTGTTGGAGAAGGTGGTGCCGACGCAGATCGCGACAAGTAGTGGAAGAAGTCCTCATGGCGAAGAAGGAAGCGAAAGCGGCCGGCCGAAGCGCTTCACAAAACCTGATTCGCCCTACCGGTGCAGGAGCTCGAGGCGATCGGTTCCGAGACACTGCTCTCCCGAACGGCGGTGCACGCCGGCAAGACGGATGGGGAAGAACCGGCGGCGGGGACAGCAGAGGGAGGTGGCAAAACCTAGGTCGATCTGATCTTATACCTCTGGACGGCGCGGTGGCAGATTTATATAGCAAAACACGTGAGGCAAACGGATCACGAAACGGGCCGCGACCGAGTCCAACACGATTTGTATATTCCATATCATCCCGCAAAATCCGAGAGTAAAAGAAATAAAACGCAAAAGGAGGTCTGCGTCGCGCAAGCACGAGGGTCGGTTTGGCGGACCATTCAAGCGTGTCAGGCGACGCTTGCCGCGCCCGGCCCGGCCCGGCGAGCGAGGCAAGCGAGCCTGCGTGTGATTCTCTATTTCTGTCTCCCATCACATTCTCTAGTGGGAGGGAGCAAGCTCTACTATTTAAGCATGTCCACTCCTCCCACTAGCAATATGGTACTAAAGAAATTTCACATGCCTCATGCATACATGGGCCTTTGAGATTTTTCAGTAATTATTTAGATATTAAATGGGTCAGGCCCAACAATTCTAACAATCCCCCACCAGATCTCAAAGTCCCATCAAGTTTGCCTGTTCCCAAAACTGTTTATATACCAGTGTTTCGGTGACAATAGACTATGTCTTGAATTGCACCTAGACATTTAAGCTACACTTCTTCACAACTTGGACAATGGACTACGCCTTGAATTGCAAGTTTTGTGTGAACAAGTTTCACTCAAAGCCAACTGATACTTGGCTGCCAATAGGCTACCCCGCGGGTGGAGCATATAAATCGTACTCCATGGTCTCTTCATGAGCTTACTAGAGATTACCCAAGTCTCATGGACTACGACTTCCAACAGTCGAGCTCATATAGGTGTGTTTTTTCAAGATGCTCTGTAGGATGACATCTTCGCTAATTAAAGCCAACAGAACAACATTAAGGCAAATACCAACCCGCCATACAGATTTCGAGAGTATTGCATCTCACATGGAATGGGTTAGGTTATACTCTCATCCAGCTAACCAATAGCTTGTTTTCCCCAGAACCTAATTCACGGGATCTCCGATCACATAGGCTAGGTTACCGCTATGGTGTAACGCACGTGGGTCTCATACCCAGTTCCCTCGATGCATTGTCTATCACACACCGTGATAAACCCTTTGTAAAAGGATCTGCCAGGTTTTTAGCCGTTTGGATATAATCCAACGCTATCACTCCGGAGTTTCTCAATTTCTGATGAGACTTGAGTCGTCTTTTCACATGTCTTGAGGACTTCATGTTGTCCTTAGAACTGTTCACCTTGACAATCACTGTTTGATTATCACAGTTCATAAGGATAGCCGGAATCGACTTTTCAACCACCGGAAGATTCATCAAGAGTTCACGCAACCACTCTACTTCAACAGTGGCCGTATCCAAAGCAGTCAATTCTGCTTCCATTGTTGAGCGTATCAAGATAGTCTGTTTGCAAGACCTCCACGAGACTGCTCCTCCACCAAGAGTGAATACATATCCACTTGTGGCCTTTATCTCATCAGCGTTAGATATCCAATTGGAATCACTATACCCTTCCAGCGCTGTCGGATATCCTGTATAGTACAAACCAAAATTTGTAGTACCCCTCAGATAGCGCATTACTCTTTTGAGTGCTCGCCAATGATCATCTCCCGGATTAGAAGTAAACCGGCTCAACTTGCTAACAGCAAACGAGATGTCTGGCCTTGTAGCGCTAGCTAGGTACATGAGTGACCCGATGATTTGAGAATAAGTCAACTGATCTCTAACAATTCTCTTGTTCTTTCGAATCACAATGCTAGGATCATAGGGTGTTGGAGAAGTTTTGCAATCAGCAAAGCCAGAGCGATTCAAAACCTTTTCCACATAATGGGACTGAGATAAAGTAATCCCATCCTCACCCTTGAGTAGCTTGATGTTCAAGATTACATCAGCCTCTCCCAGTTCTTTCATATCGAAATTTTGAGACAAGAAAGACTTGACCTCGTGAACCACATCAAGACTTGTCCCAAAAATTAATATGTCATCCACATAGAGACACAAAATAACGCATGGCCCCTACCATACCGATAATATACACATTTATCGGCCTCATTCACGACAAAGCCCGCAGAAGTTAAAGTTCTGTCGAACTTCTCATGCCATTGCTTACAAGCTTGTTTCAGGCCATACAGAGATTTCAATAACCTACACACCTTGCCTTCTTGACCTTCTACTACAAATCCATCAGGCTGATCCATATAGATCTCCTCGTCCAACTTTCCATTTAGAAAAGCTGTCTTAACGTCCATTTGATGAACAATAAGACCATGTGAGGTAGCCAAGGAAAGTAGTACACGAATTGTAGACAATCTAGTCACAGGTGAATATGTATCAAAGAAATCTTCGCCTTCTATTTGGGTATAACCCTTGGCCACAAGCCGAGCCTTATACTGTTCAATAGTACCATTAGGCCTAAGCTTCTTCTTAAATATCCATTTACACCCTACAGGTTTGCAACCATATGATAGTTCTGTGAGTTTCCAAGTCTGATTCGCAAGAATGGAATCCATCTCACTACGAACCGCCTCTTTCGATGAGTCGCATCGGGGATGCAAACGCTTCTGAAATCGACGTGGGAGTATCATCCACGAGGTACACAGTGAAATCATCACCAAAGGATTTTGCAATCCTCTGTCTCTTGCTCCTCCTCGGAGCCTCATCGTCATCCTCCTCAGGATTTTCCTCAGGTGTTGGTTCAGAATATTCCATTTGAGTAGTAGGTTCAGGAATTATCTCACTAGTTTTACCAGAACTGCTATGCTCAATTTTCATAGGAAAGATGTTCTCAAAGAAAGTAGCATCATTACACTCCATGATCGTGCCAACAGACATGTCAGACACCTCTGATCTTATCACAAAAAATCTACTGCCAACGCTACGAGGAGCATAACCCAGATGGACACAATCTACTATCTTAGGCCCAAGCTTGCGCTTCTTTGTGATTGGCACATTGACTTTCGCCAAACAACCCCACGTGCGCAGATAAGAAAGTGATGGCTTTCTCCCCTTCCATATTTCATATGGGGTTTTCTCCTTATTCTTTGCAGGGACTTTATTCAGGACATGACATGCAGTCAATACGGCCTCCCCCCACCATGCCTTAGATAAACCCACAGTGTCTAACATGGCATTCACCAAATCAGTTAGAGTGCGGTTTTTTCTTTCAGCCACCCCGTTTGATTGGGGCGAATAGGGAGGCGTCCTCTCATGAATAATTCCATGTTCCGCACAGAATAAATCAAACTCACTAGAGAAATACTCTCCACCACGATCCGACCTAAGTCTCTAGATTTTCCTGTCTAATTGGTTTTCAACCCCAGCCTTATAGATTTTAAAGAAGTCTAGAACCTCGTCTTTAGTTTTCAACAGATACACATAGCAATATCTAAAAGCATCATCAATCAGAGTCATGAAATATCTCTTTCCACCCTTTGTCAACACATCATTCATCTCACAAATGTCAGAATGTATGAGCTCTAGAGGTGCCAAATTTCTCTCCTCGGCGGCCTTATGAGGCTTACGAGGTTGCTTTGATTGCACATAAGTTTGGCACTTAGAACCTTTAACAGTGGGAAATTTAGGGATTAAACCCATACCCGCAAGCCGAGACATAGAACCAAAATTAACATGACATAAACGTGAGTGCCAAACATCAGCCTCACTCTCAATAGCATGATCACAAATATGGTTCACAACTTTATGACAGTAATCAGAAAGAGAGAAACGGAACAAGCCTCCGCACTCATAGCCTTTGCTGATAAACAAACCATGTTTCGACAAGACTACCTTATTGGACTCAAACACCACTTTAAACCCATCTCTGCAGAGAAGGGACCCGCTGACCAGGTTCTTATTGATTGAGGGGACATGCTGCACGTTCTTCAGTTGCACGATCTTTCCCGAAGTAAACTTCAGATCTACCGTGCCAACACCAAGAACAGAAGCATTGGACCCGTTCCCCATCAAAACGGCTGAACCGTGGAATTTGCACGATAAGAAGTGAACATTGAAACGTCAGAACACACATGCACATTAGCCCCAGTATCAATCCACCAATTGGTAGACTGATTCACTGAAAGAACAGTAGGTAAAACATACTCATCGGTTCCCTCACCAGTGTTGCCAATGATCACATTTACAGACTTTGAAGTCTGCCCAGGATTACCCTTTTTGTCTTTGCGGTTTGGACACTTCTTAGCCCAGTGCCCAACCTCACCGCAAATCCAGCAAGGCATCTCATCCTTGTTCAACTTCTTTTTCTTGAATGCAGTGGTTTGCTTGATTTTATTCTTCTCTTTGTTCTTGCCATGCTGCTAGACAACATTGGCCCTGGACTGTCCCTCGACTCCTTTCCCAGGTGCATCTTTCGCCCGAGCTTTCTCTTCAACATCTAGAGACGGGATCAACCCCTCAACGAAGATCTCTTGTCTCTTATGTTTTAGAGACGTGGCAAAGTTTCTCCACGAAGGAGGTAACTTGGCAATAATGCCCCCAGCTACAAACTTATCGGGTAATTTGCACTTAACGAGTTCGAGTTCCCTCACAATAACCAGTATCTCATGAGCCTGTTCGACAACAGAATGGCTATCAACCATCTTGAAGTCGTGGTACTGCTCCATGACATACAGTTCACTGCCAGCGTCAGATGCACCGAATTTATTATTCGGCGCATCCCAGATCTCCTTCGCATCTGTGATGTTCATATACGCATCACACAGACGGTCAGAAAGCACACTAAGAATTGTACCCCGAAAAAGTGTGGTGGCCTCTTGGAACTCTTTCTCCTTTTCAGGAGTTAGGGTTCCCTCTGATTTGCCATCCTTTACCCAGTACACGTTCATAACTGTCAGCCACAGCTGCACCTTTACTTGCCATCTCTTGAAATTTACTCCACCGAATTTCTCCGGTTTCAGAGCATCAGCAAAACGAGCCATCGATAAACCAAAGTGCCTAAAATCAGTTTTTTGGATTGTTGGAATAATTAGCACTTTCAGGTTTATTCTTAATCAAGAGATATAACATGCACAACGTCTGAGAGATAGATAAAACAGGTTGAAACCACAGAAGCACAACTTAGATACACATGCAGAAAACTACACGTATATCTCTCTGGTGTACTCGCGAAAGTGATGACTTACTGGACTTGGTCGGCGTCGCCAGACTGCTGGTCTGATTCTTGCGGCGAGGTTTGGTTCTGGTTCTCCGAATCTGACGCCGTGTTGGAGAAGGTGGTGCCGACGCAGATCGCGACGTAGTGGATTTATATAGCAAAACACGTGAGGCAAACGGATCGTGAAACGGGCCGCGACCGAGTCCAACACGATTTGTATATTCCATATCTGGCCCGGCCAGGGCAGGCCAGGCGAGCGAGCGCGTGTGATTCTCTATTTCTCTCTCCCATCACATTCTCTAGTGGGAGGGAGCAAGCTCCACTATTTAAGCATGTCCTCCACTCCTCCCACTAGCAATATGGTGCTAAAGAAATTTCACATGCCTCATCCATACATGGGCTTTTGAGATTTTTCAGGAATTATTTAGATATTAAATGGGCCAGGCCCAACAATTCTAACAGTATATCCTCAATAAACATCTTTAGAGTGGCATATTCTCAATTATTACTCTTTATAGTGGCATATAATTAATTTTGATCCCTTTGCTTGGTTGTTGCCTGCCTTGCTGGTTGTTGAATGTTGATTGTAGCAGGCTATTTGTTGATTGTTGAATGTTGCAGCTTGAGTGCTTGTTGATTGTTGAATGTTGATAATAACCTGTGGTATTTCAGCGAGTGCTTGACAGCTTGAGTAGCACGTTGCAGCTTGATTGTTTGGGCGCTCGTTTGTTATTCTTACACTTCTGTTGCTTTGGATGCTTGCTGGGCTACTGTTGGGCTAGGGCTTGGGGCAGTGGACACATGAAGAAGTGCAGTAGTGCGCTACTGTCTACTGCACTGCTCTGCGCCACTGCGCAGCAGCAACTAGCCAGCAAGCTGCGAGCCAACACCAACAGCAAGGATGCGACTGCTGAACGTCCATTGTTCTGCGGCAAACTGAATTCTCGCCACAATTCACGTCAACTTTGATATATATGATATTTTACCGATACCAGACCGAAACCGAATGGTATTTATCGATACCGTATCATATTATAATAAATACCATATAATATAAAATTACTAATATTATATTAACCATATGTATAGTATTAATCGAACCGTATAAACAGAAAAAACCAAATGTGCAACTCTAAATCTAACGGAGTTGATAGGGAATGACATATAAGGAATAAAGTGCTAGAATGTGGCCCATAGGTCTTAGGTTCATTTATGCGAAATACCAATGCACATGAAACTTTAGTAACATCTTACTAGTTGGTGCGAGTATATACCAACTTATAAGGGAGAGCTTACAAACCCCCCTGTCATGAGGCACATGGGGAATAAGAGTTTATTTGCTAGAGTCACGCGCGCGATTACGCGATTTACCGTGTTTTTCCGCGTGACTTGTGACGTGGATTTAATCCTGGCGCGTTAATCTCCTTTTTATTTTGGATTTATCTGTTCGCAAGGTAAAATCCCCGCGTTCGATTTTTGTGGATTGAACAAACGGTTCGCAATGTGTGTGCGTGGCATGCAACATGCGTCTGTTTTGTGTAGTGAGGCGGTTATGATTTCGAGGATAAAATCTCCAGGAGACGTCTAGGGGACTTCACTTATTTTTCTCTCGCGTTTCCATCTGCTGTGTTGAGTCCTCGCATGACCTTTTTCCTCGTCAACCTTCCTCTCTGCGTGCACTTGATGGAGGAAGAGCGAGATCCCCGATCCGGTTGCTGCTGTGAGACCTGCACGGGAGAGCGGCAATTAGGTTTCTGGGCAGCGCAACCGTTCGACCGCTCACGTCGGGGAACCTCGACGTCGACTACTTCCTCTACGGCCGGACGTTCCCTCTTCACGTTATCCTCTTCACAGATCCCTACGTAAGTTTCATCCTCTGAATCCAGTAGCTGCGAATGTCGTGGCTAGGGTTTCCTTGATTGCCAGTATGAATAGGCTGTTGAGTGTCTGCTTGGTTTTTCATCTGCTGTGCTACGTAATTAATTTTGGAATTGTTATAATACCTATATTTCCAACATAAAGTTTGTCAAAAATGGCGAATGCCGAACTTCATAATAATACGGAGAGATTATGAATTAGACTAACTTTTGATGATAAATAAGGAATTTTTGGGTACTCTATTAGACAACAAATCTATGCTCTGTGGCCGGTAGTTAGTACTTCCTATGTTTTTATGTAAGGCATGTAGTTTGAATGATCTTGTTTAGAAATACAAGTTGTGCATACAAAATTATTGATGTTTTTTATTTAGCCTTATTTATTGCAAAATTTTCTCTTCTATAATTATGAACAACTCTCACATTATGAGTCCTCTTTGATTCGCAGTTGGGTTCCATTTTGTTTGATTGGTCAAAATTTATCATTTTTATACAGACTATTCTGTGTAACATTTTGTAATAATTTTTTTAGGGCTTCACTAATGGACTATTAAAATATTTTTAAATTTTTTAGCCTTTTCTTGCCTTTTTTGAAATCCTTTAATTTTTTGCTCAATCAAGCCAAACCCAACCGAACCGTGATCCAAAGAGGGTCATGTTCTCTCATATTTACTATACATTTATAAATGGGTAATATGATTATTTTCTCTTAATTTTTTTATTTTATGGTTTTCTTTATGTATACTAGTTGGACGCCCATGCGATGCTACAGATTTCTAAAAGGTATTAAGGGGACAAATTATGTCTCGAAGAACATTAGTTCGCAATGGATCACATAAAAGCATCGATCTTTTATTACATTTACACAAGTAATCAATAGATCATAACAAATTAGTGTATTGCATCATACCTAACCAAACCAGAGGATCCTAATTGGTAACTACAAACTCAAGGTGCCACCCCTCAGGATTAGCAATCATATACATATTAAGATGATTTTATTCTTTGTATTAAGGTGCTCGTATAGACATATTGATAGTATAGTACAAAATTAATGATTATTTGTTAGTGTAGTCCATATACGAAAGCTTCGGTCTTCAAAATAAACAATGCCAATAGTATCCCTTATAACTATATTTTATCTTAGCTATTCCAAAAGTCATGCAACACACCTGAAAGTTTTCTGAAAAAATAAACAGTATCCACTACACGAAACGATATCAGGGTCGTCGACTGAAATATCTGTGTCGACGGTCAGAATCCGCCGAGACAAAGTTGGATCTGTGTCGGCGGTTATAATCCAAACCGATGACAAACATATAACCCGGCACGATCCTGGTCAACCAGATGATTTTTGTCGACGGTGAAACCAAACCCGACGACATAAATCGTGATGACCAATTGGCGTGAAAGAAAAATTGAATTTCGTGACCCGCCAAACTGAGTTATTTCGGTGGGCTCACACATACCGACAACACTAACCTCTAACCTCACGGTGCCTATTTAACGGCCCAGACGGGATGTCTTGACGGCGGCCCCACATGGAAGATAGAGGACTTGACTGCCATGTGGGACCAACCAGATGCTCCCGCTCGGTGACTAGCTGGCTCTGTGTCGGCGGCCTTTGTCAAGTCGTGGACACAAACCGGTCTGTACCGGTGACCTCATAACTACCGACGACACAAATGTCGAGAAAAAATGAAAAACAGGGGGGTGTAGGCGGGGCTCAAACCCGTGACCTGTTGGGACTTGGGCGAGCGTGTTGTTTGTTCATGTGGTTCTTTCGTTTTAGGGCAGGTATTGGCTTGGCCCTGACGCGACCCAGGAGGACTACGAGGCTTCCCGCCATGTGCTCGACGCCATGGCAGCAAAGACAATTAGGGACGCCATTAGGTTAACCCGCTTGGATGCGGCAAAGACCAAGCACTACAAAAAGATAGAGATTCAGAAGATGCCGAGGGCAACGACAGCTCTCGAGTACCTCAAAGCGAAGTAGTATCGATCTTGGTGTTCGGACTGGATGGACAAGTGTCCACGAGCCTGGAAGGACCTCTACAAGATGTGGGTGTCTAAAAGTGGATTGAGAGGTCGAAGAGGAACAGGGCAACAGAGATGCTAACACCGACATTTGCGCCACCTACGTAGGAGGACGGGGCATGGGTCACGCCACAAGCGATATTGTAAGTATACGAACTGAAAAGCTTTAAATATATGTTTCATGCCTACAACTAACTTTTCATATTAAACGACACGAGATGGAGACGGCCTTGAGCCCGATGCCTTCACCGTGTGGAGGCAAGCACACACGCCTCGTGTCTGACCTGACATCACACAGCCATCAATGGCGACAGCTGCCAAGGAGAAGCTTGTAAGTGAATAGTTTTAAACGCTTATCTGCCATACTTTGGCTGTTTCCGATCTAATCCATTTCATATCTTATTTGTTCGTAGGATATGTACTGAAGTTATGAAGGAGAAGCACGGCGCCGACTGTGACCCATTGAACATGGCGGTGGACCCTATGGTTCTCTACGACCAGTTCGATGGGAGGACTCATGGCAAGCTCAATGATACGGAGGGTTTGCCCGATCTTCACGACGTAGGATCAGCGAGGATAACTGGTGATCCGTGCAACTCGACAAACGACGGCGCCAACAACCGTCTTTGGTTAACGGAAGCTGCGGCGAGAGAATTCGCCCAACCACACGATATGATCGATCGTCTCACGAGACCACGAGAGTAGATGTACGTTGCTGCAATTGATCTTGAGCAAGCCAAGAGAACAACAATGAAGAGACTCCCAATTCCCACGGGATGCAATTCGCAATCAACCGGGGAACAAGAGTTCAATCTATAATCAATATGGTCTGCCGTTCTTGATACAATGGGGACTAATTAAATAAGAGACAAGGGATGACGACTAGGAGGGAGAGAGGGACGAATTCTGGTCGTCCTAGGGTTTGGTGGGGCGCCCTCCATCCGGGCCACGGCCCGATATGCTTACAAGGCCCGAGTTTGGCCCACTGGTTGGTGCAGCAACTTGTTTCGATGATTCCCAAGGCTACAAAATGAATTTTGAGGTGCGGTTGGATTCATTGGAAAGATCTCGTCGTTATCTTTCCATAGAGTCGAAGATCATCAAATTTGGACATCGTATGTGGTCTGGGCATTTGTTTGAAGGCGAGCTGCGCGTAGATGGCCAAACCTGCGCGAATTGGATCTTGGGTGCATTGGTGGCTTTCCCTGACCAGCCTGGAGTCCGACGTACACGCATCCTCCGGCTCTCCTTATGTCTTCTGCAGTGGGAATCATCATTTGAGTCGAAGTATGAGTTGTCGTTGGTGTCGTTGTAGCATTCCGGGTCGTCGCCGGACTTGTGTCTCCATCATCTTGTGGCATGGTCACCAACACCAATTCTTGTCTTGTCATCTCCCGTGTTCCTTCATACCTAAGACCAGTGAAAGTACACCCATTAGGTAGTAAACAATTCTCTGAATTAATATTAAAGGTGCTAAGAAGCGAATTCACCTGTTCATTAAGTTTCCGCACGCGCGTCGAAAGGATCGGACCTTCATATGCGAGTGTTGGCGTCGGTGCTGGCGTGGGCAGTGTAGTTGTGGTCGGTGCTGGCATGGTCGGTGTAGTAGCAGTAGGGAGGTCCTCATCATCCTCCCCCTCTTGAGAAGGAGTCGTCCTCGACTCTGTATCCTCATAGCCGAAGAACGGGGCCAAATCAGCAACATTAAAGGTTGCACTTACACCATAGTCATCGCCCGACAATTTAATCTTGTAGGCGTTGTCATTGATCTTCTGAAGTACTTTGAATGGACCATCTCCTCGGGGCATAAGCTTTGACTTGCGCTGTTTAGGAAAACGATCCTTTCGTAGATGTACCCAAACCAAATCGCCTGGCTGAAAAATCATCATCTTTCTTGTCTTGTTAACTCTGGCGGCAGTCTTTTGAGATTTCTTCTCGATCATTTCCTTGGTCTTCTCATGAATTTTCTATACAAAATCAGCTCTCTTCGATGTCTCCATATTAACTCTTTCATGCAAAGGCAGTGGCAGCAGGTCCAAGGGTGTGATTGGCTTGAAACCATACACAACCTCGAACGGGCACAATTGAGTAGTTGAATGTACAGCTCGGTTGTATGCGAACTCAACATGTGGTAAGCAATCTTCCCATTCTTTGATGTTCTTCTTAATGATGGCGCGTAGCATGGTGCTCAGTGTGCGGTTCACCACTTCAGTCTGTCCATCAGTCTGGAGGTGACATGTCGTTGAAAATAACAGCTTCGTACCTAGCTTGGACTACAACGTCTTCCAAAAATAACTCATGAACTTGACATCACGATCCGAAACAATCGTCCTCGGAATCCCATAAAGGCGTACGATCTCCCTGAAAAACAGGTTAGCTACATGCGACGTGTCGTCGCTCTTGTGACAGGGGATAAAGTGTGCCATCTTAGAAAACCGATCCACAACAACAAAAACAGAATCACTACCCCTCTTAGTCCGAGCTAGTCCCAAAACAAAATCCATGCTAATATCTTCCCAAGGGGCATTAGGAACAGGAAGAGGAGTATACAAACCGTGTGGATTCAACTTCGACTTAGCTTTGTGGCACGTCGCACAACGCTGTACATACCTGTCAACGTCACGTCTCATCTTTGGCCAATAGAAGTGATTAGCTAGCATAGCGAACGTCTTGTCACGTCCAAAGTGACCCATCAATCCACCTGCATGTGATTCTTGCAACAACAACAAACGAACAGAAGAGTTTAGAATACACAGTTTGTTAGCTCGAAATAAAAATCCATCATGGACATGGAACTTGTCCCATCCTTTTCCCTCTTTACACTTCAAATATGGTTCTTTAAATTCAGTATCAGAAGCATAAAAGCTCTTTCAATGTTGCAAATCCAGTTACTTTCACATCAAGGTGATTAAGTAAAACACATCGACGAGACAAAGTATCAGCAACAATGTTTTCTTTTCCTGTCTTGTACTTCACAATGTATGGGAAAGACTCAATGAATTCAACCCATTTAGCATGTCGACGGTTCAATTTAGTTTGACCTTTCAAATATTTCAAAGCTTCATGATCAGAATGAATGACAAATTCTTTAGACCAAAGGTAATATTGCCACGTTTCAAGCACACGAACTAGAGCATACAATTCTTTATCATAAACAGGATAGTTCAATTGTGCTCCGATAAGTTTTTCACTGAAATAAGCAACGGGTTTTCCTTCTTGCATAAGCACACCACCAATACCTATTCCACTAGCATCACACTCAATTTCAAATGTTTTGGTGAAATCAGGTAAAACAAGCAATAGTGCCTCAGTCAAACGTTTCTTAAATTCTTCAAAAGCTTTTTCTTGTGGTTCTCTCCAAACAAATGTGACACCTGTCTTAGTGAGTTCATTCAATGGGGCGGCAATGGTACTAAAATCACGCACAAAACGTCTATAAAACCCAGCTAACCCATAAAAGTTTCTAACCTGACTAACATTAACAGGTGTAGGCCAATTCGTAATTGCTTCAATTTTTGACTGATCTACTTCAATTCCTTTTCCCGATACAACAAAACCCAAGAACACGACCTTATCAGTACAAAACATACACTTCTCAAGATTAGCGAATAACCTCTCATTTCTAAGAACATCCAAAACAAGTTTAATATGCGCAACATGCTCTTCAAGGTTCTTGCTGTATATCAAAATATCATCGAAGTAGACAACAACAAATTTTTCAATGAATGCTCTCAAAACATGATTCATAAGGCGCATGAATGTATTAGGGGCATTAGTCAAACCAAAGGGCATTACCAACCACTCGTACAATCCAAGTTTAGTTTTAAAAGCAGTTTTCCATTCATCACCAGTTTTAATTCTTACTTGATAGTATCCACTACGCAAATCAATCTTAGAGAATACAAAAGCACCGCTCAATTCATCAAGCATATCATCTAGCCTAGGAATAGGATGACGATAGCGAACATTGATATTATTAATGGCGCGACAATCAATGCACATTCTCCAAGTGCCATCTTTCTTAGGAACCAAAATCACAGGAACAGCACAAGGGCTAAGGCTTTCACGTACGTACCCCTTGTCAAGAAGCGCTTGTACCTGTCGTTGAATCTCCTTTGTTTCCTCCGGATTGGTGCGATAAGCAGGGCGGTTTGGGAGAGGTGCCCCTGGCACCAAGTCGATCTGGTGCTCAATCCCTCGTGACGGCGGTAAACTAGCGGGTGCCTCCTCCAGAAACACATCTTCATATGCCTGTAAAACATCGGAGACAACACTAGGAAGAGAGGTTAAGTCGTTAGTCGACAGCAAAGCGTCTTTGTACAAGAGTACATAGAACGCATGTTCTGGATTTTCTCTCAGTTCCTTCACATCTGACTTGGTAGCTAATAGAACAAGCTTGTCTCCCATATGCTTGAACGATCCAGGTGCCACTGCAGAAGGTGGCACGTGACTTGTGCTCACAATGCTCAATTGTTTGTCCTTCTCAGGGGGTTTCACTACTGGTTTTTGCATGCTTGATGCAATGTTTTGGTTAGGCGTCATTGGAAGTAGCTTGATGTTCTGCTCTTTCCACTTGAATGAATAGGAATTGACATGTCCATCATGCACCACACACCGATCAAACTGCCACGGGCGTCCCAAAAGCAAATGACACACTGTCATTGGTACGACATTGCATTCCACTGTGTCTGTGTACCCGCGTATGGTGAACTTGACACGAACCATGTGCTGAATTTTCACATCTCCGCAGTCACTAAACCACTGAACATGATACGGATGCGGATGTTTGAGCATAGACAGACCAAGCATCTGGCACATCTCTATACTGGCAAGATTGTGACAGCTTCCGCCATTAATGATCACCTTTATAAGCTTACCATTTACCTTAGCCTTGGTTTGAAACAAATTGCACCTTTGCACATTGCTATCTTCCTTTACTTGTACGCTGAGTGCTCGGGTTACCACTATGGTGACTCTTTTAGAGGGTTCATATTCGGTGTACTCTTCATCTCTAGCAGCTTCTTCATTGTCCAATGGTGCTTCATCTTCTGTCTCATAGTCGCCATCTTCGGTGATGAGCATTGTGCGGCGATTTGGGCACTCTCGAGCTACATGACCACGTCCCAAACATTTGAAACATTGCACGAAATCTGCGGCATTGAAGTCATCGATCTGTGGAAGAGGTGCCCACTTTCTTTGGCATGGGGAGCTAGCAGCACTAGCATTGGCGAGATCGCTTTCTTTGGGGTTGTCAATGGTGATGACTTGTTGCCCATCGACACCGATTTGGGCGTGAAGCGGTTGGGATGTGAATGCAATGTTCCTTTTATTCTCTGTAGTATTTGGACTTTCGGCTTTAGTGGCTTGATGGACCGGTTCTCGCATGTTGGTGTATGGCTGAAATTCAACAATTTTCTTGATAGAATAATTCAACCCTGACAAAAATCTGGCCATCGTCTGCTCCTCAACTTCTCGAATATTCATGCGGATCATGCATGTTTCCATCTCTTTATAGTACTCCTCCGCAGTACGAAGCCCTTGTTTCAAATTCTGCAGCCTATCAAAGAGATCACGTTTGTAGTGTTGTGGAACAAAACGTGCTCTCATCTCAACCTTCATGGCAACCCATATTGCAATGGGTGGCTCGCGGTTCTCACGTCTCTTGTTCTGCACTTGTTCCCACCAAATTAATGCATAACCATCGAACTCAAGTGATGCCATGGCAAGCTTCTTCTCTTCTGAATAATTGTGCATGCGGAATATCTTGTCAACCTTCAGTTCCCATGTGAGGTACTCTTCGGGATCAACACCTCCTATAAATGTGGGCATCTTAAACTTCAACTTGCCAAACCTTTCTTCATCGTTGCCATTACGGCCTCGACGATCATTGCGAGCTTGGAGAGGCGCGCGGGCATTAGGGAGTGCAGCGTTGCCTCGACGCCCTCCTCCTGGTGGTGGATGTTCAACAACTTCTTCGTCATTTTCATCAATGACATCATCATCATCATGATATGGACGCATGTTGGCGGCTCGATGTGCTCGTAGCTCTTCAACTAGTGTAGTCTAAAGTCGGCCGATGCCATCATGAAGATCCGCAACTTGTTGATTTAGGCCATTCTCTAGATTCTGGACTGATGTCTTGACCCCTTCAACCATCTGTGTAGTACGTGCTTCCAAGGCAGCCATCTCACGTTGTAAAGTATCATGAAGTTCTTGCAGCTCCAACCTGGTTATGTTGTTGCCTTGAACATGGGAGTCGCCTGACATGGTTAATAACAAGAAAACAAAGCTAGCGAAGGTTAGTTATAAAACTGTATTTGTGGACTCACTCAACCTCACCTTCTCTTACCAACCGAAGTTCTGGTGGCTTCGCCTGATCTCTGCAAACGGCACTTACCCTCGTGGTCAGAGACAAACACAACGTGATAGATCAAGCGAATGCAAATCGAGCTTTGTTACCGACAGCTGCTTTTATGTGGAGCTTGGGATGAAAATCCTACTCAATCTTTAATTCTAGATATTGTTCAATTAAGTATTTATCCAATGAGATATCAATTGCTATCGTTGCTGATCACAAGTATGTATAGGAACGCACACAACAAAGATAATGGAACTTATGCAATCAAATAAGTGAGCAAACAGTGATAAAGCTCTATTGCACAAGTTATGGAGAGACTCTAGCTTAAAATAAAAGCACAACAGGGCACTTGATTGCTCAGATTAAAGTCGGCAAGCTCTCTTTCCAATTCGTTTTTTTTTGTGCACTTTTTTTTTTCTTTCGTTCTTCCTTTTTTTTTTTTTTTGCACTTCAAACACTTTTAATACAGCGAGATCAACTCCAAAAAGATAATATGGTAATATTATGAGCAGCCCAAAGCTTAACCTAAAGCTAGTCTTAATAGGTGCAAAGTGTTCACAATGGATAGGTTTTGGTTCGCCGTTACTTTTCTGCACAGCAAGAAAGATTGAAATTTTTCACAATATTAGAGGCCGAATTAGAAAATCTCACTATGGAAATAATTGTGGGGAATTTCGTTAGCTTTCCAGAACATCCGAGAACGCGACAATCCGAGTTCGTATGCTCCAGATGACCAAAACACTGACTGATTGTCAATTTGATTACGGGAAGAAAAAAAAGTGACGCGAAAAAAGATATGATCAGCAGCTAAAGCAACGAATCTAATGGATGAAAACCAAATTAAACTCACCAAAACTTAGATCAACTAAGGTTAAAGACTCTTTTTATGGCTTTTTGTGTATAGGACAAAAAAAAACTAAATAACTAGGGTAATTTGATCCTACCGTGTCAACCGATGCTCTGATACCAAGATGATACGGAGGGTTTGCCCGATCTTCACGACGTAGGATCAGCGAGGATAAGCGGTGATCCGTGCAACTGATTTAAACGACGGCTCCAACAACCGTGCTGGTTAACGGAAGCCTGCGACGAGAAAATTCGCCCAACCACACGATATGATCGATGCATCTACGAGACCACGAGAGTAGATGCACGTTGCTGCAATTGATCTTGAGCAAGCCAAGAGAACAACAGCGGAAGAGACTCTCAATTCCCACGGGGATGCAATTCGCAATCAACCGGGGAACAAGAGTTCAATCTATAATCAATATGGTCTGCCGTTCTTGATACAATGGGGACTAATTAAATAAGAGACAAGGGATGACGGCTAGGAGGGAGAGAGGGACGAATTCTGGTCGTCCTAGGGTTTGGTGGGGCGCCCTCCATCCGGGCCACGACCCGATATGCTTACAAGGCCCGAGTTTAGCCCACTGGTTGGTGCAGCAACTTGTTTCGATGATTCCCAAGGCTACAAAATGAATTTTGAGGTGCGGTTGGATTCATTGGAAAGATCTCGTCGTTATCTTTCCATAGAGTCGAAGATCATCAAATTTGGACATCGTATGTGGTCTGGGCATTTGTTTGAAGGCGAGCTGCACGTAGATGGCCAAACCTGCGCGAATTGGATCTTGGGTGCATTGGTGGCTTTCCCTGACCAGCCCGGAGTCCGACGTACACGCGTCCTCCGGCTCTCCTTATGTCTTCTGCAGTGGGAATCATCATTTGAGTCGAAGTATGAGTTGTCGTTAGTGTCGTTGTAGCATTCCGGGTCGTCGCCGGACTTGTGTCTCCATCATCTTGTGGCATGGTCACCAACACCAATTCTTGTCTTGTCATCTCCCGTGTTCCTTCGTACCTAAGACCAGTGAAAGTACACCCATCAGGTAGTAAACAATTCTCTGAATTAATATTAAAGGTGCTAAGAAGCGAATTCACTTGTTCATTAAGTTTCCTGGCATGTGCGCGAGTGACTGGACCCTTATATGCGAGTGTTGGCGTCGGTGCTGGCGTGGGCGGTGTAGTTGTGGTCGGTGCAAGCATGGTCGGTGTAGTAGCAGTAGGGAGGTCCTCATCACTCAACTTCATGAACTTCGTTGTGGTGCACGACTTGTACAGGAGAGAGGTCAAGGCGCGTTGACAGCAGGCCTCCTCCTTCTCCCGTGCCCAGCTGGAAGCCTAGAAGAAGCTAATCGAGGAGTTGCAGCTTCAGAGGCAGGCGGACGAGTAGTGGTGGCAGGCGGAAGAGCAGCGGAGGCAGAAGGAGAGAGGATAGGAAGCGGTTCGAGGCCCTCCAGCAACAGAAACTCTGGATGTTCCAGTATTTGCAGCATGTATGCATGATCGTATACGTCAATTGGTTCTCATTCCATGTTTCAGATGCTAACATACAATCCATAGTCATTGCAGGGGGTGGGACCTTACAGTCAGCCGCAGATGCCACCTCCGCACCCTTACGTCTTCACATAGACGTCAGGAGCCCCGGCGACACATGCCAGCGCTCCCACCCAGCTCGTGCTGTCGGCCACGTTCCCATGTTCCAATTCGGCCCTACACTAGCGGCTTCTCCATGGGTAAGGCATTTTTCCCGATTATCACAAAAAATTCATACAAGTGCACAAATGCACAAACATCTTGAAAATTGTGGCTTCCTTTAATTTTACAGGTATTTGCTCAGTTGCACTTGCGCTTGCGACTAACGCTCCGTAGGGAGGTGACTCTAGTGGCACAAGATCTGTCGCGGAGGAGTTTGTCGACAACATCTTTGTCGATCCTGGTTTAGATAGGTCGCAAAACAATTAGCTAGTTTATAATCAGTTTTCTCTGTTTTATCTTCCATCTAACCTATATGGAATGTGTTTGCACTCTATGTACTCGTTATGAACTTCCATTCTTGACAATTGTGGCAATTTTTTATGGTTCTAGTCATTTCAGTCGTTTTTATCGATATTTTTGGATTTCGACTTATTTGGATGAATATGTGTTTGAAAATATGGTGTCGACCACCTATGAATGTGGAATTATGTGCGTATGTGGTTCGGAAAATTGGGAAATATGTATCTATGGGGAATGAGGTTTTTTTACAGGTACAACTTGGCCCTGTATGTAGCCGCCAACATGGACAAAATCTAGCTGCGCCTAGACAGCCTACATAAATGGGTCTGTGTCGGTATAAGCCGCCGACACAGATTGTGTTTAGGAAAGGGTTTAAATCGTGTTTTTCGTGATTTCGTGGCAAGGCCCAAAAAAGCTATAAAAGCTATAGCGGGCTATCGCATAATCTATTCTATTTAGCGTTTCAACATGAAAATCTTATAAAATATGAAATATTTGATTAATATTAGTCAAATCCAACTAAATAAGTACATGTTATTTTAGCAATACTTGTAATCTAATGCATGTCCATATGTTCGTAATTAATATATCGTAATATATTATTTTACAAGTTCATTATAGAGAAACTTGACTAAGTGATCATTTATTAGTTTTATATCAATAGTATCATCATGTAAGGTTCAATGATGTAAGAATGAGTGAGAACATAACTAAAAATCTAATTTATGGTTGGATTTTTAAAGGAAATTTTAAAAAGTGCCATAGCGGAGCTATAGCGGTTATAAAAATAGTGGAGATAACACCCAATTTAGCGGCTGTAGTGGGCATAGCTGTATTTGCGGAATTTTGATACTTAACATAGCGTTTTACGACCAAAAAAGCTATAGCGAAGCTATCGCGAAGCAATAGCGGGCTATTTAAATCCTTGTGTTTAGGTGAGCATAACGGCCACCTGACAGGGGCTGTGTCGTCGGTCAGTTTACCTCCATCGACAAAGAACTGCCACGTGACGCCCAACGGTCTGACTGCGGGGCCCACGCGGCAGAGTGCCGTCTCCGAAATTGTGTCGTTAGGTTGGATCAATGTCGGCGGTTGCGTTGGACCGCCGACATAGTCCAACCATAGGTGGCCGGCCCTGGAATGTGTTTTGATCGACGTGTTTGTTGCGGGCTGATGACATAAATGGGCGGTGTCGTCGACGTTGTGTCGACGGACCTTTGTCAGTGGCCGGCCAACAACAGATACCTGTGTCTGCGGTATTTGTGGTTGTGTCGATGACCTTGGCTACCGCCACAATTCTTGTACTGATCTCATCATGAATCACGATGATCCTCATGTTTCCGAACTTTGTATCCAACCTGCAGACCGTTTGTGAAGTTGCTTGTTATGTACACGTAGGCCCTAGTCAGCGTACGATAGGTTAAGATTATCTAGTTAAAAATAATAGTGCTCGAAAATACTATTCACGCTCACTGTTCGCGCACGTGACGTAACCCATGGAGAAATAGCCTGTATTGGTTGTTTTTTAAAAAGATTAGATTAAGATGGTTGCCTCAAGCGTTGCTTCCTTAGACCATATATAAATGCACATACTTAGAGAGATGCTTACAAAGAAAACCGGTATTTTGCCACATGCACTACTAGAGAAATGGACTAATTTACCGACACATCAGTACCGGTTGGTGGTTCATAGCAACAGTAGCAATTTTAGACTTTTAGTACCAGTTGGAGACAACAATAAAGATACCTTTTGCAGACGGGTATAGCCAACTGGCGCACGGACTTATCAGTACCGGTTTGTAATACGAACCCATACTGATATGGTCTCTCGTTACAGCAAACTTAAAAAAATGCATATATTACTCTAATCAATATTCGTGGGTGGGTGGATGGGTTGGTTAGAAGGGTGAGTGGAGAGTCATGTAGTGGCATGAGATCACAGGTTCGAGTCTTGGGTTCGCCATATTTTTAAAATATTTCAGTGGCTACAGTCCCGGTTCTCCCAACCGGGACTAAAAACCTAGCCCGAATTTAATATCCCGGTTAGGAAAACCGGGACTAAAGCATATTCCCAACCGAGACTAAAGGCCATTTGCGTAGCAGTGATGATAGCATCTCATGCTTAAATGGGGAGAAGAGACGCTTAACTAAGCATCAATGTTTAGAAGGTGCTTAGTGCAAGTTGTAAAATATGAGCACCTATGTGATCACCTTTGCATTGTCATATAACTTTTCTACTTAGGCGCTTAACTATCTATCTTTAAACATTAATGCATAAACACCTTGTATTGTATATGGTTAGGGATGTGATCGGATCGGATAAGGTCGGATATCGTTCTATTCATATCCGTATCCATATTTTTTTACTGGATACAGATTCGAATATGGATGTGTCGAATATGGATACAAATTCGAATAATACTAGGATAACATTGGTTCCGAATACGGAGAGTATACAGATCGGATAAGACAAAGATACGGATATTGTTAATCGAATAGTTAAAATTAATTTTCAAAAATCCGTTCCAAATTTTAATATGGTCAAAATTTAAATTTAAAAGTGGAAATTTATAACATTAGTAAAAGGAATACATTAGAAAGTCTATACACGAATATTATGGAGTTAGTCTAGATTTTAAAACTCATAAAATAAATTTAAAAGTTGGGAAATTATCAATAAAAAATGTAGAAATACATTTAAAAAATTACAGAAATACATTTGAATAATATCCCTATTTTATATTCGGATATTATCCAAACAAAAACTCGGATAGTTTTTATCCACTGAATAATCAGTGCTTCGTATTCATATCCATATCCACGCCAAACTATCTATATCCATATCCTTATCCGTAAAAATAGTCGAATATCCATAAAACTATCCAAATCACTATCCGATCAATTCGGTCGGTCGGGTGGTCGGATAATATCCGTACCATTTCCACCCCTATACATGGTCTTAGGGTGGTCGGATAATATCCGTACCATTTCCACCCCTATACATGGTCTTAGTGTTTAAGTCGACCCTATAAAACGGCCTCCATGCATCCATTATCATTTATATTGACCTACGACATTATAGCATTGAAAATTTGCTTAAATTTCATATTTTCAGCCACCACTTTTTCATTTCATATATCATCAACAGGAATAGCTGCAACAATGGCATATGAAATTAACTTCTACGGAGACTTGCTAGTAATGTCAATACTCGGCCAACGGATTTGCAGACTGACTTGATAAAATGACATTGTTCATTCGAGAGTCTTATACAAAAGTGATATTTACAAAGGCCTAATTCAAAATGGTCAGGTTAAAACTATTTGCAGAGAGAGATATATTTACCTCTCATAGGCCTTGTTTGTTTCAGATTAATGTTGAGTTGCGTTTTACTGTAGCAAATTTGTGACCCACTCGAAATATGTTTTAAAAAATTCAAAAAATTATAAAAAAATTATTTTGCGAACTCTAAGAAGAACTATTTAAAACCCCACAAAAATAACTACAAAATATTGCAACATTTGGTCTATACAAAAATAACAAATTTTCATTTAATTTAATTTAATTTTATCTAATCTGAAACAAACAAGGCCATAGTTATAGGAAATGGAAGCCTTTTCTAAATGCCACCTTTGAATATTTTCTGCATTTATACACCTGACGGTACCCAGTGGTAAAAGCATCATCAATCTTCAAGTAAAAGCATAATTAGGTGATGAGCTCAAGCACATATCACACTAGCGTGGATCGATTCGGTAGGCTTTCACCTCCGAATGTTGAGAAGGCATACTCGGCCCCGAGGATACAGGAACCGAGGCACTTGGAGTCGCCCTGCAGTACACCTTAAATATTGAATTTAAAATCCGATTTGAGTTTTCAGACTAAAATTTGAATCACTTTTTTCAATTTAGGTTGATTTTAAATTTCATATCAATTTTTCAAACTTTCCTGATACCTGAACTGAAAATACTACTTGAGTTTTCAATCTAAAATTTGAATTGAATTTAAATTTGGTTTGAATTTTGAATTCAAAAATTGATTTAGATTTTTATTTGATTAAATTCAAATGTTAATGTAGTTTGAATTTAAAATTCAATTTGAATATTCAATGAAATTTGAATGTTAAATTAAAATTTGATTTGATTGTTGAACTTAAAATTAAGTTTAGTTTAAATCATCCAAAATAAAATTGTCGGTGTAATAAATACCCGGGTACAAAGAGTCCTGAGAAGATCAAGTGGGCCCAGCGTCGGCGCTTCAAGCGAGCCCAGCGTCGGTGAGGCGAGCAAGGCCCAGTAGCGTGGGCAAGCCCTCGGCTCAAGGCGGGCCCCAGCGCGTCGGCGAGCGAGCAAGGCCCAGTGCGTGGGCGAGCCCCAGCGCTTCAGCGAGGGCCCCACGAAGCGGACGACTGTGTCCCCGTGGTGGGCGAGCTCATCATTGCGTCGGCGAGGCCCGTCGTCGGCGGGCGTGTGGGCGAGCCCTCGGCGACGTAGGGTCTCCCAGCTGCTAAAGTGGGGCCCGCAGGCGTGGAGTGTTCGAAAGAAGTCTTCGGCGAAGGCTCCCTGCTGCAATCTGGCGCATTGTGCGACATCACGCAGCGGATAGACGGTGAAGAAATGATTACGCTTCTGATGACTCCTGCAGTGCGGCGCGGCTGCCGCGTGGTGCGGCGGAATTGACCGGCAGAGAGAAGGTTTGCTTAAGATGGCCGCCGTGTCGGAAGGAGCAGTGGCCCCACCCATGATCTCACCGGCGTGTCATGCGGGTCGAGGCCACTTGCGGCACGCGAGGCGGCGCCGCGGCGTGCGGCGGCAACGCACGTTTTCGTCTCTTCGTCGTGTCTGTCGATTGTACTAAGAGTATCAGATCGCCTACCCTTCCGGCTCTCTCCGCCGGTTCAAAGCTTGTATAAAAGGGCAAGAGAGAGGGAGGGTATGCGTTCGATAGACACGGTTCGCAAGCATTCGTAAACACATCTCATTCAACCACAAAAAGAGCTAAGGCTCGGCGGGAGTAGGATTATTACCCGCGAGGGTCGAAACAGGTAATCCCGTGTGTCGCTTTTCTGCGTCCGCGCTCAATCGGCGAGCTCGGCCGATAGGCTAGCGGGATAGAAATCGACTAGGGGTGTGATCCGCGATGGTTGAGCGGTGAACACGCCGTCGATGGCGCGCGCCGGTAGGGCGCAAGCTTGTTCGAGTTCTTGACCTCTCTTGACGATAATGGCGGATCGGCGATCGCGATGGACGAGGCGGCCGCTAGAGCCGCTGACGCTGCGTCGGCCGCGGCAATGGCGATGGATCAGCCGGCGACGGTCGCCCCGCTAAGCGAGGCGGCGCGCCGCCTCGGCGAGTGCACTCGACACAGAACCTCCATGCGGCCAGGGCCCTGCTGGACAACCCACCGGTTCCGGTGACTCCGGACTCCCCGGCGGCTCTGTGGTTGGCCAGTTTGGCCCGCTACGTCGACGCCGCCGCGGCGGTGGTGCAAGTCTCTGGAGGGGCGGGAACCGGCGTTTCCGCTTCTTCTCGTTCTTTCCTGTCCTCGCACACCTCTCGCAGATCTCCTAGCGGGAGAGAGCGAGCCGAGACAACAGAGGCGGCGACTCCTCACGGGTTCGACCTAGCAGGCGTACAAGTGGGCCAGATCTCCGGTCCCACTTGGAGGACCGCCATCTGCGACGCGGAGAAGACTTGCGCGACAAGCTCCGCAGCCAGCACGACAGAGAGCGCGACCGCGCTGAAGGCTGTCGTTGTTTATGGGACCAACAAGGGACTCCCGTGGGACCGCTTCCGCCGAAGAGGGCGGTGCTTCTTGGCGCCGACCGAACGAGCGGGGAAGCGGCGGATCTGCCAGCGTCCGTGAGCAGGAGGCTCCCGACGTTGGGTGCCGCACCTTTTCGAAGGAGCTGCGTCGCGTCCAGTGGCCGGAGAGGTTCCGGCCCACCCCCATCGAGAAGTATGATGGCTCCACCAACCCTGACGAGTTCTTGCAGATCTACACTACGGTGATGCGGCCGGTGGAGGGTCGGGAAGGTTACGCGAACTACTTCCTGCAGTCCTCACCGTGAGCCCGCTCTTGGCTCATGAACCTGCCCCCGGAGTCTGTGGGGTCGTGGAAGGAGCTCTCGGAGCTCTTCATCACCAACTTCCAGGGCACATTTGAGCAGCCCGGAGTCGAGCACGACCTCCATAACGTGGAGCAGAAGAAGGGAGAGTCGCTGCGCGACTACATCCGGCGCTTCAGTCAGGTCCGCAACACCATCCCTGACATCTCCATCGACGCCGTCGTCACGGCATTGAGGAGAGGCGCCCGAGACCCTAGGGTCAAGGAGAAGATGGCCACCCGCAAGATCAAGACGACGGAAGAGCTCTTCACCCTGGCGCACAAGTGCGCCCTTCAGGCGGAGGCTCGCGTCCGTCCGGCTACACGGGCGGGCACAGCTACGGGCGGCGAGGCCGGGACCTCGAAAAATTCCGGCAGACAAGGACAAGAAGAAGCGCAAGGCGCCGAGACCGACAGGTCATGGCCAGCCGATGACGACGACGACGACGACGAAGGCGGCGCCGCCGCTGGCAGAAGCTTGGCGGCACAAGAAAGCAGCAGTGGAGGCCGCCGCGCGGCGGCGACGGCGGCGGAGGGACGGTCCCGCAGGGCGGCCCCGCTGACGCGACGGCGGGCGAGCCGCCGTCCCGCGAGTGGAGCGGGGCTTCTCGCCCATTCACCGCGAATAGATTCCCATGACTTGGCGGATTGCCATGTCATCAACAAGTTAGTGGACAAGCGCGTCCACAAGTAGCAGCAAGCGTCCGGCAGCGGCAAGGGCAAGGAAGCGGCTTCGCTTGGCTTCTAACAGGCGGAACGCAAAGTTGCCGTCATCCACGGCGGATCGGCCACCTATCCGTCTCACGCTAGCTTTAAGCGTGCGACGAGAGAGGTGTGCGCCGTCGTGCCCAGCTTTGGGTCAGCAAGGCGGTGGCGTGGTCGAACAACCGATCGCGTTGATCGAGCCAATCACCCACCCGATCTGCGCCGACCTGGACAACTCCGATCGTGGTTGCGCCCACGGTCCGGAATGTAAAGCTAGGGCGGTCTTTGGTAGACGGAGGAGTTCCTCAACCTCCGTCCGCCGGTCGCCAAGGCGCTCAGATTCAGCGGCAGGAGCTTCGACCGGCGCCCCATTCTTGACATCGCGCGGGCCGAGTCCGTCCATTGGCGCGTCGACCTCCGGTGACGTTGGAAACTCGACAACTTCCGCACCGAGATGCTCGAGTTCGAGGTGGCGGACTTCGACCTCCCTACAAAGCCATACTAGGTCGGTGGCGCCGACCAAGTTCATGGCGGCACCGCCACTATCGTACATGGTGGTGAAGATTCGAGGCGGCCGCCCCATCGTTTTGAAAGTGGACGCCGGAGGCGCTCGCTGCGACAAGGACGCTCTCGCTTTGGCGAAGCGTCGGTGCCGAAGGCGAGGCCGACTGCAGGAGCTCCTCCGCGAAGACCCGTGCCTACCCGGTTCGTCGCGGAGGTTAAGCGGTCTTCTGGCGAAGTCGACCCGGCGAAGACCGTTCGGGTGGCGCCTCTCGGCGCCAAATAGGAAGCGCGCTCGTCTCCTTCCTCGATCTAACGCAGACGTGTTTGCGTGGCAACCGTCCGATATGGTGGGGTCCCTGTGAGGTGATTGAGCACAAATTGGCGGCGTTCCCGACGCGCGACCGGTCATGCAGAAGGTCCGGAAGCAGTCGGTGGAGCGCCAGAAAGTTATCCGCCAGGAGGTGGATAAGCTCTTAAGGGCGGGTCGTCGCGATGTCGCCCATCGGTGGCTCGCGAACCCGTCCTCGTCAAGAAATCAACAGACGGTGGAGGATGTGCGTGGACTTCACCGACCTCAGCGAGCGTGCCGAAGGACCCGTACCGCTGCCCGCGCCGATCTCATCGTCGACTCAGCGGCGGGTGCGGCGGTATGCTTTACGGATGCGTACTCCGAGTACCACCAGATTAGCATGGCCGAAGAAGATGAAGAGGCGCCTTTGTGACTCCCATGGGCGTCTACTGCTACACAAGGATGGCGTTCGGACTGAAGAATGCAGGCCCAACTTATCAGAGGGCCATGCACATCGCTCATCGCCCTCAAATAGGGCAAAACCTGGAGGTGTATGTCGACGACCTGGTGGTGAAGTACAAGAAGGCGGAGGAGTTGATCGGCGACCTAGGAGAAACCTTCGCCAACCTGAGGAAGTACTGCATCAAGCTTAATCCTGAAAAATGCGTGTTCGCCGTTCCGTCGGGCAAACTGCTGGGATTCCTCGTCTCCCAGAGTGGGATTGAGGCGAACCCTGACAAGATCGCAGCGATCGAGAACATGAAGCCCCGACGCGACTTGGCGGATCACGCTTAGTGGGTCGCTTGACCTCCCCTGGGCGCTTTATAGCTCGCTTTGGGGATAAAAGTCTCCCACCGCTCAAGCTCCTAAAGAAGACCAACCAGTTCGAGTGGACGGCGGAGGCGCAGGAGGCGTTCGACGGGTCAAGAAGTATCTCACCTCCCTGCCGTCTTTGGTCGCCCCAGACCAGGCGAGCCGCTGATCCTCTACGCCGCAAACCCCTAGGCGGTCGGCCTTGGTCTTTGGTGGCGGAAAGAGAAGGCGTTCAGCATACCATTTACTACATCGACAAAGTCCTCCACGATGTTGAAACAAGGTATTCACAACACGAAGTTGCTCTCACGCCGTCTTGTGGCGTCCGGCTCGTCACTACTTCGAGGCGCGAAGTCACGGTGTTGACCAAGTACCCTGCGGAGGTCCTCTTCAACCGCGAGGCGACGGGTCAGACGCCAAGTGGGCCATGGAGTGGCGAGTCGATCTCAAGTTCGTTCCCGACGGCCATCAAAGGGCAAGCTCTGGCGGAGTTCGTTAGCGAGTGGACTCCGGCGGACACAGAAGCTGAAGACACCCCAGCACCCTCGCCGTGGACTCTCTTCTTTGTGACTCATTCCATTTGGAGAAATTTGGTGGCGTCGTCCTGGTGTCTCCCACCGGCGATGTCGTCCGGCACCTGGTGGTGCTGGACTTCCGCGCCACCAACAACGTCGCGGAGTATGAAGGATTGCTCGCCGGGCTCAGGGTGGCTTCGACCCTTAGCATCCGGCGGCTACAGGTAAAAGGCGACTCTCTCCTGGTCATCAACCAGGCGAGGAAGGATTTCACCTGCTCGGATCTCGTCATGGCGGCCTACCTGGCGGAGGTGCGCCGGTTGGAGCGGCATTTCGAGGGCTTGGGCTTTGCGCACGTTCCTCGCCGCGACAACTACATGGCGGATGAACTGTCCCAAATTGCCTCATCAAGGGCACCTGTTCCGGCTGGGGTCTTTGAAGAAAGACTTACACGGCCGTCCGTCGCAGCCCCCAATCCTGGCGGGGATGACGCTTTCCCTGACGCAGCTCCCACATCTGGAGGAGACGTCACCAATCCTGCTGCAGCTCCCCGGTTGGAGGGAGGAGGCGGAAGAACTGCTGAGGCGGTCGAGGCGGAAATGCCAGGCCAGACAGAGTACGTCGGCGACAATGTACAGAACGTCGTCACACTCGTCCGGGAAGGTCAGTGGATGGATCCGATCCTAGCTCAAGCTCCGGACCACCGCCGACGACGTGCCGTACCCTGTCATACCTCGGCAGCGGCACGTTTTCGTCTCTTCTGTCGTGTCCTGTCAGTGTACTAAGAGTACTGTACTGCCTACCCCCTTCGGCTCTCTCTCCCAGTTCAAAGCTTGTATAAAAGGGCAAGAGAGAGAGGGGAGGGGGTACGTTACGATACACGCAGTTCGCAAGCATTCTGTAAACACATCTCATTCAACCACAAAAAGGAGCTAAGGCTCAGCAGGAGTAGGATTATTACGCACGAGGGGGTCCGAACCTGGGTAATCCCCGTGTGTCGCTCTTTGCTGCGTCCAGCGCTCAATCGAACTGAGCTCGGCCGATAGGCTAGCAGGATAGAAATCTGACTAGGGGTGTGATCCGCAGTGGTTGAGCGGTGAACACGCTGTCAAAAATCATACGTAAGGTAAAATTTTCTCAAGATATAAAAGTGTTATTTGATGGTATTTGAATACTTGAACCATTCTATGTCATCGCATACGAGAACCAAACAAAATCTTATATGATCATATTCAACCTACCAAACATCTCGCTTGAATCATACCGTACGGAAACCATCTCACTCAGATTGTATCATTCCATACAGGTTTAACCTGGTACAAACAACCAAACACATCCTTAAGGAATCAAAGACTATTGTGGTGGTGCAGGTGGGCACAGGCCTAGGTCAAGGTAAGGCGACGTGCAGCGCCGGCTAGGTGTGCTACCAGCATGGAAGCAGCACCCTTGGGTGTTGTTTGTTTCGACTTAAATTAAATTACATGGAAATTTTTTATTTATATATAAGTCAAATGATGTAATACTTTATATTTATTTTTGTGGGGTTTTAAATTGTTCTTCTTAAAGTACGTAAAATAATTTTTCATAATTTTTTGAACTTTTTAAGACATGTTTCTAGGGTTCAACAAAACTCAAACAAACAAAGCCTTGGTCCTATTTTGTTTAGGCCATGTTTGTTTGAGCTCAGATAATCTAAAAATCTGCTTCCAAAGAAAAACCATCCAAAACTTGCTTTCTCATATCATAGTACAATTTGAGTTTTTGGGGGGCTTTTGGCTTCTTGAAACGGGGTTTCAAAAACTGTTTGTTTGTTTGGGTATCTAGCTTCTAAGGTTAGAAGCTCAAACAAACAGGACTTTAAGCTGCAGCTTCTCTAAAAGCTGCTTCTGGCTTTTGACTATGAGAAGCTAGCTTTTACAATCTGCAAAAGCTAGAAAAGCCATCCAAAACTTGCTTCTCAGGTCACAATACAATTTGGGCTTCTAAGGTTTTTGGTTTCTTGCAAAAGCAAGTTGTTTGTTTGAGTTTCTAGCTTTTGAGGGATAGAGCTGGCTAGTATCTCAAACAAATAGGGCCTAGCCTATTTAGTTTCTAGCCTATGTTTTATTCTCTATATCATTTCTCTAAATTACTATTCGTTCCATATATTTCCATTATATCCGGAATAGTCTCTATCCTCAAAAAGATATAGAGATTCTCTAAAAAGTTTCTAAATATAGAGACTCTAGATATAATATCTAAATTAGAGACTTAGAGACTGAGACAGTGACTCTGTTGGAACGTTATAAAGATTGAGGTTATCCGCAATAGTGTTTAGGGAATATTTTAGGGAAGCTGCTAGCAATGCTCAACAGAGTTCATCATAGCTGGCAGCCTCAGTAACCTTACCAAACTTTGGAACACCTACATGCTAAAGTTGTCTAAACTTAATTCTTCAAATTTCTAGCCACACTTTGTTAGCCTTAGACAAATTTACCATACTTTTTTATGTGTGAACAACAAATCTTGACTAACCTTAAGTGTGAACCAAATAACAGCCTAACTCAGTCAAACTTTCCTAACCTTATACGTGGCGAAGTTAGACAAACTTGGTCTTCAGCCAAACAGGTAGTCTAGTAGGTGCTGCAGCCGGGCTAGACGCTGTGCCCAAGACAGGGCAACCAGGTTGGCATGGTGGCGCGGTGGAAGCGACCAAGTGGGGTTGCAAGAGGCGGGAGTGTCGGTGATGGAACTAGATCCTGTAATGTTGGGGAGCTACGGTACCCTGACATTGTAGTGTTGTGAGCCATCAGATTAAGGATGGATGAACAAGATCTGACCACTACAAGAGATGAGAGAAGAATATATATATATATATATATATATATATATATATATATATATATATATATATATATATATATATATATAGTAAAATCGCTACCATATTTTCACGAATGTAGCTACATTGCTTCTCTGCCATTCCTCCTCACAAGAATCACTATGTTTTCCCTGCCATTGCAATGCAATGTTAGGGTTATGGATTCGTCGGTGGCATAGTGGGGAGTGGAGGTGGTGTGGTGCTGACGAGGTAGACTGAATGGGGGGAGGGGGGAGGAAGAGTGGTCAGCCGCCGATGATCTTGTTATTTTCATCTTAAATTTCATTCAATTAAATTTAAATTTGTTATTTTTTATGAACCAAATGATGTGACTTTATAGTTATTTTTATGGGGTTTTAAATAGTTTTTTAGTTTTTAAAATATTTTTTTATAGTCTTTTGGACTCTTCAAGACGTCTCTCGAGGTGTTAAAAAAATTTAGATTTAAATTTGTAGCAACTTTTGACTGAAAAAAAAAGATCAATATGGGAAAAAGAGGAGAGGGGAAGAGGCCAAGAGGGGAGGGAGATTTATATTCGAGCTGGGAGAGCTGATTGGTCTGTTACATCAATGCGATGTGAATTGGTTTTAATAAGAATTGAAAGTGAAATAGGAGGTGGCTATTTGGCTATTTTGGTAGGTGTTTTCAAAATTTAAAGAAATCATTTTACCCTTAGAGATTTTTTAATAGGAGAGATATGGCAAATAAATACGTTTTAATGTAAGATTGGATCTGGAGGGAGTATCTTAGAGCAGTTCCAATGCACCATTTCTATCCATCGATTCTACAAGTGCCACATCACCTAAAAATCAACGAAGAAATAATGGCTCCAATGCACCATATTGTCCCATCATTTCATGCATTTTTCTCTTTTTCTCTCCAACACCACTTCTCCTGTGGTCGTGTCTCATCACCAGCACATCAGTTCCTGCCCTCAAAAACAAGAGAAGCACATCAGCTCCTTGCCTTGCCATGCCAGCGACGGGGCGGAAAGCACAGCCACAGCTTTGCTGGCGCCGCCCCAAGCCGCCACGCTTCGCCGGAGAAGGAGCTTGCCAATCCACCCACATGGGGACGGTAGGGCTCGCAAGCAAGGTGGCGCGTCAGCATCCTTGATAGGTACGACTACAAGCTTGCGGGTGAGCATGACAATAAAACGTCATTGTTGAGAGCAGAGAGGCAATGGATTTGCGGCAAAGAGGGCCTTGGATTTGTGGAGCACCACAAGCTACGTTGTCATGTCGTCGTGGACCCCTCGTCGCTGCTAACAGGTCACCGAGGCCACCACAGCACGAGCTCAACGTGGGGGCAACGGCAAGCTCGGTGTCGCAGCGAGCGCTGCGAGCTCGACCCTGGAACGGGCGCGACGAGCTTAAAAACGCGACGGGCGCAGCGAGCTCCGGCATGGGGGTGGACTAAGGAGTAGATGGGGAAGATGGCTCCGAAGGTGGGATAGAAACGAGAGAGTGCTACAACGCTGTTTTGGTTCGTTTCATTAGCATCGTAGTTAGTGTAGAAATCGTTTCTCAACCAGAAAACGATCTCTTTCTCTCTCTTTATTAATTACCTTCCACGTCACTTATTCATCCAATGCGGCCTGCTAAAAGCAAAAACTCCGTAGTAAAAAACATCACTGTGAACGCTCTTAACAACCGTTTCTCGACAAAACTCCGAAGTAAAAAACAATAACATATAGTTTTCAACCAAAAGCAGCACCGCTTCCGTTCCACAGCACGGCAACCAGATCAACCGGCTCCGCTCGCTCCCAACGACTCCTCCACGTGTCGAACTTAGCCGCACACGAGCCCACGGCCCACGGGCCCCCACGGCGCAAGAGACCCTCGGCTTCCCGAGAGTCCTCGTACGCGCGCTCGCTGACGCCTGGGCCCCACGCGTATTCCGTTGACTCGCACGCGCCGGGGTCGCCTCTCCCGGTGGACGTGTAGCCCGGGACTTCCCATCCGGGCAGGAAACCCAGGTCGCGCGAGAAAAGAGCAAGGGCCTGCGTCACATGGAGAACCCCGGGCCCTGCCCCACTGCCAGATGGGCCCGTGGAGAAATCCCCGTCGCTCTCGTACTGTGGTCGGCGGTGGGTCCCGCGTGTCAGCCGCGCTCGAGCAGGACTAAAACGCTACGCGCACACAGCCTTGTGCCTTTTCGGGCTATCTGATCTCTCCGCTCCGCGACGCCTCCTCCTCCTCCACCTCCTCCTCCAGTGGGTCCGTCCGCCCGCCGCCATTGGCCGTCGCCATGGACGCCGCTGGGTTCGTGGTCCACGCCTCGCCCCGTCGGGCGATCGCGCGTCGATTCTGTGGTTCCCTTTTATTTTTCTGGCGATTTTCGGGGATTTTTTTTTTCTCACGGGTTTCTTGATCTCGTCGCAGGTACCCGCACATGCAGGGGGGTGCGTCTTCCTCGTCGTCGTCCTGCCGCGGCGCCGACGCCGCTGCGTGGGACGCCGTGCAGCAGCAGAAGCGGCAGCGCTGCCAGGTAACCCTCGCGTCACTGGCGCGCGCGGAAGTTCCGATCTTGTATGTGGCTAGAGTTTCCTTCTTTCGGTTGTTTCGCTGTCGATTGGGCGATTTTTGTGCAATCTCATCGCGCGATCGCTGTGTTTGTTTCAGTCCCTAGGGTATTGATGCGGGGCATCGTACTTGGGTTTTGGCTGCCTTGATTCTTTCCACTTTTGAAGTGTTCGTTCGATGTTAGAACTGTGCTAATTAGAGTGTTCTGTTGGGCGCTTAGGTTGGGTTTGGGTAGAATTAGTAGTATAGGGTTTCTGGCTTTGTTTTGGGGTGGAAGCACCGTTATTGTATTGGGGTTTTGGGTTTTGGAGCAATTTGGTCTTGGATCGTTTTTTTTCCTGGTGGATTTTGCTAGAATTGGGGAGTTTTTCTTAGGTGATTGAGCTACAGTTAGGGTCATTTGATGTTCTTTTCGATAGAATTGGAGTTTCCTTATGTCGGTTGTGCTACAGGTAGGGTTTCTCCAGGTAGAAACGGGTCTTTCTTTTTAGATTGTTCTGGATACCTGCATTAAACCCTGTTTGGTGTTAGGGCATTCCCAATGCATCTTGGTTTCGCATTTTTTAAACTGCTATGTAGGATGAATTGTTGTGGTGGTTGCTAATTCATCAGGAGAGTGCGTATGATCGTTTCTTAGAAGAGTAAAAATCCCAATTGGAGTTACATGTCAGTTCTATCTAGAGAAAGAAGCGAGTAAAAATCCAAGTGGGTGTAACAGGTCGTTTCTATAAGAGAATATATAGAAAGAGAGGAAATAGAAGAAATACATGGATTGGGATGTTTGTACGTATGGTTGTTTCTATATGACATGACATCTTGTGAAATCACTCCGAGAAATGGTGCACTGAGGTGCTCTTAGCAGCAAGATCTGTTTAGTAAGCTTCAGAGCCCTGGTGGTATTTTCCTTTTGACTGATTTGATTTATGGAATTTCTTTGGGCTATGTGACGTTTGCTATGTACTAATATCCAAGTGTAAAGCCTTGACATGAGGCATTTTCAGAACTGTGCCTGTTTTTGGTTTGGTTTTCTGAATACTGAGATATAATATGTTGCGTGTGATGAGGAAGTTTATGCATAGGAATGTTACAATATATAAAAATTGCAAGACAAATGTTCTTTCTGAATGTATCAGGAAGACGTTCTTGCAAAATTGTCAATGGTGTTTGTTGTAGAAGTTTCAGGTTTTACAAAATATCACTAATGAAGTGAATCTTGAAAGCGTGGTTTTGGTATGCAGTGCCTATGCAGCAAATCTTGCTACTTGAGCAGCTGATGGTTGGAAACAAAAATCATTAGTCATTGCTAACATCTGTTGGTTCTTCTGCTTGAGAAAATTGATTTCAATATATTCATAGCTCTACTACTATGGAAAATATCTTATATTTAGGCTTGACTAGAAAAGAAAAAGATTTGCCTTTATGCTATGTGATAGGAACTGGATAGTTTGGCATGAACGAAATAGGCCATCAGTACTTTTGTGGGCTGATACTGCAACTCTTGCAGCTGTTTTTTATGTTGGCATAGGAACAATGTGTCTCTTTTTGGGCCTTGCACTTGTTTTGGGCCTTGCACTTGTTTTGTCTTGTTGGTGTAGAAACACTATATTTATTCTTTTTTGGCCTTCTTGGGTGGTTTTAGCATCCTCCCTAATGTGGCTTCTCTGAGAACCTGCCAGACAGGAGTTTCAACTTCTAAGAAGTTTTTAGATACTGTGTTCTTGTTAGAAGCTTAGAATCTAGGCGATAAAATCATCAAAGCATCGGAAGTGAAGTACCTATTTTGTCTTGAATGGTACTGGATGATAAGGCAAATGGCTGGTTTTTTAGGGCGTGTTTGGATGGTGGCTGTCACTCGCCATGCCAAAATATTTTGGTGCGCCCTCGCAGATTGGCATGCATTTCGATGGTAGCCGATGCTCGCCCTGCCAACAAGAAAACTTGGCACGCCCTCGGTTTTAAACCGCACATGCTAGCACCGCAATGGTGTGGAAATCCGATGCCCGCTCCTTCCGTTGGCTTGACAGCGCAATGCTTGCCGATCTGCAGCTGCAGCGAACGGCGACTAGCCAGCAGCGCACCTTTTCTTTTCAGTTGATATTATCACGCGCATCGACTAAGATGGTTTGGGCATGTGCAACGAAGACCTCCAGAGGCACCAGTGCATAGCGGAATCATAAGGTGGAATAATGATGTGAAGAGAGGTAGGGGTCGGCCAAACTTGACCTGGGAGGAGGCGGTTAAGAGGGACCTAAAAGGTTGGAATATAGCAAGAGAGTTAGCCTTGGATAGAAGTGCTTGGAAAGCAGCTATCCACGTGCCTGAGCCCTGACTAGGCTCTTCCTTGTGCTTCTTTTCAAAAAACTTTTTAAACCCTTGTCCTTCTTGTTTCTTTTCCCCTTCCCCTTTTTAGCGGTTTGTTTTGGGTTTCAACTCTAGCCTACCCCAACTTGCTTGGGATTTAAAGGCTTTGTTGTTGTTGTTGTTGTTGTTGATATTATCACGCGCGTGCCCAAATTGTATGAAACAAATTTTATAATTCATCTAAAATTTGAAGGAAGCATTTTTAATACTTTTCAAATTTTTTTGAAAATTTGAAATTTCTATCTTTTTGTTGGTCATTCTTTGTTGGCTACAAACCAAACACCTCAAATTTTGCCTTTGAAAGGTGATGCCCTGGATTGGCCATGACCTTTGCATTGGCATGGTCATCCTGGGCTACAAACCAAACATGTCCAGCATCCCCAACAGCCCCCTCTATATCTCCCTCTAAAACACTATTGGTTTCTTAACCAATAGTGTTTTAGAGGGGGATATAGAGGGGCTGTTGGGATGCTTTAGTCTTGCACTCCTGTCAAATGTGAAGTTTGTCTATACCCTTCATATGCTGTGCACCAAATTCTGCAAAGATGTTGGTCGTGCTGTTGTGAGACCTATATTAAACTTTGTTTTTTTTCTTTGTTTGTAGCTTTTAGTTAGTGGATGGATTCTGAGAATTCTTAAGAGGTTTCTTGTTTAGTGTGAGTGATGAATCTGTATCCTTAGTGTTTTTATGTTTAATATGTCTTATCATATCATATTCCCATATTGGGTTCAGCTCTGTGTAAAGAGATAATTGTCAACAAATTAAATATAAAAGATGATTCCACATTATGTAATGTTTGTTTGGACAGCTTCCTACTAGGATAGGTTGGTTCATCATCACATGAATTTGGTGGGACGACATCAGCCCTCATTTTGTACCTGTTTTGTCCTTACGTGGGATGAAGTGATAATGGACCAGCCTATACCATTCCTTGAACCAAACAAGCGAGTTAGGTTTGGAGTTATAATGTAATGCCGTCCATTCAATTCCTTGTCAACACACTGCAAGTTGACAATGATCACTTCTAAGATTTAGAATGTAATGCCGGTTGGTCCATTCAACTTTTTTTGTTCACAGACTGCTAATTGACAATAATCACCTTTAATATTTGACATGTTGCTATTATTTTAGGCTCTGGCTATATGCTTAGTGCTTATGAGCTGAAGCAAAAAATCCAGTCCTGAATTTCGATAATGAAGAAAAATGCACAAATAAATTTACAAAGAACTCATTGGTTCACTCCTCCCAATCCATAGTTATTGTGGAAAAGCTTGTATTTCTTTAATATATTTTCCTTATTTATAATTACATTGACATATATAACAGGGTTCGTCATCCAATGATCAAGTTGGATTGAGTATAGAAAATAATTCTTGCGAAGCATCTGGATCTGAGCAACAGAATTTTGACTACGGCGAAAACGAAGAAGATTACTATTTGTATGATGAAGATGTAGACGAGTATGACGAGGAAGATGGAAATCAAGGATCTGATTATGAATTTGATGACACTGACTTTAATCAGCAGTTGGCTGATAAATTTGATGATTTAGACCTGCCTCCAGGCGTGGAGGCTACTGTGCCATGGTTGCAGAAAGTTGTAACTGATGATGGGCATGCTGATTTTAAGTCAATGTCAGAAATAGAGGATGAAATCACTAAGAAATATAAGTCTTTTAAGCAGTTTGACACTGTTGAGCATTTTTCTGATCATCACTATGGTAATAAGTCTGTTGGGAAGGTAACATCTTTACATATTGCTTAATTCTTTTATGTTTTTTGTTGAATGTTTACTTCTTTATTATATTTAATTTGCTTCAGACAGGAAGAGAGTGGACAAAAAGAATTCAGCATGACTGGAAACTACTGGAGAAGGATTTACCAGGCCAGCTACTATAGCAATATTTTTTTTAGAAATATGCTAGAGCAATATTTTTTTTAGAAATATGCTAGAGCAATATTATTTTAAAAGAAATCTACTAGAGCAATTTGTTTTTAGAAATCTATTAGAGCAATTGTTATGGGATGTTTAAATGCCCTCCCTAAAAGCGGAAACTGCAAATTTTTCACTTTAAGGATCTGTTTTAAACCATTAACTTTATTATTGTGTTGTTTCAAGATTTTTGCAATGTATTTATTTTTTGCCGGAGAGCTTAGAAACCCCTTGGACCATTGGTCTGTCCTTTCGTTAAATTTTGCATCTACCTGTTCATTGACTATGCTCATTCCTCCAGCATTTATGAAGATTTGTTTTAGTTTATCTTTCTATTTATTTAAAAATGCTCTCGTTAGTCCTGTGATGTGTAGCCTAGTCATGCTGTAAATTCATTTCATTTGTAACTACCTAAACGCTGTTTTAGAGTACATGTGGGTCACTGCTTTATCTTAAGTTACAGGTTACAACTGTTATGCTTTGTATTATCTGTTTCATTGGTGGTCTACTTTGTTTTTTTCTAATTGAAGAAACTCATTTCCCAATCGTTGTTCTGTTGTACAGAGTCCATATATGTTCGTGTGTCAGAAAATCGGATAGACCTTCTCAGAGCTGTAATGGTTGGGCCTCAGGGAACACCCTACCATGATGGCCTTTTCTTCTTTGATGCTCACTTTCCTGCTAGTTATCCTGCAACTCCTCCAGTATGTCATCGAAATTCTTGTCCAGCTATATCTATTTTACCTCATTTTGATTGAAACAACTGTGCTGATGCTTTTGCAGGTGGTGTATTATCATTCTGGGGGTCTTCGGCTTAATCCAAATTTATATGCTTGTGGAAAAGTCTGTCTTAGCCTTTTAGGAACCTGGGAAGGTCATGGTTGTGAGAAGTGGAACTCAACTCAGTCGACCATGCTACAAGTGCTAATCTCCATTCAAGCCCTTGTATTGAATGAGAACCCATACTTCAATGAGCCAGGATATGAAACTTTTGCCGATAGTGCTAATGGACAGAGGAGTGCCTTGGAATATAATGATACCACGTTTCAGCACTCCTGTAGGACAATGCTATACTCGCTTCGTAGACCTCCTCAGGTAACTTGTTGCTAATTAAGTCCTCTTTGCAGTTTCCCAACACATGCATACGCATATATGCTATTGTTGTTTCCGATTAGTACTTCAACATACCACTGGAAGATTTTCAAGAAAAAGGTTCAACATACCGCTGGAAGTTTTTTTGAAAAATGAACTTGCTGAATCATATTTGATTTTGTTAAGAGGAAGATTGGGTGGGAGGAATAGGTTAATCCTGTCATCTAGTAGGGTGGAAGGAAGATAGCAGTATGGGCCTTGGCAAAAAGTGTGATGGCTGATATGCATGGGATCTGCCAGAATGATATTTCACCTATTAGGGTTATCACCATTCTCAGTTAGTGTTATGTTGTGGTTCACTTAGAACCTAATCGTAATTAGTATTTACCTTTGTTGTCGGCTATTCCTTGTTTCAGCATTTTGAAAACCTCGTCGCTGGCCATTTCCGTGATCATGGACGTGCCATTCTGGCTGCATGCAAATACTACATGGAGGGTCATAAGGTTGGGTCCCCAGTCCCTGATGAGGACGATGAAAGCAAAGAACAGGGTTGCATCAATGCGGAGGGTTCTAGCAGCAGCAGCAGTACTCAGCTGTGCCTGCCAGCTGGTCGTACTGCAACCTTCAAGAGTAATATGGAGGTTTTATTTGAGGAGCTCTTGATGGAATTCAATGTGAAGGGTGCTGACACAGAGAGGTTTCGAGCTGAGAAGCTGAAGAAGAGCCAACCTTCTGCTGCCTGAAATGGTACAGCTGCAGCTATATAAGCAGGTTTCCTCTAATTTTGAGGTCCCATGATGATTTGAAAGCCATAAAGTATGCTGGTTTTACTTGCCTAATTAAAGAAATTCTATGTAGATAGCTCTTCCCCTCCTTTTCACCGTACAGATCTGGTGGAGTTGGAACTTGTAAGACGGATGGTGCTAGGTGCTAACTAAAGTATCCACCCCTTACTGTGGTGTGATCTTAAATTGACTTCTGCATAAATGACATGCTTGCTGGTTCCATGCTTGCAGTTGTTTTTCTCTTGATTGGTGTAGCCAATGTTCTAAAAATCCCGATTTATCCATATTAATCTCGATTAATCTTTAATCAGTAGTCTTCCTAGCGGTGATTACTGATTAATTCTGATTTGCTTCAATTAATTTATTGATTAATCTTGTTTAATTGCTAATCCTTAGCTCGACGATCGGCTACTAATTGGCGATTTTTGAAGCTCTAATTAATTTATGGGTTAATCTCGTTTAATTGTCAATCCTAACTCGTCGATGAATTAGCGATTTCTCGAATCTTTAGCTGGATTTCTCCTCTGCAGCTTCCTTTTTTACGTTGATGCGTTGTCGTGGCCTATCCCTGCGTCGATTTCGGGCTTACGGCTGGTGTTTAACTAGTCGATGATACACCAATAGTCCAATATATATAGATAACCTTGATTCTTAAATGTTTCAACTAGACTTTACTCAAGACATTGATCGAGTGTAATTAGCGTACTTGTTTATACAGTCTAGGAAGCTAGATACTAGACAATAATCTATTTGAACCCGAATGATGGTTAAAAAAAAAAAAGAGCATGCTCTTGTTCAGTATAGGAGACGAAATGATTAGTGGTCTGGTGGTCAAGAGTCAACAATTTAATTCAATAGGTTTCGATCGGCTAATCCTTCAGCGGTCTATTTCCCTAGCATACTTGCATAGTTGTTTTTTTTTTTAAAGTTATCCTAGGCGGTTAAACCCCGTAAGCGGGTGGCAAGTAGAGGCCTAGGTGGAGCATTAGCTTCGCTATTTATAGTGCGTAGCGCTGCTTTGCAACAGAGCTCGCGCAGCCTCCATCCCAGCCTCTTCGTTAGGCCACGTCGCCCTTTGGCTCGGTGCCGTCAGATCGTGCCTCCCTGGCCGGCCTTCCGATCGTCCGATCTAGGCCAGGTTTGCAGAAAACCCCCCGTGGTTCGTGATTTTAGTTTTACATCCTTGTGGATTCGCGTACAGGCCCTTGGCAAGTGCTTCTGCGGCTTGGCAAGATTACGATAAGTCCCCGAATGTTTTACAACCTTCACAGCACTGCCCTTTTAGCCTTCGTAACTGCATCTGTAGTTTGAACAAAATTACCCGCAAATGCCATCGCATATAAATCCATTTTCTTTGCCCCCGCCCCCGCCCCCGCCCCCATCCCCATGCCCTAACCCTCCCTAACTCCCTCCGAGCGTTGCCTCCCCTAGGTCCCAACGCCGTCCCCTCCTCCGGTTCTTGCCACTCTTGCCTTGACAACGCCGTGCAGCAACAATAAATCGCCGGCCGCCGCCGCCGCCTCCTCTCGACCCTACTGTTGGAAATCCCAAGATCAACGCACGCGAAGTCATGGAACACGAACAAGAAGTACACTAAAAACAAACACGCTTGTATATATATTTTTACACTTAGCTCAACGAGAATACATAGAACATACACTTGGAGACACCTACCGACTCAAGATTACAACGGACTTGAGTTGTGTCTTTCTTCTATGTTCCTAGCTACTCTCTCCGCAAAGACACTATCGCTTCTCTTGCAACTTCGTCGACGGTTGGGATATCGACCCAAGTCAACCAAGGTTCTTCAAGGAGGAGATAGGAGACACAAGAACAACCACGTAACAAAGAATGAACAGAGAGCGGGGGTTTTATCACGGTTCGGGCCTCTCAGAGAGATAATAGCCCCTCGTCCGGCCTTTCTTTATATCAAAGAGGATTACAAGGTGAAACTCGGCGAGATCAAAGAGTCTCGGCGAGTAGTATGCTAAAATCTATCTCGCTAAGGGTCCTCTAACGCCGTAGGGGCCCTGTTTATATAGTACGGAGCAAACCGACCTACCAAGGAATATCGGGCCGGGCTAACTACGAGATCGCAACGAACTCATACATGCCAAATATAACCTACGGTAGATAAGATAATCTCCTAATCTTGGGGATCACGACTCCTGATGCAACCCGGGAAACCACGTCCGGGTCTTCACGCAGCCGTGCAGAACTCTTGTTCGAGACGGACTCAATCATAATTCCTAGGCCATTACGCATCGCACTAGCCAAGGGCTGTTCGGCAAGATGCATATGGGCCAGATAGAACCTTCCAGGGAGCTGGGCCCTGGTAGGCTGTTTGATCGGGCCGTCAGGGAGTGGGCCATGGCAATGGGCCGTAATTTAATCCCCGACAGCTAGCCCCCGAGACTCAAGTGGAAGGACTCACTAGAGTGGGGTCTTTCTCTTGAGACTCCAAGTCACGAAGAGGGAAATTTTGCTGCTACAAAGACATGTAACAAACGACCGAACAGGTCATGGTTCAACCGAACAAGACTTGTTCGGGGCCGAACAGACCCGACCAGTACCGAGCAACTCTGTTGCGTCGAACAGGGAACGACATCTGTCCGAGCAGAGCACTCAGCCTTCAGTGCAGACACTGGAAAAAATAGCCGTTGGCAGACTCCAACGGTAACTTCCTATCGCTGCGCAGTGAAAACAGGCGACCGTTTTACCTAGCCGTTGCGGTAAAAACTAGCCGTTCTGGGACAAAACCGTTGCAGAGCCGCTTATACAGACTATAAAAGCACCCAAGCCGCTGCTGCCACCACTGCCTCACGCCTTTCCTCTCCAAACCTCGACTCCAACCTCGCCAAAGATCAAAGAGCGAACTCCACCCTCCACTGTTCGTCCCATACAGGAATCGCCATGGCCAAATTCACGCACCACCGACCGAGGAGGACCGAAGGTCCGGGAGGAGGAGGGCCACGAGACACCGGTGGCCGGAGGTCGCTCGAGAGAGGATACTCGAGCCGCTCGAGGAGAGTTTGTCACCTTGAGCGATTCGCCTTTGTTGGGTTGAGGTCTCCGAGAGCGACTTTGCCGAGGCCTTCTTGAACATCACGATTGGAGGTGGTGAACCTCATTCGAACTCCATCCTCCGGATGGCCGTCTTCGCACACTGTGCGAGGGCTATCTGAGCATCGATCCACCGCGGTAATGTTCTCCACTATTACGGTGGCGAAGCAGCTCCGCCGCTCGGCATTGGGTGCTACTACCTCAAGCTCCGGACCACCGCCGACGACGTGCCGTACCCTCGCCCACCGCTGTTCGACTCGATGGGCGCGTGGTGGGTGAGGTGGTTCTACAGCAAGCAAAGTAGCGACAGCAAGCTTGTCTTCACCGGAAGGCACGGCGAAGGGGCGCCAATGCCTCGGCGGAGATGACCGCCGAGGACTGGTTTTGACGAGGAAGATTGCCTCTCGTGAGCCTTGGGCTCACGCAGGCGGAGATCATCCGGGACACAATGACAGGTCATCATTGCGGAGAAGGCCCTATCCCTTCTACAAGATAGAGGATGGGAAGACATCTCGAGGGAGAGCACGGTAAGTGCCTTTAAGACTCAACCTTTACTTGATGATTTCCATCCGAACAGAGGCGACGATTCCTTCATTCGGGCGGAGAAACCCACCGACGCATGGGTGACCGGCGGGTTGACGCCATCTCAAGGCGACGAAGAAAGACAGCGAGGTCACCGCGAGGTAGCCTATACTGCGAGAGCGTGCTTTCGTCCGCCGCATACCGAGGTGAGTTGCTCAAACCCTCGTCTGCGTCGCAGGATTTGCACCGCTTATTCAAACTAACCTTCGCTTCTCGAACACACAGGAAGATGAGTTGATCCTTGGCGGGATCGTGGAAGAACTTTCTGAGCCTGAGAAGGAGAAGGAAGAAGGGCAAGGCCAAGGCGCCACAAAGCCCAAGGTGGCTGCCGAGCCTACTGTGAGCTTCGCCTTGACACGGCGGCCGCCAGACATCGAAAAGACAACCCGCGGCGACGGAGGACGCCGAACAGAGCAAGCGGACTCGCGGTCAGCCCAGCGGGAAGAGACCAAGCTCCTCCCTCCTCGCCGAGCAAAGCGACGAAGAGGTAAAGAACATGACCCTCTGGCTTAGGCGTTACTCGCAGGCTCACCCGGGCCATTTGGCGCGGCTCCAATAGGTCGTCGAGCAGAGGAGGCTTGAAGAGTAGGTTACGCGCAAGGAAAAACTTCTTGCGCTGCGCGAGAGGAGTGCTCAGCTTACTAAGGAGCTGAGCGCATCGCCGAGAACACCCAAGGGCCAAAGCGGAGAGGCCGCCAAGGGGCCCCCGAGGAAGAGGCGGAAAATTCCAGCGAAGAAGATCAGGATCAAGCCTTCCACGGCAGGTATGTAGGAATCGATCTTTTGACCTTCCAACCTTCTGACCGCGTTAGACTTAACGATCATCTCTTTCTCGTCAGCTGCCCAAGAGGAGATCGCCACAGACGACGTCGAGGAGGCGCCGGCGGTCGGCTTTGCCGAGCACCTACGGTGCATCGCGGGCGATGAGGCCGGCAAGCTTCAAGGACAAGTGGCGGCATGGAGCTCTTTGCCGAACTCCGTGAAAGCAGCTCGGCAGCGCCAAAAGCGCGGTGGAGCGGTGGAGGCGGAAGAGGAAGAAAGCGGTGATTACCCGGACAGTGAGGCCAAGATGATGGCTCGGAAGCGCCAGACGGGACCGAGCGGCCGATCTGCCGAAGCACTTCGTCGCAGGGCAGCTCACTCGAGGCGACGGATTCTCTGGTGAGCGGGGTGAAATCCCGGCCGCTAGGGAGCAGAAGAAGCCCCGGCGGTCGCGCAAGTCGCCCCGCCGGAAACTGTGGCGCCACCAATGGAGTGGCTTCGCCTCGCCCAAGACGTTGGTGGAAGAGAAAGAGGAAGAGGAGAGGGAGCGAGCGAGAAAGCGCCGCTTCGCTGCCCCCGCTCCCCGAAAGCGACGCTCCCGCAAGAAGAAGGAGCGAACAAGGCAGCGACGGGAACAACGCACCCGTCTCATCCCGCACGAGCGGGGCTTCGTGACGCATGGCCTCGAGGATCGCCTGCGCCGCGGTTTGAAGCATCGGCTTGGCAAGGTAAACTCCAAGGCCAAACCTTGTTCGGTTTAACTGTATTATCACAAAGTGTTCAACTTGATCTTCTCCCTCAGGTCTTTAGGGATACCATGGCGGAACTCGAGGACGGAATCACTATCGAGCGGGCGCCAGATTAGCATCCTCGGGAGCATCTCGGTCGAGGATCCCGGTGAGCCCCTCTACTGCCCAGAGCCGAGCCTACCAAGGCGAAGCGAAGAAGCTCAAGGTGGTGACCAAAGAGAGGCGTTCTCCGAGGCCTCTTAAAGAAGCCGAGGAGCTTGGCAAGAAGCCGTGAAGGCCGGGGCCATGAAGAGAAGCCGGGCGGACAAAGTGGCTCAAGAGCAACTCGCCGCAGCGTCTCCTGGCGGGACCAGCTCGCGGAAGACAAGAAGCTTAAGGCCCGGCTTCGCCAAGGAAGAGCAAACTTCCATGGTCTCAAGCAAAATCTCGACCTGTGGGCTTCACGGGAAGAGATCGAGGAGATCTTGTGGGATGACGCGAGGGCGATCACCGCAGAAGAAGGTCAAGGAGCCGACGAAGCGGCTCAAGACGGCCGAGCAATGAGTCACCAGAGCGAGGCTCGACCAATCACCGCAAGGCCAAGACCGAGGAGGTCGAGGCCATCCGGCAGAGGGTAGCGCAGCCAAGCGGGAAGGAGGAGATCGAACGCCCGAGTGAAGCGAGGAAGGAATCAAGGCTCGGGGTGAAGTCGTGCGCCTCAAGTTAGAAGTTGAGGAACTAAAGGAGCGACTTGCTCTAAGTAGCACTGCTGTCAGAATCTTAAAGGGCCTTGTACTGAAACTTTTGAGTAATACAATGAAGTACTTACCTTTTTATTTCCTGCAAAAAAGAGCAGCAAAAAGACAAGAACGAACAGAAACTAAGAGAAAAGCGAACAGCGCTAGGAAATTTGAGAAAACCGTAGAGCGCTTTGCCTAACTCCGGCCCGTTGTGCTAGTTACTGCTGAGCACCTAAGTTTGCGAACTCAAACAGGTGCACAAGAGAAAGAGCGACACCCTAGCCCCCGGTACGGACGATGCTCGAGAACCTAAGCTTGCGAACTCGAGCACGCGTGCGTAGAGAGAAAAAGCGACACCGCACCTTGCTCGATGTATTCCATAGTCTCGCTTTCGTTGGCGTAAGTTAAGCGATTCGAGAGTAACCGAACAAGGAAAGTGCCTCTGCCGCGGGGGGCTTACGAGAGTAGGCTTTGCCAAGTGGTCGCGCCAAACAGTAAGTGCCTCTGCCGCGGAGGGCTTATGAGAGCAGACTTAGCTGCAAGGTGGAAAGGCCGTGTTACGCAACCCTGAGTTTAGAAACTTATCGAAGCTAGATACGCGTAGGGAACGATCCTTAAGATTGCGGAGCCAAGAGTTCGCAAGACCGGGCAGCCATCAAGTGTTACCAGAGAGAAAGAGGTAGTCTTCAAAAGACAAAAAGTGAAAAAGGCGCAGAGGCCGCGAGAATTCACTTAAGTATTGGATTGAACTTTACATGGTGCCCGAGAGACTTGGACGAACTAAGGCGCGAAGTTTGACAAAAAACGCGAGGCTAATCAAACAAACGGGGACCTACACAAAGAACTTACGAAGCTGGTCGATGTTCCAAGTGCTGATCAGCTCTCTCCCGTCCTCCATAGCCAGGCGAATAGCCCCCGGGCGAGCAGTAGAAACGACCGTGAATGGGCCCTCCCAATGAAGAGTTAACTTGTTGGCGTTGGACGGAGTTACGACACGGCATGAACAAGGTCGCCGACCTTCAAAACCCTTGGTCGAATCGACTTGGCGAGATCTTGGCGAAGATCTTCTTTGGTAGCGCCATTCGACTTGTGCCCGGTCGCGTGTGCCTTGAGGAGATCGAGATCGAGGCGCTCTTGCTCATCGTCAACTAAGTTGACCGAGCTCGTCTTGAGGCGAACCGAGTCTGATTTCGGTGGTGATGGATAAACCGCACCATAGACCAATTGGAAAGGAGTTTCCCGATCGCCCGGTGTCCGTAAAGCGAATCGCCGGAGGACGGAAGGAACCGTCAACCCGAGCCTTGTTGTGCTCGCCGAGAGCAGCAAATACCCGCCGTTTAATACCCGGACTATCTGTCCGTTAGCTCGCTCGATCGCTCCGTTGCTTCGTGGATGTGCCATGAGGTAAACAGAACTTGGTGCCCGGTATTCGCGATATTCTTGGAATAGCTCGCTTCAGCGGGTACCGTTATCCGGATCAACTTGTGGGGAATCCCAAAGCGCGTGACCACGTTGCTTTTGAAGAAGCGCCATACCGTTTTGGCGTGAAGAGGCGACAGGCTCTGCCTCAATCCACTTTGTAAAAGTGTCTATGGCGACAGCGGTGTGTATAGCCCTTGTACCCTTAGGGAATGGGCCGAGCGAGATCCGCACCCATGTTGAAAAAGGCCAAGATGGGGGGATTGTTTGGAGCTCTTGGGCGGGCTTGTGTGCCTTCCGAGCGTGAAATTGGCAAGCCTTGCACTTAGTCACGATATCCCGGGCATCTTGCGTATGATGGTCCAATAATAGCCCATGCGAAACGCTTTGCGACGACGAGTTACGAAGGCGTGGTTGCGCGAGCACCCTCGTGTATGTCCCTAAGAAGGAACACACCCTCCTGCTGCGAGATGCACTTGGAGAGAACTCCTAGAGTACCTCGACGGTAAAGGATGCCGTCCACAAGCTTGTATGGAGCAGCACGCCTTATAAGCCGGAAGCGCTCGGCTTCGTCGTCGGGTAGGGTCCCATCTGCGAGGTACCGGACAAATGGCGTTGTCGATCCGCGACACCTTTCGATAACGGAGACAGCACCACTCTCTGTTGCCTCGTCCGGAGAGCGTGATTGAGGGCTTGTGAAGGTGCTCGGCGAGCACCCTGCGAGAAGCGATTCTCGTGAGGATCCATACTTGGATAGTTGGTCGGCGGGAAGTTGTCCTTCACGGGCACGAAGAGCACCTCGAAAAATCGAAAGTGCCGCTCCAACTTCCTCACTTCAACCGGTATCGCGCCATTGAGTCATCGCAAGCGATACTCCTTGTTCACGGTTGATGACCAAGCGTGAATCTTCCTTCACGATCGATCGTTGGACACCGAGCGACTTGCGCTCTTAGTCCCGCTAGGAGGCCTCGTACTCCATGGCGTTGTTAATCGCCCTGAAGTGTAGTTGGATAGAATCTTTGGAGTTGCTCTCCATTAGGGAGATGAGAACAAAGCCACCCCGAGTGTTCGGTCTGGGAGCCATCAAAAACATGGTCCAAGGAGGCTCATCGGGTTGCTCGGGAGCTTCACAGGATTTAGGCGAACAAGTCCATTCAGCGACAAAGTCGCTAAGACTTGTGATTTAATAGAAGTTGAGGCGTGAAAGGCGATCGAACTCGCTAGTTCCATTGCCCACTTAGCTATCGTCATTTGGATTCCTTGTTCCGTAGGATTTCTCCCGAGAGGAGCGTGGTGGGACCGATTATTTGATGTGCTGGAAATAGTGGCGAAGCTTCACGGAGGACATGAGCAAGGCGTGGAGCGAGCTTCGGATCTCGTGGTGCGCTCCTTTGATCCGTGAAGTACCTCGCTCACGTAATAGATTGGTCGTTGTATGCCTTCCTTTCGGCCCGTCAAGACAAGCGCCACCGCTTGTGGCGTGCAACCTAGGTACAGCGGAGGCGCTTTCGCCATGCCGCGGGGTAGTCAAGGCGGAGGATTGGACGAGTTTAACCAGATCTTGGAAGGATCTATCGGCTTCTTATGTCCACTCGAAACCATTGTGCTTGCGCAGGCCTTAAGAAGGGCAGCCGCGTTCGCCTTGACGGAAAATAAATCTACTTAGAGCAACCATCCGTCCAGTGAGGCTCTGTACTTCCTTTACGGTAGTTGGAGCTGCATATTTTCAATGGCCTCGATTTTTCGGGGTTGTGAAATACCTTGCGAACCAATAACATAATCGAGCAACATTCGGATCGAACACCAAAGGTACACTTCTCTGGATTTAATTTTATTCGATGCTGGTGAGATTACGAAAAGTCTCGGCCAGGTCTTTTACATGATCTGGAGCAAACTTGCCCTTTACAACTATGTCGTCGACATAGACCTCGAGGTTTTTCAGCATTTGCTCGGGAAGGTCTTCTCCATTAAGCGGTGGAGCGTGGCACCGACATTCTTGTGAGACCGAAAGACATGGTCGTATAGCGAGAAAGTGCGAAGGGGGTGATGAAGGCGATCTTCTCTTTATCCTCTGGGAGATGCTTATTTGGTGATAGCCGAGTAAGCATCTAAAAACTCAAGAGTTGGGCATCCATGATCGCATCGACCGGTGGTCAATCTGAGGCGTGGGAAGTTGTCCTTAGGACAAGCGGCGTTCAGATCGTGTGATCGACACACATCCTCCACTTGCCGTCTTTCTTCTTTACAATGACGAGGTTGGCTAACCACTCGGTGTGATCAACCTCGCGGATGAACCGGCGTGTGGCGGTTTGCCAAGGCGATCTTTGATGATCCTGTTTGAATTCAGAAAAGCGACGAAGCTTCTGGCGAACAGGCTTTTTATCTGACCGAACAGCCAGTTTGTGCTCGATGATCTCCCTTGGGACTCCGGGCATGTCAGATGGCTCCCAAGCAAACACATCTGCATTAGCTCGGAGGAAGGCAATGAGCTCGCTTTCCTATTTGGGGTCAGATTGGCCCCAAGTGAAGCTATCTTGGAAGTATTATCAAGGACGTGGAACTTCCTTGGTTTCTCCCCTGGTGAAGGGAGACCCTAGAGCGTCTGAGACTTAGTCTGCGGAACTTCGAGATCATGCGGAAGCTGGGTCGACAGAGGCAGGGGGCGCTCATCGCAATCGAGGCGACTTTGTAATTGCCCTTGGCCGTGATTACACCGTTAGGGCTGGTATCTTAGCGCAATGGTAACCATGATGGGACACGGCCATGAACTTACCAAGAGATGGCCTGCCCAAGATCGCGTTATACGTGGATGGGAAGTCGACCACGTCGAAAGTGATCAACTCTGTCCGAAAGTTGCTTGGGTTGCGAAGGTAGCTGGCGGACAACACCCCTAACGGTTTGGCGACTTCTCTGGAACAATTCCATAGAAGGGCATTGCGACTTCCTTGACTTAGAACGAGGAATCGCATCTCGTCAAGACCTTAGCGAAAGCAAGTCCAAAGCGCTCCGCCGTCTCTGAGTACACGGCCAACTCTCGCGTTAGCGATGGTCGGGCGACCACGGAGAGAGCAGCCGAGGCTTAGTCATCCCGATGGGGCAATCCTCGAGAGAAGGAGATGGGGACCTCGGTGTGGATCGCATGGGCCGGGTATCCTCTAGAAGGCCCATAAGGGAAGCGAGAAAGAGGCGACCAGTCGGTTGGCGAAGATAGAAACCACTCGGATCGGGCGAGACTTAAGCGCAAGAAAGGGTCCGAGTTTATGGGATATCCCCATGTAATTAGCGAGATCAATGCATGCATTCCATGTAACATCATAGCGGAAATAGTTGCCATATACCTCGCGACTTCTGTAAACTCTATCCCGCACTATATAAAGGGAGGGACAGACGCATCATCGGGAGGAAGCCATCGAATCATCATTAGGAGCATCATCTTGCATCTCGATCCACCATATAATTCGAGAACACGAAGTAGGGTATTACCTCCTCCGTTGAGGGCTCGAACACATATAACCCGTCTTGTGCTAGCCATCGACCTAGTTCTTGATAAGCGTCCCTCGTACAAATTCATTGCGGCGGTGACCCCCGTTAGTCACTCGTCGGCGGTTAGCAGCGCCGAGTAGGGCGGCGTCAAGATCGTTTTCTTAGATCGAGATAGCCTCTTGAGATCGCCGTGCGTCGACATGAGGCCGGGAGACCCTTCGCCGGCACCACGGACTTCGTTCTTCGACGGCATCGGCAATCTTCGTCTCTCCCCACGGAGATCGTTCAACCGGAAGGTACCGCAATCAATGGGACCCATTGCCCTTTGGCTTGGAGAATTCGCATGTGCTTTCTTGAGAAAGATCCGTCGGCGACCTCGCCGCCCCTCGGCGAGGAAAGCGAAGAAGAGCTCGATGAGATCGCCTACCCCTGTCTGGACGCCCTCCAGCCCGGTGAGGTGTACAAATCCCTGACTGGATTTCTCTCTGGACTTGGGAGTCTCGCCGAGGCCTCCGCGCAGACCGCTCCCGAGATTGAGATAAGAGATAACCACTTGGGAACCCATCGCTAATTCGGTCGGGCGGTCCGTCGGATCCGGCAGCGTTCGTGGGTATCATCAGCGGTGGCCAATCCATTGGACCAGCGAACAAGTCGACCTCTCTTCGTCCGACTCGAGTCGATGGGGCGCCGAGATCCGTAATTACCGTGAGGTCTTCGTCCTTGGGGCGGAGGATCATCACTCTACTTCTCAACAAGTCGGGCTGAGGAAACCGCGATCGTCGTGAAGGCCGAGACCGTAGCGTCGGCTTCAGCGCCTGCAGCGACGCCCGTAAGCGAACTTCTGCGCGGTGAAGTTAAGAAACAGGAGGTTTACAACACTCCCGTGCCAGCGTCATCGCGTCAAAGACCCTTCTCGAGACCATTGCGCAACAACTTCCGGAAGGCGATCCGTGCATCGAGAACCTCGCCGGCGGCGGCCATGGTAGATATGGCGCCATCCGGCCAAAAGCGAGGCGATTCCGCTCCGACCGCGGCTCGCGATCGATCTCTGGCGCAATCGGAATCGGGCTCGCCCTCTCGGTGGTGATTCTCATCGATCACCGCACGCGATCTCGTCAAGATATCGAGGCCGGCGGCGAGCGCAGCGCGGTGGGCGAGACTCGTCCCCATCACGACCGTCGTATCGGCGATCGGCCGAAATACCGCCACCGACACACGACCACCGCCAAAGCAGCGTCAAGGCCCGCGTCGGGGCGTCGTAGCAGATCCCCGGCGCGGAGGCGGCCACGACCATTGGAAGGGATTCGGGCCTTTACCCCGGATCTTCGCCGAGTGGTTTGGCCGGATGGATTCAACCTCAAAGGCATCGATAAGTTCGATGGCGAGAGGACCCAACGAATCGGCTGCGAGTTTCGCCCTAGCGATCGGTGGCAGAGGTGATCGAGCGTCATGGCGAATTACTTGCGATCGCTTTGACCCCAACCGCCCGAACTGGCCGACAGGACTCCGGAGAACTCTATCGAGTCTTGGGGCGACCTCGAAGCGATTCATCGCCAATTTCAAGGGACCTATGAAAGGCCAGCGGGAGGTGGGAGATTGGACAGCTACATAGGCGCAAAGCGAGACTCTCCGCGAGTTCATCAAGCGCTTCACCAAAAGAAAAGCGAGATCCGGGCGTTTGAACAAGCAGTCATTAGCGCCTTCTTCGCGGATGCAAGTCCGATGAGTTGATCAGGCAGATGACCCGGGACCCCCCGCGCAATCTCAAGGCCATGTTCACTATGGCGGACCAGGAGGCCGAAGCCGAGGAGGCCATCGCGAACCAACTGCGGTGTCAGCAGCGGAGGCCCCAAGAAGAAGCCTAATGAAGAACAAGGCAAGCCCAAAGACAAGAAGTGAAAGGGGGACGAGATGGTCGCTTGACATGGAGCCGTCTGACCAAAGCCCCCAACGACAACGACTACAAAAAGGTGATGGATTGGTATGTCCCTTCCATCCTCGAGGCAAGCACTCGCCAAAGCGTCTTATTCTGCGAAGTTCGCGAGAGTTCGAACCGATCGGCCAAGGCGGTCAAGGCAAGAAACGATGGGGACTACCAGGGCCGAGCGAGATCAATTATATCTTGGGGCTCGATGCGTCTGAGTCAAGCGAGCGAAGCTTACCACTCGGAGATCAACGCTATCATGCTCGCTACTCCAAAATACTTGCGCTGGTCCGAGGTGCCCATCACCTTTGATCGATCGGACCACCTAGATCGGATCGCTTTCCTGGAAGGTATCCATTTGGTTTTGGATCGATCGTTCAAGGAAGCAAATTAAAAGGGTCTGGTAGATGGCGGGAGTGGGATTAATGTCCTTTTCGCCAAGACCTTGACCAAATGAATATCCCACGTTACGAGCTACGGAAAGGGTCGTCTCCGTTCCGCGGGTAATCCGGGGCGTCCATGATACCACTCGGACAGATTTCCCTACCGGTCACGTTCGGGACCAAGGAGAATGTCGGACCGAGAGTGCGAGTTTGAAGTGGCTGATTTCGAGGCGGCATATCATGCTATCTTGGGAAGGCGGGGATTGCCAAATTCATGGCGGTCCCCAACTACACCTATCTCGTCTTAAAGATGCGGTCCCAATGGTGTAATCACCCTCCACGGTGACGTCAAGCGATCCTGCTACGTGATAAATAAAGCTGCGAAATGGCGCAGGCACTCGATTCATCTGCTGAGATGGAGAAGATCCGACTGGAGGTTGCATCCCTTCGGGAGGAAGGAGACGTCCCCGCCAAGAAGCAGGCCAAAACCTCCATCAAGCGGCGAGAAACCAGCGAGATCTGTTGGACCCGTCGATCCGGCCAAAACATTTGTGATTGGGGACGGGGCTCGATAGCAAATAGGAAGACGCGCTCGTCACTTTCCTCCGGGCCAACCGGGATGTGTTCGCCTAGAAGCCTTCGGACATGCCCGGTGTTCCGAGGGAGGTGATTGAGCACTCTCTCTACGTCGATGAAAAGGCAAAGCCCATAAGCGGCGCTGCGAATTTGCCCAGATCGGAAAGACGCCATTAGGGTGAGATCACCAAAGCTGTTGGCCACTCGGTTCATCGAAGAAGTGTATCATCGAGTGGCTTGCCAATCCGGTCTGGTGCGGAAGAAGAACAAGACATGAAGGATGTGTGTCGATTACGAGACCTCAATAAAGCGTGTCCTAAGGATCCTTTGGGCTTCCCGCATCGATCAAGTGGTGGATTCCACGCGGTGTGAGCTCTTAAGCTTGCTGGGCGCCTACTCGGGCTATCATCGGATCGATCGAAGGAGGAGGATTGCATCAAAACATCGTTCATCACACCTTTTGGTGCTACGCTATATCACAATGCCATTCGGGTTGAAAAGCTGGTGCAACCTATCGGCGCACCATCACGGTGTTTTCACACTCAACTTCGGACGCATAGCGTGGAGGCATATGTCGGCAGCGTCGTCATAAAAACAAAATCGAGAGGGATCTCATAACAGATCGGACAAGAGACATTCGAGAGCCTAAGGGTATTTCGGATGAAGTTAAATCGAAGTGCGTCTTTGGGGTTCCGTCTCGGTAAACTACTCGGATTCATCATCTCCAACCGAGGGATCGAAGCAAATCCGGAGAAGGTTAATGCTATCATCAAGATGAAGCCCCCAACCAATCAGAAGGATGTGCAGAAGCTCACTGGATGCATCGTGGCACTCAGCCGTTTCGTTTCCCGACTCGGGGAGCGAGGCATGCCTTTCTTTAGGCTCTTACGCCGACAAGACGATTTTCAGTGGACAGCGGAAGCGCAACAAGCCTTTGAAGATCTAAAGAGGTTCCTCACCACGCCTCCGGTGTTGGTTCCTCCCATGCCCCAGGAGCCCCTCCTACTCTACATAGGTGCAACGACTCACGTCATCAGCAGCGCCTTAGTGGTGGAGCGAGACGAAGAGGGCTCCCTCCAGAAGGTCTGCGTCCGGTCTGCCGTGGCGAGGTATTAGGCGACTCGAAAATAAGGTACCCACAAGTGCGAAGCTTACGTATCTTTGTGTTAATCACATCACGGAAGCTAAAACATTACTTCAAGAGCATGAAATTTCGGTGGTCACCTCTTTCCGCTTGGAGATATACTCCCTGTCGGGAGGCCACTAGGAGGATTGCCAAGTGGGCGGTTGAGCTTGGAGCCTTTGAAATAAAGTTCAGGCCTCGACTAGCTATCAAATCTCAGCGTTGGTGACTTCGTCGCCGAGTGGAATGAGGCCCAAACCCAGCAAAGACAGGACACTCTCGAGTCTTGGACAATGTACTTTGATGGTTCCCTCATGCTCGGTGGCCTTGGGGCTGGGATTTTGCTCATATCGCCGACCGGAGAAAAACTGCGCTCGTCCTCGAATATTGTTCCTGTCGGCAACAACGCCGCCGAAAGTCTGAGGCACTCATCCACAGGCCAGCGTCGCCATCTCGCTTGGTGTCGGCGGTTAATGGTACTGCGAGGATTCGCAACTCGTGGTCAATCAAGTCAAAAGGAGTGGTCTTGTATTGGCGACAACATGGCGGCCTATTGCCAGGAGGTTCGAAAACTAGAAGACAAATTCGACGGTTTGGAGCTTACTCACGTGCTCGCCACGACAATGAAGCGGCGAGCGAGCTAGCACGGATGGGATCCACTCGGGCAGGTCGGCGGTGTTTTAAATCCAGAGCTCGCGCACCGTCCATCAAGCGCCTCTACACTAGTAGAAGTCCATGAGAAGCAGCAAGAGCCCGATGCGGAGGTATTTGCGATTAACCCCGGATGGACTCAACCTTATTTGGATTATCTTCTTCGTGACAAGTTACCCGAAGATCGAAGCCTAGCCGAGTGCATCACACGCCGAAGCAAGAGTTACAAGGTGGTCGAGGACGAGCTTTTGAGCGATTCAAGGTACTAAGGCGTTGCATATCTGAGCAAGAAGGCAGAGATCTGCTCAACGAAATCCACTCGGGAGAATGCGGGCACCACGCGGCTGCTAGCACCCTGGTGGGGAAAGCCTATCGGCAAGGATTTTTACGGCCAACGCCATCGCGATCACGGAAGATATGGTACTGTGAGATGTGGCGGGTGTCGATTTTTCGCGCAGCGATTCACATGCGGCTCAAGACTTCTGAGCGATTCGATCCGGTCGGCAAAGTACAAACAGGGGGCCTCGTCGCTACCATCGGTATAGCGTGACGGGCCGTCGCGTTCTCCATGGGAGATCTGGTCCTTCGAAGAAATCAGAAGCACGAGCATAAACTCTCCCCACTCTGGGAAGGCCCCTACTTGATCGCTGAGGTGACCCGCAGGGGCTTACCGGCCGCAGCGTGAAGACGGATCGGCGTGCCTAACACGGAACATCGGCGACTCGTCGTTTCTATTCTTAGAATTACGTATTGAGCGACTTGTAACTAGTTCCTTTCTTTTGACTTGCTACTTGGCGTAAGCGACCAAGCGATGAAGTCGAGGCTACTAAATAGTGTGCGGAGTCAACCGCACCCTATTCTTTAATAAAGTTGTTTTCTCTCTACATATGCTGATCGCTTTGAATACTATGACAATTCACGAGTAATGGCGCGTTTATATCCTTTTCGACAATGTTCGGCTACTTGGCGGTCGCTTGGGAAGAAAGCCAAGTCTTGCTTCCTAGCACTCGAAATTTGGACGATCGGTCAAATCGTCTCGTGAAAAGGATAAAGCATATTATTCGGATAAGCTCGATCACGATCTTGAGGATCAACGAAGTTTTTATTACAGACTTGGTTCTGAGTTCAAGTGATCCACTATTTGGACAGCATTGGATGAACCTCCTCTATGAGCTACGGCCTTTTCTTAGAGCAAGCAAATCCATCCTTGCGGCCCTTGATCGAGGCGAGGATAGTTTGATTTTGCGAGGCGAGGCCTTGGGCGGTGCGTTATCGCGACCTCCCGAGTGAAGACCTTGATCCGCTTGGGAATGGCTTCAAGATGAGCCACCGGAGGTCGGGATCATTCGGCGGCTCTTCATCCGGATAGAGGCATTCAATTATTGGGGCAATCCCCGTCGAGGTCCGGCGGCGAAGCTCTGCACAACCGGTCGGATAAGTCATCGATCGGTGTCAATGAGGTTGAGCGAGGGAGAGCCGATGAAAGGTTACCTTCGGCTCTTTAGCCGACCGGTCGGCTCGAGCGTTGGCTTGGAGAACCTCCTCTTCTAGAGCCTTCTGCCTCGCCTCCAAAGCTGCACTTGACAGCAAACATTGGAAACCACCACCTACGAAATATCCTCCTTAGAGATTTAGCACGGGTTGGGGTTTTTACCTCGGTTCGTGTTGGACTCCTCCACATGGCGGAATCGAAGCTCAGTGACTTCGTGGTGGAGCTCTTCGATCCGTCCGCGGAATTGTCGCTTGACGGCATACAACGCGTTGTCAAACTCGTCGCGCGTCTTTAACTCGCCCACCGTTTTCTCCATGCACGGGTCATCCGCCCGACCTCTCCTTCATGCGCTGCGTGAAAGATAGAGATCGTTAGTGGGATCCCCGCAGTGAGCGAGATTCTTTAAAAAAGTTACCTTATACATCTCGGCTTGGATGGCAGTCACTTGTTCTAACACTTCCCATTCCTCGGCTTCCTGCCCATCGTCGACCTCGTAGCCCTCCATCTCCTTCCGCCATTTCAGTCGGAAGGGCGGAGTGGGAGCCTTGGCGGAGGGGCGAGGAATCTCCTCGATTTCGGGCTCTGAGCTCTCTGGAGCCGGAGCTGGGATCTTCCCCTTCGCCGACGAGGATGAACGGCTTGTGGCGGATGGGCCTGAGTCTGGACGAGGAGAAGCGGGCCGAGCCGAGCCTCCGGGAGGCAGAGGCTGCTCGTCATCGTCATCTCAAACTACGCAAGCATTGGAGCTCTTTCAAGACATGCATCTTTACAAATTATAAGATCCCAGCGTTATGGAAAAGTACCTGTGTGACGGGAAGTATTTCATCTTGAATTTCATGCCTGAACCACTCGGACCCGAGCCAGGCGTTTCCTTCGCCCCAGACGCGGCCTTTGGGCGTGGGTGACGTGGCGGAGGACCTGCGACTCGTGGCTTGGTGGTGGCGATTTCGTCCTTAGGCGCGGCGCGCAAAAGCGGACAGTGTCTTCCTCATCATCGATTCGTCCGAGTCCCTTGAGATGTCCCCTTGCTTTTCTTGGCGGAGGAGCACTCATTGAGCCCTCGCAGGCGCTGCGGCGCCTTGTGGGGTGGAGCTTACGGAATCGGGGAGGAGAAGAAGGCTTGGCGCCCGCAACGCATCAAATTACATTAACTCTAGCCCTACATCAGCGAACGCGGTTGAGTTGAGGAGGATCTTCTCCTTACGTGGTGGCAAAAATCCAGATGATATGGGCCGGGCACTCAGGGGTTATTTCGCGTGCGGAGCAAAAGATCAATCACTCATTGCTGATCTCCTTTTGCGCGAGGCTCGTTGGTTTCGAGTGGCATCCTGGAGCCCAGTACTCAAAAGCGGGATCGCCCTCTCCTTGAATTTGGATCTGGCGTTGGGTATAGTTCCACACTACCCGTCTGGTCGGCCCGGCAGACTTGGCTCTACGGAGAAGAACAAAAGCTCCTTCACTTGGCTTCCCCGTCATCGGCGTAGAGAAGACCGGGAGGATGGGTATGGGGCACTTTCATGGGAGAAGGAAGGGAGAGCCGGGGAGTTGGTACAATAGAACCACTCGGAGTGCCGGCCTTTGTTGGAGGTTTTGAAGCGAAGATCAAAGTAGTACTTTTAACCCCTTCCTCAGTTGGAATCCCGCATCGCCTGCTTGGCCTTAGGATTGTCCTTGTTGGGATAGGGTTTGAGAAGGAAAAGGAATCTGAAAAGATCGAAGTGGGGGCGACCCCAAATAGGCCTCCACAGACATGAGTGAAAATCGCGATATGAAGAATGGAGTTAGGATTCAAGTGCGAAATCTCAACCCGTAAAATGAAGCGGAACCCGGAAGAAAGAGGAGCAAGGAAGGCGAAGCAGCGGAGGAAGAAAGATTCGAAGACCACCACCTCGTCCGAGCGATGGGTGGGGCGGGACTCACCGTGGCGGGGCCAAGACAATGACTCTTGGAGGAGCACGCCAAGAGAGACCAACTTCTGTAGCCTCCGTTCGGTCGTGATGGACTTCACCCACTCCTTCCCGCTCTTAGCAGCCTTAGGGGTGGAAGGGGATGGCGAAGCCATAGCGATCGGAGACGGGTGGCGACGGAGGTGGCGATGAAGGAGAACCCTAGCGGCGGAGCTTACTGAAAAAGCCAACAGACTGGCGCGAAAAACAGGCAAAGCGAACCCATTTCGTTCTCCGTTCGGACTTATAACAACGAGCGAGTTTCAGATGCAGGTTTGGGCCTAGGTCTAGCGTCGGATCGGCCTTTCATGAGGGCCCAATGATCACTTGGTGCCGAGTGATTCCCCGAGAGGTCTGCGTTACGCATTGACCGCCCGCCTAGGAGCGGACGAGCCTAGCTACTCGGACGAAGTAATGCTACGGATTCGAGATCAAATCGAGAAGAAGCAGCATTGCAGATTCAAGGTCAAAAACAGAAGACACCAAGATTCCCCAAAAAGACTTTCATTAAAAAGGGCTCTTAGGCCCGATTACATATTTTCATGGCCTGAGACATCGAGCTAGGGCTCGTCGGCTCATGGGAATGCCGGCGAGAATAGATCATTCCTCAGATGACCACCTCACACCGAGGATGGAAGCGGCGAGCATCCTTCAATGGGGTGCGCTTGGCGGGAAGAGCCGCGGATGGCGTGACCGGGAACTGATGGCCCTCAGGCGATCTCCTCGCGTGTTCCTCTCGCCCTTTGTTTAACAGTGATCTTAGCCGCTGGCAGACTCTTGTGGAAGTGTGAATCTGGCGGCAATGGCCTCCATGGATCCATGAAGATTTGTGGGGCGGTGTGGAAGTTCCCAGAGTCGCCGAAAGGAAAAAGACTCAAAAACTTCGAAGGTGGTGGTGAAGTAGTCTGTGACCCACAGGATTTCTTTTATATCTGAGAGAAATTCGGGCCACGCCTAATAAACCGTTTCAAATCTGATAAAACCATCATAGCGATGGGGCCGGGAGTGGGGGCGGATCCGGTTTCCAACGGAACACGCGCCGCCAATTTGTGTGTGAGAAAAGGCGCAAAACGCTTCACCTCCCTAATTGGGTTTGGGCTAAAGCGCAAAGGCGACCCCTTGCGAGCTTTCTTAACACGCGCAGACGGTGGCAATGTGTTAAATCGAGCCTAATTCGGCCTCGGTGCACCACGGAGGGCATATCACCGGCGGCGTAAAGGTAAAAATATTTCACGGCATACCCCATGTTGGGTCACTAGCCAACTTTGCACGCTCAAAGTTGGGTGTTGGTGAAATCTGGATTCAATTTCTTGAGGTATGCCTTTATAAGGTCGCATGATTGTATACCGTTCTGCGGATACAAATACCTCTCGGCAAAATTGCGTCCAACCGGTATGCCTCCAAAGGCCTATCTTGATCCTTGCCATGGTGGGGACAGATACCACCGGTGAAAGGTGTGCCCATGTTGGGCCAAGAGTGGTTCTTACAAGTTAAGGCGGGCGTCGATGTCGATATCCTAAAAGCGTTAAGGTTACTGACATCTTTGCAAGGCGAAGCTGTAATGGCGTGGCTTAAGGCATGCCCATGGCAGACCAATGGCGCTCTTGTATTGCAAGAGTGGATGCCGAGAGCGAATCCTCTGTTGAAATGCGTGGCCAAAGGGCGAGAAAAGCTGAGTCTGGTATTGCGAATCGAGCGTTGTTTCGACATAAAACTTAAAATTTCTTGAGTCCTTTACAATCTCTTTTGATTCTGAGGATTTAAGCGGAACGGTCGGCCAAGCATCGGACTCGATCGTAAAGCACTCGGGACTCTTGTGGTACATGGGCCGGGTATCCTCTAGAAGGCCCATAAGGGAAGCGAAAGGGGCGACCAGTCGGTTGGCGAAGATAGAAACCACTCGGATCGGGCGAGACTTAAGCGCAAGAAAGGGTCCGAGTTTATGGGATATCCCATGTAATTAGCGAGATCAATGCATGCATTCCATGTAACATCATAGCGGAAATAGTTGCCATATACCTCGCGACTTCATCGTAAACTCTATCCCCTGCACTATATAAAGGAGGGGCCGGACATCATCGGCGAGAAGCCATCGAATCATCATTAGGAGCATCATCTTGCATCTGATCCACCATATAATTCGAGCACACGAAGTAGGGTATTACCTCCTCCGTTGAGGGCACGAACACATATAACCCCGTCTTGTGCTAGCCATCTGACCTAGTTCTTGATAAGCGTCCCCTCGTACAAATTCATTGCCGGCGGTGACCCCCCAGTTAGTCACTCGTCGACACTCGGTCCACTTCATCGATTCGGGCTGAGGTTTTGCCTTTTCGACGTTGTGGACCTCGGCGACTTCCTTGAGGCTACGCGAGAGGTATAAGCCGAGGAGCCCGAAGATAATGGCGATATGGTTCACGAGCTCTTGATATTCATCATCATCTTCCGATCACCATCGTCGGTTTGGCGCTTAGCCTTACGGCATCACCTTATTGAGGCGGGGTGGGCATTGGGCCCTTGCCGTTGTAGAAGTCTTGAGCTTTGCGGCCCAAGTTACTGCAATGGCGTATATCGTTACTGTAGTCTTTGGTGGAACTTGCAAAATCGGTCGCTTGGACCTTTCTTGCCTTGTCCGCCTCCACTGAGCGAGCTTTTGCCATTGTAGTTATTGTTGGGCTTCTTACGCCCATCCTTGGGAGGAGGTCGCGATCTATACCGGCGACGGTATTGTTCGCATCACCTTTGTTCTTCTTCTTACAGGACTTCTTGTCACGGGGTTCTTCTTGCTCTTCTTCTTCTCATCCACACCAGTGGCGGGCGGCTCGCTCTTGTCAAACGCCTTTTTATCTTGAACACGCTTCTGCGCGTTGGCATAGCGGTTAGCCGCTATGAACAGTCGTTGGCGGTCGAGTCTCGCTTCGAGATCTGGGTGAGCCGCTTCGTCGCGGACTCCGTTTTGAAAGCGCGGACAACAGATTCATCGAGATGTTCGGGATCGTGTTGCGGATCTTAATGAAGCGCTTCACGAAGTTGCGAGGGTCTCCCGTTCATCTGGATCATCTGGTGCAGATCATCCTCCTTGCCCGACGCGCGTAATGCTACGGAAATTAGCGATCGAGGCGTCACAAAGCTGGTTCCATGGTGATGGAACCCTCCTGGCGATTGAACGACCCACGTCGGCGGCGCCCTCAAGGACGATCGGAGGTAATTAGCCATAACGAGCTCATCACCCCGCCGCCATGATGGCGTGGCGTAGATGGAAAGGAATTCCTCGAGTTACGAGTCCCATTGTACCTCTCCATGTGACCGGGCTTGAACTTTGAGGGCCACCGGACAACTCCGGCTTCGTCGAGAAAGCCACGCAACCCAAAGCATATGACCGCCACCTTCTCCGTGAGAACCTAGTCTTGAGAAGGCGTTGGTCTGTTGCGCGGAGAACTCTGCTGAAGCAGGATGATTCGGCTGAAGAAACTCTCTCGAGACAACCCCCGCGCTCCTTCCTCGTGGTCTCGGCGATCGCGCCTCACGAGGGGACCGTCCGTGATCATCGCGTCTTGGCGCTTGCCCCCTGTGGTTGCGATGACTACGAGGACTCGACAGCGGCAGCGACCACGGGTAGCTTTGCTCATGGGCGGTGATCGCCGATGGTGGCGAGGTCACGCGATCGATCGAGCTGTCCGAATCATTCGGACGGTTTGGCTGCTGTTGCTGGAGGAGTTGTTGACTTCTCCTAGAGACTTTAGGCCTTGACCCGGTTGCTCTAGGTTAGACGCACAAAGCATCGCCCATGCTGGCGAGATCGGCTGATTGGTGGATCTAAGGACCGTTGCTATAGCCCGAGCCGTTCGGACTACGATCTATGGGTCCGGGATCCACTGAACCATCCGCGTTCGCCTGACCGAGTCCGATCCGCGGGAATTGACCAACAGGGAAGCTTCTGTAGGGAGACTTAAGCGCCAAGACGCGAGGTGGGTCGCGACGCGCCGCTTACACCGATCGCGAAACCGTGCCAAGGTCGATTGATGGAATCGTCGAGGTGCGGCGAATGACATCTTCTTCATGGCGACCAGTGCGACCTCATCTTGGTGCCGAGCGAGTTATCCCGCGCCGACCGCCCGGTACACGGCCCATGCGAGATTCTCGAGATTCCTACATCGGCCATGTTAATCTTTGCGGGGCCATGCGAAGGTATGCTAGGCGGTGTCATCATTGTGTCTCCACGGTAGAATCTACCGACATAGCACAGGAATCCGATAGATCTAAACCGTCGTAAAATCATCGGTTCCGTAGTCATCGTCAATGGCGGAGTGCGATCTGCGGCTATCTACGCCATATAGGCGAGACCTCATCGAGATCGGAAAGTGTTCGAGACCGAACGGTCGTCTGAACCAAGCGAGGATGAGACATCTGTCTTCCGAGTCGTATCCCTCGGGAAGTATCTACGTATCCTTGGCGAGTTCGACATACTCGTCTGCGTGTCCCGCGGACGGCGCCAATTGTCGGCGGTTGGGATATCGACCCAAGTCAACCAAGGTTCTTCAAGGAGGAGATAGGAGACACGCGAACAACCACGAACAAACAATGAGCAGAGCAGGGGTTTTATCTGGTTCGAGCCTCTCGGGAGAGATAATAGCCCTCGTCCGGCCTTTCTTTATATCAAAGAGGATTACAAGGTGAAACTTCGGCGAGATCGGCGAGTCTCGGCGAGTAGTATCTGAAAATCTATCTACTAAGGGTCCTCTAGCGCCGTAGGGCCCATTTATATAATCTGAACAAACCGACTTACCAAGGAATATCGGTAGGGCTAACTACGAGATCATAGCGAACTCATACATGCCAAATATAACCTCGTTAGATAAGATAATCTCTAATCTTGGGGATCACGACTCGATGCAACCCGGAAACCACGTCCAGGGTCTTCACGCATGACCGTGTAGAAGCTCTTATTCGAGGCAATTCAAACATGATTCCAAGCCATTATGCATCGCGCCAAAGCGAGTACATTGGCGCAAGATCGTATATGGTGAATAAACCTTCCAGGGAGTTGGACGCAGTAGGCTGTTTGATCGGGCCGTCGGAGTGTAAGCGTGCGATGGTACCGTAATTTAATCCCCGACACAACCCTTCACCGAGCTACCAAGTACGTGCATGAATATATAGACCAAACAAACGTACGCATGCTGCACAGAATGAACGTGCTCCTTCCTGGTGGCCGCGACGTCCACCCACGTTCCTCCGGCCACGACTTTCGTGCGCCGCACTGCCTGCTTGCACGATCTGCTTCCAGGAATGGCCAGCGCGCTAGCTTCTTCGTGGAGAAACGCTGCCACTTATGCAGTTATGCATGCATGCAGCAACTAACTAACACTACAAACACCAATACGTTGGCTCAACCGTGCACATGCACATACACCAGCTAATTAACTACTACTCCTAGTCTAATGCAAACTACATGGATAATTAACTAGCTAATTAACATGGCACCATTTTATTATGCAACAAGATTATAGCTAACACGGTCATCGTCTCCCCTCCCGCGCCTCGCCAGATCTGGTGGCGGGGGCCTTGGACGGACAGGATTTGTCCACGGTGGCCACGCCGGGCCGCCGCCGCTCCTCCTGCGCCCGGCCGTCGTCTCCCCTCCCGCGCCTCGCCAGATCTGGCGGCGGAGCCCTTCGCCGGAGCGGATCTTGCCACCGAGGTGGCTGCTAACCATAGCCGCCGCCCCTTCTCCTCTCCCCGGACCCCTTTTCCTGTTCTTCTCCAGCCCGGAAGGCCGTGCCTTTCTCCTCCCGGTCCAATGCTTGCTGTCGTGCTCTCCTTGCGTCAGTCCTCGCTACCGCCGCCGGCCACAGCGGCCGCTCTCCGCTCCGGCAAAACAGCCCCTGTCTCTGCCTATGCCAAAGACTTCTTTTTGCGCTCATCCTCCTGCAACGGCGCCGCCATCTATTCCCAGATTCCACGCCCCCGTCTGCCGCCTTCTATGGTACATGGCTTGAGGTTTCCTCTTCTTTCAATTTAACGGTAAAATAGGCACTAACAGCAGGCTGAGCTTTCTTTAACATCCAGGATGATAAAATAAGTGGAGTAGCATGTACTTGTGAAGTGAATTTGCATGATAAAACTACTGTTGTCAACAGTCAGCTACTTGGTTAACTTTTTACGTTCTGTTTTCCTCCTTTAGTAAGTGATTACAAACCATGCGTGATCTATATTTCGTTTGTACTTTGCACGGTGCTGAATTAAAGCTGAGAGTGCGTGTTTCGGCTATATGGATTCAATCTCCTGTTAGTGTTGTCCTATTTGTGTTGTGGAGAATCAACCACTTCCAGCTGCAATCAATCTGGTTTTAGGCCTGATGGAAAGATTTATGTTTCTAAAACACATATAGGTTTTTTAGATGTGGCTCAATCAATATCTGTAATGAATTTTCTATGAGTTGGTGTGGGTGGTATACAGAGTGATGGGTTGGTGTGGGTGGTATACAGATTGGGCTGAAAATTTTAATTGTAGATCACAATGATTAGGTTCCTAACGTTACAGCCGACATAGTGTATGAAGAAATCCTGCACTTTGTCTGATTCAGTGCTAAGGTATGTCATTTTTTTGCAATATATCACCTGTTTTTTTAGATCTCGTCGTCTTTCGTTCACTGTTGTTTTAGTGTCATGCCTAATGCTCAGTGTTTTAGCGTCATGCCTAATGCTCAGTGTATTAATGCCACATGATGAAATCAGTGGATCTGAGTGTCACTACATACTACTGCTTGAACCATGAATCTATCTTCCTGCCATACTGTATCATACATCAGTTCCTACCAAATGATGCTCCCTTTATGTCCTCTTTACTTCTCTTTCTTGGCTGATCCAGACAAACATGCTTATCTTACTGTCTCCTGATGAAAATATTTTGTTGTATCAGTGATCTTTACTTTCCATACTTCATATTTCAGTTTGCTTATTCTTAGTGTGTTTCCATTATTCCCGATTAAGGTGTCGTGTTTTGAATATATAAAAAACCTTCTGTGGACTGCAACTGATTACAGTTTATTTAGTGCAGAGACAGTGAATCGGTGCATACCCAAAGAATGTAAGTTATTTTTCCTTCTTTTAATGTATAAGACAGCAGCTTCAAATTTGGCATCAATTATTTTACCCGATTTGTACAACAGAGCTTTATATAATTCCGATACTTCATAAAACAACTGAATCGATATATCTAAAGCTAATACAACCATGTTAATACTTACATCATAGATTAACAAAATAAACAAAATTTAGATGGTTGCTACATACGTCAACCTTTTTTACCTATTGATGCCATAGCACAACTATCTTTTCTTGATTTGAATAGTCTCAGTTGAATGATGTGCTGCCGTTGGCCTATTCCTGCTGTGCAGGTAAACAAATTTTTTTTCCCATAGGCTAAAGTCATTTGCCGAGCAATTTTGCAGTGAACTATGATGTTTGCCTGATAAGGATACAAAAGATGTTGCTGGATTATCATTTAAAAGTAGAGCAGGAATCAGGCTCATCTATGCATGCTTTCTTTGGTTTCAATGGTAAGTGCCAATGCCAACCATTTATGCGGGACCATGCCTTTTGGTAACAACACTAATCGTTTTGTAGGTACTGCTGGGTTGTGGCGTATATCAGTTACTAACGAATTAGGAGGGTGGAAGGATCACACAACCTCAGTACCTTGATTTATCAGTACGTTTTATTTGATGAAAGATTTAAACAATTTGTTGTGCCTACTGGGAACCCAAAAGGACAAAAGAATGATACTGTGATAGTGTTTTTTGATGGAAATAAACAGTTCTCAGCTTACTGCAGTTTAGCATTGGCTGTGTATTCTTTGTTGGCGACAAAAGAAAATTGAACCAAAGACCCATGGACCAACTAATTTTTGAAATTTTAAATAGCCAACTATAGCCGTCCACCAGTTCAACGGGAGATTTAAAATTTTCACTAAACAATCAGACGGAATAGGCATCAAGACATCTGTAGGCTACACGAGACAAATCCTGCTATTTGGTTTTGTGCGATTTAAATCCCACCAGCCATTTGGTTTTGTGGGATTTAAATCTCACCAGATGGAATGGCAGAAACTGTCCAAACAAACGAAAGTAAGCCAAAAAATGCTTTTTTTTAAAAAAAATAAATTTTACATATGCACCAAATTCAAAGCCCACCGTTTAGTTTTATGGGATTTAAATCCCGTCCCATTTGGTGGGATTTAAAACCCGCCAAACCAAACGATGATATTTGTCTCACTATATCTTCGAGTGGCTTGACGCTCATTCACTTGATTGTTTAACAAAAATATAAATCTACCCAATGAAACGACGATGTGGCATCTATTTATTAATTTAAATAAAAGGAATATTTTTTATTTATTTTATAAAATATTAATGGTATGTTCTCCTGGTCTTATATGACTTATTTGACTTATCTATTATTTACTCATCGTTGTTTAAATGTCTAAAAGCTATAAAAACACAAATAGAACGAAGTGGATCTTACTCTTGAGGCTACCTCGAAAGATCTTGAAGAAAAATTAAGGCTCTGTTTTTTCAGCTTAACATCTTAACGGCTTAATAGCTTAACGATTTATCTATGTTTTGAAAAAACTTATGCTTTGTGTTTTGGAGTTTTTTTTCGCTGCCTCGGAGGTTGGTTCTAATGTTTTAAAAGAAAGTCAACTGAAATAAATCTGAATCCAAATATTAACACTAGCTCAAAAAACTCTTAAAATTTAATCATTTTAGTTGTTCGGCTGTTTAAAACAACCTAAAAGAATATAACCTAAATAATTCCGTTTGGTCATGTCGTCCGGATCCAGGCGGGAATGGAACCATACTCATACTAGTGAAACAACCGAGCCGAATTGATCGCGGGTTCACGACTTCACGGCCCATTTTTTGTCGGATTGGTCATCTTATGATTGTTGGTGACAGGAAGGGCTCGCGGCTCGCTGGTCCCAGCGGAGACGCCGCACGAGCACGACGGCATGCTCCGGCGCGCGGCCTCCTCGCTAGTTGCGCGCGCGGCGGGGCTCCCTCGCATTCCTCCTCCGCCGGCGGCTGCGGCCACGCTCGTCCAACGCCACGCGGAGTCCCGCCTCGCCACCCCCGCGCCGCTTCCGCGCCTCGGCGGCGCCGGAGCGCGGGGCTTCGCGCGCATGGCTCGGCGGATACCGCCCACGCGGCCCGACGGATACTCCAGCTCCGACGGCGAGGCCGACGCCTTCCGGGACGGGGAGGAGGCGGCCCCGGAGGCGGGCACGGACGGCGACGAGAATGTGGAGTTCATGTGGAAGATGCTGGATTTGGGCCGTCCCGACCGCGCCGATGAGAACAGCGAAGGGCAGGATGCCACGGAGGAGGAGGAGGAGGAGGAGGAGCTGAGCGTCGGAGGCGACGATCCTGCGCCCTCTGAGGTGCGCGCCAGGCGTTTGCGGAAATGCCTGTAAGATTTCCCGCGTGCCCTGAGCCAGTCTTTAGCTGCTACTATCTGCTCCTGAACTTCCATGTTCCTCGTTACTTTGTATCTTTTTTATTTCGTGATCGTACATCGTTTCTTTATTGCGAACTAAGTTTAATCTACTAGAGTTTGCACTGAAACTACCGAATCAGTAGAATTGCACACACGGATTGTCAGGCTTGTTTGGTGTACATGTTGATGCCTCATGCCTCGTCAAAGTTTCGTTACCGTAGTGCCTTCCTTTTTTTTTTTTTTTTAAGGAGGGGCAGGAAAACTGCCGTTCTATTTTTTTAGTGATAAGCACGTGTAAACACGTGGTACAACTACAGCGCTCCGCTGCAATCTTGGTCAAAGTCAGATACACCTCCGGCCACCGCCTGGAACACCACCTAGGCCAACGGCCGAACATGATGGAGAGATATAGGAGAGAGAAGAGAAAACACCATCAACACTCGCACAACGACGAAATGACTCCTGCAGCAACAGACCCAGCGGAAACCCATAACGCAAGACGGCGACCACGATGCATCCAACAAGATAGCGACGGGGAGAACCCGTTGCCGTCGCAAGACCGCTAGGGTTTTTACCCAAAGAAAGGGAAGGTACGGAAAGTGATGCCTCCAGTGAGGGAACGACACCAAAAGGTGACGCTAACACCAGCCCAAAATGGTAGCGCTTTCTCCCAAGATTTGCCCTACTAGCACACAAGGCAGAGGCCGTTGATGGTTGAAAGCAACAGAAGAACCGAGCTACCAACCGAAGACGTAGAGCTGAAAAACGAGTACGAACGCCGCCCCCCGATGCGGAAGACGCCGCCCACGCCACCCGACACTTCGGAGAAAGAGAGGGTCAAGACGACGGGGACGGGACCAGGTCAAGAGACAGAGAACAGGGATGCCACGGAAGAAAGGTTGCCAGCCAACGCCGTCGGAGAGGGGCCACCATGGCTGGTGGCCTGCGCACGGAAAGTGAAAGAGACCAGACACCTTGCCACCCAGGCGGTTCAAGCCAAACCCTAGCATTAACCAGGAAAACACCAACCTAACCACCGAGCACCTGGCAAGGAGGGGAGGGAAAGGAGGCGAGGATGGGACTAGGCTAGAGACAGGGGTTGGCGCGCCACCGAAGGAAGGGCAACGGCTCACCACACTACCACGGGAGGAGCCGAGGAGCTCCGACACAAGCCCTTGGAGCCCACCACCACGTGAAGGTGGGGACGAAGAAGAAGGGAAGAGAACGGCGCCCCAGCGGACGACCCCTGTGCAGACCAAAATAGAAAACGACGGAGCACAACCAACCGAACAGTCAACGGGCTTGGAAGAGACCGCCAGGGCCACCTGGTCCCTCATAAGGAGGGGAGGGGCAAGGCTGCAATGGCAGGATCAAGCATGAAGGAGGCAAACGGAGACGATGTCGAGAGGAGACAATGGTCAAAGCGAAGGAGACGTTGCCGGCCTCGCACCCTGAGGCACAACCGCTTCGCCAGATCTAGGCCTCCTGCCATGGGATCTGGCCACTCCAGGAGTGGTCCCCCCTATGCGGCCTCCACTAGGCAGGCACAGGGGGAAGCGAGGTAGGGGAAGGAGCTAAAAAGGTAGCCGACGTCACTTGAGGGGAGAGGACGCCGGGACCCCGCCGCGAGGCCCCTACAAGTGAGGACACCGCCGCTGCCTGTTGCGTGACCTCCGGCGTAGCGGCAGGCGACAACGAGTGGCGCCCTGACGAGCATGAGGCCGAGCATGCTCATGCTCACCACCACGCATGAGCAGCACCCCAGCGCGATGCAGTCTGCGACAACCACCGTCGCCCACGCCCGGCACCCGCACCCCGTCATGATCGTCGTGGGCTCACAGGTGCAGTGAGAGGATACTGAGGGTGGGAAAATCTCACCAGGGAACACCCACAAATCAGGGGCCCCACGGCTATCGGAACGACGTTGAGAACACACACATCATCGCTAGCACCGCGATGGAGTAGCCCTCGCCAGTCTGACGAGGAAGGAAGGAGTTGGGGGGCGGGGCGGCCGCCTCACGATCTCCACCCCGGTGAGGAGGCACCGGTGGCCAGGGAGCCAAGGACGCCCACCGACGGCAGCGGGGCTGGCCGGCGCCGCCGCCACCGCCACCGTTGGCAGGGCATGGGTAGGGGGGGCGCAAGAGCTGGGGAGTGGTGGGGAGGACTTAGGAGGGGAGCGCAGCCTGGGGAGGAGGTCGGGAACAACGGCGACGGCTAAGGTGAAACTCTAGCTGCCCGCTGCGTCACCGCGCCGCCTGTATTGGTCTCACCCGCAATGTCCGCAATGTGCTTCTTGTGTGGTCCTGTTGAAAACGTAATGTTTTCCATTGGTTTGGCAAAAAAGGACGTATATGGATTTGATTTATAGACGACTGTCCATTTTTGAAGAAAAATGGTGATCCTCCAAAATTATGTGATAGACACCAAGGCTAGTACAGGGTGTTCCAACTTAAAAACAGCTAGCCATATGTTTCTGCACTCACAGTGATTTGCACTGAAATATCCAGACATGCGCTCTCAATGGCATCTGAAATCTGAGAACCACCCTTTAGGGTGGCCGATAAGATGCTTGTTGTGAAGTCTAAGGGCGCGTTTGGTTGCTCGTGCGAGCGCAGCCTGGCTCGCGCGATGTAGTTGACCACCCGCGAGCGCGTGTTTGGTTGGCTGCACGCGCGATGCCGGGGCTGGCTCGCGCGATGCAGCCACGGCAAAAAACGCACACGCTTGTGTCTTCTTGGCCTTTGCTGTGTGAAGCGCCGGATTTGGCCGTTTAGTGGGCACGCTTGCGCTTGTGAGCAGTGAGCCCAGCCAGCGACAACCAAACACGCTATAAGTTCACATCCCCATGAAGACAATAAATAACACTCCCTCAGTTTTTTTGTTTGACGCCTTTGACTTTTTAGCACGTCTTTGACCATTCGTCTTATTTAAAAATTTAGTGAATTTTTTTTAAAGAATAAGGCATATTTATAGTACCTCTATTGATAAAACAAAAATTTAGTGCAAAGATGTAAAAGAATAAGGCATATTTAAAGTATCTCTATTGATAAAACAAATCACAACAAAATAAATGATATTTACAAAAATAATTTGAATAAGACAAATGGTCAAAGATGTATCGAAAAGTTAAAGGCGTAAAATAAAAAAAAAATGGAGGTAGTATGAATCTCGTTTCAAGAACATATGAATCTCGTTTCAAGAACATGTTATAACCGTGTGATTGTATCTGGAGATCCCTGCGGTACTCTAAAAAAACCGCGTCTAAAACTTGCATGGTGCGTGCCATTAAAGGAGAATGCAAACTAGAAACTGCTCCATGCGTGTGCACATGTTTCATCATGCCCTTCTTGTTTTATACTGCAACCTAGTCGTCTGTCCATGCACGTGCCTTCTGCGGGAAGACAGCTGGCTTTGAGCAAAACCGATATTTTAATAGGTTTGAAACAGTGACGTGGAGTCAAAGGGAAAGAATTAGTGCGCTGTTTGATCGGATCAAGTAGAATTTGCATGCTAGAAAGCCGTTACTCGGAGCTCTACTCGAACTGATTACTCGGACATACTCAGGAGTATGGGTGGAAACGAGCCGAGTTTGAGCGAGCCCTTCAGCTCGGCTCAACTTGCTTTATTACCGAGCCGAGCTTGACAGGGTGTCCTAGCTGGAAACTAGGCTCGACTCGGCTCGTTGAAAGCTCGCGAGCTGCTCGCGAACCAGGCAAAACATTGATCTCCCAACTGTATATGGCATTAACTATTGCAAAATATAAGTTAGCATTGTATATATCAGTATCAAAATGATTTGTGCATGCATATGCAGTTTTTGGGCTATTTTATGGGCCTTTTGACAATAGGATGTCATTTTCTAATGGTTAAGAGATGGAATAAATAGCATTAGCATGTAAATGAGTCAAAACGAGCCTAGCCCGAGCGAGCCAACCTCTGGCTCGATTCACTAATGGCCACGAGCTAGAAATAGGGCTCGCACGGCTCGTGCTTATTTACAAACGAGCCGAGCACAAGCCGAGCTTTTACCAAGCAGAGCCCGAGGAGCTTGCGTGCTTCGAGCTAAAGTCCCAGCCCTACTCGGGAGCACCTGGTGAGTAAGGGGCAGCTAGTACAACTAGTACTGGTCGAGGAGGCAAGTTAGCAACACTTTCCCAAAAAACAGAAGAGGCAAGGAGGGGGTAAACGAGGGCTCAGTTTTGTGGTAATGGCCTTACTTATTTGAGTTGAAAGTCGGTGAAATCTTTAATCTCAAAAAGTTATGATTTCTCAAAAGACGTCTTAAAGAGTTTAAAAAATTGTAAAAAAATATTTTATGAACTTTAAGAGAAACTATTTAAAACCCACAAAAATAACTATAAAATATTACAACATTTGGCTTATATAAAATAAGTAATTTTTATTCTATTTAATTTGATTTAATTTAAGCCGGAGCAAACAAGTTCAAAGAGAATGGATTAGGGTTTAGACCTTGGAGAGCCAGGTGCCCTGAGTGCCCTCCTTAGCTCGATGACAGCACTACTCCACTAGCAGCCGCAACTTCCGCTAGCTATTCTCCTCCCCCAAGCTTGATGCCTCGAGCTCCCGACCACAACCCCCTCGAGCTCCCTCCTACTTGAGCACCCCACCACACGTTTATTGCCCCGGTTCTCATCCCCGACGGCCAGCCAAGGTAATCCCTTGTTGCCTTCCGTAGTTTCTTGTATCTGTGCTTTCCTCTTTTTGATACTTCTCTATGTTGTATAGTCCTATCTCTGATCATAAAAACAAGTCGCCGTCGACTTTTGAACACGTCTTTGATCATTCGTTTTATTCAAAAATTTAGTTCAAATATGTAAAAATATAAGTCACACTTAAAATACATTTAATAATAAACCAAATCATAACAAAATAAAATAATATTTATATAACTTTTTTAATAAGACGAATGGTAAAAGGCGTGTCCAAAAATCAACAGTGACTTCTTTTTGTGATCGGAGAGAGTACTAAAGTATAGATTTTTAGTTAGGCAAATGTTGGAGTAATGTTTAGTAGATTTTTAGTGATGCAACTATTGAAGGGTTGTGTAGTACTAGAGTGACTGTTTTTTACTATTCATGTCTATCGGGTAATTCCAAGTGCTCTTTGAGTAAACCGACCACTCGCTACTCCCTACCTTGCCGACTAGATAGCAAATCACGAGTTCCTGAAGCTTGCTCAAGAGCATAGTGAATCGCCTATAAAATGTCTTTTGATCCAATGGTATTCCCTGGATGCATCCACTAAATTTTGATCCACTAGGCCATCTTTGTTCTTTGTTTTAGTTTAATTTTTGTTGGGTTTAAAATTTTTATTATTTTTATGTAGACTATTCACTGTATTTTTTTAAATTGTTGTTGGGCTTTGTATGTTTTTCTCAAACATTTCAATTTTTTAATAATTTATTTAGCCATTCATAGCACTTTTATAGGTGATCAATTTTTTCAACTAAAACAAAAACAAAAACTTAATAAGGAATCAAATAGGGCCTCGATGGAGAGTGGACCACCCAGAAGTGGGGGAAACCATTTTAGAGGATATGATAGGAGATAAGGATAGCTTGCGAACGTAACACATTAATTATGAGTTAAATCGCTATACAAAATCTTGTATTTGAGCCCAATTCAATAAGTGGCTGACCCTCCTAGCCAAGAAACGGCATTTAAACCCACTTAGGCTACGTACAATACAGGTGCCTACAGAGATGTTCTGAAAAGAAATTTGGTTTTTTTTGTCACATTGGATAGCATCCCATGCTTAAATAAGAGAGAGACATTTAATTAACACCAATGTTTAGAGGATGCGTTGTGCAAAGAAGCACATGTGTAAGCATCTTTGTATTATAATGTAATTTGTCTGCTAATATGCTTAGTGATATATCAACATTCTCTCTTGTTAAGTATTGATGCATAAGCACCCTGCATTATACATGGCCTTAGTAAAAACATGTTGTTCTGGTCTGCTAGGGTTGCCAATGTCCCATGTGTCAAGCGTTTCCTTCGAAACACTTCGGTGTCGTTGTGTGCTTTGCTCGGATGGAATTGTTGGGCCTTGGCCATTTAATAGACAAATAAATCCTGGAAAATCTCAAAGTCCCATGTATGGCATGAGGTATGTGAAACTTTTTAGTACCATATTGCTATTGAAAAGAGTGGAGAACATGCTTAAATAGTAGAGCTTGCTCCATCCCAGTAGAACATGTCATGGGAGAGAGAAATAAAGAACCACACGAGCACGCTCGCTCGCCTCGCCAGCACGAGCATGGGGCGGCGTGTGCGGACAGCACCTACGTGAATGGTCCGCCGAAATCGGACCCTTCTACTTTCACAGGTGTGACCTCATTTTGTAGTTTATTCTTTTACTCTCTGGGTTTTGCGGATCCGTTTTGAGTTGTGCAAACATGTGCACCAATCATGGCACGATCTTGATCATGGCCCATCGGCTACGCGTTTCTTCCTATATAAACTGCCGCTACGAGACATATATGCGAGATACAAACCCTAGATTTTACCACTCCCATCTGTTGCACTGTCGCAACCAGACTTTTCCGTCCCATCCGTCGGCATGCACCGTCGAACGGGAGAGCAGGTCTCCAGAACCATACCGTCCTAGCGCTCCTGCATTGGGAGACGAAAAAGTTTTTTGGCAAGCGCATATGTGTGATTGCTCTCATTTACCGCGCGCTTCTCTGACCTGATTCGCGACGATGATTTCACCATTCCATGTCACCAACGACAACAACACTAACTCGAACGTCGTCGACAACACCAGCAGCGGCAAAGTCGTCCCCAACGTCAACAACAGTGCCACGCACGTCTAGTTCAGCGGTCAGTTACTTGTCGTTGTGCTTGCGACTTGCGAGTATATCAAAAGGATATTAAGTGTGTTGTTCGTGTATGTGTATGTATGGTACGCTCTTCTTTACGGCTATTTATTTATCAGATCTATTTTATGTTTTATTTCTAAATTAATATATACATGAAAGTGATAATATTTTCATCATGCTCCCCACGCGACATCACCACGGTCGGCGGTTATTGCTTTGGGGACAGGGTTGGACTTCAAGGGGGAGATTGATCTGTTTGACACCCAATTCGACGGTCTCGTTCCAATTGACATTAAGTTCGATAGCCTTGACTCGTATAACACCGGGCACGCGAATTCGTGATCTCACTGACATTCTTCCTATTTTCCTCAGTATAATATTGATTTCCCTATTTTACTCAAGTCATTTGCCTAGTTTGCCCCTGCCCTGGCTCTTCTTCTCCTTCTCCTCCCCCGAGAGTTTGCCCCGCCCCGCGCCGCCAGAAATCTCGCCGCCGCGCGCAGCCGGCGTCTCCAAGCTCGGCTTCCCTGCCGCCGCCGCCGCCTCCAAGCTTGACTTCCCCGCCTCTGCTTGGCTTTCCCGCCGTCGCCTTCGAGCTCCTCCCCGCCTACACCGCCGTCGTCTACCACCTCCGCTCCACCCGCGCGTGCGCTTTGCTTCTGCGGCGGCGGCGGCTCGACACGACGGCGGCAATGGCTCGATGCGGCGGCGGTGGCGATGACGCTAGAGAACGAAGGCGACAGCCGCGATGGCTCGACACGGTGGCGGCAACGGCTTGACGCGGCGGTGGCGATGGAAAAGGGGCGGTAGAGGCAAGGTCGCGGCGGCGGTGCCGGCTCGGTGCGACGGCGGCAAGGCCCAAGGCCAAGACCGTTCATCCCTCTCTTCTCTCACTGCCGTGTGGGCCATACGAGGGGTAATATGGTCAAGCCACTTAAAGAAAACAGGAAAAATCAATGGTAAATTGGGAAAAATGAAAGAATGTCACTGAATCAGAAATTCGCGTGTCCGGTGTCATACGAGTCAAAGCTATCGAACTTAATATCAATTGGAACAAGGCCGTCGAATTGGGTGTTAAATAGATCAATCTCCAGACTCCAAGGGGTCTGCCGCTGAGCTGGTCAGAGATTGAGATAATTAAGTCCGCGAGATTGAGTAGCTGCTGATGGCTTGATTGATCGGTGATGGTGTTGTATGCCTCTTATTGATTGAGATAATTAAGTCCGCGAGATTGATTGATTGATTGAGTTGGCGTTTGTTTATTTGTTTAGTTGGCTCTTGTGAGAAAGGTTCTGGAACTTTTGTGCGCGATAAAAGGTTTGAGTGCAGAAAAATGTACCGTGCACAACACATTTCACATGCCTTCTCCTTTATTGTAGCGAAGTGCAAAACGATGGATACATGCGAGAACGGGATACAGTTCTTCCTGCTTCCTCTCTCTTCTTTTAGAATGTAATGTTCAGGATTACGCGAGCGTTTAAGCATGAATGATTACCGGCTAAGTGTTGAAAACACTAGTGTATTGGTTTAGAGACTAGTGCGTGTGAATAGCGGCTCTCAATGTAAGTATAGAACTAAGGGCTGACACTAGACCAGTTTTATGTCAGCGGGCTAAATAATATTAAGGCATACATCATTAGACCTTAGTAAAAAAAATATCAGTGTATAACAGCATAAACCAAAATATGTTCAAAAGAGTTTTCCGAGGTTATGCATTCTTGCAAGCAATTGGGTGACTCATACATCATCATGACCGTTGCAAGCTTGATCTTACTCGTCATGATATTCATAAGGGTCTACCTCATGACCTACATTTAAAAGAGTGGGAATTTGGGAGGTCAGTGTCAGCCAAACATTGACTATTTAACATCCCTCCTAATGCAGTTAGTGATACATGCTTCAAGGGAAGGGAAGACGTTATTTTATTTACGTAAAACAATTTTTAAGATGGTTTAGAATCACCCTATCTAGCTTCTAGTATGTTGATTATGTTGTGTAACCATGAGATTATCTCCTTAACCAACCCTTTGAACCAGACACTTAGCTAACCTTCCCAACCAGACTCACTAAACCTATCATCACCAAATCCTTAATACTAAGTACTAACTATACCCTTTACAACCTAACTATCTTCTTTCCAACACCTGCCATCCTTTCCGGGAGTCTCTATATAGTTTGTGGGCCACACCTGTCATAGATGTCCATTTGACCTAGGAGGGTTGCCGACCCAAGTTAGTCTCACGACATACTAGGGATGTGTCCATTATAACCTCAATGAAGACCCATGCCGGTCCTTCATCAAGAATGGGCTCAGAGAGCCTCAACAAAGCGCATGCCTCTTAATCACCAAACTTGTACTACCACGAAATGGCCACGCATTGTGTTGAAACCACCCTTTTATAACAGCGCCCCGCCGCTACACGTGTGACTCCGCATTCCTTCTGGGCTAGCCCTAGCTATACCAAGCACAAGTCAATTCCTTCCATAGCTTATACTTCTTCTATACTTGGCTTCGCAGAGCATTAATGGTTACGTGGTTACCATTATAACTTAAGTTGATCAAGGATTATAACAATCAAGGCAGTCATGTAGAACAATCAAGTAACAATTGACAGATATGTGTATATCATTATTAACAAGTGGGCAATTCATATAGGATGCATTTCTTTAATTTATATCAAACAACATAGTTTTATAAAACTGGGTAAAGACATGACTAGGGAATGTTAACTCTTCTTGCTCGGGCTGGTAGTCCTCCTCCACGTCGCCAAATCTAACCTCCGGATCGTAGAGATAAACACCAATAATACCCAGAAGTGCAGTTGAAACATGATGCATGAATGCACTACTATTTCATTCGATGATTCTATTTCACCCTAGGGAAGATCTTATCTACGGTCAGACGACGAAATGCCATGTCATGAATGATCTTGTAACAAGATGTGATCATAATTGTATTAATAATAGTAGAACCCTAAGTATTATCCCATAATAGCTTATAATTTTTTTATAGTGCTTAACTACATTTTCAAGACCATTAAAGGGACATGTAATAATGGTAAAAGTTCCAAAATAGCACTTATTAATTTATTTTAAAGTGATGATGGTTATTTCATATTTGTTTCTAGGTCCAGAGAATTTTCCTATATCTTAAAACATTTTATCAGCGTTATATAAGTTTATATTCTATTTTTAATGATTAAAGAATCATTTTAGCCTATTATTGCATTATCCGCTTGCTAAAAAGACATTTCGGAATTAATCTAACTCCTAGAATAGTGGCAAATCCTGAACTAATATTTTTTTAAAATTGCAGCCGGTCTCTAGTATTTACGCTAATTTTCTACAACTATTTATATCGCCAGCTATTTTTAGAAAATCATTTAGGCTTTTTGTATTATCTTTTATATATTGTGAAATTGCTATGGATATATGCGCACAATAATAGGCCGGACTAACGAGACAGCATGACCCGGTGTGGATCCGGCCCACGGTACAGCCGACACGATCGAACCCCACTCCTGTGCATGCGCATGGAAGGCACATTTCGGGTATGCGCCTTCGTGTCCGGGAGAAGCGATGCTGGGATGCGTAGGTGTGTTTGGCTGGGCTGTCTTGGACGGTCCTGTCCAGTATGGGATGATTTTTTTATTTGTTTGAGAAAAAATAGATGGGTTCGTCCAGCATCCATCTGTCACTCCGTAGTGCAAACAGAAGGATGGCTTGATCCGATGGAATTTGGAAAGTCAAGCTCGTCCCAATCTCCTCCCCCCAATGCGCCACCTCCTCCTCTCCCCAATGCGTCGCCCCCTCCTCTCCCTACGCATCCCCGGTGACGGCGGTGCTCCTCCTCCTCCTCCTCCTCATCTCCAGCGACGACTGCTCTGCGTCGGTTGCGAATCGGGCACCGCGGCCACATAATCCCAGATCTTATAATGGCATTTGTGCTTCTTTTGGTAATTGCTTGCCACATAATCCCATTTCAGTCCTGAGTTCTTCTCTAGGCCTCAATGTAAAACATGTACCAGTCCTATCGTAGCATTGTAATTTTACCTGATCAGGCCTCAATTTGGAATTTTACCTGTTTTGCAACACCGACATAGCATTGTAGTATTATTGTAGCTAAACTTCTATTTTGTCGGCACCCGATTTACAAGATCGGATTCCACCTGCGTAAACCCGTACTAGTCCCAAGGATCATGGCTAGTACACACAGATATACAGAAACGGAACAGTGCCAACGATTTTATTACAAGAGGGATCATAGTCCGGTACAAACAACACATACAACGGCTCGCAGGCCGCAAATCAGAGTGCACAACGATACAAGCTTAATACAACATATAGAATCTTATTCATCCCACAGGCACGAAGGCTGTAGGAACGCGTAACCCTAATCTTCATACTCTTCGTCGAAGAACGCCTCCTCGACGTAATCCGGGTCCTCCTCCTCGGACGGCGGGCCATACTCGGATGGACCAGCTGTTGAAGTTTTGAAAAGAGAGGGGAGAAAAGGAGGGAGAGTACAAATTGTACTCGCAAGTCCGGAATTATGCAAATGCGGTTCAGTACAAGGAAGGCTTAGGATATTTTGCGAAAACGCATTTATTATCCTAGTTTTGGCAAAGCGATTTAGAAACAATAAATCTTAATCACTTTTCTTTGGGCTCTTCTCAAACGGTTCTCGCCACTTGGCCTCAGTGCCATAGCGAGAACAAAATCCTTTCTTCTTTTCTTTTCTTAAGCGGCTAGGTCCATTCCGCGACACTTTTGGTGGCCGTCACCCAATCCGGAATATCGCGGTGGCACCTAGCTCAAGCGAAATCCTTCTCAAATCCTTACTCATCTCAAATCCTTTCTTTAAAATCCCTTTTCTAAATTTGTTTTAAAATAAAGAAACTACCATATAATCGGTCCTTCGCATGCTCATAACATGAGCACGGCTATCATGACAGCTTTTAACTCTGCGAGTGAGTCGCCTTACCCTCGAGAGGCTACGCACCAGCACGATGGTTCGCCACAAGACCGTCAACCACGAGGACCAACGACCGCCCGTCCCACACGGGGCTCGAGGTCGATCTTGTAATGACTCGATTTATAGGATCATAGGATGGCGGTCCTTAGACTAGGGAGATTTGATATTTTAGCCCGATTTTAAAACCGGTGCCTTTGCACCAACCGACAAAATATCTCCCTAGTCGGAAAGTTTTTGGGGTAAGAGGAAAATCATTTCCTACTAAGCATCACCCTTGATGCGCTATCTTTAAATCATCCTTTCCCAAACATTTCTCAACAACATTCTCATTTCACACAAATGATTAAATCATTCCGCATAAATGATTTTTAAGCAGTTATCCTACCTCAACAAGGAATTTAAATAAGAACAATTCATATTTTAACCTTAGGTTTCACCTACCATATTTCTTACCTTTCTAATTGGCATGGTAACTAATTCTAGCAAATACGGTATTAACCTTTTAAACTAGCATGCATGTTTACAAGTCTAATAAACATTTTCTAAATAACCGAAAATGGCTTCACAATATGGTCAAAGGGGGACTTGCCTTGATCGGTTCCGGGGAAAGCGAAGGGGACGTCGTCGATCGGGTCTTCGAGAGCTTGACCTCCTAAACGCGCACACGCATGCAAAGCAATACAACACACATAAGTAAAATATTTTATGCCATGCTGTTTTTAGGTAATGGGACATGCAGCAACTTTTAATGCATTTTGTTAAAGGAGAGATCATGCCAAATGACTTATGCATGTATGCAATGATGCCATTATTAATCCAAGAATACTTCTAACAAATGCATGCTGCATGAATGGCATGACAACAATTATTTCTTAAGGTCCAGGGACTTGTAAAGTATTTTATTTTCATTTAAAAGGGATAATATGACCATTTCTCACATGCACATGAAATGATGCACCTAGAACTTATCTATTTAGCCAAAAATGGATTCCACATGCATGACATACAAATGCATAATTTTCTAGGGTCCAGGAGTGGTTAAAGCATTTGTCTGAATTTTTATAGAATTTAAACAGCACGAAATCTATTTTTGCTTAATGATATAGAATTCCAACTAAGGGTTTAAATCGAAACTGAAAAAAAGATTTAAAGAGGGCCTTTCGAGCGGGCCCGCTCGGTCCTGACCAACGGAGGCGCTGGCTTTGGCGCGAAGGGACGACCGGCGAGGCGAGAGCGACCGCGGCGACTGACAAACGGGTCCCACCTGTCGGTGGCACCGCAGAGGAAAAAGGGGAAGGAACAGAGGAGAGGCAACCGGCGGTGGCGCGCCAGCAGTGGCGGCGATTCCGCCACGAGGAGATTGGCGCGCAAGCGAGACGCGAGCGAGGGGAACCACGAGAAGGCGCTAGCTTTCCGTGAGGGGAACGGAGCACGCGGCGCGGCGGTCCGAGGCGGCGGCGGCTTGCGGACGACACGACGCCGGTGAAAAACGGAATCACCACTCGATCCCTTCGGCCGAAAGCGACGGCGGAGGAGGTTGAGGTGATCAGTGAGCTCACCGGGCGGAGAGGATGGCCAGGCGGCGGGACTACGACGGCGGCAACGGAGCGGGCTCCGGGATCTGTATGGATCGCCTGGCGTCAATCCACTGGCGCAAGCTTATTTGGGCGACTGCGTGCCAACACCGGGGTGAGTTTGAACCGAAAAGCGTGAGGCGAGGTAGGAGAGGGTAAGGAGGATAGCGAAGGAGTGGGCAGCGGCGCGCGGCTCGGAAGCTCGCGACAAGTCTTGGTGGCGTTGGCAGCGGTCAATAGGGTAGCAAGATACCCTTATAGGCGAACTCCGACCGGAACACATTCAATGCGACGCGGGGTTGGCCATCGCGGCGTCGACCCGGCCGGTGCCGTGAAGTGAATCTGCAGACGCGACGGCACCGAGGTGGTTAAGTGGCGATAAGACAAGAAGGGTAGGGGACGGAGAGGGTCCGGCGGAAGAGTGTAAGGCGAGAATTGCATGGGGAGGAGAGCCATGGAGGCCCGGAAAGAGGACAAACAATGGGCTTGCGAGCAGTGGTATGAACAGAGGAAGGAGAAGCAGGGAGGAAGAAGGAGAGAGGAGAGGCTGACGCGGTGGGCTCCACCTGTCGGTGTCGCTCCTCCTCGCTGCTAAAAGAAAGCAGCGGCGGATTTGGGCTTGCCATGACCTTCAATGACCAGCTCATTTGGAGGAGAAAGGAAAAAGGAATGGGCGACTGGTGGGAAAGGATTTAAGGCCTTTGGATTTGATTTTCAAATGGACTTTTATTTTCCAAAAGCATTTCATTTTCAAAACCCTTTTCACATAATTTCATATTTAAGGAATATGGTTTTGCTTTCCCAACACTTAAAATATAATTCCAAATAACTTCACCTGGGGTATTGGTTTATAGAAAATATTATTTAAAATAATCACCATATTTTTCCACCAAAGGACATAGACTTGGAAAGATTAAATTATTTTTCTAATTTAGATGCAATGCATGAAGTGATGATGTCATGATGCAATAATGAGTGATTTAACATTTTTAAATCATGCACTTAAGAAATCATTAACGTGCCAAATTGGTTTTAAAAATTTGGGATGTTACAAACCTCCCCCCCTTAGGATGAATCTCGTCCTTGAGATTCCGACTCTTAGGAAACAACTCGAAACTTCGGCATGAAGATCGACTCACGCTCCCAAGTGGCCTCGGCCGAATGATTACTCCATGAACTTCGGCAAAAGCAGCGTAGCCTTACTACGGGTTTTTGAATCGCCACATCAAAATTACGATTGGGTATTCTTTAAAAAAGCGGATCGGTGCAAATCCAACACCTCAGAATCAAGCGCTCTTGAGAACTCGCAGACATTTCTTCAACTGAGAAACATGAAACACACTATGCACACCTGCCAGATACTCAGGAAGTTCCAACTGATATGCCACTTCACCTCTTCGAGCAAGAATTTTGAAAGGACCAATGAACCTTGGAGCTAACTTGCCACTTACACGGAATCTACGCATGCCCTTGAGCGGAGACACGCGCAAATACACAAAATCTCCAATGGCAAATTTCAAATCCCTTCGGCGGTTATCCGCATAACTCTTCTGTCGGGACTGAGCTGTCTTCAACCTCTATTGGATCATTTTGACTTGCTCTTCGGCCTCTTGCAAAATGTCCAACCCAAATATTTTTGACTCACCGGTCTCTTGCCAATACAAGGGAGTCCTGCACTTCCTCCCATACAAAGCCTCAAACGGAGCCATTTGGATACTAGACTGATGACTGTTGTTGTATGCAAACTCGGCATAAGGCAACTGCTTGTCCCGGTGGTAAGCGTGACGAGCACAAGCTCTCAACATATCTTCCAAAATCTGATTTACTCTCTCAGTCTGCCCATCAGTCTGAGGGTGAAAAGCTGTGCTGAAATTCAGTCGAGTCCCAAGCGACTCATGGAGCTTGTCCCAAAACTTTGAGGTGAACTGCGTACCCCGATCAGACACGATCTTTTTAGGAACACCATGCAGACACACAATTCGGCTCATGTACAATTCAGCGAGCTTGCCTCCAGTATAGGTGGTGCGAACTGGAACAAAGTGGGCCACTTTGGTCAACCTGTCAACGATGACCCAAATAGAGTCGTGGCCCGCTTGGGTCCTTGGAAGACCAATAATGAAGTCCATCCCAATTTCTTCCCACTTCCACTCTGGAATTTTCAAAGGTCGCAATGAGACTGCAGGACGCCGGTGCTCTGCCTTCACTCTTTGGCAAATATCACAACGGGCCACAAATTCTGCGACCTCTCTTTTCATGCCTGTCCACCAATACGAACTTTTCAAATCCGAATACATCTTGGTGCTGCCAGGGTGTATCGATATAGGGCTGTCATGAGCTTCCTTGAGGATGAGCTCCCTCAGAGTGCTGACACTAGGCACAAAGATTCTCTTTTTAAACCAAAGCACACCCTCATCATCAACAGAAAAATTTGGTGCTTTATCTTTCAGCATTCTGCCTTTAATCTCCTGAACTTCCTCATCACCCTTTTGGGCTTCCTTTATTTGATTCAACAAGGTGGGTTGCAATTCCATCGAATTCAAATGACCGACTTTCACCACTCCGAGATTTAGCTTAAGTAAATCTTCACACAGATCCGGCGACATCTCCTCACTCCGGAGGTGATTACAGGCGGGTCGGCGGATTAGAGCATCAGCCACCACATTGGCCTTGCCAGGGTGATAGTGAATTCCCACATTATAATCCTTGATTAACTCCAGCCAACGCCTTTGCCTCAGATTCAGGTCAGGCTGGGTGAAAATGTACTTAAGACTCTTATGGTCAGTGAATATCTCAGTGCGATTCCCCATGAGATAGTGCCTCCAAATTTTCAGGGCATGGACAACAGCAGCTAATTCCAAATCATGGGTAGGATAATTTTGCTCATGTGGCTTAAGCTGACGAGATGCATAAGCCACCACTCTTCCTTCTTGCATAAGGACACAACCAAGACCTTGACGAGATGCATCACAGAAAATCTCAAAGTCTTTGCGAATATCAGGCAAAATTAGCACAGGGGCTGAAGTCAGACGCTTTTTCAATTCTTGGAAACTGTCTTCACAGCTGGCGGTCCATTCAAACTTCTTTTCTTTCTTCAACAAATTGGTCATCGGTCGGGCTATTTTGGAGAACCCTTCGATGAACCGGCGGTAATATCTCGCCAAACCAAGGAAACTTCTGACTTGAGTCACAGACTTCGGTTGCTTCCAGTCAACCACAGAGGCTACCTTCTCAGGATCCACAGCAACACCTTCAGCAGAAATGAAATGACCAAGGAAAGATACCTCTTTCATCCAAAATTCACACTTGCTTAGCTTGGCAAACAACTGGTGCTCCCTTAACCTTTCTAGAACCATCCTTAAATGGAGCTCATGCTCTTCTTCAGACTTAGAATAGATCAGAATGTCATCAATGAACACAACCACAAATTTATCTAGGAAATCCATGAACACTTTGTTCATCAAGTTCATGAAATAAGCAGGAGCATTGGTAAGACCAAAGGACATGACAGTGAACTCATACAGACCATACCGAGTGGTGAAAGCTGACTTAGGAATATCAGACTCTTTGATTTTGATTTGGTGGTACCCAGACCTTAAGTCAATCTTTGAGAAAATAGAGGCTCCTTTCAACTGATCAAATAGATCATCAATGCGAGGCAGAGGGTATTTGTTTTTAATGGTCACCTCATTAAGTGACCTATAGTCCACACACATCCTTAGGGATCCATCATTCTTTTTCACAAAAATAACTGGAGCCATTAGATTGGCGGAAAGACGGTACGGCCTTTGGGAGATAGGCGCAGTACCAGGAGCTAAGTCAATAACAAACTCAACATCTCTCTCAGGCGGCATGCCTGGCAACTCCTCGGGAAACACATCAGGAAATTCCCGCAAAATAGGCATATTCCTCAGATCAGACCCTTCCAACTTATTTAGGGCAATCAGATTCTCAGAACCAGAGTTAGCAACAAACTGAACTTCCTTACCATCATCACTAGTCAACTTGACCGTTTTAGAGGCACAGTCAATATGACCCTTATATTTGGCTAACCAATCCATGCCTAGTATCACTTCTATCCCTTTTGAATTAATGACCACTAGGTCTGCTAAAAATCCCACACCCTCAATTTCAATGCAAACATCAGGGCACATCAACATGGTACGAATGACTTTTCCAGGGGATTTAATCAGCATTGGTTTCTTTAGTGCACTTATTTCAAGTCCATGATTTTTAGCAAATGATGCAGCAATAAATGAATGCGTTGCACCAGAATCAAATAATGCAGTAGCGGGGATGGAGTTGATGTGAAACTTACCCATCACCGCATGGGGATCAGCGTGGGCGTCCTCAGCACTGACGTGGTTCACCCGACCACGCCCAACAGAAGCAGCATTCCTAGCCTGCGGAAAATTCCCACGAGCTGGCAAGGAATTCGCGGGCCTTGGCAACACAACTTTGGCTTGACCTTGTGCGGACACGGCACCTTTATTGGGACAAGAACTGGCGTAGTGTCCCATCTGCTGACATGCGAAGCACTTGATGCTCGACAGGTCCTTCTTGGGAGAGGCGACATCAGGTGCGGACGGTGGGCCGATGCTGGCGCACGCAGGCGAGGCATCACCCACTGAGAACGTGGGCGTGGAGGAACAGCAGGCGCACGACCACGGGTGCGGTGTCCCTTAGGACGAGAGCTAGGATGACCATCCTGCTGGGCTCTCTTCCTCTTCCTAGCAGCCAAACACTGACGACGGTTCTCTTCCTACTTCACAGCACTGGCAAACAACTGCTTGAAGGTGGTGAACTCAGTGGAATCGATCAAGGCTCGGATCTCAGGGTCCATACCCTTCTTGAAGAAGTAGATCTTGTCAGCATCATTCCTCACATCGCGGGGCACATAACGAGCCAGCAGAGTAAACTGAGTGAGGTACTCGTGCATCGTCATGTTCCCCTGAACTAGGGCATGGAACTCACGCCTCTTAGCCTCCTTTGAGCTGTCGGGGACATAATTTTCCTCAAATGCTTCAACAAACTCATCCCAGGTGATAGTCTCAGGAGCATCATGAGACTCACAAAATGTGTCCCACCAGGCTGACGCAACTCCAGTAAGCTGATAGGCTGCGAGCTGAACACTCTCCAGGTCTCCACACTGGAACATAATCAAACATTTCTCAATAGCCATCAACCAATCTGCTGCCTCCATGGTATCCGCAGATCCACCGAACTTGGGAGGGTTGGCTCTCAGGAAGTCATTGACACGGGTACGGATAGGAGGTGGGTGGTGTGGCACGGGTGGAGGAGTAGGAGCATTGTTTCTTTCTCTCATCAGCTCTCGGAACATCTGAAACCGCATCTCCAGGATCTCTCTTGCAGTGGGGTCTCTAGGAGGAGGTGGTGGAAGGTGGGGAGACTCGGCTTGGTTTTCTTGTGGGTTCTCTCGGGGATTTTCTTGGGGGTTCTCTCGTGGATTTTCTTGGGGGTTTTGGGGGAGTATTTGTGGCGCTGGAGAGGGAAAAAGGTTGAGCTCACGGGGTGGCCCTCCAACGGAAGATCGGGGCGAGCAGGGCATTTGGGCTAACCTCCCAAGTCGGCGAGGCCCACTAGCTCTGCTAGCGGCACCACCACGGGCCCGACCACGGATAATATCACCACACCCAGCACGGCGCGAAATCACCATCTGCTTGCCAAGAGGACGAGAGATAATAAGGGGAAAGAGCTAAAACCCAGATTTTTTCAAAACATGAGTTAAAACATGCAAACTTGGCACGATGCACACTCACATACATAAAATAATAGTTTTTAGGGTACAACAGGGGTGCGGTACCACAAGTCGGTACGTCAGCCCAAATCGTGAGCTAACTACCTACGGATTACACGGACTGGCATCGGGACGATTAGTAGGACTGGATGCACAGGGCCCACCAGGTAAGCACCAACCAAAGTAGGATGGTTACCACGGTGATCCAAAGCGGGAAGTGCCTCATCTCCTCGAGGAACAACCGGAACTCGCTCGGCTCGGGCGAGGCGAGACTCGGGGCAGCGAGGGCTTGGAACACTGGCGAGGAGGACTCAGAGGCAGCGAGGGGACTCATGGAGCAGCGAGGCTCACGGAGGAGGAGGCGCGGCGGAGGATCAAGGAGCGGCGAGAGGGACTCACGGAGCGGATCTCCGACCTCCTCCTCATCGCGGCTGGAGAAGCAGCGCGGCACGGCAGGGAGACGCGGCGGCGGCACAGTAGCGGCAGCAGCAGGGCGGCAACACAGCAGCGGGGCGGCCCTCTTATAGAGGCGGCCCGGTTATTTGAGTGGGGGGGGGGACCGGCGGCAAAGCGGCGGACAAGACGCAAAGCAAAAGAAAAAGGAAAAGAAAGGACGACAGCGACTCTTGCAAAAGGTAGGGAGAGCTACGAGCTAAACCTGCTCGTAGTCGGACTCGGAAACCAACTCCACGGGGTCTTCTTCTTCTTCATCATCATCGATGTCAACGGCGGGCTGCCAACCAGGCGGCGGCGAACGAACCATCAGGGGAATACCCTGAAGCTCGACAAGGGTAGGAGGTGGCGCCCTCACTCCAGTTGGACCCAGGTCCAACTGAAGATTCTTAGGGGTGAGCTCGAAGGAGCACAGGGGAAGATCAGCAGGATCCTTGGGCTCGAGCTTGGCGCTGGAGCCGACATCCTTCGCCTTCGGGCGCGAGGACGAAGCAGCAGGAGTAGGAGTCCCGGAGGAAGAAGCGGCATTCCCGAGACGCGGTTCTCATGAACCAACCGACGGATCCTCTTGCGAATGTGGACCTTCTCCACCAAGTGATGAGAGTCGCGCTTTTTAAGGTCGCGGCACTCCTTCTTGATCAGGTCCAGCTAGCGGTTGGCGTCGTAGGCGAAATTCAATTCCGCAGGCGATGGTGTCTGCGTCGTCCGTGGATTGGACGAGCTCGACAAGGTGGTACACCGTCGAAGTCGCTCTCACCTCGGCCGTCTGGCGTGGTGAACAGCTCGTCTGGCGGCAAAGTAGAGGGAAAGTAGCGGAGCGGGGAGACGTGCAGCTCACGCGTGAACAGACTGCGGAGTCGGTGTAGAGCAAGTCTGGACACGTCCTGGATGGCGTCAGAGCAGCTGACGCGAGTGGCAGAGTAGCGGAACGGTCCCCGGGTCGGTGGGGGACCGGCAGCAAAGATGGTGACGCACACCACCCAGCATGTGCGTCCCTTGCGTGGAGCAGTGGCACCATGGTACATGGGGTCACCGAAACCAAGCGTGCCCAGCATCAGCAGCAGCTGGCGCACGAAACCTCCGTAGCCAACACCAAGGCTGGAAGCGAACGCCGGCATCTACAAGTTTCCAAAAGATCATCAGTCAAAGATAGATTGCGAAGAATAAGAATTTATTTAACAATTATTTCTTTTAAAAATTATATGGTCTCTAATTTCTAGGGCTACGTCATAGGGCCAATAAGAGCCTGGTTCTGATACCAATTCTGTCGGCACCCGATTTACAAGATCGGATTCCACCTGCGTAAACCCGTACTAGTCCCAAGGATCATGGCTAGTACACACAGATATACAGAAACGGAACAGTGCCAACAATTTTATTACAAGAGGGATCATAGTCCGGTACAAACAACACATACAACGGCTCGCAGGCCGCAAATTAGAGTGCACAACGATACAAGCTTAATACAACATCTAGAATCTTATTCATCCCACAGGCACGAAGGCTGTAGGAACGCGTAACCCTAATCTTCATACTCTTCGTCGGAGAACGCCTCCTCGACGTAATCCGGGTCCTCCTCCTCGGACGGCGGGCCATACTCGGATGGACCAGCTGTTGAAGTTTTGAAAAGAGAGGGGAGAAAAGGAGGGAGAGTACAAATTGTACTCGCAAGTCCGGAATTATGCAAATGCGGTTCAGTACAAGGAAGGCTTATGATATTTTGCGGAAACGCATTTATTATCCTAGTTTTGGCAAAGCGATTTAGAAACAATAAATCTTAATCACTTTTCTTTGGGCTCTTCTCAAACGGTTCTCGCCACTTGGCCTCAGTGCCATAGCGAGAACAAAATCCTTTCTTCTTTTCTTTTCTTAAAACGGCTAGGTCCATTCCGCGCGACACTTTTCGGTAGGCCGTCACCCAATCCGGAATATCGCCGGTGGCACCTAGCTCAAACGAAATCCTTCTCAAATCCTTACTCATCTCAAATCCTTTCTTTAAAATCCCCTTTCCTAAATTTGTTTTAAAATAAAGAAACTACCATATAATCAGTCCCTTCGCATGCTCATAACCGCGAGCACGGCTATCATGACAGTTTTAACTCTGCAGAGTGGGTACGCCTTACCCTCGAGAGGCTACGCACCCAGACGATGGTTCGCCACAAGACCGTCAACCACGAGGACCAACGACCGGCCCGTCCCACACCGGGGCTCGAGGTCGTACTGTAATGACTCAGTTTATAGGATCATAGGATGAGCAGTCCTTAGACTAGGGGAGATTTGATATTTTAGCCCAGTTTCAAAACCGGTGCCCACTGCACCAACCGACAAAATATCTCCCTAGTCGGAAAGTTTTTGGGGTAAGAGGAAAATCATTTCCTACTAAGCATCACCCTTGATGCGCTATCTTTAAATCATCCTTTCCCAAACATTTCTCAACAACATTCTCATTTCACACAAATGATTAAATCATTCCGCATAAATGATTTTTAAGCAGTTATCCTACCTCAACAAGGAATTTAAATAAGAACAATTCATATTTTAACCTTAGGTTTCACCTACCATATTTCTTACCTTTCTAATTGGCATGGTAACTAATTCTAGCAAATACGGTATTAACCTTTTAAACTAGCATGCATGTTTACAAGTCTAATAAACATTTTCTAAATAACCGAAAATGGCTTCACAATATGGTCAAAGGGGGACTTGCCTTGATCGGTTCCGGGGAAAGCGAAGGGGACGTCGTCGATCGGGTCTTCGAGAGCTTGACCTCCTAAACGCCTTACACGCATGCAAAGCAATACAACACACATAAGTAAAATATTTTATGCCATGCTGTTTTTAGGTAATGGGACATGCAGCAACTTTTAATGCATTTTGTTAAAGGAGAGATCATGCCAAATGACTTATGCATGTATGCAATGATGCCATTATTAATCCAAGAATACTTCTAACAAATGCATGCTGCATGAATGGCATGACAACAATTATTTCTTAAGGTCCAGGGACTTGTAAAGTATTTTATTTTCATTTAAAAGGGATAATATGACCATTTCTCACATGCACATGAAATGATGCACCTAGAACTTATCTATTTAGCCAAAAATGGATTCCACATGCATGACATACAAATGCATAATTTTCTAGGGTCCAGAGTGGTTAAAGCATTTGTCCAATTTTATAGAATTTAAACAAAGACGAAATCTATTTTTGCTTAATGATATAGAATTCCAACTAAGGGTTTTAAATCAGAAACTGAAAAAAAAGATTTAAAAGAGAGGGCCTTTCGGAAGCGGGCCCGCTCGGGTCACGGCCCAACGGAGGCGCGGCCTGGCGCGAGCGGGGACGACCGGGCGAGGCGAGAGCGACCGCGGCGACTGACAAACGGGTCCCACCTGTCGGTGGCACCGCAGAGGAAAAAGGGAAGGAACAGAGGAGAGGCAACCGGCGGTGGCGCGCCAGCAGTGGCGGCGATTCCGCCACCGAGGGAGATTGGGCGCGCTGGCGAGACGCGAGCGAGAACCACGAAGGCGCTAGCTTTCGCGAGGGGAAGCGACGCGCGTGCGCGTCCGTCGGTGGCGGCGGCTTGCGGACGACACGACGCCGGTGAAAAACGGAATCACCACTCGATCCCTTCGGCCGAAAGCGACGGCGGAGGAGGTTGAGGTGATCAGTGAGCTCACCGGGCGGAGAGGATGGCCAGGCGGCGGGACTACGACGGCGGCAACGGAGCGGGCTCCGGGATGCGCGCGGATCGCACGGCGTCAATCCACCTGGCGCAAGCTTCGCTGGGGCGACCTGCGTGCCAACACCGGGGTGAGTTTGAACCGAAAAGCGTGAGGCGAGGTAGGAGAGGGTAAGGAGGATAGCGAAGGAGTGGGCAGCGGCGCACCGGCTCGGAACTGCGACAGTGCGGTGGCGCGAAGCAGCGGTCAATAGGGTAGCAGAGTAACCCACTTATAGGCGAGCTCCGACCGGAACACATTCAATGCGACGCGCGGGGTTGGCCATCGCCGGCGTCGACCCGCCGGCGCCGTGAAGTGAATCTGCAGACGCGACGGCACCGAGGTGGTTAAGTGGCGATAAGACAAGAAGGGTAGGGGACGGAGAGGGGTCCGGCGGAAGAGTGTAGGGGCGAGAATTGCATGGGGAGGAGAGCCATGGAGGCCCCGGGAAAGAGGACGAACAGCGGTGGCGCAGCGAACAGCGGGCGCGAACAGAGGAAGGAGAAACAGGGAGGAAGAAGGAGAGAGGAGAGGTGACGGTGGGCTCCACTGCTCGGTGTCGCCCATCCTCGCTGCGCAAGGGAAAGCAAGGATCGGGCGGCATGACAATTTTTGCGACCAATGAGCGGGAAAAGAGTAGAGGGGAAGAGAGCGGGCCAGCTCGGCTGGAGGAGAATGGGAAAATGGAATGGGCCGGCCTGGGCTGGGAAAGGATTTAAGGCCTTTGGATTTCTGATTTTCAAATGGACTTTTATTTTCCAAAAGCATTTCATTTTCAAAACCCTTTTCACATAATTTCATATTTAAGGAATATGGTTTTGCTTTCCCAACACTTAAAATATAATTCCAAATAACTTCGCCTGGGGTATTGGTTTATAGAAAATATTATTTAAAATAATCACCGTATTTTTCCACCAAAGGACATAGACTTGGAAAGATTAAATTATTTTTCCAATTTAGATGCAATGCATGAAGTGATGATGTCATGATGCAATAATGAGTGATTTAACATTTTTAAATCATGCACTTAAGAAATCATTAACGTGCCAAATTGGTTTTAAAAATTTGGGATGTTACATATTTGTACTAAAAAATTGCTACCTCCTATTTTGATTTGTTATGTTCTTTGTAATGGCCATGAAAAGATACGTATTCATGTGATATTGGTGGTACTGATATGGTGCATATTCTGCTGTGATTTGCTATGTTCTTTCTACTGATGTGTTGTAGTTTCATAATGGCCTGCACCAACGTACGTCGATGAATGCATCTGCATATAGTGGTAATACTTGTGCCAGCTTAGCTAGCTAGCTGATAATCAGCACTACTTCATGCTTTGGTATTCAGCGTTGATGAATGAATCTGCATATAATCAGCACTGCTTCATGTTGATTATCTACATAAGAAATGCATACGCTCGTGTTTGTTTCAATCCAAGCACTGTTTATAATCTATGCATGAAGATATAATCAGCACTGCTTGAATCTATGAAAGATATGCATGTTTCCAAGGCTGATGAATTTGTGTAGAGAGCATGGATATCTGATAATCAGCACTGCTGATGAATTTGGTCTGTGAGCACTCCACCAAACAGAGCATCGAGATGGACTCACGCTGGATAGAGTAAAGGAACCAAACAGAGCAAGAGGTATGGATCCATCCCTCATGGCCTGGCCCCATGCAAAAAATCATCTAGAATGGTGATGATTGGTCTAACCAAACACACTCTCAATCTTCCCGGTGGGCCACGGATCCACAAGCAGGGACACACTGGCATATGTAGCTTGCTCACGTGCAAGACACTGTGCTAAAAAGCGGGACCTGCAAAACATTGCGCTAAGTTGACGCGGGCCAGAACGGACCTTAACGGCATCCAACAAACGCGGGTCGTTGTCAACCTCGGGACGGTGACGTGGCCGAACCGCACCTTCAAAACAAAAGTGATTTTGGTTTTCAAATGTTATTTCGAAAACTAGGAAATTTTTTATAAGGTTTTATGCAAAATGCCCAAACCATACTCTTTCACTAAAGCCTCATTTGCATATTCCCTGAACTTGTGAAGTACAATTGTACACAACCTTATTTCTTTCTCCCCTTTTCAAAAACTTTAGCTAAGCAGCAACTCGGCTTCGACCATCAGTGCGAGGACGCTGACGAGGACTACATGGTGGAAGACTATTTGAGGACGCTGACGAGGACTACATGGAGGAAGACTATGAACATTACGCTAAGGAGTAGGGATGCATGTTCTACAACCTTCTACCCGTGGGAATAAAAGAGTAGTTTGTATCAGGTCCATGCGCTGTGTGCTACCAACTCTATATCTTGATCCGTGTGTCGACTACCATTTAATGTATCGAGACTGAGTCCCCACTATCTAAGACTTTATTTTACTTCTGTCAATGTAACACTCTGTTTAACTGTGTGCACTAACTATGATCCACTAGACATTGTTTCATTTAGGTAGGGTCCCAACATTAAGACTGAGTCCCAACATCTTGAACATGGGTTCAAGAAAGCTTGGCCGCCACCCAGTCTGAGCCGGCACGAAGCCCCGCTCGGCCCGCTCGAATGCTACTGAAAAGTCTTGTCTTTATATCCTTGTCTTTGTTCTCATGAATTTTTTCTTGCATTGGAAGATCCGTAGTTCATTTTTTCACGTGGAACATCAGAAATGTGCGTGTGAAACTTGGTGTCCAGCTCTCTTAAATTTGGGTTTGCTCCAGAAAGCTTTTTGTTTGCACGGGAGGTAGGGGTGACCTTTTGAAGATAGTGAAACATGAGGTTTTTATTTAATAGATAGTGTAATTTTATTGGTTTTTCATGATCATTCATCAGTACATTGTGCAAGTTTCATCAATATTTTTCCAGGTTCCATCAGTGCTTACCCAAGTTGTACTACACTCTCAAGTTTCATCGGCACGTGCAAAGTTTCATTGGTCTTTTTCAAGTTCCATCAGTAGCTTTTTCTAATTTTAGCAGTCATTTTTTTAAAATTCATTAGGATTCTTCCATGTTTCACATGTATATTTGATAAGATTTCACACGTATTTTTCAAGATTCAATGTTAATGTTATGCATCTGATAATAAACTCTATATCAGATATGCCTTATTTATAGCATCCATCTAAAAATAAATGGAGGAAAACAAATAACAAACATATTAGTTATCTTTTTTATCCTTTCCACGGTCTATCGTTTCCTCCTACCGAAAATCTCCAAAAACCTAAAAAACCATACCAATTACAACAAAATTTTAAAAATGATACCTAATACAATTATACTAGCAAATTATCCCTACCCATTTCCGTTGTCGTTTCCTTTTCTTTGAAAGATATAGAAGTAAAAATCACCCCAACGTCCCTTTCTACACCGCCACGACTCTACCCTCCCCTCCCCTGAGCAAAAAGAACTATCCCCCTTGAGATGGTTTTCATCTCCCATTCCATTCCCGGTGAGGTCGTGAACATGGGTTCAAGAAAGCTTGGGTGCCACCCAGTCCGGGCCAGCACGAAGCCCCGCTCGGCCCGCTCAGACGCCGCTACAATGCATTGTCTTTGTTCTCATGAAACTTTTCTTATTTGCATAGGAAGGTCCATCGTTCATTTTTTCACGTGGAACCTTTGAAATGGGCGTGTGAACCTTGATATTCTATTTGCTACTGGGGTTTTCTCAAGAGAATTTTTCGTTTGCTTGGGAGCTAGGGGTGAGCTTTTGAACGATAGTGAAACAAGAGGTTTTTATTCAATAGATAGTCAATTTTTTTGATTTTTCATGAAGTTTCATCGGTACAGTGTGCAAGTTTCACCTATACATTTTAGGTTCCATCAGTATTTAGTCATGTTTTACTGCACTCTTAAGTTTCATCAGCACCGTGCAAAGTTTCGTTGGTCTTTTAAGTTCCATCGATAGATTTTTCAAATTTTAGCCATGGTTTTTTTTTCAGAATTCATCAAGATTCGCCCATGTTTCACATCTATATTTGACAAGATTTCATAGATATTTTTTCAAGATTCGATGTTGATGTTATGCGTATGATAAAAAACTCTCTATCGGACGCCTGATTTCTACCGTCCGTCTAAAGATAAATTGTGGCATCCTCTATTTCATTGTATGTCACTTGTACTTTAAAAATCCTAAAACTATATAATAGGGAATTGTTATATACAAAACCCTAGTTAAATTATTTTTCTCTAAGGCTTAAATTCCAAAACCATAGGTTTCACCTTGTTAAATTCCTAGGAAATTTTAGGGAAACATTAGAAGCCCAACCATAGCCACAACCCAAATTTCAAGCACAAACTCCCTACATAAGCTTACGATTTCATGTCCGTCGTTTTCCAGCCGTTAGATCATCGGAGTCATGAAATCATGAGCAAATGAGGGAATCTCATGCTCCATTTTTAACGGAGTTTATAAAAGACAAAAATCGACTAAGGATGGAGGTTTAAGCCAAAAATCTAAATATAGCTCACTTTCCTAATTTAGGGGGATCCGAATTCTACCTGGAATAGAATTTCAGTCCGAATCCAACTTCCCTCACCTAGGCCCGACCCAAGCCATCTATGAAACTAAATAAAACCCCCCAGACCCCTCCCCCAACACTAAAACTCAAAGTCTCGGACTAGGAGCAATAGCCACCAAAACTCTAGCCGCCGAAGCCTTTTTGAATAGATGGTACCATGGTGTAGAGCTTGTCGAGACGGTCCAGATGGATATAAGGATCACATGTTTTGGCTAAGAAACAGAGGAGATATTGATCGTTAGAGTTTCGAGTGCTGCCGCCGCCTCCATCGCGCCGACATTGCCGCCGGCCCGCAATCCGTGCTACCGCCGCCGCGCCAGATTCCACGTCTACGAACCCCTCTGCATGCGCCACACGTCCCGCCACGCCGCCGCATCGCCGCTGAAAGGATCTCTAAGGCATAGAGGGGGTGAATAGGCAATTTTTAATTTTTTTGGGTTATACTTGATTAAGCAACACAATTAAGAGTGACCCAATCCTAGATTCTAGTGTCCTATTAAGCAGAAGCAAATTAAACGACACGCACCAACCCAACAAAGCACTCAAGAAATTTAGCAATTCATGCGAAAGAGATGCGGAAGTAAAGGAGACAAAGGAGAAGTGAAACGGTATTTGTTTCACCGAAGTTAGGAGTTTCAACTCATACTCTCCGTTGAGGCTAGCCCTTGCACACAAGGACCGGCTCCCTCATGAGCCACATGCCTCACTTACTCCCCGGTAGTTGGTCCGCCACTCCGACGAGGTGGACTCTGTCACCTATACACCGACTCGAGAGTAGCCACATGCCAAGGTCTACTCCCAAGCCCACTCCTCCAAGAAGAGCACCGTCTTCAAGAGTAACAAGCCCGAAATGCCTTGATCATGCCAAATCAAAGGACTTACATGAAGCTCGGTATGGGCGAAGGTAGGTGGTTGATGAATTGGTGGAGGAAAGGGTCTAGAACACCCCTAAAATGAGTAGATGTTAGCTGTAGGTGAAATGGAGCATCAAACCTCATAAATGACTGCCTACCGAACTCATTTATACCCCCGGAGAGAAACCGGTCGTTGGAGCTCGGGAAAACTCCAAAAACTAGCTATTACAGTACCCGTCAAGCCTGGTCCGATGGTCACCGAACTCGGTCCGATGGCTGCAACCACGTCTCAGAGCAGCTGGGACACTTAGTGTCGGACCCGGTCCGATGGAGGTTAAGGCACCGGAACAAGATACTATCGGACCCAATGCAACGATGGTCGAACCCGGTCCAACCAGCAACAGAAGAGAACACTTAGGGTTTGGGCCATCAGACCCAGTTCGACGACGGTCGGACCCAGTCCGATGAGCACTAACAAAGCACGGCTTAAGTATTTTGAACATATTTGGATCTTTAGCTATTTGTGAATGACTTGAGGGCTAAGAGAAGGCTAATAAATTAAGTGAAGGAAAGACTCGGTATGATAGAATTAGACCCCTCTTGAAGCATTAGCGACAAAAGTAAAAACCTAGCTACTCCTAAAACTATACATGACCTCTTCACTCGCCCGGTCATGCTTAGAACATTTTGAAGCAGCCCAAATATTCGCCGAAGCCTTGCTAGGGTTCCATGAGAGGTCCAAGAACTCCCTAGCACAAATATTTGCGTCATCAATGCCACTAAAATAATTAGGGCTCAATGATGCTCACAATCTCCCCCTTTGTGTTACTTGATGACAACACAAGAGCGATCTTAGATTTTGAGCTGCAATAGGGTTAGTGTACAAATGCAAGAACGGGAGATTCAAAGCATACAAATATAATGTGCTAAATATTAAGTTCACAGGAAACCATACCTCGACATACTAGCGTGCAACAGGAAAGAAACTCCCCCTACGTTCATGCATAACAAGCAAATACAAACCACAGATAATAGTTCAAACTAGACAACCTCGACTAAACTCTCTTCTTCTCCCTCTTTGTCAACAAGTGACTCATAGGGAAAAGCCTCCTAATCTTGACGCTCCCCGTCATTGCCGCCATGTTCACCGAGACTGCTAGAAGGAGAGGAGCGTGCTCTTTTGGATTTTGACCTAGCGGAGCAGGAAGGAAAATCACCGACAGGAGGAGGAGGAGCTGGCACAAACCCTGGCTGAGGATAAACTGGAGGAGCTTGCTGAGACTGCCGCATATATTCTTGATAGTCACTTTGAGCACCATTATACCAATTATAGGGATTAGTTGCTGGATTGTAGGCCATAAAGTAACTGTCAATGTACATCATTGCAGATTTCATCACCCCAAGTTCTTACTGCAGATAGGTCTGCTGACCAACCATAGTGTCCAGCTATTGCCGAGTGGCGGCCAGATCTGCTGTGATATCAGTCGTGAACGTATTCAGATCCTCTCTCATTTCCCTCTGATAAGTACTCTGATCAGCTCGGAGGGCTTGTACTTCATGCATGAGAGGGCTTAGATCAAACCACGGTGGAGGAGCAGCAGGGTAACCATGCCTTGCCATATGAGCATCTAAAGCAGAGGGGCAGGAGCAGGTGCAGGTGCCGGTGCTGGAGGGGAGCCCGGCGGAGGAGCAGCCCCAGGTTCACCTACCTTTGGCCTACTGACAAGGGCGGACAAGACGTGCTTTATCTGATGTTTGCGAACCTTTGCGCTCCACTGTCTACTTTCATTCTTATCAACTCTGCCAGTTCTAGTGTACAGAAGCCCGATGTATGGTGCAAGCGGCAACGGCCTGTCAACTTCCCTATAGATAGCATCATCAATTTCTCCAAACAATGTCGCACCAATGTTAATCAAACTCCCCGAAAAAGGTATAGCATAAACCAACTGATAAATGAGGAAATCCGATCTCTGTTGCCACCTCGCACAAAGAATGCTCCTGAGGATGACATGCATCAGGGCAGGCTCTGTCTTCAGCTAATTATACTTCTTAATGCTGTAGTCAGGGGCTTCAGGGTCCAGGTACATAAAGCGAATGTTCTCCTCAGGTGGGTACCTCGCTGACCACATCCGAGTGTCAAATGCCAAACCAAGCAAGTCAGCTCCAGCATCAGGAGTACCATAAGCAAAGTTCATCTCAGCTATGGAGATGCCGTGAATCTGGCCATCGATTGAATGGTAGTAGCTAAATTCTGACTAATCATCAGAGGGTAACATGGTAGCGAAAAACTCACGGTGTCTCTCCTCTCCCCATGTAAGCCGAGCATTGGATAAAAGATCTACCAGACCAGGAGTGGCATTGAAATAGTTGAATATGCTATGCCCCATGGATGCCGTGATCTCATTCCAATCGATATAATGTGGGTCCCTTGAACTCTTTTTCTACCTGAGAAGCACATAAAGAGCTGCTTCTGGAATTTGGTATAGAAGCGAAAATCATTTGTATCTTCCCTATTTCCAGGATACCAACTGTCATATAGAATAGCCCGCTTTCTACTCAACAACTCCATACTTAGGAGAAGCACGTTGTCGTCAACAGGGTTGTCCTCTGGTATCACTGTCTCAGTGGCGGTGGTGTTAGCCTACTGAGTCTCATCCACATAATCTTCATCACTGTCATCATCAATACAAAAGACTCCTGCAAATGTAATCGCGTTGTCACCGCTGCTGGGTACCCCTCCTAGTGCGAGGAGTGGCAAAGCTGCCCACAGACGCTGTGTCGTCATGAGAACCTTGGTCGCCTTTGCCACCTTGACCACCACTGCCCTCGGCGCCCACTGCCCTTGCAATCGACTTGCCTAAATTTCTCAGTCACCGAGACATGTTGCTGCTCCAGTAAACTTAAGAGCCCGGGTTCTCCAACCACTCCGCGAGGCCTAAGACACGAACGCGGGAAAACACGATTCAAATCCTATGACTCAGAAAGTGATGAGATGAGGGGAATCAAAGACCTTCTATAGCAACTTACCGATCTCTAGACGGAAGCCAACCCCGCTGTGCGTGAAGAAGAAGTCCCCTTGGCCTCTTCCGGTAAGGAAGAGGACAAGAGCTTGAGGAATGGACCACGCACAGATCGAGCCGTCCCTCGAGGATCCCCGTGGTGGGAATAGAGGAGGAGGACGAGGGAGGCCAGAGATGGAGAGTATGGTCGCTGGGAGTCGCCGGAGGAGCCGCGCCAACGAGGGAAAGTAGGGGCGGCGGATTAGGATGAGGGGAAAAGGCAGGAGCAAGTGAGGGGAGACAGAGGAGGCAGACAGGTACGGTTCAGAAAATATGGACTGCGATCCAGTCATCGGATCGGGTCCGACCACTGTTAGACTGGGTCCAACAGTAACGATGCAGACGGGCACTTAGCCGAAATCGGAACTGATTTCATCGGACTGGGTTCGATAACCATCAGACCGGGTCTGATGCTGGTCGGACTCGTTCCGATGGAGTGAAAACTCCGCCAAAACCAAGCTGACCAACACTGGACCTGATCCAAGAGACCGGACGGCCTCAACCCACATAAGATTTAAAACTTAGTACTTTTAAAGGAATTTTCTCCTATTTTGCTCAACAACAAAGAAAATTCAAATTTTGGAGCAAATGTTGGAGAAATTTTGAAGTTCTTAATTTGAAGAGATGAAATATACATGATAAATTTCAAATAAAATCCGTATTCAAACCCAAAGTTTGATCTTTGTGATCAAGAAAATGTATGGACCCAAAATATGTCTTGATGAAATAATTGATATGTCAATTCAAGCATATGGTTCATTTTAGAGTTTTAGCACAAGTTTTTTTGGAATCTTTTGCTCATGTCTTTAAACATTTTCAAGACTTTTGATGCAAATATAAATTTTTCAAAGAGAAATTATGCATGTGAATCATTTTTTTATTTTATTTTTTCAAAAGGGATAAGAGTTTATAAACTCCGAGAGCTTTGAAATGGTAATGAGATATGAGATATATTATAAGGTTCAAACTTATTTTGGTTTCAAATATAGGACAATATTGGGCTAACTCAGAACAAATTTATCTCTTCACCATTAAGGAGAGTTGTGAAATTATGAGGTAAACTCGAACTCCCCCTAAATGTGTGACACCGGTCAAAAGGCAAATGAAAGAATTCAAATACGACCCAAAAAACAAATATAAAGCCCTCAACACGCGTTTGAGCTATCTAGTATGTTTAGTTTATTTCTTAGTTTGCAAAACCGTGCCTCATCCAAGGGTTTGGCAAAGATATCCGCTAATTAATCCTCCGTTCTCACTTAGGCAAGCACAACGTCACCCTTGGCAACATAATCACGAATGAAGTGATGACGGATGTCGATGTGCTTGGTACGGGAATGTTGAATCGGATTATTGATAATTTTTATCGCACTTTCATTATTACAAAGAAGAGGTATTTTTTTAATTTTAGCCCAAAGTCACTAAGTATCGGTGTCATGTACAAGAGTTGAGCACAACAACTCTCCGCAGCCACATATTCCACCTCCGTGGTAGATAGCGCCACAGAGTTTTGCTTTTTCGAAACCCATGACACGAGTGAGCGTCCTAGTAAGTGACAACCCCCGAGGTGCTTTTGCGGTCAATTTTGTAACTAGTATAATCCGAGTCGGAATAGCCAAGAAGTTTAACACGCACACCATTAGGGTACCAAAGTTCTAGGCTAAGGGTGAATTTTAAATATCCCAGAATGCGTTTTATGTCAACTATATGCACTTTATTAGGGGAAGCTTGGAAATGAGCACACATACACACACTAAATATTATATCGGGTCGAGATGCGGTGAGATAAAGAAGCGAATCAATCATGGAGCGATATAGCTTTTGGTCCACGGGCTTCCCTCCTTCGTTCAAATCTAGATGCCCATTTGTGGCCATAGGTGCTTTGATCGGCTTGCAATCTAACATCGAGAAGCGCTTGACGAGATTCTTAGTATATTTTTCTTGGTATACAAAAGTCTCCTCCTTAAATTGTTTGATTTGAAATCTAATGAAAAAGGTGAGCTCTCCAATCATCGACATCTCGAATTCCTTAGACATCATATTTCCAAAATCATTGTAAAGAGCTTTATTAGTGCATCCAAATATAATATCATTAACATAAATTTAACAAATGAATAAATCATTGTCAATAGACTTGAGGAACAATGTGGAATCAATCGTACCCGTTTTGAAACCCATTTCTATGCGGAAATCTTTAAGGCGCTCATACCATGCTCTAGAAGCTTATTGGAGACCGCTCTATTTTTGTTACAAAACTAAACTTAGAAGAGGAAAACAAATTGAAGAAAATAAAAGAAATCTCCATGTACTAACGTATAGAGCCTTAGTTTGCTTATAGACATGGTTAGGGTATTCAAAATTTTCAAAACCGGACGGTTGTTCAACAATGACAAACTCATTAACAAAACCATTTAGAAAGGCACTCTTAACATCTATTTGATAAAGAACAATGTTGTAGAGAGAGGCAAATGCTAAGAGTAACCGTATAGTTTCGAGTCGAGCAACCGGCGCATATATTTCTCCATAATCGAGACCTTCTACTTGAGTGAATCCTTACGCCACTAATTTTGCCTTGTTATGAACCACTTCACCATTTTCATCTTGCTTGTTGCAGAAAACCCATTTGATGCCAATCACGTTGTGATCCCTTCGTCTCTTCACAAGCACCCATACTTCATTGCAAGTGAAATTGTTCAATTCTTCGTGCATGACAATTATCCAATCCGCATCTGCCAATACCTCATCAATATTTCTAGACTTAACAATGAAGACAAAAGCGTGATGCTCACAATAGCTTGCGATATGAGAACGAGTTCTTACGCCTTGATTGAGATTGCTGTTAACTTGGTCGATGGGATGATACTTGGCGGTATGAGATTCATCCTCGGAGGTGTCCGCCCAAAAGTCTTCATCATCAGTGATACACTCCCCAACAATCTCATTTTGCTTCTCGGCCATGAGACAAAGTCTTTATCTAGGGATAGTCAATGGATCATTCTTTTTGATGGCGAGTTCGGCTAAACCATGAGCTCTTGTGTATTCTTTTTCATCGAATGAGGAGAATGACGATAAAGAGCTTGAGCACTTCTTTTTTGACTTCTCAACTATAAGAGCCTTCTTTTTATCCTTGAACTTATTCTCGCTCTTGCGATAGTGCCTATACTTCTTCTTGTCATCTTCATCTCCCGCTTGATCTTTAAACTTGCTTTTGCTCTTGTTATTCATAACACAATCCACCGCCAAGTAACCCTTCTATCCACACTCATAACATCTCATTTCAGAGATGGGTTTTCGTTTCGATGATGTTGCCTCCATTCCTAAAGGTCATCCTCTTGATCAATTTTCTTGGGCGCTTGACGAGAAGAGCCAACTCTTCTATCTCTGGAATCCCTTCATCGGGGCAATCATCATCACTTTCTTCAACCTTCTTCTTCTTTGCTTTGGCTTGAGCGGGAAAAACAATAATCTTCTTAGCATGCTGAGCATCTTCATACCATTGATCCTCATCTCATACGAGACGAGCTTCCCAAGGAGCTTGGTTGGAGTGATATTCTTCATCTTTTTGCTACTATTTTGAAGCATAGTAACAAACGGGTTGAACTCGAATGGAACGATATCAAAAAAATTTCGGCACACATCAATATCCTCCATGGGCTTGCGACACATACCAATGTCGTTGATGATCGGGTTCAACCTAGAGAACATATCATTCACACTCTCATTAGGTAACATCTTGAAATAATCAAATTATCTTCTAGTGAGAGTTAATTTCTGCTCTACTAGCTCCGAGCTACCAACATGGATTTCTTTCAAAGTTTTGCAAATTTCACTAGCTTTTGTGAGATTGATAATGCGATTGAACACATCAACACTCACATTGAAAAGTAAGGCATTCCTAACTATGGCATTGTAATGTCGATATTCCATCTCGATGGGAGTGAGAGGCAAGAGATTGACGGAGCCGGATAGCCGGTCTCACAAGTAATACAAACATCATAGCTAAGAGCCTCTAGATAACATTGCATTCTAATTTTTCAATGGAAGTAATTTGTGCCATCAAAAGTAGGAGCTTTTCCTATGTCAATCTTAGGCCCCTTCTTGGTGGCCATCTCCTAACGGTTAAGCTACAGCGGGAGAACCTATGCTCTTATACCACCTGAAAGGATCTCTAAGGCCTATAGGGGGTAAATAGACAATTTTTAATTTCTTTTGGGTTATATTTGGTTAAGCAACACAATTAAGAGTGACCCAATTCTAGATTCTTGTGCCCTATTAAGCGGAACCAAATTAAACGACACGCACCAACCCAACAAGCACTCATGCAATTTAGCAATTCATGCAAAAGATAGATGCGAAAGTAAATGAGATAAAGGAGAAGTGAAACGGTATTTGTTTCACCGAAGTTCGTAGTCGCAACTCGTACTCTCCATTGAGGCTAGCCCTTGCGCACAAGGACTGGCTCCCTCTTGAGCCACACACCTCACTTACTCCCTGGTAGTCGTTCGGCCACTCCGGCGAGGTGGACTTTGTCACCTATACACCGACTCGTGAGTAGACACATGCCCAGGTCTACTCCCAAACACACTCCTCCAAGAAGAACACCGTCTTCAAGATTAATAAGCCCGAAATGCCTCGATCATGCCAAATCGAAGGACTTACATGAAGCTCGGTATGGGCGAAGGTAGGTCGTTAATGAATTGGTGAAGGAAAGGCTCTAGAGCACCCCTAAGATGAGTAGATGTTGGCTATAGGTGAAATGGACCATCAAACCTCATAAATGACTGCCTACCGAACTCAATTTATACCCCTCGGAGAGAAACTAGTCGTTGGAGCTCGGGAAAACTCTAAAAACTAGCCATTACAGTACCCGTCGGACCCGGTCCGATGGTCACCGAACCCGGTCCGATGGCTGCAACCATGTCTCAGAGCAGCTGGGACACTTACTGTTGGACCCGGTCCGATGGTGGTCGGGCATGGTCCGATGGAGGTTAAGGCACCGGAACAAAGTACTTTCGGACCCGGTCCAACGACGGTCGGACCCGGCCGACCAGCAACAAAAGAGAACACTTAGGGTTTGGGCCCATCAGACCCAGTCCGACGGCAGTCGGACCTGGTCCGATGACCACTGACAAAGCACAGCTTAAGTATTTTGAACATATTTGGATCTTTAGCTATTTGTGAATGGCTTGAGGGCTAAGAGAAGGCTAGGAAATTAAATGAAGGAAAGACTCGGCATGATTGAACCAATTAAACCCCTCTTGAAGCGTGGGTGACAAAAGTAAAACATAGCTACTCCTAAACCTACACATGACCTTTCCACTCGCCCGGTCATGCTTAGGTCATCTTGAAGTAGCTCAAATATTTGCCGAAACCTTACTAGGGTTCCATGACAGGTCCAAGAACTCCCTAGCACAAATATCTGCGTCATCAATGCCACTAAAATAATTAGGGCTCAACGATGCTTACAACCGCCACGTGTCGCCGCTGTATTCGCCACCACTGCCGGCCGCTCCGATGCCGCCACTTGTCCCGCCCCGCGTGTGCACCGCACCGTGCTGTGACGCTCCCTGTCATGCGTCGTCATTGGATTCGCAGGCCGCCCCCGCCAACTTGCATGTATACCTAATAACATCATACTAGCAAGTTATCTGTATCCATGTTCGTTGTTGTTCCCTTTTGTTTGGTAGGTATAGAAGTAAAACCCACCGCCATGCCCCTTTCTACACCGCCGACGCATCTACCCTCTCCTCCCTAGAGCAGAAAGAACTATCCTCCTTCAGATGGTTGTCATCTCCCATTCCATTTCCGGCGATGACGTGGACATGTGTTCAGAAAGCTTGGGTGCCAGTGCGCCACCCAGCCTAGGCCGGTACGAAGCCCCGCTCGACACACTCGGATGCCGCTGGAACGCCATGTCTTTGTTCTCATGAAATTTTCTTATTTGCATCGGAAGGTTCATCGTTCATTTTTTTCACATGGAACCTTAGAAATATGCGTGTGAAACTTGGTGTTCTGCTTGCTAAAACGTGGTTTGCTCAAGAGAGTTTTTTGTTTGTGCGGGAGTTGGGATGAGCTTTTTTAACGATAGTGAAACATGGTTTTTTATTCAATATATAGTCAAATTTTATTGGTTTTTTATGAGGTTTCATTCATACATTGTGCAAGTTTTACCAATATTATTTTCAGGTTCCATTAGTATTTAACCAAGTTTCACTATACTCTTAAGTTTCATCAGCACCGCGGAAAGTTTCGTTGGTCTTTTTACAAGTTTGTTCAATAGATTTTTCAAAATTTTGCACTTATTTTTTTTCAAATTCATCAGAATTAGCCCATGTTTCACTTGTATATTTAACAAGATTTTGCAGTTATCTTTTCAAGATTCGATACTAATGTTATTTGTCGGATGAAAATCTCTACATCGAATGTCTGATTTATATCATACAATTAAAAATAAATGGAGAAGCTAGTAACAAACCTATTAGTTATCTCTTTTATCTTTACCGTGGTCTCCCGCTTCCTCCTCGTAAATATCTCTAATAAACCTAGAAACCATACCAAATGAAAATTAAATTTTTAAAAGGATACGTAATATATTTATAGTAACAAATTATCTCTAACCTTTTTCTTTACGGTACCCTTTTCTTTGGCAGATATAGAAATAAAAATAAAACCCATCACAACGACCTTTCTATACCACCGCCGCATAGAAATATAAATAAAACCCACCGCAATGATCATTCTGTAAATAAAACCCACCGCCACCCCACAACGGCCGCCGTATCGTCCTCCTCCGTATAGAAATATAAATAAAACTCACCGCAACGCCCTTCCATAGATAAAACCCACGGCAGCGCCCTTCCGTAAATAAAACCCACGGCAGCCCCGCAACGGCCGCCGCAACCCTCCTCCATGGTTGTCATCTCCCATTCCATTCCCGGCGAGGCCGTAGACATGGGTTCAAGAAAGCCTGGGCGCCACCCAGTCCGCGCCGGCAGGAAGCCCCCTTCGGACGCCGCTGGAACGCCTTGGCGCATCAGGTCCATCTTTGAGCCGAACAAGGCCGCCGTCGCCGCCGTGCTGGTCCCAAAAGTCCAAAAACCTGCAAAGGGCGGAAACGGAGATGGTGAGGATGGCATCCGGAGATGCATCTCCACAGCGCTGAATCGCAAGAATCGCCGTCCTGCTCCAACAGGCAGCGCTGCCGACGCCTTGGATGAGAGAAAAGAAGTAAAGATCGGATCTTGCGCGTTCGCTGCCGCTGCCCGCGGCGCACATGATCCGCCCCATGGCCGTGGTCGCGCGGTTGCAGCCAGGCATGATCGAGGAGCGGCAAAGCGCGGTTGTGATGGCGAGGATGCGAGGGGGTTGCTGATCAAGAAGCGCTGCTGCTGGGCGGCGGCTGCAATCTGCGAATCAAGAACTGCTTCCCTAAGTTCCCTTTGTCAGATTAGCAGGGAGGCGCACTCCATGAAGCCGCTGTCCGCAAGAATTGAAGGAGAGGGCGTCACCAGTCAATCTGATTGCAGGGTCGTCAAGCAAACTTCCAAGATCATCTCCACTCATCTGGGTTATGAGGCCCTTAAAGATAAGCTGAATGGCATGGGCATCAGTGTCTCAGCTGTGACACTAATTCATGAAAAGAAACTATCTGAAAGCGACTGCAATGGCCAGAGCCGCCTGCTGCTCCCAAAATCCATCGAAGATTCGCCGCTGTTTCATATGCTTACCGAAGCTGAGAATCAGCTCGTGCGCACGGGCAACAGTAAGGATGATGGGCTACAGGTGCTGACGCTTGACCGACACGGCCGCTCCTACCATATGAGATTCAAGTATCTCGGTTGCACCAAGGCGTACCGGCTTATTGGACAATGGGGGCAGCTGGTGGCACAGAATGGCCTGCGGTCAGGTGACTCGGTGGAGCTTGGGGCGTTCCGCCGCGTTGATGGGCAGCTCATGTTCACGTTGTTGCATTTTGCAAAGGCCTGCGAGGCAAGCCAAGCCAAGGAGACAGAGGCAAGCAAGGAGGACTTGCCCTCCCGCCAGGATACAGAGGTGAGCAAGGCTTCAATGCTAACAGAGGTAGCCAAGGAGGATTCCACTTCAATGGAGATAGATGAACACAAGGAGGGATGGACTTACAGGGAGACTCTGGCAAAGGAGGATTGGTCTTCCAGAGAGTTGGAGGCAGCAGTAGCGTTGTTCATCCTGAGTGGTGTTGAGGATGATACCAAGTAGTAACGATGCTCAATGTGTGTGGAGAATTGCTTTATCAAGCAGTTCAATTCATGGTTTCCTTTAGGGTTCTAGGTTCTGTAGTTAACCACTTAGTTTGATTGCTCGGTGCCCTTGGTCACTCTTTTTTGTCAGTGGCTGTCCATTTAGGAATTTTGCTATTCCATTCACAGTAATAGGCTATAGTGTTGACATACTCGGAAGTGACAAATATTTACAGAAAAAAAATGGAAATTTTGTATAGCTTGGTGTCAGTAAACAATATTTTGCTGTGAATTTTTTTACATCTATACTGTTTTTCATCCTGCCATTTGTTCTGCATGATGCACCTTACACTTTCTCATATATGAAGGATGTGAACTAATTTTGATAGTTTATTCTTGTGATCCCTGGTAGGGCTATTCAGTTATATTTCAGATATTTCTTTTAATTATTTTACTATACTAGTCTGTTTTGCTGATGCACATAAATGTATTTTTGAATTTTCAGCAGATGATTTTCATTTTTCCTTGCTTGAATATGTCTCCCTTAGGCTACACTTCTGTGAAAAGCTCGTGCCCATCTGAGTATCTGTTGTTAACTTCTATTGTAACTGCATATGGTCTTGAACTTGTCTTTGTTGTACCAATGTAGCACATATGATGTTGGCTTATGTCCTAGATGGCCAATGTATTGAAAGAGCACACCGCTCATTTTATCATACAGCTATTTTTTTATGGGAAAATACTAGGTGAAACTTACCAGACACCTATTGGCCCTATTCTGATCTTTATATGTTCCTTTTTTAAATGTTATATACTAAATTGGTAGCTTTTTCTGTTTAGCACAATTCGTTGTAATATTATTTCTTTAAAATTTAAATGTAAAATGTAATGGTTTGTACTGATATGATCAATATTCAATACCTTGTTTCTGCAAACTGTTTTTTTTACATTTTTCCCCATTAGTTTCACCCTTCTCACAAGATTATATTTGTATGGCATTCCATTAATCATCCTTCTTACAAGATTATATTTGTATGGCATTCCTGTTAATACCCCAAGGTATTTTTGCAAAGCATCCTGTTAATACCCCCAAGGTAATTTTGCAAAGCATTCCTGTTAATACCCCAAGGTAATTTTACACAATTTGCTTGCAATAGTTGGTAGATGTGATAACAATTTGCTATCTTTTGTCAAAACTTTACCACATGTTTGTAGATTGCCAACTAAAATTACTTTATTGTGAGGTGAGATGTTCTCATCAGAATGAAGTTTGAAAACATTCACTCATCAGTTCTACCAAGAGGTTCGACATGTTACTATGCACAAAATGCATAAATGCATTGTGGTGCAGTGGCTTCTTTAAAAACTCCATCAAAAGCTTGAGGAAGTCATACCTTCTTTATAGATATTTGCCATTTTTGAAACAAACAAGGAAGTGGTTCTTCCAGATCACATAGAAAGTGAAAAAATGAGTACAAAGGTCAGATTACAATTGTGTTAGAAGCTAAACTACATTTATTGCTACGATCCCATAAGCGCAGTACATACTGGAGCAAGTTAGATTGCCGCTGGAAAAAAATTGTCTCCTCTATCTTACATCTTGTAGCATCTGATTGAATAATAATTATGTCTCTAAGGCTGCCTGAAAATTCTGTTTTTGCGCCCTTCCCATATATTCCACAAGTAATAGATGAATTGTTCGTCCAGATTTTTCTGCCTTTGCCCGTGCAATTTATTTGTTATTATTTCCACCACTGAGAAGATTGCACATTTGTCAGGTGTTGTATCAACTAACTGAATTTAGATTGAAATGTTGGATCCTGAACCCCAAATTTGTCTTTCAAAAGGGCAGTAGAGAATGTGGTGGCGAGCAGTTTCATCATTTGAGGCAGACAGGGAGCAGAATGGATTGTGTGCATATATACTCTGAACAAATTGTCAGGTGTTTGGACTTTGTTATGAAACAGAACGTTGGCATAGAATTCGTACTTTCCCTCCACCTTGCTTCCAAAATCAGAGAAAATATTATCTTATGTTGTTATGGCGCCAAAAATGCTAAGCAGAGTCGATTTGGCATCGTAATCACCTTATGCTGACAGCGTAATGATGTGTTGTTCTATCTCTGGTTTTATGTTCATTTTGATTTGTCATTTCTTAAATGTGTGGAACTGTGGATTGATCAGCTGCCGTGTTAGGAAGATTTGGAGTAACTGTGTATTTCTAGGTTTATATTGATTTATATAATTTACTCATTTGAATTTATCATTTCTCAAGGATGTGGTTGAGCTGCCTCGGATAGTCTTGCCCGGCATCACTTCATTTTTTGTTTGATCCATTCGTCCTGGTTTGTTTCAATATTCCATAGCTTCCCGAGGAGGTTTGTTTGATCCGTTGTGAGAAGGAGAAACAGGCTCATGCTAGTCTGTGACTCGACATTCAGCGCAACGCAGCCACCTCCCCTTTCGTCCCCCTTTGCTTCCTTCCTCGGCGCTGCCACCTCCAACCCTTCCTCGGTGTCGCCACCTCCCCCTTCCCCATCGCCGCTACCTCCCTAGTCCCTATTCCTCACCGTGTCCTAAATTAGTGCAAAATCGTGCTGCTATCTCCCCCATGTTCTCCACATGCCACCATCTCCCTCTTCTCCGCCATCTTCTCCACATGCTGCCACCTCTCTTCTTCCCCAACGTCGCCGCCTCCCTATTCTTCCCCATGCTCTAAATCTGTGCAAAACTGCTCAGCTGCCAGCTGCCTCCCCCCGTCTTCTTCACACACCACCACCTCCCTCTTCTCCCCCATCTCATCGACTTCCCCTAGTCATCAATGCTCTTCACCTTAGTCCTCAGGCCAAGATCTATCAAGAAGAAGATGATCTTTCTTGACAGAGCATTCTTGATTTTTCAATTGGTACAAAACGAGTTTTCGAGTAAAATGCACCGGCGGCCCTCGAACTTGGCAGGGGGTGTCATCCTGGTCCCCGAACTTAGAAAACCAAATTGTTCGGTCCTCGAACTTTAGCACGAGTGTCATCCGGTCCCCGAACTTAGAAACCAACTATTCGGGTCCCTCGAACTCAGCACGGGTATCATCCAGGTCCCTAAACTTGGCGTGGGGTGTCATCAGGTTCTAAACTCAAAAAAATTAGAAAAAATCATTAAAAATATAAAAATAACAAAAACATATTTTAAGAGTATATTTTGTATTTTTAAATTTTTTGTATATTTTCTAATGTTTTAAGAGTAAAAAGCAAAATGATCTTTCATAAAAGATCATTTTAAAGAAAATGATCTTTTGAACTAATAACATTTCTATGAAAATCGTAGCGAGATTTTATGATTTTGAATGAAAAATCTTGAAAGATCATAAAAGATTTTTCATTCAATTTTTTTATGATTTTATGCTTTTATGATCTTTCCATAGTTTTATAAGATTTTTATGTTTTTATGATATTTGTAAATATTGTATACTTTTTTGAATGTTTTAATGACTTTCTAAAATTTATATGTTTTTCTTTTTTACATTTTAATGATTTTTCTAAATTTTTTAAGTTTGGGGACCTGGATGACACCGTCGCCAAGTTCAGAGACACAAATAATAATTTCGAGTTCGGGACCAAGATGACACCCCGTGCCAAGTTCAGGGACCCGAACAGTTGGTTTTCTAAGTTCAGGGACCGAGATGACACCCCCTGCCAAGTTCGAAGGCCGCCAGTGCATTTTACTCTTTCCTGGTTACAGTTTTTGGGCAGAAAGAGCATAACAGCATGACAAGCAATAATTGTAACATTGGTCAGAACTTTCCATGTTTGGTATTGTAGCTGCTCTTTATCCACTATCTTCAGCCTTTTCCCTTTCCTTCTTATTTTTATTACAACTTATTTCCATGTCATCAATACAATCATCTACCTCCATTCTCAAGAATAAAGTTCAATATGAAGAAATAGAGTCATAATATTGGCAACACGTTTTACAAATTAATCATATGAAGATCTCTTTTCTTCAAGACAAGACACAAATTTGCCCACGGCTATTGCATCACAGTAAAGATTCGTTGAACTGTTCTGTTTTGTTGCAGGTCTCAAGCCATCGATCATGTTTCAAAGATTCCTTTCACATAAATCATTCCCTTCTCACTGAACTTGAGCTCTTTCCTCATCTGCTCAACTTGGACATCATCGCCTTGCACAAGAACCTCAGATACATTCCCATCATCTGACAAAATCATTTTAACCTTGATCTCTTCTTTTCTTGTTGCTTTTGTCCAGTAGTACACTCCCCTGGACATAAAAAAGGTGCGGTTACTACATTTGTACTGGAATTTCATTTTGAATTTCTGCTAGTTGAGTTGTAAAGACATACGCCAAGGGGCTTAAGGTCATAAGCCAGAACCAGTTGTTGCCACCTTCTGGGACTGCAATTGATAGAACAAGCCCGACGCTTCCAAGGCTAATGCAGGTGCAGAAGGTCAGCAGTGCTGCTTGCCCTCTGCTTGGTAACATTGTGCCCTCGAAGCTGTCCAGATACATTAGAAAACATCATTTACACATTATAGTTGATTTCGATGAGAAAGAAAATCCATAAGGTTGTGCTAGATTGCAGTACAGAAACATTTAGTATTGCAGCTTCACACAACCGGATGTTATACTAATACTACTACACTGAAGAAATTAACAAAAGAAATTGTAATGATTGTGACAACTTTTAACTACCTCATCAATGTAAATGTAACACAAGGAACTAAGTAACATGTATTACTTGTTTGGGTAGTATTATCTTCAATGCAAATGCAATCGACTGGATGCTTGAAACACCAAATTATTGTGTTCAATATTATAGTGGACATCAGTCTGAACTTAAAGCTGCAAATCAACTTCAGCATCTAGCTTGGCAATAGAACTATGAAGCAGAGCACAAGTAAAACTATGTTACATGTCTCTCCAATATAGTAAAACTACTTTGTTTGACATTTTCACAGCATCGGTTAGTACTATGGCATTGAAATAAAAAGCCCATGTGCTACTTACGTGATGACCTCGCCACGGTCGGTGACGGTGAAATTGTTGCGGGTGAAGAATGACAGGACCTCCCCAGCCACCTGATTTGGTGCCATCAGCTGCCCTTCCTCTTTGACAAATGTCTTCTGCACAATCTGCAATGCATTCGCCAACTTTGACAAAGTCACATAGATGATATAAACCATACTACTCTTGGGGTTAAGAAGTGCTACTGTTTTTGGCCAAGAACAAAATAACAGATTCAAGAAAGCCTCATAAATATGAGAAGTGGCAGCCACAATTCGGTGGATATGAAAAATCAAAGCATTCAAGACCTAAAGGATTTTCATTATTTTATTGTCAAAGACAATTCCTATGGAGATAGTGGTAGAGGATGCATGCGTGAGAAGGAGGAACAGTCGAACATACGAGGAGGTGGGGCGAGGACCTTGGACTTGACGGAGCGCTTGATGAGCGACCAGAGCCCCGGCACGGACAGCACGAAGAGCCCCAACGACGTGTAGTAGCTCACCTGCGAGTACCCTGCCCCGGCCGAGGCGGCGGCAGCAGCCACGGCGTCGAGGAGGACGGCGCTGCGTTCGAGCGACGCGCGGGCCGTGCCTACCCTGATCCTTTGTCTTGGCCCGCCCCGGTGCCGGAAGTTGACGACCGCGCCGCGCACTGCTGCGCCTGCACGCCATGGTGCGCCGCGGAGCGGGAGGAGGAGGTGGGTTGTGGCGGTGGCTTCCATTTGGTCGGAGAACACTGAAGACATAAAGGAATGAAATTAAGTGAATGTATAGAATGATTTGAAGAGTGCTTATCTAAAGATGGAACTCAATCAATTCTCTTGTCTATACTACGTATCTAGAGATTTGATATGCATTTTAGACATATCAAATATATTTATACTTAGTTTAGCACAATTTATATGTATATGTCAATGTTGTATTCCATCGTGCTACTCGGGCTACTCTATTATGTCACGCTAATTAAACATATCATGATAGGTCACAATTAAAAACAAAAACTTATACAATCTAAGAACTATATAAAGGAGACTCCACGAGGAAAAGGAAAACACCACAGCACAACAAAAACATTAATCAGAATAATCACAAAGCATCCTTAATTATTGACATGATATAAAACACTCAGTTATTGATGGTTTATAGGCACAGTGTCTAAAAGTACATGTTAAATAGTGTGATGATGCATGCCATCTTTAAGTAGTCGTCTTAAAGTATCAAATCTTTATATATTCACTTTGTTTTATTCATGTCGTTATCATGCTTCTTTGATGTGTCAAAAGATTACTTATCTAGACATATATAAGGTAGCGAATTTTATCATGCATCTTTCATGTTTTTTTTCATATCTTTGCATGTAGACATATGCATATTTTTAAAGATTACTCTCTATTTTTTAATTGACAACTTACACACAACTGTTACTCAGTACGAAACAATTACTGTATAAAAGTCCATGAAAACATGGAACATACATGCCCGTAGATCGCCTAGAAAAAATTCAGCACACTACTAAAATCCTACACAAAAACATCAAAGGATAACACACATTTTTTTTCTAATAAATCACATATATACGAAATGGTGCGGATAACTGTACCATAGTATACAAAAGTTTGTACCCATGATGAACCGAGCAACCAAACTATTAGAACAGTTGAATGGCAACCAAACATGAAGAAGAGTTTGTGCACGAAGACACCCACTATACAAACCATCCGCCTTGATTCCAATTATTAGTTGCTCAAGTTTTAAATAAGAAATTATCAAGCCCACCACATATAACTCAAGTTCTCAAATACACCATTTACAATAATAAATTCTCCATGATCACAGCAATGGGAATTTTCTCCACGATGACTATCTATGCATTGGTAAGCCAACAAATAATTACAACAGTGGGACATGAATAATACAATTATCCTAATGGTAGTTCAGGACAGTGGGTGCATATTCCACAGATCAAGACATGCACCGGGAATATCTATGCAATGCACACATAGTTTAATTAAATAGCAATTTTTGGTAAAATCTAGAAATTAGGATGTCTATGGGGAAGGACCTGCCTTCGGGAACTCCTGGTTCTACTGGGTGGCAATGGCCGTATGGTGTCCAAGTAAATGCAAATTGAGACAACACACAAATAAAATAAAATAAATCTGCCAGCGGGGCGGCGCTCTGGCTCGTGCCGTGCTCAGGCATGGCGAGTCAGAGGCGGCACATGGCGCAGCGGAGGAGGAGAGGAGCAGCGCTGTTCTGGTCATGCAAGAGGGGAAGATGGCCAGCGCTTGGGCACGGCACGCATGGCACGGGCACGGACTGCCAAGCTCGAGGAAGACGGCGCGGCGACATGCAGGCAGGGCATTCCTGCTCGGCGACGGCCTTAGGGGAAATCCATAGGTGAGAGAGGGGTGCTCCTGCTCGTTTTTCCCCACCGCAGAGCCCTCCAAGAGAGAGAGACCAGATCGGGGAGTGAGAGGAAGGAGTTAGGGCGGGCGGCGGCTCCCCGGCCAGGCGCGCGCCGGTCGAGGCGGCACCGGCCAGGGGTGAATCAGCCAGGGGGCGGCGCCTGCAGGCAGGGCACTGCCGTGGTGCAGGAGGGCGGCCGGGGCACCTAGCCGGCACGGCGGGGAGCAGTACACGCAGGGGGGAAGGAAAAGAAAAGAAGGAGAAAGGAAGAAGGAAGGAAGGATGGGGAAGAAGGTGCTCACCGGCGTGGATGTCTCCAGCAGCGACAGCGGCAGGAGCTCCGGCGAGGGGGGAGACGGGAGGTGCGGCCAGCTGCTTGGTGGAGGGGCTGGTGTGGCTGCCTGGTTACAGGGAAGAAGGGGAAACGGATAAGGGAACGCAGTTGCAGTGCAGTCATTACTAACTGCATTAAGCAGTTCTCCTTTTAGCTGAAATCCGACTAAAAATAGGTCCTGTCTTAGATCCGGCGTCCAAATTTTTTTAAAATAGACTTTGTTTCAAACATATATCATGTCCTACTAATTAAAACGTATACAATATATGACTAAATATTTGGTTATGTATGTTGAAACATAATGTTTTATTGATGGAACATGCAACATTACATTATTGCAAAGCAAAAAATTTGTTGGAACATGTCAGTAAAACTATTAAAACATGAAAAAAAGAGCCGATGGGGTGACAAAAAAAACGGATGAACATGCTAAAGGAATTGTGAAAAACAACATAATCAGTTGAAATATGCAAAAAAAGTTTGATGAAATATGTCAAAAAATTGATGCACCATGCTAACAAACTGATGTAAACATCATATTCCACAGTAATTAATCCATCCAATACAAAAGGAAGCTGCGGGGCCAAAAAAACGTTTCACCGAGTAAACACCAATTGTTGGTAATTGGTAAACGGTCCACCTTGAAGCAGGCCTTGGGCCGATTCCGTACCGGCCCACCACGCGAACAGAGGACCAGGCAGGCCGTTCCTGGCTGTACTAAAGAAGCCGCCTAACTCGTTTGCGGCGTCCCCGGGCTTGACTAGGTCAAACCGTGCGGCACCATGTCCCTCTCGGGCTATCCCTTAGCCCGGGAGAAGGTCCCTCGGGTGATCCGCTCGCTTGTGGGCAGGTGGCGACAACTATCATATCCCGCCATGCTTTCTCCGGCCTTGACCGGAACGCACTATATCTCCCGAGAATCCCTCACCGAGAAGTACGCATGACAAATCCGTCTTGTCGTTTGCCCTCTTTGGCAGCAGATGGTTGTTGCGCTACGCGACGCCCTCAACGGGTGGCGCAGAGCTGGCTCAGTCCAGTCAAGACCATATTGGGGATAAAGGAAAAGTGCTTTTCCCATAAAGAAGTTCTCCCCCTTTGAACGGGCATGTTAAGACAAACACGTGTTCAAGATTAACCCGACAGTGCCTCGCAGCTCGAGCACCGACAAGACCCTAGAACGAGACAAGAACCTCGCCATCAAGCAAAGACTAGCGGGGCCCGCCAGATCGCCTCAAAGCGGTCATGGCGCCTATAAAAGGAGGATTCCTAGACATTGCAATGGAGGACGGACTGAACACCCGAAGTCCCTAATCCGATTCCACCTGGTCCAAGTACAAGCAACATTAGCCTCTGAAGCTTCCTCCACAAGTAGCCTTAGCCTTTAGCCATCACCATCAGAAGCTCGGGATCGGCGCCCTAGGTCCGATCTCGGCACCTCTCATCTTGCTTTTCCGCCATATAATCAACAAGATCGAGTAGAGTCATTACCGCGGTGGGGGCTCGAACAGGTAAATCGACCGTGTCTTCGCTGTTCGCATCTTCTTTCTTTCTTTTCGCATCAGACGAAAGACCTGCACCCAGTCATCAAGTCGCACCGAGCCCTTGTCCGGAAGGCGTAGCAGTCCTAGCCTCCGCAGTTCGGCCGCCGTCGAAGTTCTTGAGAAGGGTCGTCGTTGGCCTCACTCAACTACAAATTGCTCGCCATCCGTGGACCATGCTCTTCAGAGCGTGACTCCCAGACACCGACAAGTGGCGCCACCGTGGGGCCCATGGCTAGCCTCAAGACTCCGTTCCTCGGGCATGCACGAGGTTCCGAAGGGCGACGAGGTCCCGGACCTCGAGTTCGATGAGTGCGATGACACGGACGATGTGGTCCCGTCGACGACGGCCGGCGCGAGGAGTACTCGCCGGCCGGGCTGATGAGATGGAGGTTGATACCTCTCTCACCCTGGGTAGAGTTTCGCCGGGAGTCGCTCCCGAGCTGGACCTCCGTCACCCATGTCGCCGAGACTCCTATGGAGTTCGAATCGCTGGTGACACCGCCGCCTCCGCCCGGCGACACCGGACGTTCCCGCCAAGACGTCCGCCACGCCTCGTCGCCGCGGTCGACGGCAACGCCGAGGACGAGAAGCCAGCGCAGCTTGCGCCGTCGCCTGATGGCGAAAGTTCTTCAATGATGCCGCCCGCCACGCCATGGATGGGATCTGTGAGGAGGACCGTCGCCGGCCGCACTTCGGCTGCCACCGGTCGAATTTCATCGAGACAATGACCAACCCGCTTCTTGCGCAGCCAGCAGAAGGCGCGCGCCATCGCCATGATCGTTCGCGACTTGGAGAAGGACCCCCGTGGTTTCACCATGACGGATTTGGGTCCGGCCATCGCCAAGGCTCGGGTACCATTACCGTGGCATCGACCGACATCGAGAGCGAACGGCGGCGATCGTCCGGACACATGGCGCGAAACCAATCCGACCACGCGGTACTCAAAGCCGCTATGCCGCCGCCAGCGATCGTTCGCCAGACCAGACGGCCTCCTCCGTCGGCGGCTCGTCGACGCCCGGCGGAGTGTTTTCGCTGGCCCACGCGGATACTCTCCTCAAGGCCGCGCCAGGGTGCTCTGCCTTCTCTCGCGCTCTCCGCGAAGCGCCGTGGCCCCCGAGGTTCAAACCCGGGCCCATTGAGAAGTTCGACGGGAGCAAGAATCCCGAGGAGTTCCTATCCGTCTACACCACCGCCATCCGAGCTATGGGGGGAGATGAGGCCGTCATGGTCAACTATTTCCCCACAGTGCTCGAGGGCATGGCCCGAACCTGGCTGTTCAACCAACGGCCGGTTCTATCCATGTTGGTCACATTGCAGGATGCCCTCCGCACGAGCTTCCAGGGATGCTACGCTCGCTCCGGGCGCCCCCAGGACCTCAAGCTCGTAGTACAGCGAGATGATGAGAGTCTCCAGGATTTTGTGTGCCGGTTCGTCAGAGCCCGCAACACAATCCCCTGCATCTCAGATGAGGCCATCATCGAGGCTTTCAAGGATGGTGTGAGGGACCGGCGCTACACCGAGGACCTCGAGCTCCACCCGGTCAACACCGCGAGTGAGCTCTTCCGCACCGCCGCCCTCTACGTCAACGCCTCCGAGGCGGTGGAGCGCAAGAGGGGCCGTGCGAAGAAGAAGGCCAAGGTTGGCGATAGCTCGGGTAAAGCCGAGGTGGACAAGAAGAAAAAGAAGCGGCAGGAGCAGCCCGCTAAGTTCATCGCCGCCGTCGAGCCCGACCAGCCCGAGTGCCCGCCCCCCGCCGCCCTCGCTAACACGCCGCCGCCTCGGCGTCGGCCGCGGCGAAGGCTCGCACATAAAGAAGGGGTCAGAACGACCTCCCCAAGGGGGTAGGCCACGTGGCGGCCAGGGGGCACCCCAAGGTCGGCCTCCCCGTCCACAGCAGCAGAACCGAGGTGAGGACCAGTTCCACGACCCCAGCCTTTTCTGCCGCCTTCATCAACGCCCTGGCCATGAGCTACGTAACTGTCGCACATGGGCCCGCCAGCTGGAGGACTTCTACGCCGGTCGCGGTCCCATGCCCGAAGCTGCCGAGGCGCGTCGCTGGCGCCGCACCCCAGACGGCCAGATCGGTTTCCAAGCCCGTGTACGTCGCCGTCATCTTTGGCGGCACGTCACCTACACCTCTCGCCATGAGCTCAAGGCGCGCCCCGGAGGTCCTCCACATCTCCCGCGGTGAGCCCGCGGCGGAATCCTTGCCTTGGTCCAGCCAGGCCATCACCTTTTCGGTGACAGACTGTCCGGCCGGGCTCTCCAAACCCCAGCGTCTGGCCGGTGCTCGCCTCTACCATTGGCAATATTAGGTCGACTGCGTCCTCGTGGACGGGCGGAGCTCATCGATATCATCACGGCCAGCGCCTTAGGCCTCATCTGGTCCCGCGCTCCAAGATCAAGGACATCACCATCCCTTTCCACGGATTGTCCCAGGATCGTCGCTTCGCCCCGTTGGGTAGGTCGTACTACCCGTCACGTTCGGCTCCTCCGCCAACTTCCGGACGGAGTACATCACCTTCGAGGTGGGGGAAACAGAGCTCCCTTACAATGCCATCTTAGGACGCCCCGCGCTCTCCAAGTTCATGGCGGTCTCCCACCACGCCTATCATCGCTCAAGATGCGGCGCCCAAGGAGTCATCACCGTCCGGGCAACCACAAGACGGCCCTCGACATGACGAGACATGGCGGCCATGGTAGGACAAAGACCTACCCTTGGTCCCGGCGGCAAGGAGCGCCCACACAGCGCCCTAAGGTGGCATTGCAGCGCAGGAGCCCACCAAGACCGTCGTCCTCACAGAGTCAGACCCTTCCAAGGTGGTCCACGTGGGGACAACCCTCGAGCCTCAATAGGAACTCGAGCTCATTACCTTCCTCCGGGCTAACAAGGGCGCGTTTGCATGGGAACCGTCCGATATGCCCGTGTCCCCAAGGAGGTGATCGAGCACAAGCTAGCTGTCCTACCGACAAGAAACCGTAAGGCAAAGGTCGAGGCTTGTCCCCGATCGAAGGCCAAGATCATCCAAGACCAGCTCGGCAAGCTGCTTCGAGCGGGCTTCATCCGCGAAGTTCAGCACTCCGATTGGCTTGTGAACCCGGTCGTCGTCCAGAAAAAAGGAGGCAAGTGGCGCATGTGTGTCGATCACCGCGACCTTAATTCCGCCTTCCCCAAGGATAACTTTCCCCTTCCACGCATAGATCAGCTAGTTGACGCTACGGCAGATTCAGCTTTGATGAGTTTCCTGGATGCTTATTCCGGTTACCATCAGATCGCGTTGTGTAAAGAGGACGAAGAAAAAACCGCCTTTGTAACGCCTTTCGGCACATTTTGCTATACGACCATGTCCTTCGATCTCGAAATGTTTGGCGCCACGTTCCATTGCCTCATGCAAAAACTCTCCTCGATCAAATAGGGCGAACGTAGAAGTCTACGCCGACGATATCGTTGTCAAGAGCAAAGACGCCCCGTGACCACGGTCCGACCTAGCCGAGACCTTTGATGACCGAGACAAAGACCGGGTCAAGTTAAACCCCGAGAAGTGCGTCTTTGGTGTCAAGTCCGCATGCTCCTAGGCTACGAATCGGTAGGCGAGCATCGGTGCGAACCGAAAAGATCGAGGCCGTCGAAAAGATGAGGTCGCCGACCTGTGTAAAGGACATCCAGTCCCTCACGGGCAAAATGGCGGCCTTAAGCCGTTTCATCTCCCGCCTTGGAGATCGAAGCGCGCCTTTCTGCAAACTCCTGCGCAAGCACGATAGTTTCGAGTGGACTGAGGAAGCCGAGGCCGCGTTTTTGCAACTCAAGCAGTATCTCGCCTCACCACCCGTCCTCACTACTCCCAAGCTTGGGGAAGCCCTCCTGCTATACCTCTCGGTGACACGAAACGCCGCATGTGCGGTGCTGGCAGTAGAACGAGAAGGGAAGCAGCAGCCCGTCTACTATGTGAGCGAAGTACTCACCGGGCCCAAGGAGCGCTATCCCGACCTTCAGAAACTGTGCTACGCTTTGCTGATGGCCTCACGCAAGTTGCGTCACTATTTCCAAGCCCACCAAGTCGTTGTCCCGACTACTTACCCGATCAAGGACATTCTCCGAAACCCGGAGGCCACTGGCCGGTCGCGGTGGGAGTCGAGCTGGGTGAATTCGACATCCAGTTTGTGTCTCGAACCGCGATCAAGGCCCAGGCCCTGGCTGATTTCGTCGCAGAATTGACCAGGCCGGACGAGCAAGAGAGAGGCTCTCCAGGTCAAGACGGGCAGGAAGCTCGGTGGACTCTGTTCTTTGACGGTTCACACCAGTCCGGGCGATCAGGATGCGGTATCGTTCTCATCTCCCCCAACGGAGAGCGACTCCAGCACGTCATACAAATACACTTTGCGGCTACGAACAACGCCGCAGAGTATGAAGCCCTAATTGCGGGCCTACGAGCATGCGCTGCGCTCGACATTAAACGACTTGTTGCGAAAGGGGATTCGCAGCTCGTCGTCCGCCAGGTCAGGGAGGAGTTTCAGGCAACTGACGACTCGATGGCGCGGTACCTGGCGGAAGTGAGGAAACTGGAGAAGCGTTTCTCGAGCTTCGAAATCAGCTACATTTCCAGGGAAAAGAATGGCGAGGCCGATAGGCTCGCCAAGCTCGGATCCTCACAAGAACCGGCCCCGCCAGGGGTGCTAGTACAGCACCTTTTGAAGCCCTCCATTCCTCCGGAGAGGAGGCAAAGGGACGTCTGTTACCCCCAAACCGAGACATCCGCATCGTCTCATTCCACGAGCAAAGCACCTCTGGATGACGCCATTCATCCGCTTCTTGGAGCAGGGACATTGCCCGAGGATCTTCTTGGCGTTCAGCTAAAAAGGCGAGCCCGAGCTTACCGTCCGCGACGGGGCTCGTTGTGCCACCGGGGGTGCTAACGGCGTGCTTTGTAAGTCGTTACCCAAGAAGAAGGTAAGTACCTTCTGGCCGACATCCACGAGGGCATCTGCGGCGCGACGCCTCACACGTAACCCTCGTCGGCAAAGCATTTCAGATGGGCTATTATTGGCCCACACGATGAGCGACGCAGAAGCCTTGGTTGTTACTGCGAAGCTTGCCAAGATATCGCGCGGATGACGACCAGCCCGCGTGATGAGTCAGTAAACCATTCCACTAGCGTGGCTGTTCGCGGTTTGGGGCATGGACCTCTTAGGACCGTTTCCCAAAGGTCTCGTGGCAAAACATACTTATTCGTAGTAATCGACACCTTCACTAAGTGGATTGAGGCCGAGCCGGTCTCCAACATCACCGCAATCGCCACAGACGCTTTTTTCCAAGCATCGCCGCAAGGTTTGGCGTGCCCAATGTAATCATCACGACAATGGCACCCAATTCACGAGCCGGAATTCAACGACATCGCGAGGAATCGACATGAAGCTTCGCTTTGGCCTCTCGTGGCCCACCCACGCAGCAACGGCACAATTGAACGAGCTAACGGACAGCTTAGTCCAAGGTATCAAAAAGCGAGTCTACGACGCTCTCAAGGCCAAACAGCAAGGTTGGGTCGACGAGCTACCGTCGATCCTCAAGGCGTCCGGACAACACCACCAAGCACATGGAGATACTCCTTTCCGACTCGCCTATGGCTCTAAGGCCCTCCTAATGAAATGAGACTAGGATCCGATCGCGTTGACTTCGCCAGCTTCGTGGTCAACGACGAGGAGCGGCAGCTTGACCTCGACCTACTTGAGGCGCGCCGCGAGCAATCCCTACTCCGGGCTGCGGCCTACCAGCAGTCCCTGCGTCGTTACGCGGCACGAAACGTACACACGAGGACCCTGCAAGTAGGAGACCTGGTTCTACGACGCATTCAGAACCTTGCAGGCTCCAACAAGCTCAAATTTCAAGTGGAGGGACCGTACAAAGTAGTCAACAAGAAGACGACGGGCTCAAGACGCTTTGTTGGTAAGGACGGAGCGAGCTCCCTAGCTCATGGAACATTTCCTTCGCGACGCTTCTACGCATAATCGTCGAAGTTTCCTTCATTTCAGTTCGGTTCAATTCAAAAAAAAAGGCCCTTTCCCCATTCATGAAGTCACGGCCTAAGTCTTGACTGCTCCAAGCAAGCCTGTGGCCAAAAGCCCGATGGCTAAGGATAAAGCATTCCGAGCATTTCCACGACCGGATAAGCCGATCTCTCGCACCTAGTGAATCTCGCAAGAATGTGGAATTTCGCTGCCCAAAGGTACAAAGAAGCCCACGTCATGATTGTTTGAATGGCTAACTTGGGCCGCAGCGCTCGGGGGGCTGAAGGCTCTTTTGCGCCTAGGCTTCCTTAGCTTCGCTGGGCCCGCATCGCCGCGCGGCCCACCAAAGCTCGGTGGCTGGGGATTTTCGCGAGTTTTTTCAAGTCCTTAATTTCGGAAGGCCTGCACCTTCGCACAGCCCAACGGAGTTAGGGGGTTAAGAGTTCGCGCGAATTTTTCTAAGTCACTCTAGTCTCTAGACCGCGCCCAACTCCAAGATCGCACTTGGACTTGGCCACGGCCCGGGGGCTGGATGATTAGGCGCACCAAAAATAAATCTTTCTAAGTAGCGATCAGTTTGCTCCGATTTCCTAAGTTCTCCTCAGAACTTCGTTACTGTTCACCTAGTTCCTCTGTTTTTTGCATTACAGACTCGCAAATTTGCACAATGTAAAGGATTGACAGCCGAAAGTGACGGACTCACCAAAGAAACTGCATTCCACATAAGAAGGATTTTTACAGGAGCAAAGGGATTCTACAACCAAAAGGAGGCCTCGCCATCCTGGACTACCGCAAAAGAGGCACCGCGCTACTACAGCTGCAACGGCGCCCAAGAGCCTAACGCTACTCCATCGCCTCTACCAACAAGGCCATGGCGATAAGCCGGTGGAATCAAGACTCACCAAGGCGACGACGATGAAGAAGGCGTCAGGGAGTCCGGCGCGGGCACTGAGGGCCCCTGTTCGCTTCGGATGACGTTTCCTCCGCCGCTGGTGGTTGACGGAATCCACAAGTAGTGGAGGCGGCGCCGCTATGATGGCCCCGCGACGCTTCGATCTCTCGTCTCGCTGCGACGTGCGGCAGAGCCTCCTCTGCCGCAGCTGCGGGCAACATCAAAGCCTCCTCTTCCTCCGCCGCCAGTACGGCGGCGTACGCGACATCGGCGACGATTTGCGCCGCTACCACGCTTTCTCCGCATTTAACGCGCCGCCGCCGCTTCGCCGCTTCTTCATCGGCGCGATTTGGGCGGCGACGCCGATCCGCCGCTATTTCGCCATGATCTGGCTGGTACATTCACCTTCGCCGCTGGCCGGATCGCCCCGCAGAGGAGCAATGGTGGCAGATCCTCGATCTCCGCTAGTAGCCAATCGAAAAGATCATCGAGTCGGCGCCGAAGCCATGCCCTCCCCGTTCTTCTTATGTTATTTTTTCCCTATCTCTCTTCCCCGACCGAGGACCTCGTTTCTCCGTCTTAAGGTGGGAAGAGATAAGGGAATGATATCTGAACGCCCGGCGCGCTCTAATATAGGCCGCCGGCCGCTGATGTCCCGTTGCCACCGCGAAGTTACCCGGCGTCGCCGCCAAGGGGCGCAGCAATTAAAACCCACTACCCGAAGTGAGGAGACGCGAGCGCACGCGCCGTCTCGCGGAATACTAACCGCGCCTGTCGCCGCATGACACGCGCCTTGGCCCCGCCGTCAGTGGCAGGGGAGAAATCATTACGGGTCAGAGCCTATCGTATAGGTGTGGTCCACCCGTGCAAGCAAGGCTCGGCGATACTCTCACAGCCCGCCTCGTGGTTTAGGCTAGGAGCATGAACCGGCGCGGACGGTTTCACATCCGTATCTATGCCAAGCCAACCTGTACTTCCCGTCAGCGGGGCACTGTGCTACACGACAGAAGCTCACAGTACGTATGACTTGACTTGATAAAAAAAGAGAAATGGCTAAGTCCTTCGGCCACCGCACATTATGCCATGTTTATCCAATTAAACGAGCGTGCGAAAGAAAATACACGAAAGTGTGTGGCGCGGAGCCCGGAGTTGTGGACCAGGTCAAACCACGGTCCGTGGCTGCACTCGAGCTCTCTAGCTCGATTTCTAAATCCGGATTCGCGTCATACTGAAGCAACTCTATGGCTCTCGCGGCCATGTCATTCTCATTGTTGCTAGCTTGACCTGGCTTCGCAAGCTCTCTCTCTGCTTCTTCAAGGCCTCCGACCGCCACGGACTTCGCCCTGGGCCAGCAGCGTGGTAGTTTCATACTCGAGCTTACTACAAGTTTCTCGAGCCCGAACGATGGAGTTATAGTCGACTTGGTAGCCGTCACTGTGGACGGTAGCCCTCTGCGCTTATACTCCTCGTCAAAAGGATCCGAGCCCCTGCCCACTTCTTCGCGAGCCGCCTGGCTTGAATCTTCACGGCTTCCTCCACCTCCCGAGCTCGAGCAAGCCTTGTCGTGACCTCCCGCTCCTTCGCCTCATGCTGTCTTCAGCGCCGCTTGCTAGCTTCGGTGATACGCTGCCGTTGACGGCGCCGACCTCGGCGTGAGCTCGTCCGCAAGATTTTGCTCGAGCCCGGCTGCGATAGCTCGGCGGAGAGACGCCAATCCTCGCCAGATCATCCTTCGCCTGCTCGCCCATCGCTTCCATCAACAAGACGAGCCAGCGATAAGCGTGTAAAGCCGAACAGAAAACCAAGTCAAAACGCAAGAAATTCAAGATTTGCGCGCAGAGAGCAGGGCCAAGGGCACCACCTTTCTGGTATGAGCGAGCATGTTCCACGTCCTCGCCGCGATGATGCTGCGCGTGCTCCCGCCAAGCCCAGGGGCACGGGTCTCCTGCAGCGCCAAGGGTTGGCAGCCGACCGGTTCCTCACTACCTCCCTCCAACAAGGCGGGGCGCAAGAACGCCGCAACGTGAATCGAAAGCAAGGTCTGTCGCCCACCAGCGGCCGCTTCTTCTCGGCGTCCTCCAACTTGGCCGCCACCGCCTTTTGATGCGATGGTTCGCCTCTCGCCAAGACGGCTCGCCAAGCCGAGCCGGGCCCTTATCAACGGCCCTTAGCTCATCCACCATCCACTTAGCCGCCACGAGCTTATGTGGATCCTCTAGCCCGGGAATAGGGCGAGGTGTCTGACGTGGCGCCTGCTCGACCAGCCTCCGCCGACCGGCAAAGATCCTCGTTCCTCCACCCATTCTGGGGTGACGGAAATCCAGCTCGCAGACGCTAGCGGGGCCACGCTGGGCATCACCACCCTTGTCCATCCGTCCGGCGTTAGTACGCGGACCGGCCAGGTCCAATTGACTAATAGCATCCGCCGATCAGGTGTTGGAAGCGCCTTCCCCACCGGGGTCTTGAAATGATCGGCAACCCCCCTGCGGTCAATTGGCCACCACCCATGCCAGGCGCTTCTTCCACGCGCAAGGGCGTAATCCACACAGGATCATCGCTGATGACGACTTGCACCGTCTCCGCAATCTCCGCGGAAGCGTCCAGCACCGCCGCCGGTAAGCATTAACTTGGTCCTCCGCGGGTCAGCTGCTCCTTGCCCTTCGACCGCCATCCAGTGACCTCTAGTGCGCTTATCTCGAGCGCTTGATTCCTCCGGGGCCGCCGTTTGCCCTTAGTGAGCCTAGCCGCCTCCCACCGCCGCAAGAAAAGCGCCCACGTAGGTTCGACCGGCTCGTCTTCAACCGCCGCGGCCTCAGCGGAAGGAAGCAGCACCTCGGTGACCACTTTAGCGCTACGCACTGCAACAAAAGGCACGGCGGTCAGACACGAGAAACGGGGTGATAGCATGTAGCGCAGAAAACTTACGCGCCGGTTCGAGCTCGGTGTCCTCGTACACCCCTGGCGTAGGACGAAGAAAGAGCTCTGTCTCCAGCCCGCCAACGCGGCTCGAGGTGAGCAAAGCCGCCCTTGCGCTTTGCAGAACCTTCCTCGTGGGTCTCGCCAGGACTGCGTTGCGGCAATGGACTCGACACCTGCACAACCTCCTCATCGTCGCTGTCTTGAGTTGGCTGGTACGTCCTCCTCTTCTTCGTAGGCGCTGCGCCCTGAACACACACGGCATGAAGACTTAAGGGCCGCTGGTGCCTAGCACTCAACCCGTGTTGGAGAATGGAAGCTCACCTGCGCGGGTGCTGCGCGTTTTCCCGTGTGCATCTCTGTACCTGCCTGTGCTGAGCCCGCCGTGGCCGCTCGAGGTGCCGTTTTCCCCTTACTCGCCGTCGGCGACGGGACCGGCGCCCCGCCGGATGCCACCGGCGTTCCCGCCGGCGAGGGCCCCTCGTTCGAGCCCGCGGCCTGAGTGATCTGCCCAACCATCTTCCACGTCCGCTGCAGAACAAAAAGTGCGCCTCATCAAAGCCTCAAGGGCGCGCACGGCTGAGAATTCAATCGAACACCTGCCGGGCACTTACCTCGGACAGTTTGTCCTTCACAAACCGTATGCGACGAGGAGTTTTGTCCAGGGGTAGCAACATCCCTGCGACCCGCGCGACCTCGCGGTTTGAGAGACCTGCGAGGCCTCGCTGACGGTTACGACATATCCCATCTCGAGATCAGACGCAAAGAAAGCAGCTCACGCCTACCTTCATGGAAGTCCCGGTCGGGATCCTCCCAACCATCCATGTCGCCGACGATCGCGGCGGCCCCCAATGGCTGATCCGTGCCGGACAAAGTTAACGACGACTCAGAGTCCGTCAAGCCGCCCCTAACGAGCTCTTTAATGTCGCCTCGGTGGCTTGATCCTCCGGCTGGGCTCGCCCATTGGAAGATTGGCGATTCGGCGCGCCATGAGTATTCCAGGTCGAGCCCCGCGGTTGAGTAGAACCACCGCGGGCCCAACCATCGACCTTCATCCTCACCTCGTACTCGGTACGATTGGTTCCCCTGCTCGGGGCGGTCGTAGAAAACCCGCCGCTGCCCACTCGGCCGCCGAATCGCTTCGAAAAAGTCTTTGGAGGAGGCTCACCGTCGGCCGAACCCTGTAGTGCGCCTCACACAGGAATGCGAAGATTGACAGATGAACATAGGATTGTGGGGACAGATTCTCTGGCCTCAGCTCCGTGAAGGCAAAGAAGTCGGTGATGAACCGAGATTCTGGCACGCGAAACCCACAGATAGTCGAGCTCTCGAAGCATACCAATTCATCGGGTTCCGGCCTTGGCTCTTGCTCCACGCCTGGGAGCCTCCACGAGCTCGGCTTCACAAAGCCGTCCCGCTCCAGCTCTTTCATCCTCTCCCTCGTCAAGGTGCTGTCTCCAATGAGAACCATGGCGGCGGGAGGCGAGAAGTAAGAATGCGAGGGGAGAGTTGAGAAGACGAAGAGAAAAAAAAAGAGGGGGATGATTCTGCAGTAAGGAGTTCCCCCTGGAGCGCTGCCTTTTAAGAGAAGGGCGGAGGCCGTGGGAATCGTGCCCAAAAGGAAGGTAACCGCTCCGCTTTCCTGTCAGATCAAATTCAATGCCTAAGACTTTGGCTCCCGAACCAAATCTTCCCGCGCGACGCGTGATGAGGATTTTCCCTCTTCTTTAAAACCTCAGACCCGCTCGTTACGCGACCCGCTCGAGGCTCGGGGGCTGGCTGTTGGTAATTGGTAAACGGCCCACCTTGAAGCAGGCCTTGGGCCGATTCCGTACCGACCCACCACGCGAACAGAGGACCAGGCAGGCCGTTCCTGGCTGTACTAAAGAAGCCGCCTAACTCGTTTGCAGCGTCCCCGGGCTTGACTAGGTCAAACCGTGCGGCACCATGTCCCTCCCGGGCTATCCCTTAGCCTGGGAGAAGGTCCCTCGGGTGATCCGCTCGCTTGTGGGCAGGTGGCGACAACTATCATAGCCCGCCATGCTTTCTCCGGCCTTGACCGGAACACACTATATCTCCCAGAATCCCACCTAGGGAAGCACGCATGACAATCCGTCTTGTCGCTTGCCCTCTTTGGCAAAGAGATGGTTGTTGTTACACGCGACGCCTCTAACGGGTGGCGCAGAGTCGCTTCGGTCGACCAAGGCCATATTGGGGATAAAGGAAAGTGCTTTTCCCTAAAGAAGTTCTCCCTTGAACGGGCATGTTAAGACAAACACGTGTTCAAGATTAACCCGACCAGTTTCTCCTCGCAGCTCGAGCACCAGACAGACCCTAGAACGAGACAAGAACCTCGCCACTAAAGCAAAGACCAGCAGGGGCCCGCCAGACGCCTCGGGCGGTCATGGCGCCTATAAAAGGAGGATTCTCGACATTGCAATGGAGGACGGACTGAACACCCGAAGTCCTGATCCGATTCCACCTGGTCCAAGTACAAGCAACATTAGCCTCTGAAGCTTCCTCCACAAGTAGCCTTAGCCTTTAGCCGTCACCACTGTAAGCTCGGGATCGCTGCCCCTAGGTCCGATCTCTCGCACCTCTCATCTTGTTTTCCGCCATATAATCAACAAGACTGGAGTAGAGTCATTCGGCGGTGGGGCTCGAACCAGGTAAATCGACCGTGTCTTCGCTGCTCACATCTTCTTTATTTCTTTCTCAAGATTGCATAAAAGACCTGCACCAGGTCATCAAGTCGCACCAGGCCCTTGTCCGGGAAGGCAGCGTGGTCCTAGCCTCCCGCAGGCTCGGCCGCCGTCTGAGTTGCTGAGAAGGGTCGTCGTTGGGCCTCACTCCAACTACAAATCTGTCTGCCGGTCCGTGGACCACTGCTCTTCAGGAGCGTGACTCCCAGACACCGACACCAATGTTCTATGTGTGTCATGTATCAAGGAAAAAAAAATGACGCACTTCCTCTTGACCATCTTCTTTCTCAAATCCTGGTGATGGAGTGTTCGCCACAAATTTGCCCTAGTGCGGAACATTAAGGAAAATGCGAGCGTGCCAGTGTACTAAGTACACAAAAGAAAAAGACCGAGAACACTGTTATTTCATTTAACAACAAAACACAAGTCCTCGAAAATGTGCGTCCGTAGCCTATTGGTTAAACATATCATCAGGCGATGCAGAGGTTCCGGCTCCTGGGGCCTCGGGAGAACGCCCAGTTAATTACATTTGTGACACACACGAACCACCTCCGATTAAGACGTGTTCGTATTCTTCTTATAGTCATTGTTTTGTGTTCGCCATGGTATTAGTGCAGTGACGTCAGCAACATGGAGTAGCTGGGTCCATGCACCTTTGTAGCGTAGCCTCATACTAGCTCCACCTGCCTGTGTCACTTGAACTTGCTTGTCAAGCGCCACATTGATGTATCTTGAAGTGGTTGGCATGCATAGCTCGCACTGGTTTGGACTTGAAGTTGACGACTTTTAGCATTATCGGTGTATTCCTTGTATCTTTTGTTGGACGTAGGCAGTCGATGTGATCTTGATCATTGAAAGGTTGATCGTTGATTGTAGTTGCTTTGGAGTGTTGATTTGCCGATGAGAGAAGAAGATCCATCCACTGGGAGAACCATCCATGTTCGAGCGAAGCGAAGAAGTAGCCGTCCACGGAAAAGAGCATACGCGTCTTGAAAGACTACATCCATGGGAGTGAGCATCCCCGTTCGAGCAAAGAAAGTGTAGTAGTCAATGGGAGATCTAAGAAGTGGTGGTAATTAATAGTCTCCATGAACACGTCGGCCAATAATTAGTCTTGGATAGTTAATAAGTGACCTCTTGGTGAGGAGACGAATATAAGGTCTGTTTGGTTCTTTCCTAACTTTGCCACAACTAACATTAGGCAAAGCGTGTCAGCCAGAAAAAATGTGGCGAAGAAATTTGAAACCACACTTGTGGCAAAGTATGGCAAGAAAATGTGTCTATGACATATGGAATCAATGGCTAATAAAGTGTGACAAGTCATAGTTGTGGTACTACAGGAAACGTCAACAGTTTCGAGTGCCGAAACCGTTGAACAAAGCGCATAAGCCGTCGACAGAACTCCGAGAGAACTCCGTCGAGAGAGGGACATTGTCTCGACGGCTTGGCCGTCGACAGTAGCTCTCTCTACGGCTCGCCTAAAAACCGTCGAGTATAGTGCACCAGACGCCGTTACCGTGCGACGGGCTTAGTCTCAACGGCCACTAATGAATAGTCGAGATAAAGCAGAAGCGGGGCCCACGAACCCAGCCTTCTATAGTCATGTACTCTTGACGGCCACTAAAAAAACCGTCGAGAAAGATCATGTCCAGATGTTGTGTAGTATCGACGACCGTGTGATGGCCGTCGAGACTACCTTGTCCAGATGTTGTGTAGTCTCGACGGCTTTCTTACTGCCGTCGAGAGTATGCCTGTGCAGCAAAAAAATTGTTTTAATTTTAAAAAAAACCAGAAAACTGCAGCTGCTGCTGCTCCCAACAGCAGCAGCTGCTGCACCTGCAAACCCAAAAAGCCCACGATGCATATATATCTCATTTGTCGCACACATGCGACAAGATCACAATTGACAAGATCAAATGCACTCAAATAATTAGAAGGCACACAGTTCACATATATAAGCCAACAAATGATCCAAACGGGCCGCACGACATACACATATGTACAACATAGCAATCACAATCGTACGATAACCAAAACGTATATATCGTCAGCTAGCTAGTCACCTAATGCTCACTAGACAGAGGATAGCCTGAAGGGGGTAGGGATGGCTGGGTAAACAACGGGGGAGTGCCATCGAACAGGTTGTTGACAAAGTCGGCCTCCTGGCTGCCCGATGTGTCCCCTCCCTCGTTCGCATGAGCTGCTGCTGGGGCAGCAGAACCTGAACCCTTAAAACAAATATAGACTTATTAGTTAATGTTATGTGTTGAAATAAAGTAATAATACATATTTTGATGTCAAATGACTTACCGCCTCAGTAACGTACGGGTAACCACCATGTGGGCGAGCTGGACCCACGTAGTCACCTACTGGGGGTGGGCCGCTGTAGAGAGCTTGGTGATGAGGAGGTGGCAGGCCCCCGCAGTAGCTCTGGTAGGGAGGTGGTGCCCCAAAAAATCCACCACGATACGGTGGTGGACCACCGTAGAATCCCGGACCGCCACTAGTCCCGCTTAGGCCAGCCTAAAACGTACTTGGCATAAGACGTGTTAATCGAATGGTAAGATCTATTTGACAGAATATTTAGAGTTTAAGTACATACCCTAGCTATTCAAGATAGGCTCTCCAAATAGGCGAACCTTGCCTCTAACTCCGCGTGCTGTCGAGCCATCTCCTCCTCTTGCCTCTTTCGCGCCTCCTCTGCCGTCCTCAGGCCCTCTTGCATCGCTTGCATCATCTGCCTGTTCTCTTCCCGCTCCTGCTCCCTCTCCCTCTGGAGCCTGGACTCGAAGGCGCGTCGTTTCTCGGCCTGTGTGTGCCTAGCTCGCATAGCGGGCATGTAATCCTCAGATCTATAACAAAGTGTTGTCAGTAGTTAAATTTTTTAACTTAGTTAACTTTTAATATAAACAAAACCTACCTTAGGTGGTCCTGACCGATCGCTAACCTCTCGTGAGCCTTCCCACCCATAGTTTGGTGGATGAGAACGCGGTCCAGCGACTCATCCTCCGGGTTCTTCATCTTGTCCATGCTTCTCGGCGTAAGCCTTCTTGTAGCGTGCCAACGTGGAAGTGTACAGTGGGCATGAATGGTTGATTAAGTCAAAACTCAGTATCAACATTTTACGTACCTTTTGTTGCGCAGCAACGGGGTCCAGGGGCCCATGGAACCATCCTTATTTTGCGATGAGTGGCCCCTACGGAATACTTGCAACCAAGGAGGCAGCTACCCGGTGGTGATGACCTGCAGAATAAAGTAAAGAAAATATGATTTTGAGTTCGAAAACAAAGCTCCTAATAGGGAATAAAGAAGATTATCATTTTCTTCCTAAGCTGGGCGAAGGACATCTTTCCGACGGTAGTCCTGCTGTCTTTCATCGCACGGTTCTTCTTTGCTGTCTCGGACCTGTCACGGAACTCCTGGCTGGCCCAATGGCTGGCCAGGGCCTCCCAGTCATCTGGGACGTTCAAGGCCCAATTTGGCCGAACGGTGAGATACTGCGACGCTATGAGGTATTTCGTCCAAGCAAAAGAGTTGCCCTGGCAAAATTAAGTGATTATTAAGTGATTAAAATTTACGAGGCGTTAGAAATATATACAAAAAATAGAAATTTATTAAGTGATTACCTGTAGAAGTCCTCGATCGCCGAGACTCGTGCCCCAGACATCAGATCCTGCACCTTCTGCTTGGCACTTCTGTCTATCACCGGGTCAAAGTCTGCCTCCTCCAACCTTGCATGAGGACGGTACCTAAGCTACAAACAAGTGTGATAGTAATGTCAGTAAATACCCTTTCGACAAATGACAAAATAGAGATGTGTTCAAACTCACCCAAAACTCCCGCTTAATCTCCTCGGCGGCGGTGATGTCACCGTGCTCGGCGACCTTGTAATCATCCCAGGAGTAAGCCGGATGGGATGCCCCCTCCTCTCCGACCATCCCAGGGTAATACTGTTTGATCAGTATCCCAAGCGCGGGACCTGGCTGAGTGTGGTCCTTTCTGGGATGGACACATGACATGTTGCTACAAAGAATAGAATAACGGATTTAGTATTTTGCGTTGATAATAAGATAGTTCATAGTTAGAAGAACATACCTATCCCCATCAATCTCGATCAGAATCCGATCCGCCGGATTTCTTGGCGCCTTAGGCATCTTGTTGGGCCCCTCTTCTTCTTTGATGCATGACTAGTCCCTCCCTGGCTAGAGCCCGGCGTGTCCGCCTCGTCGGCCCCAAACTCCTCAATGATGGCCAGCTCCTCACGGAGTAGTGTCCGCCCTCACGGTCAGAACCCGGTGTACCCTCACGGTCGTCGTCCTCCTCCTCAGAGGTGCTCCTCCTGAACTGTCGTCGTGCCATCCTATAGATAAACTAATGTTAGTGAAGAATAATAAATTATTAAGTAAATAAAAATGCATAATTAATAACCTCAAAGTTAGAAGTATGTGTCATCGACATCGAGAGGATCGTTCACAGGTTCCTCGATGTCGCCCGTGTCATTGGGTGGGTTAACTTCTTCAGCGACATCGTCATCAATTGTGGCTGTTAGATTATCTAGTCCATGACTAATATCAATCACGAAACTGCCGTTCGTACGTTGTTCTTGTATTGGATGATGATTGTCATCGGACGTTGGAGTGGTTAACCTTCCAGGTCTTCGAACTTTGTATACAACCCACCAAAAATTCAAGTCTTTCTCATCTTATTTAGTACTACCTTCTATTGGTTTACTACATGGATAAGGTAGGTAATATACTTGTTCTGCTTGGTTAGAAAGGATAAAAGGATCATACCCTTTTAACCTCGAGGTGTGTTTTACTTCCTCCATTCCTAATTGAGGTCGACGTATAACCCCTTTGATAGGATCGAACCAATTGCAACGAAATAAGACAATCGATAATTTTTTACTTTTCTCGAAGACTAGTTCAATTATTTCCTCGATGATGCCATAATACTCCATGCCATCGTCCCCATAGCATAGCACACAACTATTTGTTGTCTTTAAATTAGGTTTTGACCGTTCGTGAAACGCTGACCGAAATCGAAACCCATTGACATTGTAAGTTCCATGCACCTTTACACTTTGTCTTGGTCCGCGGGACATGATATGAAGATCATTATGTACGCTTGCATGGGTGGTGCACTGTGTTAGAAAAGATAACTGATGTTATAAATTATAACAAATTATATTAAATACTTACATGATACTAAGGAATACTTATATGTTTCTAGAACCAAACTAAAAAGATTGCAGACGAGTATAACTATATCATCTTCAAGTTTGGCCATTTTGTTCTTTTGTATCTCTTTAGCACATAATTTCCTATAGAAGAAACTCAATTCTGCAAGAGCTATCCAGACTTCTTCAAGTACGTAGCCACGAAACACAACTGGCATAAGATCTCTTGTGAAGATATGATAGTCATGGCTTTTCATTCCATTTATCTTTCCTTGAACAACATTGACGCCATGACCAATATTCGATGCGTACCCATCGGAAAATCTAAGCTTCCTTTCGAACCACTCCATACATTCTCTTCTTTGTGCGACTGTTAAACAGTACGGTGCTTTTGGCTTGTTAGCTCTACCATCTATCATGTTCATATATAGATGGTCGATTGCATATTTCATTGCAATCGAGAAGTGCTTTAACATTATCTTTGCTCTTTTCAGCTATGTCAAAGTTAGTACCAAAATCACCTGGGCCACATTCATCTCTTGGTGCATGACATCAAAATTATGTGGCAAAAACAAATCATCAGCATATGGAAGATAATACAAACTGCACTTATGTGTCCAATGGTGTGATTCCCCGTAACCCTCGTACACACCATTCCTTCCTTCAACCAATATAACCTGCCACGTCTTTATAGCAGCAACGGTTAAACGAGCACGCTTTGTCTTCTCTCTACGATGTTTTCCCGAAAGGCATTTTTTTTTGCTTCCTAAACGGATGACTTGGTTTGAAAAAAGCACTGTGACAATCAAAGAAACTTGTCTTTCTGCCATGTGGCAACTAAAAAGCATTTGAATCATCCATACATGCAGGACAGCTTAGTCTCCCATGCGTGCTCCATCCAGAAAATCAGGGCCGTGCCTGAGGGGAGGCGAGCGGGGCCGCCGCCCCGGGCCCCCATGGATAGGGGCCCCACCCCCGGCGTTGCGGTCTTGCGCATCGGCGATTCAAGATCCGAGGCCCGAGCTCTGCTAGTGTGCTCAGACGATTGATCAAGTGCCAGGGTGCCAATGCTCGATTCAAAGTCTGAAACGCCCAATTGAGGGGATTGCCCATATGGTGATTGTGGAAGCCCAAAACTTCAAATCAATCCAAGCCCTTGAATATCACATGCGATGGCCGATGGACGTGACAGCCCACCGCCGCGTCGATTGCAAACTAGCACCGCCGCAAGGTTCGTTTGTGATTCCTCGTCTTCCAATCAATCTGACTCACGATCTGGCAGTTCGTTCAATCGTTCATCGTCTTCACTCTTCTGATCAATCTTGCGAATCGCATCGTGTGCGGGCTCGCGACATCGGCACTGGCACATCGCCAACTAGGGAAATTCACCAAGTGATTTTTGATCAAGAACGTAGGTACGTAGTTGACTAGTTGATCTCGTCTCTTTAAACTAGACTAGGTCTAGCAACTTTATGTATTGAGAAGAAATTATTGGATGATATTAATATTGAGGTCATAATTGATGATTTTGCATCTAGAAATGTTAAAAGACATTTCTAAGATGATCTCTACAAATATTTTAGGTAAAAAAATCTTACTTGTACTTATACTTTTGTTTATCGTTATAATTTCTACAATACATTGAATGCTTGTCTTTTTAATTCATATATGATATTATAAAAAAGCTAATACTTATGGGGCCTCCGCCTATGATTTCGCCCCGAGCCACCAAAAACTGAGGAACGGCCCTGCAGAAAATATTCCACATGCGGGAAAGTCATGAATAGATCACAAAAATGTGGCCCTCGTGCGAAAATTTGAATTTGTTTTCCTATCATATGTAATTACACCACTATCCCATAACTCTTCAAGCTCTTCAACCAAGGGCCTCATGAAAAAGTCTAGATTTTTTCCAGGATTTTTCGGACCAGGTACGATAAGGGATAGAAACATAAACTCTTCTTTAAGTAGAATCGCTGGTGGAAGGTTTAGAGGCATAGTGAAAACTAGCCAGCAAGAATACGACGCGGTATTCGTATTGAACGGCGTGAATCCATCTGTCGCGATCGCAAGACATACATTTCTTGGTTCCAATGCAAAAACAGGATGCCTCTGATCAAAATGTTTCTACGCTTCCCCATCCGATGGATGAACCATGACATCACCCTTTGTCCTTTTACCCTCTTTGTGCCACCTCATCTTCTGCGCCGTTTCTTCTGTTAAGAAACATTGTTGGAGACGTTTTGTCAGTGGGAAGTAACGAAGCACTTTTCTCACCATATTTGTCTGTCTTTTATTTCCTTTGGCGTCGTCTATCTCCACATATCTTGACTCTCCACATTTATCGCAAGCACGCTTGTCGGCATCTTCCTTATAATACAACATACAATGATTGGGACAATAGTGTATTTTCTAATATGGCATTCCTAATCCACTTATAAATTCCTTACACTCATACCAAGTAGGTGGCATCTTATGACCGTGAGGAAGAACATCGGATCACAACGATATGAGTTCGTCAAAACAATTAATCGAGAAATTATATTTGCATTTAATAGCCATCATCCGGGCCACAACAGACAGCAATGCTACTGTGGTTCCATCGTGCAACGGTTGTTTGGCAGACTCAACAAGACCCATGAAATTGGACACAGACATGGGTGCCTCCTCATACTCGAAATTATGACCAAAATCTTCCATCAACTCATTCACCCGATCGATTTCATCAAAACCTTCATCGGGTACGGATAGGGGTGGTGCACGCACAGCACGGCGACTCTCCCCATGATATACCCACCGATGGTACGCGGCTTTGTAATCATGTTTACATAGATAAAGCTCCATCTGGTCACGGGTTCTCTTCTGACAATTTTCACACTCAGCACAAGGACGTGTCACCTTAATGGTAAGGTCTGACGCATGTTGGAAAGCATGAGTCACGAATTCATCGGTCTTTTCATACCATTAATCCGTGAGTTGTCCGTTGGGTTGCCATCCATCGTACATCCAACTTCTTTGTTCTTCCATCTATGGAAGGCACGCATCATTTCAAGGGAGGGTTTCATGACAGGGTTAGTGAAAGGATCGCTATGCCGCCTAGAGGGGGGTGAATAGGCGAATAAAACGAAATTGCGGAATTAATAAAGTCAAACAGTAACCAGTCGATCGGATGTTCCGATGGGGATCGGATGTTCCGACCGGATCCAGTAACCCTTGCGTCGGATGTTCTGATCTGGGTCGGATGTTCCGACGGGCGTCGGATGTTCTGATCCTGGGTATTCTGGAATTGTCGAAAACCTGCAGAAAACTAATTTCTCGCAAAACCAAGGTTAGATCTATTCAGGAATATTTAGAACAGGCCAACACTAATAGTAAAAACACCAGAACAAGACCAAGACACAAACACAGCGATTTTGTTTACCGATGTTCGGATCTTTGAAGGGAGATCCTACTCACCGCTAGGGAAGGCACAAAGCCCGGATCACCAAGACCCTAATCCCCTTACCAATGAAGCACACAGCACTCACCGGCGATCACTAGTTGAATCCTTTTCCTTGCGGAGGTAGATTCGCACCTTCACAAACTCCGGAGGCACGCCACACAAAGATCGGCGACTCACCGGCGACACCTAGCCGTCTAGGAGCTCTTCAAGCCTCCAAGAATAACAAATGCGATGAAGAAAGTAGGAATCGCTAAGTGCTCAAAATTGGACAACTCTAATTTGTGGAGCACTTGGGTGTCTTGATCTCTCTAGATCTAGATCTCACAAGATGAACAAGAGAGAGACAAGGCTAGGGTTCTTGAGAAAGATGATGAAGAATATGAATTAGGCTCAAATCAGGTTGTAATCAGAGTGAGTAACCTTTGGCAGGTATTAGAGACGACTTTAAATAGGAAATCGTAAAAACTAGCCGTTGCTGCAGTAAATCCCGCATCGGATGTTCTGATCCCTCGTCGGATGTTCCGACCCGCGTCGGATGTTCCGATGGACCCTTTACTGGATAGCTCTGAAAACTAGCAGGCTGGCTCACCATCGGATGTTCCGACCCTCGTCGGATGTTTTGATGGCATAGGTTCTGTATGAGGTGTATTTTGACTGGAAAACTCACACGAACTTCGAGATACCTATTTTGAGCACTTATGAACCTTTATAAGCTTCTCCATTGCATTCCTCTTCATAGTACGACATCCCTAGAACTTAATAAATTAAAGATTTACAAATAAATACTAGTCTTGATGCCTTCTTGCAATATATCCACTTTTGAGGGGTACACAATCACGTTTAAACATGTACCTCATGGATTTTAACATGTATTACATCTGTGCACAATTCTCCAATAGCGTTGTTAGCTCTATAATTGTTAATCATTAATCACCAAAATCAATAAGTGCCTAGATGCACTTTCAATCTCCCCCTTTTTAGTGTATTGATGACAACAATTATAGCTCACAAAAACATTTATAAACAAGAATATATGAAGGAGCTCCCCCTGAAACTATGGCAATAATAACAACAAGAGCTCCCCCCATATCCTTGCCAAATTTGAATCTAGATGCAATATGACAGGATATATCACACAATTGCGAAAAACAGAAATTACTAGCAATTCACCATTACATCATCATGACAGAATAAATAAAGTCTTACAGCCACAGCGTACCACATAAAACATCAAGTTTAAAACATAGTTTTGCACTTAAACATTCAACTTTCAAACAAGGAATGTAAGATAGGAATGAGATAACTTTGCTCCCCCAGAACATTTCTCCCCCTTTGGCATCAAGACGCCAAAAAGAGAAAAACAAACTGGATCACTCAATCCACTCTGGATTGCTGCTGCTGCTGCCACCCCGACCACCAGCACCACCACCACCACCGGTGACCTCATCATCGTCGTCGTTATTGTTGCCGCCACCGGAAGGAGGAAGCCCAAACAGTCCTCGAGTATAGGTGTCAATGGTGGAGTAGGGGGATGCGGAATCATCAGAGGAGAGAGGCAGGAGGTAAAAGCTTTGGGTAAAACCCGTGGGGTAAATGGAGGAACAGGACCCACGCGGTTAAAAAGAAATAGAGGACAAACTGGGCGCCGTCGGAAGATCCGACGGAAGGTCCGACGGACCCCCTGCTGGACTGCATCGGAAGTTCCGACGCCGGTCGAAACATCCGACGGGACCCTCACTGGATCACATCGGAAGTTCCGATGCCGAGCGGAACATCCGATCCCCTCTTGCTGGATTTTAAGGTTTTGGACTCCAAACTCCTTGAGAATAGATAAGATAACTCCGAGAGGATAGAGGAGAGTTCTAAGACTAGAATTTACCCATGAATGACCCGTAAGCATATCAATCAATCAAACTAAGGTCATCTGTGAATAAATAGGATATGGAATATCCGAAGAACCAAATCAATCAATATATTTATATAGAAACCTATATAACTATAGTAAAATAGGTAACAAGATAGAGTAAAACCTTTTCAATCACCAATCAATGTGAGCAATAGGTCAAGCAACATTCCGAGAGTCAAGGATATTCAATTCACTCCGCAATTCACAGAATTTCCTCTCATCAAGAGGTTTGGTGAAAATATCAGCTAGTTGGTTTTCGGTTCTCACATGGGTAATATCGATATCACCTTTGGTTGAATGGTCTCTTAAAAAGTGATGGCGAATATCGATATGTTTGGTTCGGGAGTGCTGAATGGGATTGTTGGCTATTTTTATGGCACTCTCATTGTCACACAAAAGTGGGATGTGGTTGAGGTTAAGGCCATAATCTCTTAGGGTTTGCCTCATCCAAAGTAGTTGAGCACAACAATGCCCTGCGGCTATATATTCAGCTTCGGCTGTGGATAGGGCTACAGAATGTTGTTTCTTGGACGCCCACGAAACGAGCGACCTTTCAAGGAATTGGCAAGTACCGGAAGGACTCTTCCTATCCACTTTACAACCGGCATAATCCGCATCCGAATAGCCGATTAGGTCAAAATTTGACCCTCCAGGATACCAAAGGCCAAAGTTGGGAGTGTGTATCAAATATCTTAATATTCTCTTCGCTGCCACTAAGTGACAATCCTTGGGTGCAGCTTGAAATCTTGCACACATGCACACACTAAGCATAATATCAGACCTAGATGCACAAAGATAAAGCAAAGAGTCAATGATAGAACGATATACCTTTTGATCGACGTCCTTACCATTTACATTTAAATCAAGGTGACCATTTGTTGGCATAGGAATCTTGATTGGCTTGGCATCGCTCATCTCAAACTTCTTAAGCATATCTTTCACATACTTTGATTGGCTAATGAAAGTTTCTTCCTTCATTTGTTTCACTTGTAGTCCAAGGAAGAACTTCAACTCTCCCATCATTGACATCTCAAAGCGTTTAGTCATTAAACTACTAAACTCCTCGCAAAAACTCTCATTAGTAGAACCAAATATAATATCATCAATATAAACTTGACATACAAAGATATCACCATCTACTAGCTTAGTAAATAGTGTAGGATCAGATTTACCCATTTCAAAACTTTTTCTCACCAAAAAATCCTTCAGGCACTCATACCATGCACGAGGTGCTTGTTTCAATCCGTAAAGCGTCTTGTTGCACTACTAGAAAAGTAATTATTGATGACAATATAAATTCGTCATCATTAGTCACATAATTGTCACTGTAGATCTTTTATGACGATCTTACGATTTAAAAACAGGTTTGTCATGGTATAAATGGCCACGAAAGTTTTTGTTGACAGAATGGTTATTTTCGTCATAGAAAATACAATTTTCTGTGACGAATTCTGGTTGCGTCATTGAAGAGATCCATTTTATGACAAAAGTACATCGTCATGTAAAACAGCTAAAATGTCATGAAAAAGGTCAAAATCGTCACAAAAAACACGGTTGGCCTGACAGAGGAGAGCCTTTGACTTAATTTTTGTATGACAAAAAAAATCGTCATAAAAAGATGCCATGTCGACTTGCCAGTGGCACACCATTCAGGGTGTCAGGTGATGTGTCATATATGCCATCACCCGCACACCATTCAATTTTTTTGTGGGCGATTCCACGTGGGAAGGGTGGGCGCTTGCTCTTGAATTTTGCCTGAACCCGCACGTGTGAAAAATTGAGGATTGAAAAAATTGAAAAGAAAAAATTGAGCAGAGGAATCAACTCATATTTTTTAGCTTAAAAATACAATTTTATTTATAACAGGGATATTTGTTACTTTTAAACAAGTCAAACCGTTTTGGTGTTCTGTAGTCATTTTCGAAGATTGTGATCTCTCTTATCAAATTTCTCAAAACTATTTTTAGTTATTTTTTGACGCCAAAAGTGGATCCAACATGGTAACTTTATTTTTTATATAACTTGTGGGTCAAAAAGTGGGTCCAACATGCCCTACGTCTATTCAACGGTGGGCCATGGTTCCACAACTTTTACTTTTTAAAAAAAACAACATTTTCCCAAAACCGTGAAATAAAGCCATTTCGGACAAAACATCCATCGTGACGAAAACATATCATCACCATAAATATACATGTATGGTACCAGCCCGACAGTAGCAGGCCAACATGACGTCCGATTTTCCATGACGATTCAGATATTTTTAGTAACGAAATTCCAACTTTCGTCACTAAAAAACAGGGCTAACCGGCTTGCGGTGTGTGTTATGACGACGGAAATAAAATCGTCACAAAAAGTTAGTTTTCTGTGACGACAATTGACATCGTCACAAAGTTTTTGTCATAGATAATCACTTTTCTTGTAGTTGAGTTTGTAGATATGATTTGGATACTTTGTGTCTTCGAAACCCGGTGGTTGCTCAACGTAGACAAGCTCGAAAAGTGGACCGTTAAGAAAATCGCTCTTGACATCCATTTGCCACAACTTAAAGCCATGGTGAGTAGCAAAAGCAATTAAAATTCTAATGGCATCTACTCTTGCTACGGGAGCGTAAGTCTCACCATAATCCAAACCTTTGATTTGCATGAAGCCTTGTGCAACCAACCGTGCTTTGTTTTTTGTCACTATACCTGTTTGTCTTGTTTGTTGTGAAAGACCTATTTTGTACCAATGATATTTTGTTTCGGTCTTTCCACCAACTCCCACACTTCATTCCTAGTAAAATTGTTTAACTCTTCTTGCATGGCAATAATCCAATCTGGATCTTTGATGGCTTAATCTGTATTGAGTGGCTCAAGAGAGGAAAGAAACGAGTAAAATGCACAAAAGTTTGAAAGACGAGATCTAATAGTTATTTCCTTGTTTATATCACCAATGATACTTTCGACGGGATGATCTCGTTGAACACTTTGACGAACTCTTTGATATGCATTTGGTGGGTTAGGATCTTCATCATCACATTCACTTAACTTGTCATCCTCCTCTTCTTGGATAGCTGTTGGAGTTTCAACTTGAGTTGACAAAGGTAGTGAATCATCGTCTTCTACACCTTCTTGTGGCTTGACGTCACCGATAGCCATTTTCTTGATCGCTTCACAAGGTGGCTCTTCTTTATCTAGAACACATTGATCAACTTGCTCCACTTGAGAGCCGTTAGTCTCATCAAACGTTACGTCATGCGAGATTTCAACCACGCCAGAGGTATTGTTGAAAACTCGTAGGCGTAAGCATTTGATCCATAACCAAGCATAAAACCTTCATCAACCTTAGGAGCAAACTTAGAGCTTCTAGATTTCTTATTCAAAATATAATACTTACTGCCAAAAACTCAGAAGTATGAAATATTTGGCTTGTTACCGGTAAGGAGCTCATACGAAGTTTTCTTCAGTAACTTGTGTAGATAGAGTCGGTTGATGGCATGACAGACGGTGTTCACAGCTTCCGCCCAATAAATGTCTGAAACCTTATATTCATTCAGCATGGTTCTTGCCATCTCGATGAGGGTTCGATTCTTCCTCTCGACTACCCTGTTTTGTTGAGGGGAGTAGGAAGCCGAGAACTTGTGCTTAATGCCTTCCTCATCAAGATATTCTTCAACATCGGTGTTTTTAAATTCCTTCCCATTGTCGCTTCGAATTTTCTTGATCTTCACTTCATATTCATTTTGAGATCTTCTCATAAATTTCTTTAAAATTCCTTTTGCCTCTGTCTTATCATGCAAAAAGAATACCCACGTGAAGCGTGAAAAGTCATCAACAATAACAAGACCGTATTTGTTACCTCCTATACTTATGTATGCAATTGGTCCAAAGAGATCCATATGTAGCAATTGAAGAGGTCTTGTTGTGGTCATCACGTTCTTCGAATGATGGAGTACTCCAACTTGTTTTTCCGCTTGACATGCGCTACAAGGTCTGTCTTTCTCAAACTTCACATTTGTTAGTCCAATGATGTGATTCCCTTTCGAGAGTTTGTGAAGGTTTCTCATACCAACATGGGCCAGTCGGCGATGCCAAAGCCAACCCATGCTAGATTTAGCCAGTAGGCATATTCCAGGACTAGGCCTATTCGTGGAGAAATCCACAAGATAGAGCTTTCCCTTTCTATGACCTTTAAAGGCTATTAAACCATCACTCCTTCGAACGACATTCACACCATCACAAGAAAATATACAATCATAACCGGTAGCACAAAATTGTTGTACCGATAATAGATTGTATTTCAATGAATCAACAAGTAGGATATTTGTAAGAAAAAGATTTTCAGAAATTGAAATCTTACCAAGACCTAGTACATCACCTGTACTGTCATTCCCAAAAGTAATGTTCTCACTTGGTTGATTATAGCAGTTAATTTGAGAGAACATTTTCTTCTCTCCGGTCATATGATGAGTGCAACCGCTGTCGAGTACCCAACTAGAACCACCGGAGAGATATTCCTACAAAGTTCAAGCTTTGGTCTTAGGTACCCAAATTTGATTCGGTCCTTTGAGGTTAGTCACAAGAGCCTTTGGGACCCAAATGGATCTCATAAAAGGTGCATTAGTACGCTTCGGTCCAACATGATAAGCAAGCATTCTACCAAAATTATTCTTTTTAAGAATGTAGGAGGCATTAAAAGTAGAATGAGAGATGTGAGCCTTTGAGCTTTGCTCTCTCACAAAATGGATTGGCTTAGTGACCGGAGTCACCACAACATGCGTTTTCTTGCCCTTAGGTGGAACATAGCCAAGTCCGGCCTTTTTGAAGTTTCCACTTCTCTTGTCTAGTATCTCATCAAGTCCCTTACTCGACTTGTAAGATCTTTGAATACCATCTTCAAGTAGACCTTTAGTTTTTCATTCGCACTAGCAAGATTTTGCAAAGTAGAAAAATTTGTTGTACAAGCATTCACATCCACATTGTAACACCTTGCACAATCATTGCTCGTGGAAGGAGTTGAGTCACAAGTTGCAATTGAAAGAGTAGAGGTGCTCTTCAAAAGATCATCAAACTTCACTCTAAGAGTCTCATGTGCTTCCTTTGCACCAATGAGTTCTTCTTTAAGTGAAGCATTATTGATCTCAAGAGAGTTTGCTTTAGATGTGACCTTCGAGAATTCTTTGGTCATCTCTTCAACCATCTTCTTTCCTAATGCTAGTTCCTTCTCAAGTTGATGGTTTCTCTCCTTTTCAAGAATGAGCAAGTCTTCTCCTTTCTCAAGAAGATCCTCTTGTTGCTCAACCCTCTCCATGAGCTCAGTCAACCTACCCATATCAAAACTTCTCATCATCTTGACCAAGCTAGCATGACTCATATCATCCTCATCATCACTAGAATTGTTAGTATAAGAATTGACTAGAGATTTAAAAGATTTTGATGATACCTTAGGGCTCTTGGCCATGAAGCACATTGAAGGTTCATCATCGTCATCTGTCAATTCGCCAAATAGAGATGAGGTCGTTTTTGGAAGAGCTATCCCAATGCAAGCAACACTCTCATCATCGGACTTGGAGTCGGATTCGGAGTTGGATTCGGAATCCCACTCCTCACCAATGTGAGCTTCACCTCTTGAACTATTCTTGTATCTCTTGCTCTTTTTCTTGTCCTTCTTATAACTCTTTTCTTTCTTCTTTTCTTCCTTGTCCTTATCCTTCTTATGAGGACAATCGGCAATGAAGTTTTCGGTTTCACCACATTCATAGCACTTTCTTCTTGAACTTCTTAAAAAGTTGGATTTGCCGGAATCCTTCTTGCCTTTGCTATTGTAGCCATTCTTCTTGAGAAATTTGTTGAATCTTCTCAGAAAGAACGCCATCTCTTCCATGTTCATTGGCCCATCTTCATCACTGCTTGAGCTATCATCCTTTGCCTTTGACACTTTGCTCGTCTTCAATGCAATGCTCTTCTTCTTGCTTGATTGAGCCATCTCTTTAATGTTTGGGGCCTCTTGATCCATCAACTCATCAATAAGAATTCTTCCAAGCACTTCATACGGTGTGATTGAGTGATAGTTGTCTCTATCTCGGAGTAGAATCTTGACCACCTCATGATTAGTGAGAGACTTGCATCTAAGTCATTTGGCCTCATTTACTAGCACCATGAGCCGATCAAACATCGTCTTGTAGTCTTCTCCTTCCTCTAGGATAAACCTTCCTAGCTTCCCATTGATAAGCTCTATTTTGGTTTCCCTCACACTTGATGTGCCTTCGTGAATGACCTTGAGGGTATCCCAAATTGTTTTACCTTCTTCAAGTCCGTCAACCCGATTGAACTCACTTGGGCTCAAAGCACCAAACAATGCGTTGACGGCTTGATAGTTGTGGAAAGAGTCTCTTTCTTCATCGGCAGTGAGGTTCTCCGGTTCCTTGGGCTTGAAACCTGTTTCTACAATTCTCCAAATAGAAGGATGAATAGACATTAGATACATCTTCATCTTGTGCCTCCATTGCGGGTAGTATGTGCCATCAAAATATGGCGCACGCCCCGTTGGAACAGAGACATGAGATAAGGATGTTTCATCATTATAGACATAAGGAATAGCAGTCTTTTTATTGCCTTCACTTGAAGTCTCGATCTCGGTATCGTCTTTGTTGATCGGCATGATTCTCCAAGCTGTTAAGCTTAAAACAGGAGGTTGGGCTCTGATACCAATTGAAAGGATCGCTATGTCGCCTAGAAGAGGGTGAATAGGCGAATAAAACAAAATTGCGGAATTAATAAAGTCAAACAAGATAGCGATCGCTTCGGATGTTCGATGGGGATCGGATGTTCGGCCGAATCCAAGAACCTGCGTCGGATGTTACGATGCAGGTCGGATGTTCGACGAGGCGTCGGATGTTCCGATCCTCGGTATTCTGGAATTGTCGAAAACCTGCAGAAAAACTAATTTCTCGCAAAACCAAGGTTAGATCTATTTAAGAATATTTAGAACAGGCCAACACTAATAGTAAAAACACCAGAACAAGACCAAGACACAAACACAGCGATTTTGTTTAGCTATGTTCGGATCTTTGAAGGGAGATTCTACTCACCGTTAGGGAAGGCACAAAGCCCGGATCACCAAGACCCTAATCCCCTTACCAATGAAGCATACAGCACTCACCGGCGATCACTAGTTGAATCCTTTTCCTTGCGGAGGTAGATTCGCACCTTCACAAACTCCGGAGGCACGCCACACAATGATCGGCTACTCACCGGCGACACTTAGCCGTCTAGGAGCCCTTCAAGCCTCCAAGAGTAACAAATGCGATGAAGAAAGTAGGAATCGCTAAGTGCTCAAAATTGGACAACTCTAATTTGTGGAGCACTTGAGTGTCTTGATCTCTCTAGATCTAGATCTCACAAGATGAACAAGAGAGAGATAAGGCTAGGGTTCTTGAGAAAGATGATGAAGAATATGAATTAGGCTCAAATCAGGTTGTAATCAGAGTGAGTAATCTTTGGTAGGCATTAGAGACGACTAGACCTGTTCATGGGCGGCCCGGCCCGGCCCGACCGGTGCATCGGGCCGGGCTCAGACCTCGTCTGAAGCCCGCCGCCGAGCCGGGCCGGGCTCGGGCCGAGAAAACAACCTGACAAGTCGTGGCGGCCGGGCTTTGGCCGGGCGGGTTCGCTCAAACCGGCCCGAGCGTCGGGCCGGGCCGGCTCGAGCTTGGTCTGGCGGGACCGGCTTTTCAAGCCCGGCCAAACCCGCCCGCCGGTGGATGATCAGTCTAGAGACGACTTTAAATAGGAAATCCGAAAACTAGCCGTTCTTTGTAGTAAATCCGCAGATCGGATGTTACGATCCCCCGTCGGATGTTCCAACCAGCGTCGGATGTTAGATGGAAGTTCCGATGGGCCCTTTCTTGGATAGCTCTGGCGGCGGTGGCTCACCATCGGATGTTCAGACCCTCGTCGGATGTTACGATGGCATAGGTTCTGTATGAGGTGTATTTTGAGTGGAAAACTCACACGAACTTCGAGATACCTATTCTGAGCACTTATGAACCTTTATAAGCTTCTCCATTGCATCCCTCTTCATAGTACGACATCCCTAGAACTCAATAAATTAAAGATTTACAAATAAATACTAGTCTTCATGCCTTCTTGCAATATATCCACTTTTGAGGGGTACACAATCACGTTTAAACATGTACCTCATGGATTTTAACCTATATTACATCTGTGAACAATTCTCCAATAGCAATGTTAGCTCTATAATTGTTAATCATTAATCACCAAAATCACTAAGTGCCTAGATGCACTTTCAGTTAGGAAAGCTTCTAAACCCACCCACGAATGACTGATCGAGCGAAATTCATTGCGACACCGGTGAGTTTGAGACGAAATTTTGATAGCATAACCCTAAGGGTTCTCCAGTGCAACGATGGCCTAGGAGGGTTATTAAAACCACCGGGCACTTATGTTATGCACAGAAGAACCTCTTAGGGTTATGCGGTCGAAATTCACGACTCGAACTCACCAGTGTCGCAATGAATTTCGCCGAACAAATATTCGTGGTCATGTCCATCGACGCCTACGATGGCGATCCATTGGACAATTCGGAAACGTTTATCACATCTTGTATGAAAACAAAACGAATCACTGTTCGTGTTCCATACGAGTTGTGCCGTTTCCGAACGGGTGACGTACGGCTAGGTCACAATCGAAAAATACTAATGCGGACATAATATTAGTAAGCTTAATATATTACCTAACAAAGAAAGATAATAAATAACATTTACGAATTAATAATCAATCAACAATCAATCGCAAAAATAATTACTAATTCCTTAATAGTAAATAACAAATTATTGGAAAGAATTTTTTCATTTAATTTTAGTATTTCACAAATTTTTTTCTCATTTAATTTTTACACTAAAACAAATTATTTTGTTTTCATTTTATTTATTTATTGCCTCAATTATGCACTGCATTAACCTACAAAAGAGTAAACAAAAATTATTAACTATACATTTATTTCTATTATTTATTTTTCTCAAATTAATATAATTTTTAATTACTTGCATAATGCATTAACTAAATCTAAATTAGTATTGACTAATGATGCATGGTCGTCGACACTACACAAGTACGGAAAAAACCTTCATTACCTCGTACGTCGATGGTCAACGATGGGGACGGCGTCGGATATGAGGGAAGGAACGAGAGGGGGCGATGCAAAGGTGGAGGGAGGCGGCGATGGGCGCAAGCGAGGAGGCGGCCGAGGCGGATGGCGGCGTGGGGGCGAGGGCAGGGCGAGGCGGCGGGCGAGGCTGTAGGCGAGGCGGCGGGGCGAGGTGGTAAAAGCGGCGGGGCGGGCGCGGCGGCATGGCGGCAGGCGGCGGCTACGTGAATGGCGGGGCGGGACCGAGGCGGCGGTGGCAAGCGGCCGAGGCGCGGGCGGCGGAGGCGAGGGGCCGAGGCGACGGGACGGAGACGGGTGGCAGAGGTTGTCGAGGCGGCACCCAAGGCGGCGACGGCGCGGGCTACCGGCGGCGGCGGTGGCAGCGAGGAGGCAAGAGCGGGCGTTATAGGTTATCGTACGGTATCGGATGTTTCGTTAGTTACTATACAAATTACTTTAATTTCAAAAATTACAATTTCAACTATCAATCAAAACTTATGAAATGATGTAATATATAGGAATTATTACATTGATTTTTATCCTTAAAAAAATAAAAATCAATTAAACTGTAATATATAGGAAGAAAATTGTACATTTAAAATAGCATTGTCTCGACGGCATAACGTTAGGCCGTTGAGTGAACTAACGCCGTTCGGCTGGCCTCATGGACGGCTTTATATACTCGATGGTTTTGTATATAGCCGTCGAGACTAAGAAGCCGTGGAGCTCAGTATCGACGGCCTTGTAGTGGCCGTCGAGAAAGTGACGGCTATATCGATGGGTCGGTGATGGCCGTCGATTGCAGTTTGGGCACTCGAAACTATCTCCTTTTCCTGTAGTGGGTAGCCAACTGAACACACTACTTAGAATGTGTGGCGTGACTAAGGTTAGACTAGGCAAAATTACTAACAAACCAAACCAACCCATAGCCGCGACATTTGTAGGCATGATCAGCTTCGCAGTAATTCAGTGGTGACTCTGCCTTGTGACACGTCGAGCAGTTAGATGGTAGTTCCGGCCCCCGAGGCTTCTTCAGAAAATTAATGTGTAAGGCAATTCTGCGACGTACTCAGTAAGTAGCGGCTTCACAGTGAGCTCTTTTCCTAGCATAGCACTCAGGTAAACTCTACGTATAAGAGATATTCCTATGTGCATTATATGTGCTTTTTCACGTGAGTTGTTAGTACGTGTATGTGCTGTCGGCTGCCCTCGTCTAGCCTTCTTACTGTATGCATTTGAATCATGAATTAAGTATGTTGTAAGCTGCAGCTTTATTAACATTGTGATCAACTATTCGCTCTTTTCATTGATGCTCCTCATTCCTGCCTCCGTTGGCGTCATTGACAGCAGAGCAATGACTCCATGGCAATGACAACAGAGCGTGTTGTAGCATGCAGTTCTATGTCCATTATTGCAATTTCAGCGGTATTCCTCGTCAGCGTGCCACAACAGCAGCGTGTAGCATAGACACCTCGTTGGCGGCTCCTCATTGGCGGGCTCGGTAGTCGGCGCGGCAACGGGGTCGATGTAGACAGAGACGGCATAACGGAGACGAGGAAGGTGACAAGGGGTGGCACCATGGCTGGGGTTCGGACGGCACGCGAATTTATTACTGTTCTGGCATTAATTTAAATCAAAATTAAAAAAATAGATCCCTGTTTTAATAAATTAAAAAAATAGCCTTCCGACGCTCGTCTGACGGGCGTTTAATAAAAAACACCCGATCAACGGGGAATTTTTACACGTGGCAACAAAAATCCTCCGTTGGTCGGGGGATTTTTATAACTCGCCCGACTGACGGGCGTTATTTGCCTGCAGGGTGGCTCCAATAGGCATAGTGAAAAAACGCCGTATGAAAGGGCGTTTTTTCAAAAAACGCTCGTTGGACGAGCGATTTATGGGTACCACTCTTAGCCGTCGGAGCAGGTCGGGGGAATAATCGCCCGTCCAACGGATGGATTTTTCTAGTACAAAAACAGCCCATTGAACGGGCGGGATTTGTCTGTACAGGCCGCAAGTCGCGGCTGCCGTTTTAATCGCCCGACCAACGGGCGGATTTTATTAAACGCCCGTTGGGCGGGCACCGGAAGGCAATTTTTTAAATTTATTAAAACAGGGTGTCGACGGTTGGGATATCGACCCAAGTCAACCAAGGTTCTTCAAAGAGGAGATAGGAGACACGCCGAACAACTACTAACACGAGAACGAACAGAGGCGGGGTTTTATCCTGGTTCGGGCCTCTCGGAGAGATAATAGCCCTACGTCCAGCCTTTCTTTATATCAAAGAGGATTACAAGGTGGAACTCGGCGAGATCAGCAGATCTCGGCGAGTAGTATGCGAAAATCTATCTGCTAAGGGTCAGGGTCCCTCTAAACGCCACAGGGGCCCTGTTTATATAGTACGGAGCAAACCGATCTACCGAAGGAATATCGGGCCGGGCTAACTACGAGATCATAACGAACTCATACATGCCAAATACAACCTACATTAGATAAAGGTAACCTCCTAATCTTGAGGATCACGACTCCTAGTCCAATCCGAGAAACCACGTCCGGGTCTTCACGTAGCCGTGCGGAACTCTTGTTCGAGACGGACTCAAACACGATCCTTTGGCCACCACGCACCACGCCAGCCAGGAAGCTGTTCGGCGGGATGCATACGGACCAGATAAAACCTCCTAGGAGACTGGGCCCTGGTAGGCTGTTCGATTGGGCCGTCAGGGAGTGGGCCATGGCAATGGGCCGTGATCTAATCCCTGACAGCTAGCCCCCGAGACTCAAGTGGGAGGACTCACTAGAGTGGGGTCTTCCTCTTGAGACTCCAAGCCACGAAGAGGGAAATTTTGCTGCTACAGACACATGTAACGATCGACCGAACAGGTTAAGTTTCAACCAACAAGGCGTGTTCGGTCCGAACAAACCCGCCGATCGAAAGCAGCTCTGTTGCGTCGAGCAGGAATGACATCTATCCGAAAGCGAGCACTCGGCCTTGGTCACGAATCTTGGAAAAACTAGCCGTTGGCAGACTCCAACGGTAACTTCCTGTCGCAGCGCAGTGAAAACAGGCGACCGTTTTACCTAGCCGTTGCGGTAAAAACTAGCCGTTTGTGACAAAAACCATTGCAGAGCTGCCCATACGGGACTATAAAAGTACCCAAGCTGCCCGCGGCTAGCCACTTCTGCTCTCACGCCTTTTCTCTCTAAGCCCTAGTTCCAACCAAGGCCAAAGATCAAGTACCCAAACTCCACCACCAACCCCGCCTGTCCATACAGGAATCGCTATGGCTAAGTTCACCGGCACTAGCTTGACCGAGGAGGACCTGAAGGTCTGGGAGGAGGAGGGCCACATCGACACCGGTAGCTGGAGGCTGCCCGGAGAGGAGGATACTCCGAGCCGCTCGAGGAGAGTTAAATCGACTTGAGCATTCGCCTTGCTTGGGTTGAGGTCACCGAGAGCGACTTCGCCGAGGCCTTCTTGAACATCGCCGATTGGAGGTGGCAAACCTCAATCCGAACTCCATCCTCGGATATGTCTTCGCACACCTGCGAGGGCTATCTGAGCATCGATCCACCGGTGGGCTGTTCCTCCACTATTACACAAGTGGCGAGGAGCAGCTCCGCCGCTTCGGCGCTGGGTGCTACTACCTCAAGCTCCGGCCACCGCCGACGACGACAGTACCCTCGCCCACCGCCGCCGACTCGATGGGCGCGTGGTGGCGAGGTGGTTCTGACAAGCGGAGCGGCGACAGCAAACTCGTCTTCACCGGGAAGCCGCCGGCAAATGGAACCCCAATGCCTCGGCCGGAGATGTCCGCCGAGGATTGGTACCTGACAAGGAAGATCGCCTCCCTCGTGAGCCTCGGGCTCACGGGCAGGGAGATCATACGGGACTTCACAGCGAACAGGATCTGTCCGCTGCGGAGGAGGTCCTATCCCTTCTATAAGATAGAGGGATGGGAGGACATCACAAGGGAGAACACGGGTAAGTGCCTTTAAGACGCAACCTCTTCATTGGTCATTTCCTCCGAACAGGAATTAACGATTCCATCTGTCCGGGCAGAGAAGCCAACCGACGCATGGGTGACCGAGCGGGTCGACGCCATGTTGAAGGCGGCGAAGAAGGACAGCGAGGTCACCGGCGAGGTAGCCTATACCTGTCCGAGGAATGTGCTCGTCCGCACAGACGAGGTAAATCACTTATACCCAATCTGTGTTGCTAGACTTGCACCGTGGTTTTAATGCTAATGCTCGCTTCTCAAAACGTGCAGGAGGACCAGCTGATCCTTGGAGGGGTCGTAGAGGAGCTCTCCGGATCCGAGAAGGAGAAGGTGAAGAAGGGCAAGGCAAAGATAGCCACTAAGCCCAAGGTGGCGGCTGAGCCGACGCGGATCTCACCGCGACACGGCGGCCGCCAGCCGTCGAAGAGACCACCTGCGGCGACGGAGCGCGTCAAGCGGCATAAAGCGGTAGCGGTCAGCCAAGTGGGAAGAGACCAAGCCCCTCCCTCCTCGCCGAGCAAAGCGACGAAGAGGTAAAGACCATGGCCCTCTGGCTTAGGCGTTACACGCAAGCTCACCCTGGCCACATGGATCGGCTGCAACAGGTCACCGAGCAGAGGAGGCTGGAAGAAGAAGTCGCACGCAAGGAAAAACTTCTTGCGCTGCGCGAGAGGAGCGCTCAGCTTACCAGGGAGCTGAGCTCGTCGCCGCGAACACCTAAGGGCCAAGGCGGAGAAGCCGCCAAGGAGCCCCCGAGGAAGAGGCGGAAAGTTCCAGCGAAGAAGATCAGGATCAAGCCTCTCACGGCAGGTATGTAGAAATCGATCTTTAGATCTCTCAACACACTGACCGTATTAGACTTAATGATCAACTCTTTTTCATCAGCTGCCCAAGGAGAGATCGCCACAGACGACGTCGAGGAGGCGCTCGAGCGGTCGCTGCTGCCCGAGCATCTGCACGGTGCATCGCGGGCGATGAGGCTGGTGTGCCTCAAGGACAAGCTGGCAGCATGGAGCCTGCTCCCGCCAGGCTCTAGCGAAAGCTCGACGCAGCTCAAAGGCGCGTGTGGAAGCGGTGGAGGCGAGGAGAGCGGCCTTGGCGCCACGGAGAGCGAGCCAAGGCAGCGGCTCGGGAGTTGCCTGTGGGATCGGCGGCCGGTCTGCCGAGCACTTCGTCGCAGGGGCAGCTCACCCCCGAGGCGACGGGATTCTCCGGCGAGCAGGGTGAAACCCTAGTTGCCAGGGAACAAGAAGAAGCCTCCGAGCAGGTCGTGCAAGTCGTCCTGCCCGTGGAGGTACCGGCGCCACCAAGCGGAGCGGCTCCGGTCTTGCCCGAAGACGTTCGGGCGGAAGAGGAAGGGGAAGGGGAGCGCGGAGATGAAAGCGCTTCGCCCGTCGCTCCTGCTCCTGAGCAGATGCGCTCCAGCGGAAAGAAGGAGCGAACAAGGCGGCGACGGGAACAACGCACCCGTCTCATCCCGCATGAGCGGGGCTTCGTGACGCATGGCCTCGAGGACAGCCTGCGTCGCGGACTGAAGCAACGACTTGGAAAGGTAAACACCAAGACCACGCCTAGCTCAATCGGGTAGCTTCACCGCAAAAGCGGCTAACTAGTCTTCACTCAGGTCTTGAAGGACACCATGGAGGAACTCGAGGATGGCGTGACCATCGAGCAGAGCGCCGTATTGGCGTCCCTCCGTGAGCACCTCCGGACGAGGGAGTCCGAGGCGGGGCCCTCTGCACCAGCCCAAAGTCGAAGTTCTACCAAGGCGAAGGTGAAGAAGCTCAAAGTCCAACTGGCCGAAGAGAGGCGTTCCTGCGAGTCTCTCCTAGGAGAGGCCGAAGAGCTTCGTGCGCAAGCCGTTAAGGCGAGCACTGCGGAGGAGAAGCCGGGCCGGACAAAGTGGCTCGAAGAGCAACTCGCCGACACGTCTCGTTGGCGGGACCAGCTCGTGGCGGAAGCCAAGAAGCTTAAGGCCCAGCTCGCCAAGGAAGAGCAAACTTCCACGGGTCTTCAAGCAAAAATCTCGACCCTGTGGGCATCACAGGAAGAGATCGAGGAGATTCGCGGGATGACGGTGAGGGCTATCACCGCAGAGAAGAAGGTCAAGGAGCTGGACGAGCAGCTCAAGGCGGCCGAAAGCGGCCGAGTCACCAGGCGAGGCTCGACCGATCAGGCAAGCGCCAAGACCGAGGAGGTCGAAGCCATCAAGACAAAAGGCTGGCGCAAGCCAAGCGAACAAGGAGGAGATCGAGCGCCCGAGTGAAGCCCGGAAGGAATCAAGGCTCAGGGCGAAGTCGTGCGCCTCAAGTTAGAAATTGAGGAGCTGAAGGAGCAGCTTGCTCCTAAGTAGCACCGCGGCTGTAACCCGATAGGGCCTTGTACCTGAAACTCATGATTAATGCAATAAAGTACTTACCTTTCTTCCTGCAAAAAAGAGCAGCAAAAAGACAAGAACGAACAGAAACTAAGAGAAAAACGAACAACGCTAAGAAGTTTAAGAAAACCGGTGGCGCTTTGCCTAACTCCGGCCCGTTGTGCATCGCCGAAAAACCGAGTTTGCGAACCCGAGCAGTGCACAAGAGAAAAGCGACACCCTAGCCCCGATGCAGACGATGCTCGAGAACCTAAGCTTGCGAACTCGAGCACGCGGAGAGAGAAAAAGCGACACCCGTAACTTGCTCGATTCGTTCCGTAATCCGCTTTCGTTGGCGTAAGTTAAGCGATTCCTAGAGTAACCGAACAAGGAAAGTGCCTGCGCCGGGGGGCTTACGAGCGAGCTTTGCCAAGTGGTCGCGCCAAGCGATAAGTGCCTCTGGCGCGGAGGGCTTACGAGAGCAGACTTAGCCGCAAGGTGGAAAGGCCGTGTTACGGAACCCTGAGTTTAGGAACTTATCGAAACTAGATACGGGTAGGGAACAATCCTTAAGATTGCGGAGCCAAGAGTTCGCAAGGCCGGGCAGCCATCAAGTGTTACCAGAGAGAAAGAGGTAGTCTTCAAAAGACAAGAAGTGAAAAAAGGCGAAGCATGAGAATTCACTTAAATCTTGGATTGAACTTTACATGGTGCCCGAGAGACTTGGACGAACTAAAGCGCAAGTTTACAAAAAGCGCAGGCTAAGAAAACACGAAAAGACCTACACATAGAACTTACGGTGGTCGATGTTCAAGTCTTGATCGGCTCTCTCCGTCCTCCATAGCAGTGAGCAGCCCGGGCGAAAGCAGAGAAACGACCGTGAGCAGGCCTCCCAATGAGGAGTTAACTTGTTGGCATTGGACAAGTTCTGGATACGGGCAGAAGCAGGTCGCCCCTTCAAAACCCTTGGTCGGACTGATTTGGCGCGTCTTTGGCGAAGATCTTCTTGGTAGCGCCATTCGACTTGTGCCCGATCGCGTGCCTTCGAGGAGGTCGAGATCGAGGCGCTCTTGCTCGTCGTCAACTAAGTTGACCGAGCTCGTCTTGAACAAACCGAGTATAACCGGTGAGGCGGGATGGCTTCGCACCATAAACCAATTGGAAAGGAGTTTCCCGGTTGCGGTGGCCGTAGTCTGAATCGCCCGGAGGACGGAAGGAACCGTCAACCCAGCCTTGTTGTGCTCACGAGAGCAGCAAATACCGCCGTTTAATACTCGGACTATCTGTCCGTTAGCTCGCCGATTGCTCCATTGCTCGTGGATGTGCCCGAGGGTAAACAGACCTTGGTGCCCGGTATTGCGCGCATATTCACGGAATAACTCGCTACGAATCGGTGCAGTTATCCGTGATCGACTTATGGGGATCCCAAAGCGGCGTGACCACGTTGCTTTTGAAGAAGCGCGGCCGTTTTGGCGTGAAGAGGCGACACGAGCTCGCCTCAATCCACTTTGTAAAAGTGTCTATGGCGACGAGCAGGTGTGTATAGCCCTTGTACCCCTTAGGGAATGGGCCGAGTAGATCCAGACCCCATGTGGAGAAAGGTCAAGATGGGGGGATTGTTTGGAGCTCTTGGGCGGGCTTGTGTGCCTTCCGGCGTGAAATTGGCAAGCCTTGCACTTAGTCACGATATCCGGGCATCTTGTAGCGATGGGCCAATAATAGCCCATGCGAACGCTTTGCCGACCGAGTTACGAAGGGCGTGGTTGCCACGAGCACCCTCGTGTATGTCCCTAAGAAGGAACACACCCTCTGCTGCGAGATGCACTTGGAAGAACTCCCGAGCACCTCGGCGGTAAAGGATGCCGTCCACAAGCTTGTATGGAGCAAGACGCCTTATGGCAAGGAACGCTCGGCCGTCGTCGGCGTGGTCCCATCCGCAAGGTACCGGACAAATGGCGTTATCCGATCCATGACACTGCCGATAACGGAGACAGCACCACATCTCTGTTGCCTCGTCCGGAGGCGTGATTGAGGGCTTGTGAAGGTGCTCGGCGAGCACCCTGCGGAAGCGAGGTTAGCGTGAGGATCAAACTTGGATAGGCTGGTCGGCGGAAGTTGTCCTTCACGAGCACGAAGAGCACCTCGAAAAATCGAAAGTGCGCTCAACTTCCTCACTTCAACCGGTATCGCGCCATTGAGTCATCGCAAAGAGCGATACTCCTTGTTCACTGGTTGATGACCAGCGTGAATCTCCTTCACGATCGATCGTTGGACACCGAGCGACTTGCGCTCTTAGTCCCACGAGGAGGGCCTCGTACTCCATGGCGTTGTTAGTCGCGCGAAGTGTAGTTGGATAGAATATGGAGTTGCTCTCCGTTAGGGAGATGAGAACAAAACCAGCCCCGAGTTTCGGTCGCGAGCCATCAAAAACATGGTCAAGGGGGTCATCGGGTTGCTCGGGAGCTTCACAGGATTTGGGCGGCAAGTCCATTCAGCGACAAAGTCGCTAGGACACGTGACTTAATAGTAGTTGGGCGACAAATAGCAGATCAAACTACGCTAGTTCCATTGCCCACTTAGCTATCGTCCATTGGATTCCTTGTTCGTAGAATTTCTCCCGGAGGAGCGTGGTCGGGACCCGATTTGATCGCTGGAAGTAGTGGCGAAGCTTCACGGAGGACATGAGCAAGGCGTGAGAGCAGCTTTTGGACCTCGAGTGCGCTCCTTTGATCCGTGAAGTACCTCGCTCACGTAATATATTGGTCGTTGGATGCCTTCCTTTCGGCCGTCAAGACCGCGCTCAACGCTTGTGGCATGCAACCTAAGTACAACAGGAGCTGCTCGCCATGCCGCGGGGTAGTCAAGGCGGGAGGATTGGACGGTATCGCTTTAGATCTTGGAAGGATCTATCGGCTTCTTCATCCATTGAAACCATTGTGCTTGTGCGGGGCCTTAAGAAGGGCAGCCAGCGTTCGCTTTGACGGAAATAAATCGCCAGCGACCATCCATGATGAGGCTCTGTACTTCCTTTACGGTAGTTGGAGCTGCATATATTCAATGGCCTCGATTTTTCGGGGTTGGCGAAATACCTTGCGAACCAATAACATAACGAGCAACATTCGGATCGAACACCAAAGGTACACTTCTCTGGATTTAATTTTATTCGATGCTGGTGAGATTACGAAAAGTCTCTCGCCAAGTCTTTTACATGATCTGGAGCATACTTGCTCTTTACAACTATGTCGTCGACATAGACCTCCGAGTTTTTCCGCTAGCTGCTCGGGAAGGTCTTCTCCATTAAAGCTGGGCGTGGCACCAACATTCTTGTGAACCGAAAGACATGGTCGATTATAGCGAAAGTGCGAAGGGGTGATGAAGGCGATCTTCTCTTCATCCTCGGGAGATGCTTATTTGGTGGTAGCGGAGTAAGCATCTAAAAACTTCGAGGCTGGCGTCCATGATCGCATCGACCGGTGGTCAATCTGAGGCGCGGAAATTGTCCTTAGGACAAGCGGCGTTCAGATCGTGTGATCGACACATCCTCCACTTGCCGCCTTTCTTCTTTACAATGGCGAGGTTGGCTAACCACTCGGTGTGATCAACCTCGCGGATGAACCCGGCAGCGAGCAGTTTGCCAAGCTGATCTTTAATGATCCCCTGTTTGAATTCCGAAAAGCGACGAAGCTTCTGGCGAACAGGCTTTTGTCGGTCAGACTGACCGGTTTGTGCTCGATGACCTCCCTTGGGACTCCGGGCATTTCAGATGGCTCCCAGGCAAACATATCTGCATTAGCTCGGAGGAAGGCAACGAGCTCGCTTTCCTATTTGGGGTCCAGATTGGCCCCCAAGTGAACTGTCTTGGAAGTATCATCAAGCGACAACGGAACTTCCTTGGTTTCTCCCCCTGGCTAAAGGGAGACCCTAGGGCGTGCAGACTTGGTCTGCGGAACTTCAGGACCGCGCGGCGGAAGCTGGTCGACCAGGGCAAGGGACTGCTCGTCGCAATCCAGAGCAGCTTTGTAGTTGCCCTTGACCGTGATCACACCGTTAGGACCCGGTATCTTCACGCAATGGTAAGCGTGGTGGGACACGGCCATAAACTTACCGAGAGATGGCCTGCCCAAGATTGCGTTATGCGGCGAGCGGGAAGTCGACCACGTCGAAAGTAATCAACTCTGTCCGGAAGTTGCTTGGGTTGCGAAGGTGACAGGCGGGACAACTTTGCCCTAGCGGCAGCGGCTTCTCCGGAACAATCCGTAGAAGGGCATTGCGACTTCCTTGATTTGGAGCGAGGAATCGCATCTCGTCCAAGACCTTAGCAGAAAGTAAGTCCAAAGCGCTCCCGCCGTCCACTAAGACACGGCCAACTCTCGCGTTGCTGATGGTCGGGGCGACCACCAGTGGGAGGCGCTGAGGCTTGGTCATCCCAGTGGGGCAATCCTCCTGAGAGAAGGAGATGGGGACCTCGGTCCACTTCATCGACTCAGGCTGAGGTTTTGCCTTTTCGACGTTGTGGACCTCCCGAGTAGCTTCCTTGAGGCTGCGTCGAGAGGTATAAGCCGAGGAGCCGCCGAAGATGACGGCGATATGGTTCACGGACTCTTGATATTCATCATCATCTTCCCGATCCCCATCGTCGGTTTGGCGCTTGGCCTTACCGGCATCACCTTGTTCGGGCAGGGTGGGCATTGGGCCCTTGCCGTTGTAGAAATCTTCAAGCTTTGCGGCCCAAGTTCTGTAATGGCGTATATCGTGCCCGTAGTGCCGGTGGAACTTGCAAAATCGGTCGCTCGGACCTTTCTTGCCTTGCCCGCCTCCCTGAGCAGGCTTTTTGCCCTTGTAGTTACTGTTGGGCTTCTTCTGCCCATCCTTGGGAGGAGGTGCGCGATCCATACCTGCGACGGTATTATTCGCATCACCTTTATTCTTCTTCTTCTGGGACTTCTTGTCACCAGGAACATTGCTGCTGCTCTTCTTCTTTTCATCGACACCAGGTTGGGCGGGCAGCTCGCCCTTGTCAAACGCCTTTTTGTACTGAACACGCTCTGCCGCGTTGGCATAGCGGTCAGCCGCCTTGAACAGGTCGTTGGCGGTCTAGGTCTCGTTGATCTCGAGATCCTGGGTGAGCCGCTCGTCGCGGACTCCATTTTTGAAGGCGCGGACAACAGATTCATTCGAGATGTTCGGGATCGTGTTGCGAGTCTTAATGAAACGCTTCACGAAGTTGCGGAGGGTCTCCCCGTTCATCTGGATCATCTGGTGCAGATCATCCTCCTTGCCTAGACTCACGTAACAGCTCTGGAAATTAGCTATCGAGGCGTCACAAAGCGGGTTCCATGGTGATGGAACCCTCCTGGCTGATTGAACGACCACGTCCGGCGGCACCCTCAAGGACGATCGGGAGGTAATTAGCCATAACGAGCTCGTCACCCCCGGCCGCCATGATGGCCGTAGCGCAGATGGAAAGAAATTCCTCTGGGTTCTGAGTCCCATTGTACCTCTCCATGTGACCGGGCTTGAACTTTGAGGGCCGCCGGACGGCCGGCTTCGTCGAGAAAGCCCTGCAGACCCAAAGCATATGACCGGCCACCTTCCCGGCAGAACCTAGTCTTGAAAAAGCGTTGGTCTGATGCGCGGAGGAACTCTGCTGAGCAGGATGATTCGGCTGGAGAAACTCTCTCGGGACAATCCACCACGCTCCTTCCTCGTGGTTGCGACGGCGCTCCTCACGAGGGGACCGTCCGTGATCATCGGCGTGCGGCGCTTGCCCCTGTGGTCGCGATGACTACGAGGACTCGGCGGCGACGGCGACCACGGTAGCTTGCTCATGGACAATGATCCCGGCGGTGGCGAGGTCCGCGATCGATCGAGCTGTCGAACCATTCGGGCGGTTTGGTTTGTCTTTGCTGGAGGAGTTGTTGACTTCTCCTAGAGACTTTAGGTCTTGACCAATCGCTCTAGGTTAGAAGCAACAAGACGCCCATCTTGGCGAGGTCGGCTGGTTGGTAGATCTAATCACGAAGCCATGGCGCGAGTCGTTCTGACTCTGCTCTAGGGGTTCTGGGACCCCTGAGGCATCCATGTTCTGCCCGACCGGAGTCCGGCTACGCGGGGAACTAATCCGGACAGGAGAAACTTCTGCCGGGAGACTTGGCGAGGGCACGCGAGGTGGGTCGCGACGCGGTCGCTTGCACCGATCGCGGAACCGTGCCACAGTCTGATTGATGGAATCGTCGAGGTTGCGGCGAATGACATCTTGCTTTCATGAGCGACCGGCAGCGACCTCGTCTTGATGCGGCGAGTTAATCTGCCCGACCTCGCCAGCCGCCACAGCCCGTGCAGGATCCTCAGAGGTTCCTACATCGGCCATGTTAATGCTGCGGGGGCTATGCGAAGGTATGCTAGACGGTGTCATCGCTGTGTCTCCACAGGTAGAATCTACCGACATAGCCTTGGAATCCGATAAATCTAAACCGTCGTAAAGATCATCGGTTCCGTAGTCATCGTCAATGACGGGAGTGCGATCTGCGGCTATCTCCGCCATATAGGCGAGACCTCCAAATCGAGATCACGGAAAGTGTTCGAGACCGAACGGTCGTCTGAATCGGCGAGGATGAAATGTCTGTCGCCGAGTCGTAGCCCTCGGGAAGTATCTACTGTATCGGCGCGGAGTTCGACATGCTCGATCTGCGTGTCCCCACAGACGGCGCAAATTGTCGGCGGTTGGGATATCGACCCAAGTCAACCAAGGTTCTTCAAAGAGGAGATAGGAGACCGCCGAACAACTACTGACGACAACGAGCAGGAGGCGGGGGTTTTATCACGGTTCGGGCCTCTCGGGAGATAATAGCCCCTCGTCCCACCTTTCTTTATATCAAAGAGGATTACAAAGTGGAACTCGGCGAGATCAGCGAGTCTCGGTGAGTAGTATCTGAAAATCTATACGCTAAGGGTCGGGGTCCTCTAAGCGCCACAGGGGCCTGTTTATATAATCTGAACAAACCGATCTCTGAGGGAATATCGGGCGGGCTAACTACGAGATCATAACGAACTCATACATGCCAAATACAACCTCTGATAGATAAAGGTAACCTCCTAATCTTGAGGATCACGACTCCTAGTCCAATCCAGGAAACCACGTCCCGGTCTTCACGTGGCCGTGTGGAACTCTTGTTGAGACGGACTCAAACACGATCCCTTAGCCACCACGCACCACTTGACCAGGAAGCTGTTGGCGGGATGCATCCGGACCAGATAAAACCTCCCAAGAGACTGGGCCCTGGTAGGCTGTTCGATTGGGCCGTCCAGGAGTGGGCCATGGCAATGGGCCGTGATCTAATCCCCGACACAGGGATCTATTTTTTTAATTTTGATTTAAATTAAATGAGAACAGTAATAAATTCGACGGCACGCCGTTCGTGGGCCTGGCGTGGTGACTCCATGGCTCCTCGTCGGCCCAATGAAGTCTTCTTCAGCGGCAGCTCCCGGCGACATTCTCGTCGGCGGCTGCTCGACGCGTCCTCTTTGGGATGGCGCAGCTCGGTGAAGTGCCTTGTAACATCCCAAATTGGGGTCAAATTTAAAATTCGTGCGAAATTCAAAATTCTTTTGAAATTTGAGCTGCCACGTGGGCCATGCCTCTCTCTCTCTTCCTCTTCCGCTGCCGTGTGGACCTGCTGCCGTTCTGCTCTGCCTTTCTGCCTTGCCCTAAACCGCGCCGCGTCGGTCACATCCGTGTCGCTTGCGCCATCATCGTGCGCGCCGCGCCGCGCCCCTGTGCTGCCCTGCAGCGCCGCATCGGTCACGTCCACTCCACTCGCGCCATCATCGTGCGCGCTGTGCCCACTACAGGAAACGAACTCTACGTGGGCGGCCAGAAAACTCAGTGTCAGCGGCCAGGAAGCTGCCGACCAACCAATTTCGGCGGCACAACCTCAACTGCCGACAGTGAGAGTAATGTCGACGGCCCAATCGAGTCCGCCGACAAAGGATCAGCCCCCTCCCACCCTAGGATGAAAATTCAAATTTGGAGCCCGCCCATTAGTCTATGTCGGCTGCGAAACCAAAGCCCCCGACATTGCCCCTCCCCCAGACGGAAGAATAACGGGTTGAACGGGACGACGTTAAAGCGGTCCCATGTGTCAGTGAGGTGACGTCGCTGCTATGCGGGGCTAGCAGCTTAGCTGCAAGGGAGCAACAGAACCCCTCTATGACGGCGGCCTATAAAAGGCCGTCGACACTGATAAAAAGAAATATCAAGGGGCGCGGCGGGGCTCGAACCCACGACCTGTGGGGAGCCTGCGCCACCCCGCGCACTGATAACCAGGTGACCAGAAGTGTTTATTCAACATATGATAGCTATAAACTTTTATTAATATTCATGATAGCATCAGTGTCGTCGGCCAAAGCTCTGGCCGCCGACACAACACCTCCCCCCTCAAGCCCGCCTTCTCTCCGGCACTCCCACGGGCCCACGGGGTCTAGGCTAAGTGCCAAGTGACTTCCTAGGTCATGCAATGGGCATGAGGCCTCATTGGCCCGGGGAGTGCCGTCTCGGCTCAAACTCTACGGCGAGTTCCTTTGGAACCGTAAGCCGATCGAGCCCGAAAGCCGATACGATGTTAGGGTTCAAAAGGAACTTGCCGTAGAGCTCGAGCCGAGACGGCACTTCCCGGTCTAATGAGGCCTCATGCCAATAGCATGACCTAGGAAGCCATTTGGCACCAAGCCTACACCCTGTGGGTCCAGTGAGGGTCGGAGAGATGGTGGGCTTGGGGGATTGGGTCTGTGTCGGCGGCCCAGACTATGGCAGCCGACACTGATGGAGCAATGTCGGTGGCTACTTATTTGTTCGCCGACACTGGTTGTCTATGTCGACGGCCACGTACTAACCCGCCGATATTGATCTATGGCATGACGAATGGGTCCCACAAATTATATAGCTGTTTATGTTACTCTTCCATTTACAAAAAGAAGGGGCCCGTGCGCTAAGTGCTGCACTAAGCGCACGAGCCAAAGCCCCGCGCCACCCGCCCCGCCGCATCAAGGCCACCGCCGTCCCCGCCTCACGCGCCTCCGCCCCTCCTCCCTCCGGTGCCGCCGCCGTCGCCGTCTCTCCGCTCCGCCGCCACCGTCTCCCAGCGCCGCTGCGCTGCCTCACCACGCCGCCCCCTCCTCCCGAGCCCCTCCCGAGCTGCCTTCTCCTCCTCTCTCCCCATCGGCCGCCTCTCTCGCTGTGCCGCCCCCGCCACCAAACCCCTCCTTCCTCCGCTGCCACCCGTCTGCACCCCAACCCAAGGTAATCCCGACCTTTTTTTTTGTATGTGGTAGCTATGTCGTCGGTATTTTGTGTGCCGACGACATTAGTGCTTATACTTATTAAGGAATATGACAGTTAGGCGTGATTTTAGTTGATTAGTACTTGTTAATTAATTTTGACATCATAGCACGTACGGAACCATAGTCAATTCCGTTCGGGGGCGCAACAAATTTTAGTAAGGAACGCGGACGGTGATTCGTTGTGTTCCATTTATGAAATATGTTATGCTCCCGAGCTATCCACGTTTTGGACAGCCCACGAATGTTGGTATGAGTATGGGGTAGTGGCCATGGGAGGTGCACGGACCGGGATTTCGGCGGCGTAACCCTGTCGCCCTCCTATTTAGCTAGACATAGACCTTTTTGTCGTGCGGTGGACCTATAGGTAGTAACATAATATATATGTTCATCTTCTTGATGTAATTTGTTGACTTGCTGTAATTGTTCAATAAATGTATAGACCTAGAATTTAAAAGCATGTATGACTGTACATATAGTGATTAAGCGATGGAAGATCGACGGTGGATGTACAATGGATGGATGAGGTCTGGGCAGCACACAGACGAGTGGTTCGACAAGGCAGAAGCATTCGTCAAAGAAGCTTTTCGAAGATTCCCCAACCCTAACATAGTAAAAGTGCCTTGTCTTTGCACGGTTTGCTCGAACACGGAGAAGAGGTCGAAGAGAAAAATTAGCGAGCATATCTGTAGGCATGGCTTCAAGATAAACTACTTTGTATGGGTATACCATGGAGAGAGGAGGCGTCCGGCGCCGGTGCCTAGCCCTATGGATGTTGGGGAGGGCTACAACGAAGTTGAGGTCGACAGGTTGGATGAGCTAACGGATTATTTGGGTAGAGCTTTCGATCTCTCTCCTGAGGAAGAGTCTGTGCCACTTGCACAGAAATTCGAGGAATCCTTGAGTCTGCCAAAGAGCCGCTCTACGAGCGAACCGATGTGACCGTGCTCTCGGCGGTGTCGCGTCTAATGGCCATTAAGACGAAATACAACTTCTCAGCCAATTGCTTCAATGACCTGTGCAAACTGTTGGACAGCCTACTTCCGGTTGGACACAAGATGAATCCAAATCTGTATGAATCGAAGAAGCTTCTTAGCGTATTAGGCATGTTGTGCGAGAGGATATACTATTGTCCAAAGTTCAGCATGCTTTATCGGAAGACTGATTCTGGGCTGACTCATTGCAAGCACTACGGCGAGAGTCGGAACGTGCTAATTTAAGGATGAGATGGTGTAGACAGACAGACAACGGTTGCTCAGAAAACTTTTTGTTTCTTTCCCATCTCTCAATGCCTGCAATGTCTGTACATGTCCAAGTCCATGGTTAGGCACATGAGGTGGCACAAAGACGACAAACGTAGAAAGAAAGGCGTGATGATTCATCCGTCAGATGCAGAAGCCTGGAGGCATTTTGACTAGCAACATCCTGAATTTGAAGTCGTTCCCAGAAATGTGCGCATTGGTCTATCCACTGATGGGTTCACACCATTCAATATGACCTCGCACCCGTACTCTTGCTGGCTAGTATTTGTCACCCCGTACAACCTTCCACCTCAATTTTGCCTGAAGGAAGAGTACATGTTTCTTTCTGTTATCATATCCGGGTCTAAGTCTTATGGAAAAAATTTAGACTTATTGATGCAACCACTTATAGAAGAGCTGAGTGACCTGTGGACCAAAGATGTCCTGACACATGATAGCTACAAGGGTTAGAACTTTAGGATGCGAGCCATCTGCCTGTGGTCAATTCACGACTTTTCGGCCTATGGTATGTTTTCAGGATGGAGCACGCATGGAACCTTGTCGTGTCCTAAATGCTTGCATAACACTGATGCATTCAAATTGAAAAAGGGGCAAGGCTTGTTGGTTCAACTGTCACCGTCGATTTCTTCCGGTCAATCACCCATTTAGGAGGGAAAAAAGTTTCTCATAAAGGCAAGAGTATTAGGAACCAACAACCACCACAACGGTTCGAAGTAGAGGATATCATAAAATGACATGAAGGTTTGGCAAAGAAGGGTTACGATGACGAAGACAATGGGAAGATGCACCATTGTACTCATAACTGCAGCATGTATAACTTTCCTTACGCAACAGACCTGAAGCAGCCTCACAATCTTGACTTGATGAACCAGGAGAAGAATATGTGTGAGGCCTTAGTCAACACAAACTGGGACATCCAACATAAGACTAGAGATAACACAAAAGCTCGGTTGGACTGTGCTCTGATATGCTATCGGCCAGAGATGAACCTCAATGAAAATGGGATGTAACCTAGGGCAAAATACTGCCTGACATGTGCCCAAGTAAGAGAGATCCTAGTGTGAATGAAGGAAAAGTTAAAATTCTCAGATGGTTATGCGACGAGCCTTCGTCATACCGTTAGTATGGACCAATGCAAGTTAAATGGAATGAAGGCCCATGACTACAAAGTGAAGAAAAATTTTAGATTGAAAGTGAAGAACAAAGCATGAGTTGAAGGAAGTATTGCCGAAGCTTGGATCACCAGAAAATCGCATACTTCACGGATAAGTACTTTGCGATAAAGAACAAGGTCCATGTGTCACAACCGAGGTATAAGAAGACACGACGTATAAGTACTTCCGACCTTGACGTGTTCAATGATCAAGTTGGATGTAACGTTGGCAAAAGCACAACACGTCAATTGGGTGAAGATCAAAAAGTTATGATCCAGCTATCTATGTACGACAATATGGATGAAATGAACATGTACATCGAGTAAGTGAAGACATTTCTCAATTAAGTTATAAACGCATAGTTATATTTCAAATTAATTAATGAAACACCTACACCAGTAGTTAATTTATTCAAGAAGAGTAGAGAGAACCAGGCCAGCCCTCGGGGAAACAAATTGACAACCTCAAATGACGAGGGCACGCACCAAACCATCCTAATTTTCTTACATGGTTCTTTTAGCACGTAAGTTTTTTCTATAACACACCATGTAATTACGGTTGGCCTTTCAGGATGAAGCTGTGTCAACGGCCTTTCAGTTGGCCGCCGATATAACTTTAGACACGTGTCGCTTCTCACTCGTGACATGGACTCCACAAGTCAGAGCGCCGTGATACCGTTTGCCAAAGGCTATTTCGGTGGCTACAAAAGCCGCCGACATAGACCAACCGCACGGGAGCCCTGCCCCAGGTTTCAGTTTTGTCGGCGGGGCCGCCGACAAAATGGAGCTGTGTCGGCCAAGCAGGGTCGGCGATCTTAAGGTCAATGTCGGCGGTATTTTGATCTGTCTCGGGGGCTTTAGCCGCCGATACTGCTATAGATTCCTCTAGTGGCCGCGCCCCTACTCTGCCGTGCCGCGCCACGCCGCGCTGATCCCATCACCGTGTCGCTCCTTTACCGTGGTGCCGTGCGAGCCATCGGGCCAAAGACCACGCCCCGCAACTATAAAACCGAAAGAACCCCCTCGCCGGCATCTTTTCTGATTCTCCCCAAATTCTTTCCCGCGTCGGCGCCGAAGAAATTCCGACGATTTCGTGAGCCATTCATCGATTCCCCTCGCCTCAAGCTTTCTCATCTCCTACCTAGCTAAGATTTCCCCTCGATCAATTTTAGGGTAGCTGCCCGGTGTTGACATGCCCGCGGAGCTCCTCTTTCAGCCGCCGTTGGGTGCTTCGCCGCCAGCCGCCTCCGAGCTTGATCATCTTCAGAGCGACCCGTGGCGAGCATACTCGTAACCCTCCTTCTCTCGCTGCCCACGCTCGTAACCGGTAGATCCGTAGCACGGCACGGCTTCTCCGGTGAACCAACGGATTCGCCGCCGCCGTCGCGCAGCCGCGTCCGGCCATCTCTAGCCGCCGCGTTAGGACCCCTAGGAGCCATAGGTGTCGGAGCGCAAACGCTCTTGGCCGGAGGTAGGCCGTAGCGCCGCCATGTCGATTTCCGCCGCCATCGGCCACGTCGACGAGCGGAGGAAGAAGATGACGGAGGGCCGTCAATGGTGCGCTAAGATTCGTGCAGGCAGTGAAACAGTGAGTCGTTGGCGTGCGGCTCCCACCGGCCAGTAAAACCCCGCGCGCTCTGGCTTAAACCATGGCTTTACGTCGATGACATGTGGGCCCTGGTCCCACCGGGCAGGATAAGTGGTAACATCTCCGGGTGCGACGTTAACCCCGTACGGTTGTGCCCCGCAAAAATGCATCTCCGACATTTCCGCCTTCGCTGGCGTTGACTCGCGCGCGCGCAGCACGCGGGTCGAATCTGTTTTTGGGCCGCTTCATTTGCTAGCTCAGCCTGTTGAGTTATTTAGTTTTTTTCCACCGATTTAACTAATTAGCAAATTATAGAAATGATTATATAATTATTAAAATCGCTAGAGGCAATCAAAAATTCTAAAATTTTTTGGATAAATAGCTTAGGCCATTTCTGATTTTATAAAAATATGAAAACAACCTCTGTAATGGAATAATGGCATTTTTAGTTAAAGGAGGGGATTTACTAGATAATAATTGGTTAAAATAGAATAATGGTGAATTTAGCTATACTAAATAGTGGATAAAACCCTATAAAATAATAAGAAAATAGAATAGGTAGATAAAGATCAGGTTAGATATAGAACATTAAATAAATGACTAGCATGCCCTAGAGTAATCGTTAGGGAATTAATTTGCTAAAAATCAACAAATAAGAGGTACATTCTTTAAATATTAAAATGAGTGCTAATTTCAGAAAATGCATGAATATAAATAAAACTTAGGGTTACACCTTATATTTAGGAAAATACTAGAAAATACTTACACCGATAAACTTTACTCCGTATGTATGCCGTATTTCGATGCGTTGTCATCATATGTCGTTTCCAAAAACCCTAATTACCCAATTATGACAGTATCGTACGAAAGAGTATTTTTGGGAAATACTGTACTATTATATATAATGATATTATTATCTAATATAGCATTAGAGCATGCATGGCATATCATACGAGAATTAGAATCGTTAATTAATCTTATGCAATAATGTCGAGGATAAAGCCTAGGTCACGTGCATGCATCATGTTTCCTGCTTGCATCAGTAGGCGATCCCGAGGGGAGGTTCGGAGACGCTGAAGAGGACCTTCCACCCGAGCAAGGCGAGTTAGCTCTTACTCTTTAGATGTTTGTCCGTATTAGGGAGAGATTGCGGATTAACATCGCTAATATCATGTTCATTATCCAGTTTTCCTCCAAACTATATTGTTTATTATTAAAAATGCATGCTTATTAATCTGTCTAATTGTTAATCATGTAATACTTATACATGGCTGCCCTTGAATTGTTTAGCCTTCTTGACTGCTTTGATTCTCATTACCCTTGTTAGCCTAAGATTAGTCTGGTAATCACTTTAACCCTACCTAATGGGTAAAACCTGCTTAGACTGGCTTCGGCTTAAACAAATCTTCTGACTAATCGCCACAGAACGGTGAACCGATATTCACTAGTCATTCATTCCTTCATTGAAATTGTTATGACATGTGACAGTTAGGGCTATTAGTTGCATGTTGGGCTGAATGTGGTTGAGGGTATAGTTATGTGGGATATATGTCGGTTTGGTTTGGTTGGTTGGTTGGAATAGTTCATGTATAGCAAGGTCGATGACCGTGGAAGTAGAGATGATTGAGTAGTGAGTTGCCCCTAGATGACATCATGATGGATGATTAAGCCACAGGGTGCCTAGTGTTGGGTTTAGCCAGGGCTTACCTAGGAAGAGCGTGGAAGAACACCCATAGCGGGGAGATCGCTGCCATCTGAGGGATGGTTCCAACACAACGCGTGGCCATCGCGCGGAGTACTGGTCTTGGATTGCCAGCTGTGAGCGCTCTGCGGAGGCCCTCTAGGACCATTCTTGATAGGGACCGGCATGGGTCATCACCGAGGGTGAGAAATGTCACATTTCCCCAGGATGACGCTCGGCTAGTGAGGGCTGGCAACCCCCTATGCTGCGGCGGGCGTGCCCTGGCAAGTGTGGTCCACAACAGGATTGCCAAATCCTGTAAGGATGGCGTATCTAGGAAATTTTGAGGGCAACAAGAAGTATGATTTGGTGAAGTATGATATCGGGTGTATGTTGGTCGAGGCTTGGTCTGTTCAGGGTTGGTTGAAAGAGTTGGTGGTTTGGTTGGGGTTTTGGGGTGTATTGTTTCGATGCTAATCCCTTGAGATAATAATACCACTACTATATGATGCTAGATAGGAAGTTCTTAAAGTCATTTAAAAACTGGCCTTACTTAAATAAAATAACCCTTTCCCTAAATATAGCCTTCTATACATTTAGTGCATTAAGGAAAGAGTTAACTAGCTAGCGTTTGGTTGACGCTGACCTCGCCTACTTACATTCTTTAGACGATGTAATCGAGGAGGATCCGTACGAGTGTCATGAAGACGATGGACAGGACTTTGGTGGGCCTGACGAATCGTAGGGGATGCCCCAGTTGCTTGTCCGACACTTAGCCGATAGGACATTCATTTGGGTACATATTTTGGGATAGCTGTAAACTCTGAACTTTGTTTTGTAATATATGACTTCCGAGGGTTGCCTTACTAAATTTGCCTACGGGCATAAGTTGGTATGTAATATTTAGGGATTTGATTAATCGATGTATGCTTGTATCGGCTATGTGATCTTTCGCACTAGTGTACCTATCCAGGGACGAGTGTATGGGATTCTGACTCTCAAGGTAAGTTAAATTTGAGGGTTGACATGCCCCTGCTGGGAGACGATGGAGACGGCACGCGGCGCGCCCGACGGCGGCGACGACGCGGCGGTATCAAGCCTGGCAGTGGGATGGTGTCGCGGGCGGCGTCGCGGCCATCGAGACAGGGCGGTGGCGCGCATAGACGACGATGCTGTCATCATGGCAAGGCGCGGACATAGGTGGCGGTGGTGGTGCAGTCGGCGGACACAGTGGCGTCTCGGCCTCCGCGTTGTGGGAGGTGACGACGTGCGCCTCGCATGGAAGGTGGTGGAGCCCACGCGTTGTAGGAAGAGATCGCGCTACTAGGGAATAGGTCTTCTATCTCGGCACATCAGTCTCGGTTAGCCACGAATCCAGAATGACAGTGACATCTGTCCCGGTTCATGGATACTGGGCTAAAAGCACGATTACAAACCAAGACAGAAGAGCGCTTTGGGAGACGGATACATGCTAGCTGGCACGGGCACTCATTAGTCACGGTTCGTGTTGGGACTGAAGGTAAGCCTCATTACAGCATACTTAAAAAGGATTGCATATCCTAGTGTGGTATATATGCGTGGTTGGGTGGGTTGGTTAGAAAGGTGAGTGGGGAGTCTCATGATGGCAGGAGGTTTCAGGTTCGATTCTTGAGTTAGCCATATTTTTTAGATATTTTCTACACCATGATAAAATTTGTGTCCCGGTTAGGTTAACCGCGACTAAAGGCCTCCGGTTTGGCAACCGGGACTAAAGCCAGACCTCTTTAGTCTCTAGGAGCGGGCCTAAAGCCAGACCTTCAGTCTCTAGTTGCTATCTCGGGACTAAAGGCCTCCGCCTCCGTTTTGGCAATTGGGACTAAAACCAGACCTTCCGTCTCTAGGAGCTATCCCGGTTGCCAAGGCCTCCGGTTTGGCAATCTGGACTAAAGCTAGACCTTCAGTCTCTAGGAGCTATCTCGGTTTGGCAACCGGGACTAAAGCTAGTTGACAACTAGGATTAAAGGCTATTTCCCTAGTATTGTCGGGGCAACGAGGTTGACGACAGAGGGAGCAAAGACCGTTTCCCTGGTATTGTTGGGGCGGCGTGACTGCGATGAGGTCGATGGCGGAGTCCGGGACGCAGGCGATGAGGACAATGGCGTGGGCGTCACGCCTACAGGACCCATGTGGCGACGCCTCACCAAGAGGGACGGTGGCTGTATATGGCGTCTCACCGCGCCGGCCTAAAAAAAGGGACGCATACCTGACTATTGGTCAGAGATGGGGAAGGGGCGTTCGCGCCTGGCTGACCCACATCACGGCGTGATGTGGGTCAGCCTGTCACGTGATGTAGGTCAGCCTCGTGCTGTGCTGTGATAGAAGGAGCTGGAGGGCTAAGGCGTCGTCGCTGCCCGATGCCGTGGAGAGTCTCCCAAATCCCCTTGGGGATGGCCAGGGTCGGCGCTTGGAGAAGAGCCTACCGGCTTAGCCCGCAATGGAGGCTGACCCGACGGTGTTGGCGGAGGCGTCCAGGTCATGGTTCGCCGACCATGGGTGATAGAGCATGCAGTGGTGAAGTCACCGCCATGGAGGCGTGGCTCGGCTTTACGCGGGACTGGCGGCGCACAACTGGGTAGAGGCCAGCGGGAAGCTAGAGTTGGACGGCGCATGGGGTGGTGGAGCCTTCCCTACATGGCACTGGCTAGAGGAGAGAGAAAGAGGTGGGAGGAGAGAGGGGCGGCACTACCAAGCAGTAGGCCTATGCGAACACGCGGCAGCACAGGGTATAGCTCCATCCTACGCCTACTCCCATGCCATGCAATGCAGCCGGAGTTCAGGGGTTAGCGGTAAACATGATATACCGGATATACCAGATTTATTGGTCCAAATTCAAAATTTTCAAATAAATTTGAAGGAATTTGATAACAGTTGTCATAAATTTCATATCATAACAGTGAAATAAGACAATATAACAACTGAAAGCACAATATAGTAATTTATTTTATCAAATTTAACATAATATTGAGTCAATACTTATAGCACCATACATAGTCCATACTCTATTGCAAAATAGAATCCATAGTACATAGATCATACATAAATATTGTTTATGCTCCATAATACAATAAATAGTCCATAGTTTGTATAAATAGCACAAACACAACCATATCGCAAACGCATGACCATATCACAATATAGTTCATAGTCTATAGGCAAAATAAATGTGACCGAACACTAACACAACTATTTAATGGCATCATGCATCAACAAAAGCGCAACATCTTGTCGTTCCATGGAATCTTGCATCACTACAAATATTTGTGTACATTTATTCGTAGAGGCTCTTGACGGGTTTCTTTTTCTTCCTAGTTGACCTTGGGCGGATAGGTATAGATTCATTAACATCACCAACTACAATGTAAAATATAAATATGTGTAGATATATATGTAATATATGGTATTTGAATTCAGCATATGCAATTGAGTTAAAAAACCAAACCACTAGCTTGACCACTGGATGCTCTGGTACCATCACCGCCAATATCATCATCGCCTTTAAAACAAATAAGTTTTCACAATAATTTACATGATATTCATTAACTCGGCAATATATAGAATTTGATTAAAACTTACCTCCATCCTCATCATTAGAACTACTATCCCCTGATTCATCATACATAGGGATACAATGTGAACAATCTGAATCAGAATCTTCAAACTCTCCCTCTTCGTCCAAACACCTCTTCTTCTTCTTCTTCTTCTTCTTCATAATATTCTTTTTTATAGCTACAAGTTTTTCAACACCTACAGTCCTACACCTAATTCCTCTAGCACCAATGCGCTAGGTGTAGGGGAGTCGAGATCATTGTCATCACATTCATCAACAGTAGGCATAGACTCGCTCATTGAATTGCATAATCAGTCCATGACGTGGTTACTTTCATCTAATAAAGTAGCATTCATCATTATGCTACAAGGATCAACATCCATTTCTTGAAAGGTTCTGAAATCAGCTTCAAATTGTTGAATCCGCAACTTTAAGTTGTAATGGACAAACACCAATTCATATAGCTTGTCATAACCTAACTTATTTCTCAATTTGGTGTGGATCAAAACAAATGTGCTCCAATTTCTCTCACACCCACTACATGACATGCATTGTGAAATAATGCGGATTGCAAGCTGTTGTAACTCTCTACATTGTCCTCCATATGGACCCCACCAATCAGATACAATTAATTTCACAAAAACAAGCAAACTTGTAAGCAAATATTAATTTCACAAAAGAAAAGGAAAAAAGTATAAAAAAAACTTGTAATAGCTGCGCTCATATGGCCAGCAAGTGTGGAGCAATGAGCTTCTTCTCTTCCAAATAATCCTCTCTTTGCACTAAAGAAAGCAAATTCTTCAATTGCACGTGAAGCCTTTCGAGGCGTTTCCGCAACCTTCTTTAGTGCCATTGTCACAGCAAATTTGGCACTAGGCCTTTGAACAATGTTTGTTCTATATAATGCTTCGGGATCAAGTGCAACACCTATGAAAGTAAAAGTATCAATATTAAATTTCAGCATTACTAGAAATAGATTTTTGATTCATACCTGCAAACATGAGAATGTCATTAAGAAGATATCGGAGCCACCTGTTGATTACTTCCATTGTATTGCCTAGAAGATCTTCCTTGCGCTCTAGGCTAGCACGTATCTCGTCTACCGCACATAGCATTTTTGGTAGGAATCCGGATATGGTGCCATTCTTTTGTTGATCAGCAAAGCGCAGCACAACAAAGATTGGTGTGAAATTTTTTAACACCAACTCCATCCTATTCCACCATCTCCGATCAGCCAAGTGATCATATATGAAAGCGTGGTCTTCTTCATCTTTCCAATCACCATTGCTCCATTCGGGAGAGACCATCCATGCTTTGAACTTATCTTGTTTGTCCCAAAAAATTTGTAAAAAAGGGAAAACAATACCAAATCTAGTAGCATTCCAACGAATCAATTATCCACCTATCTTCTCCTTCATTGTAGGATGGAGCCTAAAAAGATAAAAAAAAAAATAAGTCCAGATGTGAAGGTAAATTAGAAACAAACCACTTATGAATATATAAGTATGTACATATTTGTTTACCTATTGTGATTGTAGAAGAACTTACATATGCGCTTTGCACTGTCCACTACTTCGACAACTTCAATGAAACGTGCTATGTCCTTCGACATTAAATTAATAGTGTGAGCTGCACATGGTTGCTAAGTTATATGTGGATACTTCTCAACAAATTGCTTGCATGCTTTTTTTTATATAATTGGATCCATTATCGGTCCCAATTTGAACAACAAAGTTTGCCCCAACCTCATCAACAACGACCTCTTTAAGAGCCTTAAAGATAAAGTAAGCACTTTGAATTTCACCAGTTGCATCTATATATTTATGAAAGAACGTACGACCATTGCACAAAATCATGAAATTAATGCACATCATGGTAGGGCCTATCCATGAGACACATGATGGTCACTCCATATTGCTCGCAATCTTCTCAAAATTGACCCATGGTGGTCATCATCTCCTCATAGTTCATGTGTAAGTATTTGCCATCTATTTCTCTTCTAGATGGGATAGGCCCATCACAAAATTGTTGCACCAACTTAATGAACGATTGAAAATAAGGGCAGACCACTTTCCTTCCAAGAATGTCATTAGCATGAAACCATGTTGCTAATGCTTTCCCAAGCTTTTCTTTTGCACCTCCGGCAAGCATAACATCCTTCCATGGCTGTGAAGGTCCCATTGAAAGGACCGAGATGACGCCTAGAGGGGGTGAATAGGCGTGACACCAAATTCAATCGTCAGCTGCGCTGCGGAGGTAGGTTCGGACTGTCCAAGTCACCCTTCGGACTGTCCGAGGTCACGTCTAAAGATCTTGCCCCAAATCTCAACAAATGTTCTGCACCACACAAGCAACAAGAATACCAAGAGCAGTACCACAAGGACACAAGATGATTCACAAGCAAGTATGTGTGCAATAGTATCTCACAAGATAAGACAATCAAGGCAATAGCTCAATAATCAAGTAAATCAAGCTTGAGAGTGAGAGTAGATAAAACCAGTAAGAAGATGGAGGCTCAGAGATTTGTTTTCCGAAGTTCGGATCCTTGAGGGGATTCTACTCTCCGTTGGGTAGGCTCCAACACCTTTGAGCCCGAGTCCCACTGGACTCTTTCCCTCTCGGATTTGTGCCAACACACGCACCGACTTTGATTCTTGATTACATCCCTTGCGGAGACGGAATCGTACCTTCACAACTTGCGGTGGCCAATCACACCTAGTTGGTGACTCACTAGTGACGCCTAGCCTAGGAGTCCTCAACCTCCAAGGGTAATAGATGCTCAACGAAGAATGAACTCGGAGATGTACTCAAGTGCTCAACAATCTAATCTTGCTTTCTTGGATTCACACTTTCTTCACCAATCTTCTCTCCCACTAGATGAATCACAAAGATTCAATCCTTCTTCCCAACACTCCTCACAAAGGGAAGCACTAAGATTTAACCCTAATCCCTTCCCAATTCTTCTTTCAAAGAGGATTACTAATATCTAGGGTATAGGAGGTGTGGAAGGCTCAAGAACAAGAGGATAGGTCAATAAACTTATGGTATGTTCGTGTTGTGCAATTGGGAAGAGAGGAGGCTTTAAATAGATGGCTTGGAAAACTAGCCGTTGGGTTTAGATCTCACAGACTTCGGACTGTCCGGAACTGTATCAGACAGTCCGGTAAATCAGATAAATCAAGACAGAGAGCATGTCTAGAGGGTACCTCGGACAGTCCGACTTTTGGACAGTCCGGACCAAATCTTCGGACAGTCCGATCTCATGGACAGTCCGTACCAGATTCTCGGATAGTCCGAGACTGCATCATAGCCTCGACGAAAACATGGATAACGTTTTGCTCCGAACTCTGTTTTAGGTGATCTTGGGCTCTACGGAAAGCTGAGAACAAGGGCTATCTAATCCACAAGGTATCACCACCTCAAATCCAAGTGAGTGGTGCATAGACCAAGGGAAGCCAAAGTCAACTCCACATCTTTGCACTCTCCAACCCCCACCAATCACTTCTCTTTGTCTCCTCATAAGGATTGATCAATTGAGCACCTGAGACATATCAAAGCCATTCTCCATGGCATCCCCCTTAATAGTACGGCAATTCTTAGACTCAAATGAAAGTAAGATAGTACAAGTCTAGGAATAGCACTTGTCGTCTTCTTTTCTTCATGTCGTCGCAAACTTGAAGCAATGTGCATGATGACCTCCACCAAATGATTGATGACGCATTCATCTTGCCAACCTTGACTTGGTTCACCTCATGAGACTCTTGTCTTATTGACTTTGACTTGATCATTCCTCGACGATCTCCATGTCAAATCGATCTCGACTTGGTCCTCAACTCTTGGTGACACCGTCGTCTTGTTGACTACGGCTTAACCGTCATCATCTTGACATACCTTAGTCATCACACATATGCACGAGACCTAATTCTTTCCAAATCACTCATTAAATCCATTAATCCCAAAAGCTCAATACATATGAATAAGTTTATGTTCGTGAGCAATTAAGTGCATCAAGCGTTTCATACAAGGAGACACAATATGAATAAAAACACTTGACATAATATTGTTTATTAAGTGCATCATGACATATATAGCTAATCTATATGCACTAGTGTCGACGGTTGAGATATCGATCTCAAGTCGCTAAGGTTCTTTAAGATTGAGATAGAGACACGTAAACAACCACTTAACGAGAACGAGCAGGAGATGGAGTTTTATCTGGTTCGGGCCTCTCGGAGAGATAATAGCCCTCGTCCGGCCTTTCTTATATATCAAAGATGAATACAAGAGGTGGCTCGGACGAGACGAACAGTCTCGGCGAGATTATCTGATACAAGTGCGACAAAGTAATCTTAGATGCGGATCGTCTAAGTCATCTCGAATCGGCCCCTCAACACGTCGTGGGGTCCTGTTTATATAGTGTTGAACAACCGACCTACCAAGGGATAATCGGGCCGGGCTGACCACGAGTCCGTAACGAACTCAGTACATGCCAAATACATCCCGAGGTAGATAAGGTATACTCAATTCTTGGGGATCACGACTCCTAATCCAATCCGGAAACCACGTCCAGGTCTTTCATGCGTCTGCAGAACTCTTGTTCGAGATGGACTCAAACACGATTCCTTGGCCACTACGCACCACACCAGCCAGGAAGCTGTTCGGCAGGATGCATATGGGCCAGATAGAACCTTCCAGGGAGCTGGGCCCTGGTAGGCTGTTCGATTGGGCCGTCAGGGAGTGGGCCATGGCAATGGGCCGTAATTTTATCCCCGACAGCTAGCCCCCGAGACTCAAGTGGAAGGACTCACTAGAGTGGGGTCATCCTCTTGAGACTCCAAGTCGCGAAGAGGGTATTTTTCCTGCTATAAAGACATACAGCAGCGCATCGAACAGGTTGTGGTTCAACCGAACAATACTTGTTCGGGACCGAACAAACCCGTCCGGCGCCAAGCAACTCGTTGCGTCGAGCGAGGAACGACATCTGTCCGAAGCGAGTACCCGACCCTCGTCTGTAAATCGGAAGAAGTGAGGTGAACCATCTCCTTGAGGCTGAACGTCACCAAGGAGGGATTGACTTCTTGGTAGTGAAGAGCGTACCACCGCATCCGGTAAGATCAGATCTTCCAGGAGAATGAACATAGCAAGTCGCGAGACGGACTCGTCTTCTGCATCCAAGCATTCAGATGCCTAGGAAAGATAGGGAACCACCTCTCGGGCTAGAGCTTGCCCGAGAAAATAGGGATTGCGCTCTCGAGCGAATGTCGCGCTCAGGAGCGAGGGTGATGTGCCTCGGGCGTAGATCGTGTGCTAGGAGCGAGACAATGCATACGAATGGGAAAGGTGACCCAGTTCGGCGCGAGAGCTCGTCAAAGGAACCAAGTAAGGAGATCTAGTCGAGCACGGAGCTCGTTAAAGGAACTAGAAATACGACCAGCGAAGACGTGCCGGTAGGAACTGCGCTCGGGCGAAGAGCTGCCCGGTGCGAGGTGATCCGACCCGAGCACGGAGCTCGTCGCGGGGACCAGATGCGCGCTCCGGGCGAAGAGCTGCCCGGTGCGAGGTGAATCACAACCCGATGCAGTCAGAGCCGCAAGAGAGCGTGTGAAATCAACGCTTTACCCATGACGTATTCCTTGCGACAGTGATAGCGTTGTCTTGGCAAGTGCAGAACCGACGCTTGGAGTGCCCGCTGCGATGAGAATCGGCTTACGATGGGCTTGCCCGTTGCGATGAGAATCGGCTTACGGTGGGCAGGACTCCGTTGGTGGCGACTACCTTGACTTAGCCGAACCGTGAAGGTCGATCGGGCAAAGGCAAGAAATCATCTGTGGCGAAGTGAATCAGTTCACGGGCATGCGCGAGCAAACCCGGAAGAGAGGATGCGGACATCGGCTTTGGTGGGGAAGCACGGAACCTCGCCACGACCATCACGGTCCGCGTTCCCGTTCTGTATTCCCTGCGAAGACAAACAAAAGCGAGCAGCAAGGGAAAAAGAGAGCAAGAAAAGGCTCCAAGAAGAGCAAAGCGAGTTTTAGAAAACACGCAAAAGACGACCTACCCACACAAGACATAATTTTTTCCGGGTACGTCCCCCGATAGCGTTAGTGTCACCTCGGCGAATGCGGAACCGACGCAAGGAGTGCCCGTTGCGATGAGAATCGGCTTACGGTGGGCAGGACTCCGTTGGTGGTGCATTGCTCCGGATTACCGTGCGGGAAGGACATAGCATGGATAAAAAGGCGTGTGCGGGCAAGTGCAGCCCCTTGTGGCTAAGACCGCTAACCGTGGAAGGCGATCGGGACCTTAGCCGCAGCAAGGCGTGCGGCGAAATCTTATCCGGACATGGACCCGTGCGGCGTTGGTGTCGCCTCGGCGGATGCGGAACCAGCGCCAGAGTGCCGTTGCGATGAGAATAAACTACGGTGGGCATGCCCGTCGCGATGAGAATCGACTACGGTGGGCGGGAACTCCTCGGTGGTGCACCGCCGTTAACCGAGCCATACGGATCGTTGCGGATAAAAAGACATGCTCAGATGCTGGGGGCGCTATGGGCGAAAGACCAACGAGGTTTTGGAAAACCAACGCTAAGGAAAGGAACTGAAAACTGAAAACGTCATCGGGTTGCGAGATTCAGCTCGAGTCCCAATCGACCGAGGAGAGGCGATCCTTCGAGGAGCGGCCGAGCAGCTCAAGACCGCCGGCGGCGCTTGAATCGAGCGAGAATCGACCGAGCAGCTTTTCGCAAAAAAGCAGCAAAAGACAAGGACGAACAGAAACCAAGAGCAAGGCGACAGCTAGAAAGTTTTAAGAAAACCGGTAGAACGCTTAGCCTAACTCCGGCCCACAGTGCGATTGCTCGAGAACACGAGTTTGCGAACTCGAATAGGTGCACAAGAGAAAAGCGGCGCCCTAGCCCCGATGCAGACGATGCATGAAGACTTGAACTTGCGACTTGAGCACGTGCGTAGAGAGTTAGAGCGACACCGTATCTGATCGACTCGTTCGAAGCGCTCGTTAACGTAAGTTAGGCGATTCGAAGGTAACCGAACAAGGAAAGTACCTGCGCGGAGGGCTTACGAGCGAGCTTTGCCAAGTGGTTGTGCCGTGAGCGGTAAGTGCCTCTGCCGCGGAGGGCTTACGAGAGCAGGCTTAGCCGCGAGGCTGGATGCCGTGTTACGCAACTCTGAGTTTAGAAACTTGTTGAAGCTAGATACGGGCAGGGAAAACCCTTAAGATTGCGGAGCCAAGAGTTCGCAAGACCGGGCAGCCATCAAGTGTTACCAGAGAGAAAGAGTAGTCTGAGAAGACAAGTGGTGAGGAGGACCGCAGGGGGCCACGAGCATTCACCGCTCAATGGGTTGAACTTTACATGGCAGCCCGAGAGACTTGGACGAACTAAGGCGCGAAATTCGAGAAAAAGCGCGAAGCTAGGAAACGAAAGACCTACACGAGGAACTTACGAAGCTGGTCGATATTCCAAGTGCTGGTCGGCTCTCTCCGTCATCCTGACCCAAGCGAACGGCCGGGATCCGGAAGGAATTTTGATCCGATCCCGAGCACGGAGCTCGTCGCGGGACGAGACGCGCCCGGCGAAGAGCTGCCGGCGAAGAGATCCGATCCCTTGAGCTCGTCGCGAGGACGGCGCGCCGGCGAAGAGCTGCCCGCAAGTGATCCGGCCCGAGCACGGAGCTCGTCGCGAGGACGACGCACGCCTCGGCGAAGAGCCGCCCGCGCGAGGAGATCCGATCCCGAGCACGAGGCGGGAACCAGTCGGAAGGCGATCAAGGTCGAAGGATCGATCCGATCTGGCAGGGAAGAGACATCCCGCCCTTCCGAGTCGTAGTCCTCGGGAGAATCTCTGATGCCGATAGAGTTCGACATGCTCGTCTGCGAGTCCCCACGGACGGCGCCAATTGTCGGCGGTTGAATATCGATCTCAAGTCGCTAAGGTTCTTTAAGATTGAGATAGAGACACGCCAAACAACCACGAACGAAGAACGGAGAGCGATGGAGTTTTTATCACGGTTCAGCCTCTCGGAGAGATAATAGCCCTACGTCCAGCCTTTCTTATATATCAAAGATGAATACAAGAGGTGGCTCGACGAGACGAACAGGTCTCGGCGAGATTATGCGAGTACAAGTGCGACAAAGTAATCTTAGATGCCAGATGCGTCTAAGTCGTCTCAGATCGGCCCCTCAACACGTCGTGGGGGTCCTGTTTATATAGTGTTGAACAACCGACCTACCAAGGGATAATCGGGCCGGGCTGACCACGAGTCCGTAACGAACTCAGTACATGCCAAATACATCCCGAGGTAGATAAGGTATACTCCAATTCTTGGGGATCACGACTCCTAATCCAATCCGGGAAACCACGTCCGGGTCTTCTCGCAGCCGTGCAGAACTCTTGTTCGAGATGGACTCAAACACGATTCCTTGGCCACTACGCACCACGCCACCAGAAGCATTGGCGGCAGATGCATATGGGCGGATAGAACCTTCCAGGGAGCTGGGCCCTGGTAGGCTGTTCGATTGGGCCGTCAGGGAGTGGGCCATGGCAATGGGCCGTAATTTTATCCCCGACAACTAGAGAGGTGATTGCCAACATGATGAAACAATAAAGAACACAATCTTCACTTAAATGAAGCACATGAAAGGATATATAAGAATTGTATATGTGCGAACAACATTTAGAGTAAGAGTGAAGATGTGGACGAAACTATATTAAACTTCACTAAGTGAGATGCATGAGAATATATACAAACAAGGCATGCATGCACCAATTCCATTTATAGCAATATGATGTTTAATTCTAGATAAGATATAGAGCACTTGCACATGAGAAATGCAATAACAAATATAGATCAAGGATACCGAGATTGCATACCTCAATTAGTCATCCATCCTATTTGCATATATGGGACTAAGGGAAATCTATAATCAAGTGTGTTAGCCTCAACATAAAACATGAGCATATCTTTCTAGAATGGAGAGCTTGTCCACTTGTTATATTTGATTCTCCTCTAAATAGATGAGACTAATGTTCAACTTGGCAATAAACATGTTAGCATCATAGTAATATAATCAATCACTAAATTAAGCATTATCATTCAGTGTGTTTGTCATTAATCATGAAAATCACACGAGATGTACCTTGAACTTACACCCATATCATCTACGACCTTTCTCCCCTCCCATGACCGTGGGAACGACTATCATGATAGTTTTCAAACTTTGCAGAGTGTATCACACTTTACCCATAAGACTAGTGGTAGTTTTATGTCTTAACTCTTCCTTAGGAGCATAGACCAAGTAACGATAAAAGGCGATTCGTTAGTTTCTTCTGTTAACACCGATACCCCCTCTAAGGTTCGACACTATGGGTCCCCCTCTTTAGACCATGGACCGCAGCCCGATCTTTTCAAAGTATCGTGTTCTAACAGTTTTCCCTAACTACTAAGCCAGGTCTAGCACATGTTGCCCAACATCTTAGAGCTAGCACTTATGGTTGCGCTTGTATGGTTTGGCCGGATAAGCACACGTCAAGGGTTCTTAGACCAAGGTGACTACCTCCACCACAATCCTCAAATCACAAAACCACCCGACTTGCCACTTTTAGTCAACACATGCCACATAGGTTTTAGTTGATTAGCTTATAAAAAGTAACTCAGCACCTCCAATTATACCAACTCATAAGAATAATGAAATGATGAATAACCTAAACAAGTACCAACCCACGAGCACTAGCAACTACGCACAAGAATAGGCTTGGAAATACTAAGGCAATACTAAATAGGCTAAATTCACAGGATAAATGACTCAGTGTGAATATAATAGAATTCTAACCCTTACCATCATTTCATTCATGAGAAAAATAAAAAAAATTAATCGGGTGAGTTTTGCAAAAAAAAAACAGAGAGAGTGAGATGCAATCTATCTTGCCTTGGTAGTACTCAGCTTCCTGCGATCCTCCTCCAAATTGCTCCCGGAAAACCCCTGAAGAGTTCACACAGGTGCGATCTACATGTACATGTAAATGGATAAGAATAGAAAAATATTCAACAGAACATATAACTCAATAAAATATATTAAATTCTAAGATATTTATGAGATTTAATGGATCTGGAATCATCCAATTTAGAGTTCGGATGCTCCCTAAACAATTCCAAGAAGATTTGGGAAAATCAGAAATCATAGAAAAGATTAAACTGGGTTAACCGAAAAAACCAGTTTAACCGACGGAACCGACGGCTTGGGTGAGCGGCACAGTGCGGCAGTGGTTGGGTGTTGGCGATTCTTATGCCTAACAGAAATAATCCGCAAGCACATGGATATCACGGTAGCTTTCACTCGGGAGTATTCCAAGGTATCGATTTCCACGAGGAACGAGAAGTGTCTAGTTTCTAGTATTGACTTGGCCGGATGGATATGGTGGTAATGTGGGATAAGATAATTCGGGTCGAGAGGCTCTACAGTTTCACTAGCCAAAGGTATAAAATCACCCAACACAAAAGCTACTCTGCATCGGAGCTCGGCCGATTCACTACCACCCACTATCAGTTAAGAACACTGGATGGTTATGATCACCCCCGATTGGGATCGACTAGACTGAGACTAATGGGGCGGATTTCACAAAGTCTAAGCCGGATAGCAAGGCTGTCACCACCTACTACCTATCGCTCAGCCGTTGAATTAGGTGTCTACCAAGTACTAACTAGTCTAGGCACCACGCCTATACCTAGCAGTACTACGTGCCAAGTCGTCACTTGATTCGTACCCCCACTAAATCTAGCACTAATATTTATTGTGACACACAAGCATAGAGATTTAGCACTCAAGATCTAGCACGAGCCTAATACCAACAGATAGACAATATGTATGAAGTAACTTTGCTTTATAATTAATGGGATAGGACTAAGTGTTACTGAATAGTAGGGCGGAGTAGAACTCACACCCGAGTTCAGCTCTGGAGCTCGAAGTGGAACAGAGCCAACATGCCGACTTCTCCCAACACCTAGATCTTCTCTCTCCCTACTTCTACATTTCTATTTGGACAGCGTAGCGCTGCTTTCTTATTTCCCACACTTTGCTGTGCTTTGCAAATGAGGCAATTCCCATCTATTTATAGTGCACTGCAGCAGGTGAGGCATTGCCACATAGTGGGACACATGTAGGCTTGATGTGAGTCGAAGAAGAACCCGAGGAGCTAAAAAAGGGGGTCGGCCGACCTAGATAGGTCAGCTGATCAGGCTTCGGTCGATCCAGGCCTTCCCCTTCGCATGGGATGCTCCATTGACGGTGTAGATCATTCACTTCAGGCATTTTGGCAGTTGAAGCCGGTAGAATTGGCTTTTTTAAGAGCCAAGTGATCCTCTCCAATGCAATCTCGTTTTCTAAGCCAAGTGATCCTCTTGGTGTGTTTCTTGGCATATGGGAGAAAAACCGAGGCAAATTGGACCAAAAGTGGGGTCGGCCGACTTGGCTTGGGTCGGCCAGCCTAGGTCTGGGTCGGCCGGCCAGGTCCCAGCCTGGCTCGCAATCTTTCAGAACTCATTTCTTCCTCATCCGAGCTCAAAATATAGCAAATAATATATGCTTTTCGATCGTCTGATTTGGCATTTGAAGACTTTTTCAAATATGTTAAATTAAACACCATTTTATGCCCGATTAGCGTGAAACTGTTATTTCTTGTGTATTTTGGGCGCATGCCTGCAAAACATGAGACTACACCGAAACACATGGAACTCATTAATATTAGGCTAAATTTAGCATGAATTCCTTTATTTTGTGGATATGCTAACGGTAAAAAGTATACAAAATGTTGCAAATAAGGACCGTCAACACTAGGCGACACGTGGCGGCACGGGATTGGCAGATGAGGCACGCTGGTGATGCGGCGGTGATGCATGGCGCGGGCGACAGCGTGTGCGTAGCGGTGATGTGGCTTAGCCATGTGGCAATAGCTGATTGGCGGCGGCGTCTTGTGGCAGGGTAAGGAGGCGTGTGGTGGCGGCGGTTGGGTTGCCGGCGGCGTCAATATCGTCGGCCGAGCGTGGCGGCGGCGGGATGAGATACAAGACGCCGGCGCTGGAGCGAGGCGGCGGCTGCGGGATAGGTGTTAGGCGGCGATAGGCGGTGGCGGATACAGGGCAGGCACGACGGGCGAGGCGCAGGTGGCGATGTCGGCGACGGCGGAGATGGCAGCGCGACCCGAAACTCTGACGAGCCGTTTCTCCTCCGTTTCTTGGCCAAATTGGGTGATCCATATATCCATCTGGACCGTCTCAACGAGCTCTACACAAAGGTGCTATGTACTCTCGGGTTTGTCCAAGACACATAGAGAATTACTTCGAAAACTCCTCGGTGGCTAGGGTCTTGGCGGCTAGGATTTGTGATATGGGGTTTCTCTAGTTGTGGTCTTGAGAGGGGTTCTTGGGGTGTTTATATGGTGGTGTGGATGACTTGGACTGGGCCTAGGGTGAGGAGAGTTAGATAAGGTCTATAATTCTTATCCGACTAGAATTCGTATAAAATTTAGGCTTGCTTAACAAGAAAACAAAGTTTTCTTTGGAGTTTAGGGCTGAAATTTGGTGCGCAAGTCTGATTAGACTTTTGGAGTCTCCCCTTCGATCTGAGCACGAAATTCTCTCATTTGCTCAATAATTCATGGTTTGACGAACTTCCGACAAAACAGCAGCACTTCATGGAATCTCAAGGTAGCCTTAGAATGTAGGCTTGAAATTTGTAGGGTGGCTAAATGATAGCTTGTAAGAATTACTGTAATTTTACTAGAATTTTTCTAAAAGGATTCATATGGTTTTGGGTTTAAACCTAATTTAAAATAATTTAAACTAGGGTTTTCTATATAACAATTCTCTTTTAGTTATTTTTAGGGTTTTGAAAATACAAGTGACATACGATAAAATAGAGGATGTCACACTCATGTATCGTAATCCTGTGCAGTAATAACCTTAATAACTGATTTGTCTAATGTTATTAGTGTGGTTAGCAGATTTATGTATAATCCTGATAAAAAACATTGGAGTGTAGTTAAGTGGACACTTCATTATTGAAATGTACTTCTGACTTGAATTGGCATAGTGTTTGATAAAGATTTGGTGAAGACAAACAATGTTATTGGGTTTGTTGATGCTGACTATGCTGTTAATGCTGGAGATCTATTTTTGGCTATGTATTTCTCACTATGTGGTTCTGCGGTGAGTTGGAAAGTTTTTTTACAATCTATTGCCTGCCTTTCTACTACTGAAACATGTTATGTTGTAGTTACTGAAGGTGTTAAAAGCTATTTGGTTGTGAGGTCTGATTTTTAAACTTGGTATTCCACGGAATATCAATATTGTTTATTCCAATGGTCATAGTGCTAATTGTTTAACCAGGAATGATATTTATGATGCTAAGACCAAGTACATTAATATCAAGTACCATTTTATCCGTGATATTATTGCTGAAGACAAGACTATTGTGGAAAAAATACATACCAATGAAATTTTTGTAAGCATGCTTACAAAACCATTATCTAATATCAAGTTAAAACATTATCTTGACTTAATTGGTATTCGCGTAGTTTAACACCCTTTGGGGTTAATGGGAGACATTTCTATGGATTTATAGTGAATTGGAGATGTGTTGGCATATGTCTCAAAATACCAAATTATTGTATTTTTTTATTTTACAAGTTTTTTGGTCTATAAATAGGCACCCCATGTACTATGTACCTGAACCAAAATAGTAAATCTATTCCCCATGGTTTTTTCCTTCCACCATGGCGTTGTTTTTTCTACATTAAATTTAGTGTCCACTTTTTCTTCTAATCCTAACAAAAAAGATAAGGGGGAGGGAAAGGGCTATATAGCGGAGCGAGCTAGCGAGGACGCAAGGAGGTTTTGGCGTCGACTGTGTTGGCTACCATAACTTGTTTTTTAAATGAAATTAACTTACCGATATGCTACAGCATTGCATCTATAACGTGTCAAATCATGGAAATGAAAATCTGCTCATCGATGAAGACAAAGCAAGAAAAAAAAAAACACGTCCCCACCAAAGCTGAATCCCATGGTCTGTAATCAAGAGCCATAGATAGAAGTTTTACTAGTTTCAGTTGGCTCATGGATGACACACATACTCTCTTAATTACAGAAGGCACATTGTATATGATATTCACTTATACAATGTTCTATGCCTTTTGCAGCTTGAGAAGGCACATTGATGCTTGCCTCCAATACAATTTGAGACATACTTAGTAAAAGGGGGTATCCGTGACTCCCATACCACTATTCCAAAATTATCTTCGGGTAGACTTGTCCTTGAGCCTGCTAGTAGTTCTGAAAATGCCACCACCTGGGATAACTGTTTCTTGCCAGTACTACTACTTTCGCCGCGAGGCGGCATGAGATTGAGTGGAGCTTTACAAGGGGAAACAAACATCGTAATGTCGGTCGGGTGGTTCCTTTCAAGAAGTAGTTTGGGATGCTCACCAAATATGGAGAAGTTATGCTCCACCGAATTCTTCAGTCTTTTCTGCAGGTGTAGCCAAAACTTCAGGCAATGGTTGATCCTTAGCATGTCAGCAAGCGCATTTCCTGCGAGCAGCAACCCCTGAAGCATCTTGGCTATCTCAATCCCTACAGATGCAAGTTGTGGGCTGCTCTCGGGATCTGTGCTTCCAAATGCCAGTGCCTTGAAGAGGTAAACAAACTCTTCTTCCGACAAGGGGTTGAGGCGAATAGGCTTCGTAGTTCCAAACCTGGCTATCTCCTCAGTCCTGCTTATGATGACCACTTTGCTTCCCATGGCCAGACGTGATGTCGCTGAATAAAACTGTAACCATTCACTGTCATTCACATCTGAGATGAACTCAACAACAACCAAGGTCTTCAGGGGCAAAAATGTTTCGTGGCTGACTCTCCAAATATCATCCCCGTTGAAGCGCAGAATCGATGAGAAGTGGGAGAGAACCAAATCGTTGTTGCAAGCATACCCAACTAAGCTTTTCTTGCCAACGTTGTAAGCACCAATGACCGGGACAACTGCTGGAACACCACCCACTGGAGAATCATCTTGCAGCAGGACATTGATAATACGTTGTTTCTCGACATGCCGACTGAACATGAAATTGTCGATGTAAAGATACGTATCGTAGGGTCTTTTATGCATCTGTTTGCACCCGCCCAGAAGTACAGCAAACTCCGTCATATTTGCGACAGCAGCTTCCAGTTTTTTCAGAACGCTTGGTAGCTCATCATGAACAGCCATGGCCCTCGAAGTCGAATCACAAAGGGCTGCACGAAAGCGCTTGAGAGGAGCTGCAAAAGAAGAGGAGCATGAGTTCCTGCTTACGTTGCCGCCGTCGGCTGTGAACTCCTGAAAGGGCTTGTACTTGAAGGCGTCGAGCACGTAGTAGCCTCGGTACATGGCGTCGACAAGCATCTGAAGCTGCACCAGCATCCGTGAGTTGGTGATGCGTCGCCCCTCAGCCTCCTCAATGACAGTATGAACTCTCAGTAGAAGATGCTGAAGACTTTGTAGATTCTCTTCCGGGCATGTCATATCTGAGTGCTTCTTGATTAGGAAGGAGATGAGCCTGCTGAGTAGTTCGCCTGTAATGGCAGATGCAGCAACCTCCATTGAAACCTGGCTTTGTTCGAGGAGAGAAGGCAGTTGCAATTTGCAGTGCGTTCGTAGCCATGAAACTATGTTGGTCTCTTAAACTGGAAACTTGATTTTAGAAATTTGGGAAGATGTTGATTAAAGCATATTTAACTAGGAGCAGGTAGCTGCGTGTAGCACAAATGTGTTTTATACTAGAGGGGAAGACTTGGAATTTGGACTGGATAGCCAGCGATCAACAACAAGGGAAACCAATAAACTCCCCCTTTGACACGTCGCCATTTTCCAAGTTAAGTGCTTATGTCTGTGGTAGTAACCTTGAGGTGCAAGTCTTAATTAGCTGAGAAGTTTGTTCTAACATTCAGTCCACGGAAAACATAAGGCTACATTTGGTTCAGGATCAAGGGATTCATCCAATGGTCCTATATGAAGCGGTATTAAGTTAATCCGATCAACACTATTTAATCCAACTAACACATGATTAGCAAACTCAGAGAGAGAGAGAGTGAGAGAGAGAGAGAGAGTGGAATAACTTTAAATTCTCTTTATACTACCACTACTAGAGAAGTAGGCTTACCAGAGGAGGGATCGGTTGGCGACCCACTTAAGGGCATACCGTTTGGATAAAGTTTGACCGAAAGGTATTTGGTATCCGGGTTGCGGTATATAACTGGCGACCCACCAGGGGCATACATCCGAAACAATATCCAAGCCTCATCAACAACCAACCTTGAACATGCAATGTTGTTTAGTGACCCAACATGAGGTATGGCATGAGACACTTTTAATGGGTCGCGATTCCGGTCATATGCCCTTATTGGGTGTACTGAAGGCAAAATAGGCTTGATTTCAACAACGTATTGTCACTGTTCGTGACTTATTGTCGACAAAGCCTGTTCAGGGGATCGCCCTTTGCTTAAATGGACTTGGGCCTGAACCCAGTAAGGAATATGAAGAGTTTTCGTGCCTTTTAACCAAGCCGAAGTGTCAAGCATCGCTGTTGGGAATCGTGATCACAACCACCGCAGACCCATCATTGTAATGACTCGTCCTGTGTTTAAACGAGTGAACGGGCTTGATCTCTTCATATTATTCACTCATAAAGGGATCGGGGATGGTGCGTGAAATCACATCTAGCCCCAAATCTCTCTTATCTTCCTCCAAGTGTTCATCTCCTGACTCTTGCTGCAATGGCTAATCCTGGTGAGGGAATCGACGCCTGGGAAATCACCGCTGTCGAGCAGGCCGCCGCCGCCCACGCCACCATGGTGGAGATTTGGAAGTAGTGGCAGGAGGTCAACGTGGAACTCTGCGCTCGGAAGGCCATCCGCCTCCTGGTTCACGGGTACCCGCAACTATTCCAGGTGCACATCCCTCTAAAGGACGCATTGGTCGCCTCCATCCTCGGGGAAGGCTGGTTTTAGGATATGTCCTTTCATTTTCGTCTTTTGATCTTTTGCAAGCCAGCAACGTGTGTTAGCTCACTATGTTGTGTTGCAAAATCTTTGGTAATCCGGCCTAAGAGCCATATAATGTAAATGAAAAATCCCTTGGCCTTCTGGGTCTACCTTTATCTCTTGGGCTTTTCTTATTTTGCAATGCTTCTTGAATTCTGACTGGCTTTGTCTTCATCTTAACGACTCAGGTCATCCTAGATTTGACTTCGCAGCTTGATACCTGGCTTCATCTTGTGAAAACAGTAGTCGGCCCATCATGGAGCATATCTTAAGCCGGTTGCGAAGCGTACCAATAGGATAAGGTTTAGAAAATGACTTTGCCTGTACCCATATCCGAGTGATTCGATTTCATGGCAGTCGGGCCAGCATGGAGTGTACCGCGGCTTTTTGTCTATCCAAGCCACGTGCGTTTTAGACCAAGTTATGCCCCAACCCAAAAATGTGCCCCACAGCCTTTAAATCTGGGGCCAGGGAAGGCGAATCGCTCCACCCTGCCCATCTCTCGCAAGCGTCATTCCATCCGCTTTAGCGAACTCCGGCATCGCACGCTCTGCCGCTAGGGTTTCCGTTCAACACGCAATCCGCCGCCGCCAATCCAGATCTACCCATGGCTCCGGCCTCTCCCGCCACCACGAAAGCGCAGATGTAGCAGAAGCAGTTTCTCGTGCATAGAGGAAATAGACGTACACGTCCCGATCACCACCGAGTGCTCGCCTATGCTCGCCGGTGTTCGCCGAGCGCTCGCCGGTGCTCGCAGAGTGCTCGCCGGTGCTCGTTGATCCTCGCCGAGTGCTCGCCGAAGTTCGCCTAGTAGCACGTCCGTGTACGGCCGCGCCTATAGTGGTATCCACACGTACCAAGCAGAAACGCCTCACGAGGTGTGCTAACACCTCGCCGTGCGGCTAGGGTTTCCGGAGAGCAGGAGGGGCGCGCGACGTCTATGCGTGGTGAAGGCCTATGCCTCGTCTTATATAGTAACACTAGTGGGCTTCGGTCCGCTAGGGTTCTATTCCCTACGCAGATCATATCTACGCACAAACCCGTTAAACAGTTTCAACCCATTAAGTATGTGACCCGTTAGGTTTAGTGCAAGTCAGCCGTGGATCTGGAAATCCGTTGAAGACCCGAGCTAGGCGGCTAGAGGGGGGTGAATAGACGCCACAACATTTTTCGACGTTTCTACCAAAAACCCGAACAACTTGACAACTATGTGTACCCTTCACTTGGGTGCATGAGAGCCATGAAATATTTGGGGTTTTGAAAACACAATCCTGGTTGTCAAGTGGTCAAAAAAGCGGAATCAATTCAAATCTTGCTTTAGGATAGGAGATCAAGCCAAATGACCAAAGTGGCTTTCAGAAAAGAAAAAGCAGATTCTTTCAGAACTTGTCCTCTAATGGAGCAGGAGGTTGGTGGCTTTATGGTGCTCTAAAAATTGTGGAAATTTTTCTCCCTATGTATAAATGTGTCGTGAAGCACTCCACCAAAAATCTCCTCAAAACTCCGTACAGAAAAATCATGAAAAATCAAACAACACAAGCTGCTTTCTGAAAAGCAAAAGCAGATTCCTTCGAGTTTGTTTCTAATTGAAGCAGAGAGATGATGGCTTTCTGTTGCTCCACAAATTGTGGGAATTTGTCTCCCTATGCAACCATGAGTCGTGAAGCACTCCACCAAAAATCATCTCAATAATCCATCCACAGAAAAGATGAAAAATCAAACACCAGGAGCAGTTAAGAACTTCGAGCAGAAAGTTTGAGGCTCGGTTTTCACTTCATAGCTCCCAAATGGAGAAACCAGTGAACTTCAAATTTTTACCACAGATGGGTATATGAGTCACGCATATTTTCCAACTTGAATCATCCCAAAATAAATTTTCTATATTTTTCTAAAATTCTTTTACTGACTGTTGCGCGGATGAAAGTTTCTGGACAGATTTGCAACAAGTCAAGAACTTGATCTCTTGCCTCTCATATGGTTGCAAAGAGTGTGGAAAATCATTTTAACAACCTCAAAGCATCATAGATCATGATAAACCAGTAAGAAATCACCAAGACTCATCTCCAAATAAGAGCTCCAAAAAGGAAAATCAAAAGAAAGAAAAACTTGGAGCAAATCAACACAAGATGATCATGAAGATGAAAGATTTCATTGCATAGGAGTTGGGGAATTACAAACCACACTCCATGTGGTCATAAGCACTCTAAGTGCCACCCTTACACACTCAACTCACCCTCTATATTTCTGAAATTTCAGCTCTAAGGGAATGAGGAGGAGGTGCTCCCCTCCACCTCTATTTATAGCCCATGGGTGAGATGCCCTAACACCTAGAGCCCATCTCCACCCTTTATTTGAGGATGAGTGGTGTACAACACACACACTACAAGACACATTCCCGAGAGAGAATATTCTCCACATATTCCTCCGGGAAATATCTTCATGACATCTTGGTCGCCACCACGCTGGGCCCACCGATCGAACCACCCGCCCCAGTTCTGACGCCATGACCTCCAGTGCCTCGGATTCCTCGCCATGGCTAATCTTCTCTAGTGCACCACCTCATGTGACCGCCAAGTCATCGAACCCGGTTGCCTGCACGCCTCCGGACGCACCAGCCTCCAGCTGTCCCCGCAAAGCGTCAGCCACGTACCCGCCGATACCTGCGCCACTGAGATGAACACACACGAAACTAATACACCTTACCTCACCTGCAAGTTTAGTCCATCACAAAATTACCAACACAATAATCCCTTCATGACATTACAATTAGGAAGCCCTAACACACTACATGTCAGCTTAAAAACCACCGGACCACGTCCGATCAGAACTATTACCTAGCCCAAGCTCAGCACAAGTCCGGTTCCAATTCCACGGCAATTTTCACAAATGCACCATTTAACATTCTTCAAAACACTTCAAATTCCATCTTGTCACATATATTCATCATCAAACAGGGGTACCCTCCACATGGGTCTCAACACTTATATTGACAAACCTTTGAAAAAAATTTTGAAGTTTTTGGATTTGTCGAACAAGGCATGTTGGAAATGCCGAATCACGCTTGGAGCAAAAGATAGGAACACATGTGTTCAAAATCCAAAACTTCCCAAGAAATTATCCCCCATTTTTTCAAGAAATGAATGTTGATGTCTTTTTCAATTCTCCCCCTTTTGGCAATATAGACATCACGAAATTTGAGGGAACAAGCACAAGGCATGATGCAAATGCAAATGCAAGTCCTAGGGAGCTTTGAAAATTATCCATTTGAATGTGAAACACATGGCAAAGATGTTCGAAGCAATGCAATTTTAGTTCAGTGCTCACAAGTCCAAGAGATGCTAGTAAATCAATTTTTCATATTGGAAGACGTGGCTTAGAAAATCACAATCAAATGCCGTAGCCTAGCAAGGCATCAAGACGGCTTCGATAGAACACCACATGCAACCAGTTAAAAACAAAGTAGTCACAAATCGACAGCTCAACTAACTAGCATTTTTCAATTTTTTTTTTGTTTTTCTTGCAAACATTTTGTTGAATTTAGACGGGAGAGCCTCTAGCCTCATACCAATGGCTGACGGTGCCCAGCATTACACTGAAGGATTCACTCATCTTGGCTATCCGATGTCCTTCCAAGTTCATGCCTCTTTTGTGCAATGGCAAGCTATCCCGTGAAGGATGACCAGTGAGAGCTCTCAAAAACATGAATTGCATATTTTTGGTTTTTCAATTTACAAGAGTAAGATTTGGCTAACAAAGATTTCACCAAGTTGCAAAGATGACTGAACGAAGACTGCAAGGGCCTCATCAAGCAACAACATTCAGAAAGTGAAAATCTTATGCCACATCGAAGTTTTGGAAAACCAAAAACAATGCCAATTTTTGGATTAGACGCCAATTGAACAAGCTAGCACAAGCTGAAATATGAATAGTCTCGACATCTTGCAAAGCCTAAATTCAAAAGCATAATAGACAAAGCTCCAAAAAGCAAAAGAAGTCTATATGCTAATGCAAAGTTTTCCGAAAACTCCCCCTCAACAAGTGAGTCAACAGTTTCATCCCAAAATAATGTGCAATAAAAACAGCAACAATGAATAAGGAGCCGAAAAACCGAGGAAATGCACCTGGGCAAAACATAAAGAATTAGGCAAGAACAGAAACCACTCAAGCTCATACTCGCTCTCATCTGCCGCCTGCGACTTACAAGGAAAGACAACTCTACACCTCGGTTACCAGAGATACGACACATACCCTGTCTACTCATAGACCTATAAGACTGTGTGGGATCAACCTAGTCAGAGGAGAGAAGGAAGCCTATTACGCATGATAGCAACCTAAGCACAAGATGAAAGGTCCGTGCCACTGCACGCCAGAAGTCTAAGTGAAGAGTACTGACAGCCTACACAATATAACCAAGCCCGAATGCAACCCAAATGCAATGCAGGGAAAAGAGAAAAGAATATATTACATATAATACAAGTAGCCTAAGCTCCCCTGACTATAAGCTAGCCAAGCTCACAACCCCGAGCTCTCCCCTGAGAGCCTCAAACCTAGCCTTGTCCAGTGGCTTGGTGAAGATATCAGCCAACTGACGGTCGGTCTCAACGAACTGCAAGACAATATCACCCTTCTCCACATGGTCTCTAAGAAAGTGATATCTCAGGTCAATGTGCTTTGTCCTAGAATGCTACACTGGGTTTTTGGCAATGTTGATGGCAGAGGTGTTGTCACAGAGAAGTGGTACACTTGCTTGAACTAACCCAAAGTCCTTTAAGGTAGAGCAGAGCCAAACAACCTGACTGCAACATGCAGCAGCGGCAACATACTCAGCCTCAGCAGTGGACTGCGCAACACTCGACTGCTTCCTAGAGGACCAAGAGACAAGAGAAGTGCCAAGGAATTGGCAGGTGCCAGATGTGCTCTTCCTATCTATCCTACAGCCAGCAAAGTCTGCATCTGAGAAGGCTCTGAGAGATAGACAAGAGGCAGCAGAGAACCAGAGGCCAAAGTCTGCAGTCACTCGGAGATAGTGGAAGATCCGCTTCACCGCCTGAAGGTGAGACACTCTAGGTGAGGCCTGAAAGCGGGCACAAAGACACACAGCGAACTGGATGTCCGGCCGGGAGGAGGTGAGATAAAGCAAGGAACCTATCATGCTACGATACTCCTTCTGGTCGACTGGCTCACCATTCTCATCTCAAATTCCGAGCTTATCACCTCTGAGAACTCAGAAACAAGAGCAGAGAAGGAACCACCAAAGATGATGTCATCGACATACACTTGCACCAGAAGAAAATCAGAGCCAACCCTACGGGTAAACAAGGTCTGGTCTACCTTACCCATTAGGAACCCATTGCTCACCAGGTAGGTCTTAAGCCTCTCATACCAGGCCCTGGGTGCTTGTTTTAGCCTATATAGAGCCTTATCAAGCTTATATACATGATTAGGATATCTTGAATTCTCAAACCCAGGAGGTTGCTTCACATACACTTCTTCCTTAATATAGCCATTCAGGAAAGCACTACGGACATCCATTTGATACAGCTTGAACCCATTGGATGCCATAAATGCCGCTAAGATCCTGATGGAATCATGTCTAGCCACAGGAGTATATATGTCTCATCAAAGTCTATTCCATCGATCTGAGTGTAACCTTGAGCAACCAATCTAGCCTTGTTTCTAACCACTACCCCATCCTCACTTTGCTTGTTCTTGAACACCCATTTAGTACCTATTACATTATGTCCTTTAGGGCGTTCAACAAGCTGCCACACTTTGTTCCTCTCAAAATTCTCTAACTCTTCGTGCATCGCATTCACCCAATAAGGATTAGAAAGAGCATGGGTGACGTCCTTCGGTTCAAAGGAAGCAACGAAAGCATCAGATAAGCAAAGGTGAGAAATCCCAGACTTCGATCGGGTTAGCATTCTCTCGCTCAAACCACCGATCATCTGTGCAGGGGGATGGTCTTTCTGGATGTGACGAGGAGCCCTAGAAATGGCCTCTACCTCGGGAGCAGGAGAGGCAGGATTAGAGCCACCGGGTGAATCATATTCTATAGGTGAGAACCTAGAAGCACAAGGTGAGAGCTGAGTAGAAGCTGAAGGTAAGGGGTGATACTAAGGAACAACACTTGAAACTGGAGGCGCCACCGGTGGAGTCAAGTCGAGGTCAGGTTCCGTAGAACCGTCATCTCCAACGACTCCCTCCTCAACAAAGATAGGCTCAAAGGACAAGTCGGATCCTGAGATATCTGGCCTTGCCCTAGGCATAGCCTCATCAAAGGTAACCTCACAAGTCTCTACTACCCTCGCCCAAGACTATCCCAAACGCGGTAATTCACCGAAGTCAGATACCCAAGAAAAATGCCATCGAAGATTGAGATTCAAATTTATCCAAGTTTCGGACTTGAATAAAACACTTGCATCCGAACACTCTGAAATGTGAAACACTTGGCTTACGCCCATATCGAAGTTCGTAGGATATGCGATTTAACTTAGACCTCGAAACACCTGTTTGAAACATAGCAAGTGAGAAACAACCTCGGCCGAAATACCTAGGAGTAGAATATTCATCGAGCATAGTCCTAGCCATCTCTACCAAAGTGCGATTCTTTCTCTCCACAACGCCATTTTGTAGTGTGACGTGCGGAGAAGAAAATTGATGCTCAACACCGAATCGAATGAAGTTTTCAAATTGTGCATTCTTGAACTCGGTGCCATTATGCGAGCAGTTAGCGAAGCGCTCACCGAACTCAGCGAAAGCTTATGAATTAAGGAACGAAAATGGTCAAATGTTTCGTCCTTGTTCACCATGAAATAGACCCAAGAGTATCGAGAATAGTCATCAACAACAACGAGCACATACCACTTGCCACCCACAGACTGCACACGGGAGGGACCAACAGTGTCCATGTGAAGCAATTGCGCAGGTGCATCAGTCATCACTAGGGTGACTGGTGGGTGAGCAGCGGCAACCATCTTCCCATTTTGAGTTTAGGCAAGCCACGAATCAGATCCTGGCTGCTAACTCTGGTCAAGTGATCAAAACCAATGTGACCCAGTCTCCTATGCCAGAAGGAGGTGTCACGGGACTCTGAAGCAATCAAGCAATGAGAAGAGCCAACTGTAGATCGAAAATCAACACGAAAAACTCTCCCAAATCTGTGAATCCCGCAAACAAAACTTCCAGAAGAATCAAGAATGCAACTCTCATTTTGCTTAAAACGAATCTCAAAACCCTCATCAGTCAGCTGAGAAACCGAAAGTAAATTATAGCGAAGCTTGCTGACAAGGGTCACATCCTTAAGTACAACCTGGTCACTAACCTGAATAGAGCCTCGAGCGAGCACACGACCTGACGAAGCATCCCCAAAGGTGATTTTCTCACCCGGGGGCTCACGGACTAAGGAGGAGAACCATTGAGAGTTTCCGGTCATGTGGCGACAACACCCGGAATCGATGATCCACATGTCCCCCTTCCCAGCCCGACGCACCTGAGTCAACGAGTGAAGAAACGTGGCTCAGTATTGGGAAATACCAGTGCATCTTTTGGCACCCAAAACTGAGTCACACGACCGTACTGAACAGACTCTACTCGGACTAGGCCATCCCTTCTAGAAGGGAAACGTCTTGGCGCTGGATTAGGAGCAACCTGTCGGGACCCGAAAATGGAGTCGAGTCCCTGTTGTGTTTTACCCGTTCAAGTCCCTGGATCACGTAGCTTGAACACACAACATACAGCTCTTGGATCACAACCATCAAACGAACAAACTTTATTACATCAAAATAATAGCCAAGATGGCCTTTACATCAGAGTATGCGCCAGCGTGGCATTTATTACAAAAGTTAGGTACGTAGGCCTTACAACAGCGGAAGACTAAAATACAAGTTCAACTTCAAAGGAACCAAACAAGACGATTCCCACAGGCAAGCTGTAGTTAGCGCTCCTAGGTGTCGCATAATCTTCTTCTTGAAACCCGTTGGTGAAACCTTCATCCTCGTCCATCTTCTTGTTAGGGAACATCTTTTTGTGGCAACCTGCTCGTTGGAATGAGCATCCCCGCATGAAAGGCGAGGGTGAGTACGTGAATACTCAACAAGCAAGGCTGACTATATGCAACTAAGACTTACAAAGGAAGGGTAAGGTTATTTTGCATAAAGCCAGCTTTTCAAAGGTTTTTCCTATATTTTAAAATATGAGGAAAAACATGATTTAAAACAAATATTTTGTTTTCAATTTCTTTTCTTTCCTTCAGCCGCAGCCGAAATTTTCCAAGTGGCTAGATCATGGTTCCCCGCCATGAACCTATACCCTCATCACTCACAGTTCCCCGTTGTGAGGAGAATAAAACAAATCTCTTTTGAAAAACATTTTGAAAATCAAAACAAACTTTACCAAAGAGGCAGCTCCCCGTCGTCCGCCCTTAACCTCGGGCAAGGCTATCATGATAGTTGTACACTCTGCAGAGGTTGCGCGCTTTACCCACGAGACAGGAATCATCCCTAAAATAAGGTCCTCCCGACAAGGCTTTCGGCAATCTTCCTCCTAATTGAACCCGCCCAAAGAACTTGACCTTGTGGTACCAGAGGCACCTCACGAATAGCACCACAACAACTGCCTGCGGATTGTACCAGAGGCACCACGCGAATAGTACAACCCAGGACCAGAGCCACGCGAGAATAGTCCTCCCACCTACTGGGCATCGAATTAGGATTCCAAAAGTTACTAAGCCAGGGCCTGCCCATACAGGCACTCAATGGTCGCACTGTAGTACTTAGCTCGACTACCTCAAGGAATCGGTCCTTAGGGAATCAGGGTGGATCTCGCACTGGACCCGATCTCGTGCAACATTGGCCTCAGCATAATGCACACCACCTTGCATCCAGCCACCCCAATCAGGTTTTGCTAAAACTCTTTTATCCCAATAGCTCCCCGCTATTATCTATACCCATTTGCAAATAGGACAACACCGGTTGTCGCTTTTTAAATACACGCATTTCATCGGTATTTTAATTTTAAATAGGAACTAGTCGGGACAAGCGAGTCTAAGCATTTCTAGTATCGCAAAACCTAATTTTCAAGGAGGCTATAATAACAACATATATAATCATGTAGTTTCTAGGGCGACAAGGTTTGGCTATAATACAATTAAATTTATCGGGGTAGCTACTCTAACTAAATACTGGTTTTCTAAGGTCAAATATACATGCATAATTTGTGAATCGCTAATAAATATTTTCAAAACAGTAGGAAGTGAAGTTTCAGCACTTGCCTTGTTCAGTACAGTGGACACACCCCCTCGGTGCGTCGGCGAAACGTTCTTCGTCGCCCGATCCTAACGTACGACGATAACGGTAATAAATTCAACAATGCATGAAATCCAAAATAGATGAATGCAATGCATATGACAATTTTAAAGCAGGTTTATTTCTGGTCAAAATAATTTCTAAAATTAGTTTCACAATTTTTAGACCATTAATGTATTTATTAAACATGCTACAAGTTTAGTTAAACAATAAATCATAGAAAAATTAATATGTATAGTTACAGAAACAAACTTGGTAGTAAAATACTAGATTTTGGCAAGAACCTGGAAAAATTGGTTTCACATTTTTATCAGCTACAGATAATTTTAAACAATTATTTAAAGTCTTAGCCTTTTTCTGAAAAATCACGAAATTGGAAAAACTAGTGGGCCACCCATCTTTGCCTTCTTCAACCTCTGGTTGTGGCACGAGGGGAGGGATCTTGTGAGGCAGCGGCGCTCCGGCAAGGGGCGTGTGACAATGAGCGGTGAGGGTCGGCGGCTGTGGCAGACTTCGCCAATGTGTGTGTGGCGCTGATGCTGAGCATGGACGCATGGGTGGCCTTCAGGCGGCGGTACCTGACACGGCCAGGCGGTCCGTGGCGCTGGGATTAGGGAAAGGGCGGCGGCTTCCGACCGCTCGGGAAAAGCAGCGGTGGCGGAGGCTTGGTGAGACGGCTCGAGGCGGCGGCGCAACAAGTTGGCAGCGGCGGTGGCCATGGGTGGACGGCGGGAGGACCGGCGTGGACAGCTCCGGCCCAATCGATAGAGGGAAAACCTTCTATATGCCATGAGGATGCTTCTGGAGAGGTGAATCAGAATTATACCGCACGGCAGCGACGAATTCGACGCCGGTACCTTCGGGCGGCGCTCCGGACAGCTGGGGCTCCGGCGTCCAATCGGCGGCGTTCCGGTGGTCTTGTCCTACGGTTCAGAGGCAAAATGGATTCACGGAAGGTCAAGGTAGGACATGGTGGCAAGAACTCAGCAAGAAATCTTACCCGCTGCTCCAATCGAAGGAGAGAACAAAAGGAAGAGGGAAGAGCTCGGGTGTGGGGATTTTATAGGGAAGAACAGAGGGAGATGGAGAGGGTTTTGGGCTGATCAATGGTGTTTCAATATGGTCACTAATGAAATAAAAACTGCTACCATTAACAAGTCAAGGTGGCCACTAGAGAAGATGAAAGAGCTTGCTCCTCTTCTCACTTGATGGCTGCGCATGAATAGGGAGACAGAGGTGCTGCGCGATGGAGGAAATAAAGAAAGAGAAAAAGGAGAGAAGGGAGGGAGATGGAGAGGTATCTGGAGAGTTTGCTCTACGCAGGGATGCCCGAACGTGGCGCATTAACGAGTAGAAACCGCCGGGTTAACACCCCTTGATGGCCATTAGGGAAATCGGAGCAATTAGAGGAGAAACTCCTCCACTGTGCATGCATGCAGGAAGAACAGCAGGCCTGCGCAGGGGGTGAAAGAAGATGTTGCTCATGAACAAAGGGAACAAAAGGTGCTGCGCAATGGAGCTGCAAAACGGCTAATTAATGGAATAGAAACTGAGGCATTGCGCCCCTAGGTAACTGAAGAATTGATGTTCGAAGGATTAAGGCTGGGTGGAGGCTTCAATTTACGGTTTCAAGCTTTTCTCCTCCTATTCCATGGTGGCTGCGCAAGGGATGGTGGGAGGAGAGACGAAGAGGTGAGAGAGTGGATGACAAGTGGGTCCCACTTGGATTTGAAGAGGTTTGGTAATTATTTCCATAAGAAAAGGGGCACAATGGGCTTGAAATATTATTTAAAAATATAATTAGGATTTTTCACCAACTTAAAATAATTTAACAATTAATTATATTTAATAAGTAGCACAATTTATATTTTTACCAAATTTTCCAATCAAATGTCATATAAAAATATATTTCTCTTTCTTTCCCAAATAATTTACCAAATAAAATTATTGAAGATAAAATATAGATTTTATTTTTCGAAAGGCATCCATATATTTGTTTGATTTTAGAACTTTTAACAACCGTAACCTAGGGTTGCATAGTTGTAGGAAAATAATCATCAAAACAAATTACTTAAATATGATTTTTAGGGATTCACCCAAAATTTAAATTTTATCCTCACAAATATAGAAGCCTTTGATCATAACTCAAAATTAAATATATTTTATTTTTTTAAAGTAACATACTCATTTTTTAAAAAAAAATATTCACAAATTTTATTTGATGTAATGCGATGCATGATTTTTCATTTTCGAAAAATGAGGATGTTACACAACCGGCCGTTGAGCTGAGGCTGGTGCATCCTGTCTGCGCTTCCTACCCTTCTTGCCATTCCTCCACCATGGAGTTGGCATCTCACATCATGGACGCCACCTCTCAGAACCCACGGGAGGTACGCCCCGAGGACGACGCCGCCACGCCCTGCATCGACAACAGATGAACAATGTAAGACTGTGCTCCAAGTCCTGGCCGTCTAACCACCGGTCTACCCTGAGGAGGAACGAACCTAGGTGCAGGTTTCTTAGGAGGTCCTTGAATTCTAGCCTGCTTTCTACGCTCCTCACGTGCTTCCTTAGCACGATGGAAGCAGTTCTGCTCTGTGTGTCCCATCCTATCGTAGAAGGTGCAAACTACTCCTCTGCCATTTCCAGGGGCAGTAGCGGTAAGAGGAACGCTCTTCGTAGGTGGACTCTGTGGAGCTTTGTTCTAAGACTGAACACACTGTGTGGTAGGACTTTCCCTAACGATCTCTGCGGACCTGAAAACAGTAGTCTCAGGAACCCTATCCCTAAGAACAACTGTCTGCCCGTTCTCATCCCTTCCAAGCACTCTAGGTGGGTGCCTCTTGATGTGCTCTAGCCAATTGTAACCTAGACCTCTACCCGTTGATATCTTGCTTTTGTCAAGTATCAAGTTCAGCTTCCGTTTGCCCCCAACAAACTTCTCAAGAGTGCTCATGAGGTACTCGCACTCCTGATTGGGGACAAAACCCGCAAGAAGAGGAAGAGTCCGAAGAGTCCTGGCTATCAGTTGTACCCTTTCCTAAAGCTTTGCGACACTTCTCACCTAGGATCGTAACTTCCCTCTTGAGAGGCTGACAGAAAAGACACTCAGCATTTTGGGCTTGGGTCATCCTACCCTCAAATCTATCACTCAAATCCTGGTAGATCCTATCCATCTCCCCATCAAGCTCAAGACATCGATCACACACAAAGGCATTAAGAACAATATGATTAAGTTCAGAAATTTTAGCTTGCAAGTTCGAATTCTCAAGCTTCAGCAGTGTGCAATCAAGACATGTAGAATCAAGTGAGTGGAAGCTACAACTCTCATTTGAGTTGACTGGGTCCTTAGGTGGAGCATGATTGCTACAGCCCGCAACTGGACAGACTGGGTCCTTAGATGAGTGTGTGGAGGGATCAGCACAAAGCATGCTAGGGTTCATTAAGCAGACAGACTCTAGATCAGAAGTGACAAGGAACAAATTCTTTCTAGTATCATCTAGTTCTGCTACAAGCTTAACATTGACTTCCCTAAGTTGTTCAATTAAATCAAGCACCTTATCATGAGTTGTACTTAATTCATTGAAATCAGTCATGACCCTATCAAACTCTATCCACCCATCAGAGTCAACAGGCTCGGGAACAATCCTACATTTTTCATTCTCTAGTTGGATAGTGACATTCTTAAAATACATTTTCAATTCATCCAATTCTAGAGTGAGCTTCCCACAATCAGAGCAAGCAGCAGGTTTAACATTTTTTAGTTGAACTTCAAGGGCATTTTTCTTGGCCAAGACCCTAGTGTACTTGTCATGAATTTTAACTAAAGCTTCCATGAGTTTAGAATAGGAGGGACCTTGTTCATCAGTTACCTCATCGTTGTCGGCATGGTAGATGTCTGAGTCGCTGCCGCCGCTATCGCCGTGTGCCATGAAGCACATGCCGGTGTAGTCGACGTCGTTGTTCTCTGCCGGCTCATCCTCACCATCATCCGAGTGTCCATTCTCCATGTCGGAGATGACGACTTCTTCTAGAGCTGCCAACACCTTTTCGACCATGCGGCGTCCCTTCATCAGCTGCTTAGGTGGCTTCTTCTTGTCACCTCCACCACCGGCCTTGATGTTGCGGTTCTTGTTGATGTAGGCGTTCCGTGCCGGCGCGACGTAGTCGTTCCGCTCCTCTCCTCCAAACTTTGGACAATCACGCTTCATGTGGTTGAGACCGCCACAACCGAAACACCTCATGATGCCTCTCCTCCGATCGGCCACCCATTTGTAGGCAAATGAGAACTTTCTGGCCAACAAGGCAAGCTGCTCCTCAGTAATCTTGTCCATCTGATCATTGGACAGCTCACAGAGCGCAGAGAAGGAGAAACCGGCAACATCAGAAGAACCACGACCAGAGGGGTCAGCTATCAAGGCAGTGGATGAGGAACTGGCCTCTTTCGGGAGATGCTCAAGTTCGTGCGTCTTGAGACTAGCATAGAGCGCTTCCAAGGTCAGCGTCGAGAGATCTGCTGCCTGTCGGATTGCAGTCACCTTCACATCCCAGACCTTAAGATCCAAAGCAGAGAGAAAGTGCCTGGCGATCTCCGAATCGGTATATTTGACTTCAACCGAATGGAGATCGGCAAGAATCTTGGTGAAGCGGGAGAAACATGAGTCAAGCGTTTCACCCGGCTTCTGAGTAAATCGATTATACTCTCTTTTGTGTTAGTCCTGTCTCACCACCTTAACCTGAGCCATCCCCTCATGGTAAGCTTGGAGGGTCGTCCAGATTTTGTGGGCTGTGGTGATGTCCGACACCCGCTCGTACTCCCCTCGGCTGAGGCCTTGAATCAGAAAATTTCGAGCTTTTGCATTATGCTCCACATCAGCTTGATTCGCGGCCATCACCTCCGTGGGAAACTCATATGGGTCCTTAATCTTAAGCCAAACATTGTATCCCTGAGCCATCACATATGTCTCCATCCTAGCCTTCCAATAGGAAAAATCGGCTCCGGAGAACACGGGGGGTTTGGTGGAATACTTATCCGCCATAGCTCAAATAGCAATATGGATCGGCTTCAAAAATCGATCAAGATTTGCAAAGAAGCACCAAACCAAAAGCTCTGATACCAGTTGAAGACCAGAGCTAGGCGGCTAGAGGGGGGTGAATAGACGCCACAACATTTTTCGACGTTTCCACCAAAAACCCGAACAACTTGACAACTATGTGTACCCTTCACTTGGGTGCATGAGAGCCATGAAATATTTGGGATTTTAAAAACACAATCCTGGTTGTCAAGTGTTCAAAAGAGAGGAATCAATTCAAATCTTGCTTTAGGAAAGGAGATCAAGCCAAATGACCAAAGTGGCTTTCAGAAAAGCAAAAGCAGATTCTTTCAGAACTTGTCCTCTAATGGAGCAGGAGGTTGGTGGCTTTATGTTGCTCTAAAAATCGTGGGAATTTTTCTCCCTATGTGTAAATGTGTCGTGAAGCACTCCACCAAAAATCTCCTCAAAACTCCTTACATAAAAATCATGAAAAATCAAACAACACAAGCTGCTTTCTGGTAAGCAAAAGCAGATTCTTTAGAGTTTGTTTCTAATTGAAGTAGAGAGATGATGGCTTTCTGTAGCTCCAAAAATTGTGGGACTTTTTCTCCCTATGCAACCATGAGTCTTGAAGCACTCCACCAAAAATCATCTCAAGAATCCATCGACAGAAAAGATGAAAAATCAAACACCAGAGCAGTTAAGAACTTCGAGCAGAAAGTTTGAGGCTCGGTTTTCACTTCATAGCTCCCAAATGGAGAAACCAGTGGACTTCAAATTTTTACCACAGATGGGTATATGAGTCACGCATATTTTCCAACTGGAATAATCCCAAAATAAATCTTCTAGATTTTTCTAAAAATCTTGTACTGACTGTTGCGCGGATGAAAGTTTCTGGACAGATTTGCAACAAGTCAAGAACTTGATCTCTTGCCTCTCATATGGTTGCAAAGAGTATGGAAAATCATATTAGTAACCTCAAGGCATCATAGATCATGATAAACCAGTAAGAAATCACCAAGACTCATCTCCAAATAAGAGCTCCAAAAAGGAAAATCAAAAGAAAGAAAAACTTGGAGCAAATCAACACAAGATGATCATGAAGATGAGAGATTTCATTGCATAGGAGTTGGGGAATTACAAACCACACTCCATGTGGTTACAAGCACTCTAAGTGCCACCCTTACACAGCCAACTCACCCTCTATATTTCTGAAATTTCAGCTCTAAGGGAATGAGGAGGAGGTGCTCCCCTCCACCTCTATTTATAGCCCATGGGTGAGATGCCCTAACACCTAGAGCCCATCTCCACCCTTCATTTGAGGATGAGTGGTGTACAAAACACACACTACAAGACACATTCCCGAGAGAGAATATTCTCCACATATTCCTCCGGGAAATATCTTCGCAAACATCTTGATCGCCACCACGCTGGGCCCACCGATCGTAATCCGGCCGCCACAGAGTTACCGACGCCACAGCCTCCAGCTGCCTCGGATTCCTCGCCATGGCTAAGCTTATCGAGTGCACCACCTCATGTGACCGCCAAGTCATCGAACCCGGTCGTCTGCACGCCTCCGGACGCTTTTGACCTCCAAATTGTCCCATAAGCGTCACTACGTGCTACCGATACCTGCACCACTGAGTTGAACACACACGAAACTAATACACCTTGCCTCACCTGCAAGGTTAGTCCATCACAAAATTACCAACACAATAATCCCTTCATGACATCACAATTAGGAAGCCCTAACACACCACGTGTCAGCTTAAAAACCACCGGACCACGTCCGATCAGAACTATTACCTAGCCCAAGCTCAGCACAAGTCTGGTTCCAATTCCATGGCAATTTCCACAAATGCACCATTTAACATTCTTCAAAACACTTCAAATTCCATCTTGTCACATATATTCATCATCAAACAGGGGTACCCTCCACATGGGTCTCAACATCCGTTTCCAATCCACCAATGAACAGTGGCACCTAACTGTACGTATTGACCTCCGAATGTGTAGAATCAATATTCGGCCGAACCTTCATATATTCACATACCGAGGTAGAAGACCGTACTCACTCACAGTCAGGTAATTTATTTGATTAACTTATTAATTGCACTTCTTTTATAACCTTTTGGAAGGAAGGATGTCGTTTTATCTGTTCCTCGAGTTGATGAGTTTGTTGTTGAGTATGAGGATTGAGAATTTAATTTGTTGATTAGAAAATATGTGGGTGTTTTGCGAGTTATAGTTACGTTTATCGAACTGAAGAAGGTAGACTAGAATTCGAGGAAGGTAGACTAGAATTCGAGGACGAATTCTTTTAAGGGGGGTAGAATGTGATAGCCCATGGGCCTTTGGCCCAGGCCAGCCCACGCAAGGAGTTAATGGCAGGGAGGGGGAGTGGGAACCGACGGGTTCCCAGGGCAAAACTGCCACCGCCGCCGCCCCTTATGCCGCCCCTTGTCCTCCCTGTCATCCCCAGCCGCCGCCCCATCTCCTGCCCTCCCCACCGAGCCGCGCCGGCGCCGCCATTCCGAGCCGCCGCCGCCGTGGTGCCACCGAGCCGCCGCCGTCGTGCTGCCGCCGCGCCGTGGCCATGACGTCGTCCCAAGGCAGTGCTGTCACCGTTGTCGCCTTGCAGCCGCCGTGGTCCTCACCCCGCTGCTGCGCCCGTCGGAGGACAGTGGATAGAGACACGAGGCCGGCTAGAAGAAGGGAACAAAGGTAGAAGGAAGAGGTACAATCGAACTAGGGTTTGATGTTTTTTACCTTTATTTCGAATATGCCATGATTAGGGTTGCACTAGCGGTATTGCTCCAATATTAGATGTGTAATTGGTGGGATTGATGGTGGTGTTTGGTGGAGATAGAGAATTAGTAGATCGATCTAGTATGCAGCGGGTTCGGGCGAGGTTTTCATCTATCTATGATTCGAATCAAGGTTTGGTCCTATGAAAGAAATTGTGCGTCTATGTTCTAGCTTCGTTTTGAGTACATGAACGCTGAAAACGGATAAGCGGTTTGAGAGATATGGCGATTTTAGTATTGCTGTCCAGATTATGAATTTTCAGTTTTCTCGGTATAGGTGTTGGGATAGTAAGAGTCGAGGAGTGTGTGCGTAGGTGCCACTTGGTTTATTCATCATGTCGATCGTGTGGACTTTGCATTGAAGTTCGTCCTTTTCCGTAGGTGGTGGTGGGAGTTCGGCGCTAATTGATCGTGCTGGTTCTCGCGGTTAAAGGCAAGTATATGTTGAACTACTAGTGTTATGTTCTTGACCTTTTTTTGCGAATGAGTATTCTAATGGCTATGTGTTGATTAAATGATATTTTCATATTTATTGTTATGATGGGAGTATGTGATGATTGTTTGAAAGAAGAGCATGTTGCATCATGTGCATATGAGACAGGTCGGTGAGAAAGTCTCTTTTGACTAGTCCGGTGAGGTCGGTGAGAAAGTTAAAAGTGACTAGTCCGGAGTGCTCTAAAGTCCTACTTGGTAGGCACTCCACGGGAGTGGAGTAATTGGTCCCCGGCCTTGAGAGGACGGACAAGGGTGTGCACCGACGGGTGACACTCTAGCTATACCGGTATGAGCTCACAGTACAAACGCATGTGCATTGCATTGCATCGATTGATGGGAGAGTATGTGTGATGGAGTGGTTGATGTATTAGTTGTTCTCTGTTATTGTAATTGTCGAAGAGATCTTGATGCCCTTTTGTTTATACATATACTTTGCTGAGTATTCTCCGATACTCACTCTTGCTTTATTTGATTTTTAGGTGATGTTGAAAGTGACATGCATGGGAGGGTGTAGAACTCTTCAATTTGGCACAAGAGCACTCATAACTTAGTTTAATTGTTGGACTTACTAGATTTAGTTATCTTTATTTCTTAGGTTGATTGGAGAACTATTCATTATTCTTGTCTTGTGGAGATGGATGCTTATTTTGTTTATTGGTTAAATGGTTTGCTCTTTGTTTATTATCTTCGTCGTCGTCGTTAAAGGTAATGGTGGTTTGGTGGTGGGCTTTGCTGAGTTGGACCCGTGAGTGGGTTTAAAGTTTATCGTTGATTTCATATTGATGATGGCATACTGATAATGGGAGTTGCTTGTTTGTTTGGTGTTGATAGTTAATTATATATGTAAATTTGTGAATTGCCTGTTGTGGATGTCCATAAAAACAAAGGAGATGCTGTCGAAATTTGTAATTTTTTTTGTAAAGTTAGTAATACTCAGAGTCCGGTGGGGCTGGGGTGTTACATAACTACCCTGTTACGCTGTAGCGTTTGATGATATCAATGTATACGAGTCAACATGCTAGGCATCCATGACAATCTCAGGTCTATGGACTATATAGGCATACCACTCGAGTCTATATGCTAATAGCGCTATAAGAGATAACAACTCACAGCGTCTCAGAGTAGGTCTGTCCGACTGCCCATGTTCTCCAACATGCGTCTGTACTATTGGTTTGATATCTCTATATCTATGGTATGTGAAAAATTACCATCAACCAATACGTATGCTGATTAATTCATAACCGCTTCTCGTAATGATATGAATCAGGGACCCATTTAGAATAATGTCACTTAACAATGTGTTTTACAATCAAGTTGTACCCAATGGACAAAGTAATGACATTTATTCAGGGAACCGATAAACAACATTGTCATATGTACATGAACAAAGATGTGGTACAATCATCACTATGATTGATCTAGAGCATTTCCCTTTCAATCTTCCACTGCACTAGAGTCAATCGTACAAGTATCAAATACCCATTGCTCTTGTGTATGCCTCATGCTTCGATTGTGGAAGGTGCTTGGTCAACAGATCAGCCACATTTAGAACCGTGTCTAGTTTGCAAACTTTCACATCACCTCTCTCAATGATCTCCCGGATCAAGTGGTATCGCCTGAGTATATGCTAGAATTTTTGGTGAGACCTAGGCTCCTTCGCTTGTGCAATGACACCACTATTGTCACAATAGAGGTCTACTGGACATGATGCACTAGCGACTACGCCCAACTCAGAAATTTTCTGATCCAAACCGCCTCCTTTGCTACTTCAGAAGCTACGATGTACTCGGCCTTCGTCGTGGAATCTGCTATGGTTTCTTGTTTGGAACTCTTTCAGCTCACTGCCCCATCATTGAGACATAATACAAACCCGGATTGCGATCTTAAATCATCTCTGTCAGTTTTGAAGCTGGCGTCGGCGTAACACTTTACGACGAGCTCCTCCTCTCCTCCAAAGACAAAGAACATCTCTTTGGTCCTTCGCAAGTATTGATGGATGTTCTTTACAGCCATCCAATGATCATCACCGGGATTCGATTATTATCTGCTGTTGACACTCATAGCAAATGACACATCTGGGCGCGTACATAACATGGCGTACATGATGTATCCAATAGCCGAAGTATACGGAATCCGACTCATTCTCTCTTGCTCATCAGGTGTCTAAGCACACTGAGTCTTGCTGAGACTTACACCATGTGACAGTGGTAAGAAACCCTTCTTGAAATCATGCATGCTGAACCGTTTCAGCACCTTGTCAATGTACATACTCTGCCTTAATCCAATTAGCCTTTTTGACCTATCTCTATAGATCTTTACGCCTAAGATATAAGCTGCATCTCCCAAGTCTTTCATAAACTCTTTCTCATATAAGCATGTACAACATCTAATATTGGAATATCATTTTCAATCAACAGTATGTCATCTACATATAAGACCAAAAATATCAGTGCGCTCCCACTAGCCTTCTTGTAAATACAAGGCTCTTATTCATTCTTGACGAAGCCAAACTTTTTGACTACTTCATTAAAATGAAGGTTACAACTCCGAGATGCTTGCTTCAGTCCATAAATATATTTCCTAAGCTTGCAAACCTTGCAAGCATTAGTAGGATCGACAAAACTTTCAGGTTGTACCATGTACACGTCCTCGTTTAGATTTCCATTTAGGAAAGCCGTTTTGACATCCATTTGCCGAATCTCATGATCATGATACGCGGCAATTGCTAGCATGATCCGGATAGACCTGATCATGGTGAATGGCGAATAAGTTTCATCATAGTCGACACCATGAATCTACTTGTACCCTTTCGCCACCAATCGTGTCTTAAAAATATGAACATTTTCATTGGCATCTATCTTTTCCTTAAAGATCCATTTGCAATCTATGATTTATACACCATCAAGCAGATCAACCAAGTTTCAAACTTGATTATCATACATGGACTTTATCTCAAATCTCATAGCCTCTAGCCATTTCTTAGAGTTCGGGCCCACCATCGCTTCCTCATATTCCTTGGGCTCGTTATTTTCCAATAATAACACATTGCGTTGCTCCGTCATGAGGAACATAAACCTCTTAGGAGCGCGGCTTGCCATCATAAACCTCCGTGGGGCTGGCACCTCATCAACAGGTTCAAAAACACTTTGCTCATCCTGCTGAGTACTAGCTAGAGCTGAAACTTTTTCTGATGGTCCCCGAATCTCTTCGAGTTGCACCTTGCTCCCACTTGTCCTTTTGAAAAATTATTTCTCCAAAAGGACGCCAGTTCGGGCGACAAACACTTTGCTTTCTTCCCGGTTATAAAAATAATACCCTTCGGCCTCCCTTGGGTACCCCACAAAGAAGCACTTATCCAATTTGGCGTGGAGTTTATCATACGTCATATATTTTACATAAGCCTACCCCAAATTCTAAGAAAAGACAAATTGAACGTTTTTCTTTCCATATCTCATATGGTGCCTTATCAACAGATTTAGATGAAACCCTTTTCAACGTGAACGCAACTGTTTCTATAGCGTGCCCCCAAAATGACAATGGAAGATCTGCTTGACTCATCATAGACCGCACCATGTCCAACAAAGTCTAGTTCCTCCGTTCGGATACCCCGTTCCACTGAGGTGTACCAGGCGGAGTCAATTGCGGAGCAATTCCACAACTCTTTAGATGATCACTAAACTCTTGGCTCAAATATTCACCTCCACGATCTGATCATAAAAATTTAATTTTCTTGCCCAAATGATTTTGTACTTCATTTTAAAACTCCTTAAACTTTTCAAAAGATTCATACTTATGCTTCATTAGAGATATAGCCATATCTATTAAAATCATCGGTGAAAGTAATGAAGTATTGATAACCACCTCTGGCCGTAGAGCTCATTGGTCCACATACATCAGTATGCACGAGGGCCAACAACTCACACATCCTCTTACTCGAACCAATAAAAGGTGCTTTTGTCATCTTGCCAAGTAAATAAGGTTCGCATGTTTCAAAAGATTCCAAATCAAATGAATCGAGAAGATCATCTTTATGGAGATTCTCCATGCGTCTTTTATTTATATGACCTAAGAAACAATGTCATAAATAAGTGAAATCTAAATCATTTGTTTTGAGTCTTTTCGTATTAACATTACTAACAGAAGCATTACCAAAATATAGCACATACAGCCCATTCACCAATGAACGTTACTGTCGACGGTTGGGATATTGACCCAAGTCAACTAAGCTTCTTCAAGAGGGAGATAGGAGACACGCCGAACAAAACAAACAACAACGAACATGGCGACAGGGGTTTTTATCCTGGTTCAGGCCTTTCGAGAGAGATAATAGCCCTACATCCAGACTTTCTTATATCAAAGATGATTACAAGAGGTGGCTCGGTGAGACGAATAAGTCTCGGCGAGATTATGTGTGTACAAACTAAGATCAGGTGTCTATCAGATGCTAAGACGTAAACTCGATGCCCCCTAAACGCCGTAGGGGCTTGGTTTACATAGTGCGGTGCAAACCGACCTACCGAGGGAATATCGGGCTGGGCTAACCACGAGATCGTAACGAACTCGACATGCCAAATATATCCCGAGGCAGATAAGGTATACTCCTAGTCTTGGGGATCACGACTCCTATTCCAATCCGGGAAACCACGTCCGGGTCTTCACGTAGCTGTGCAGAACTCTTGTTCGAGTCGAACTAAAACACGAAGTCTTGGGTGCCACGTAATCATACCGATCAGGAGGCTGTTCGGTACGACGCACATGGGCCTTATAGAACCTTCCAGGGAGCTGGGCCCTGGTAGGCTGTTCGATTGGGCCGTCAGGGAGTGGGCCATGGCAATAGGCCTTGATTTTATCCCGGACGGCTAGCCCCTGAGACTCAAGTGGAAGGACTCACTAGAGTGGGGTCTTCCTCTTGAGACTCAAAGTCAAGAAGAGGAAAACTACGCTGCTATAAAGACATGCAACAAGTGACCGAACTGGTTATAGTTCCACCTAACAGGACTTGTCCGAGATCTAACAAACCCGATCATTGCCGAGCAACTCTGTTGCGTCGAATAGAAAAACGCATCCATCCGAGCAGAGTACCCAGCCCTCAGCGCGGACGCTGGAGAAAAGTAGCCGTTGACAGAATCTCAACGGTAACTTGCGCTGCGCAGTGAAAACAGACGACCGTTTTTACTTAGCCATTGCGGTAAAAACTAGTCGTTTAGTGGCGAAGAACCGCTGCAAGGTTGCTCATTTGGGCCTATAAAAGCACCCAAGCCGCCCGTGGCTAGCCACTTCTGCTCTCACGCCTTCTCTTCCCAAGCCCTAATTCCAACCGCGCTCAGCATCAAAGAGCCATACTCCACCCTCAATCCTGTTCGTCCAGCCCGGTGAACTTCTATGGCCAAGTTCGCAGGCACTAGCATGACCGAGGAGGACCTGAAGGTCTGGGAGGAGGAGGGCCACATCGACGCCGGCAGCTGGAGGCTGCCCGAGGAGGAGGAAACTCCGGAGCCGCTCGAGGGCGAGTTCATCAACTTCGAACAGCGGCGGCTTGGAAAGGTAATCCTCAAAACCGAAACCTTGTCTGCTCGGGCTAAAGCTGCCCAAGGCTTGACTTGGTCTTCTCTCTTTCAGTTCGTCGAGGACGCCATGGAGGACCTCGTGGAGGGTGTCACTGTTGAGCGCAGCGCCATTATAGCGGACTTCCAGGAGCATCTCCGGACGAGGGGACTCGAGGGAGAGCCCTCTGCACCAGCCCAAAGCCGGAGCTGGCTGAAGGCAAAGGTGAGAAAGCTCAAGGTCCAATTGACCGACGAGAGGCAATCCTCCGGGGCTCTCCGTGAAGAGGCCGAGGAGCTTCGCGCGCAGGTCGCGGGGGCGGATGTCGCGGAGGGAAAGCAGGGCCGCACGAAATGGCTTGAGGAACAACTCCACGATGTGTCCCAATGGCGGAGCCTGCTCGCGGCGGAGGTGAAGGACCTCAAGGCCCAGCTAACCGAAGAAAGGCTGACTGCCACGGAGCAGCTCAAGACCGCCGAGCAGCGGGCCAGTCAGAGCGAGGCTCTGTCCGAGGAGCTGCGTGCCAAGACCGAAGAGGTCGAGGCTCTCCGTGCAGAGGCAGCGGAGCGGGCCCGGCTTAGCAAGGAGGAAACCGATCGTCTCCGAGCTGAGGCCAGAGAAGGCTTCAAGGCGCAAGGAGAAGTCCTGCGTCTGAAGATAGAAAACGAGGCACTAAAGGAGCAGCTCGCTTCGAAGTAGAGGTAGGGTTGCACTCCTTGTACCTGTAAACTTTTGACCATGCAATAAAGACTTAACTTTTACACGATGAGACTTACCTTTTCCCTGCAAAAAAGAGCAGCAAAAAGACAAGAACGAACAAGAAACTAAGAGCGGAGGCACACACGGTAGCTAGAAAGTTTTAAGGAAAACGGTAGAGAACGCTTAGCCTAACTCCGGCCCCGTTGTGCGGTTGCTCGAAAACCTGAGTTTGCGAACTCGAACAGGTGCACAAGAGAAAGAGCGACACCCTAGCCCCCGGTACGGACGATGCTTGAAGTCCTAAGTTTGCGAAATCAAGCACGTGCGTAGATAGATAGAGCGACACCCGTATCCTGATCGACTCGTTCCGTGAACTGCTCGTCGACGTAAGTTAGGCTATCCATGGTTTAGCCGAACAAGGAAAGTGCCTCTGTCGCGGGGGGCTTACAAGATTAGGCTTTGCCAAGTGGTTGTGCCGTGAACGGTAAGTGCCTCTGCCGCGGAGGGCATACGAGAGCAGACTTAGCCGCGAGACAAAAAACGGTTTTTACGCAAGCTTGAGTTTAGGAACTTGTTGAAACTAGACACGGGCAGGGAAACCCTGGAGATCGCGGAGCCAAGTGTTCGCAAGACCGGGCAGCCATCAAGTGTTATCAGAGAGAAGGGGTAGTCTGAAAAGACAAGAAGTGAAAAGGGCCGCAGAGGGCCACGAGAATTCACTGTTTATTGGATTGAACTTTACATGGCAGCCCGAGAGACTTGGACGAACAAAGGCGCGAAGTTTGACAAAAAGCGCGAAGCTAAGCAAACACACGAAAGACCTACACAAAGAACTTACGGTGGTCGATGTTCCAAGTCTTTGGTCGACTCTCTCCGTCCTCCATTGCCGGCGAACGGCCCCGGCGGCGTAAGAAACGACCGTATATGGGCCCTCCCAGCGGGAGTTAGCTTGTTGGCATTGGACAGGTTCTCGACCTTGCCTTGAGCGAGGTTGCCTGCCTTCAAAGCCCTTGGTCGAACTGACTTGGCAGCGTGCCGGCGAAGAGCTTGTTGGTAGCGCGCCATTCTGACTTGTACCCGTTCGCGTGTGCCTTCGAGGAGATCGAGATCGAGTAAGCTCTCTTGCTCGTCGTCAACCAAGTTGACCGAGCTCGTGCGAGGCGAGCCGAGTACTACTTCGGCGGGCAAAATGGCTTCAGCACCGTAGACCAATTGGAAAGGAGTTTCCCCGGTTGCCTGGCTGGCCGTAGTGCGAACTGCCCAGAGGACGGAAGGAACTTCGTCAACCCAAGCCTTGTTGTGCTCGCGGAGTGCCGCGAACACGCGCCGCTTGATACCCTGGATGATCTGTCCGTTAGCTCGCTCGAGTGCTCCATTGCTCTGTGGATGTGCCACAGAGGCGAAACAGACCTTGGTGCCCAGCTGTTCGCAGTATTCCTGGAATAGCTCGCTTCTGAACTGGGTACCATTGTCCGTGATCAGCTTGTGGGGAATCCCAAAGCGAGTGACCACGTTGCTCTTGAAGAAGCGCACGGCCGTTTTGGCGTGAAGAAATGACACAGGCTCCGCCTCAATCCACTTTGTAAAAGTGTCGATGGCGACGAGCAAGTGTGTGTAGCCCTTGTACCCCTTGGGGAATGGGCCGAGCAGATCCAGACCCCATGTGGAGAAAGGCCATGATGGGAGGATCGTTTGGAGCTCTTGGGCGGGCTTATGGGCCTTCCGGGCGTGAAATTTGCAAGCTTTGCACTTAGTCACGATATTCCGGACATCTTGTAACGCTGTTGGCCAGTAATAGCCCATGCGAAACGCTTTGCCGACCAAAGTCCTGAAGGAGGCGTGGTTGCCGCAGGCACCCTCGTGTATGTCCCTAAGAAGGAACACACCCTCCTGTTGAGAGATGCACTTGGAGAGGACTCCCAGAGCACCTTGACGGTAAAGGATGCCTTCCACAAGCTTGTATGGACCAGCACGCCTTATAAGTCGGGAACGCTTGGCTTCATCTTCGGGCAGGGTCCCATCTGCAAGGTACCGGACAAATGGCGTTGTCGATCCATGGCACTGCTTTCGATGACGGAGACAGCACCACATCTCTGTTGCCTCGTCAGGAGACGTGATAGAGGGCTTGTAAAGGTGTTCGACGAGCACCTGCGAAAGCGAGTTAGCGTGAGGATCCATACTTGGACAGTTGGTCGGCCAAGAAGTTGTCCTTCCTGGGCACGAAGAGCACCTCGAAAAATCAAAAGTGCCGCTCCAACTTCCTCACTTCAACAAGGTATCGCGCCATTGAGTCATCGCAGCACTGATACTCCTTGTTTACCTGATTGATGACTAGCTGTGAATCTCCCTTCACAGACAGCCGTTGGACGCCGAGCGACTTGCACGCTCTTAGTCCCACGAGGAGGGCCTCGTACTCCGCGGCGTTGTTAGTCGCCGCAAAGTGTAGTTGGATAGAATACTGGAGTTGCTCTCCTTGAGGGGAGATGAGAACAAAACCAGCCCCCGAGTTTCCAGTGCGCGAGCCATCGAAAAATATGGTCCAAGGGGGTGCATCAGATTGCTCGGGAGCTTCCTGGGATTTGGGCGGGCAGGTCCATTCAGCGACAAAGTCAGCCAAGACTTGGGACTTAATAGCAGTTCGAGCAGCAAACAGAATGTCAAATTCTGGCAGTTCCATTGCCCATTTAGCTATACGTCCGCCTGCGTCCTTGTTCCTTAGGATTTCTCTAAGAGGGAACTTGGTGGGACCCGAGATTTGATCGCTGGAAGTAGTGCGAAGCTTCACGGAGGACATGAGCAAGGCGTGAGCAACCACGGACCTCGTGGTAACGCTCCTTTGACCAGTGAAGCACCTCGCTCACGTAATAGATTGGCCGCTGTATGCCTTCCCTTTCCACAGTCAAGACCGCGCTCACCGCTTGCGGCATGCAGCCAAGGTACAACAAAAGCTGCTCGCCGTGGCGCAGGGTAGTCAAGACAGGTGGGTTGGACAGGTATTGCTTTAGATTTTGCGCAGGGCCTTAAAGAAGGGCAGCGTTATACTGACGGAAATAAACACGCTCAATCTGACCATCCGTCCGGTGAGGCTCTGAACTTCATTGACGGTAGTTGGAGCCTGCATGTTTTCAATGGCCTCGATTTTTTCGTGGTTAGCAGAGATTCCTTGCGAACCAATTACATAACCGAGCAACATTCCAGATCGAACACTAAAGGTACACTTCTCTGGATTTAATTTTATTCGATGCCTGTTGAGATTTTGGAAAGTCTCAGCCAAGTCTTTTACATGATCTGGAGCATACTTGGTCTTTACAACTATGTCGTCGACATAGACCTCCAGGTTTTTTCCGCGCTGTTCTGGGAAAGTCTTCTCCATTAAGCACTGGAACGTGGCACCAGCATTGCGCAGACCGAAAAACATGGTCGTATAGCAGAAAGTGCCGAAGGGGGTGATGAAGGCAGTCTTCTCTTCATCCTCAGGGGAGATGCTTATTTGGTGATAACCGGAGTAAGCATCCAAAAAACTCAGGAGCTAGGCATCCGCATGATCGCGTCGACCAATTTGGTCTATGCGAGGCGCGGAAAATTATCCTTAGGACAAGCGGCATTCAGATCGTGTGATCGACACATCCTCCACTTGCCTCCTTTCTTCTTTACAATGGCGGGGTTGGCGACCACTCGGTGTGATCAACCTTGCGGATGAAACCAAAGCGGCGGCGGCTTGCGAGGCGATCCTTGATGATCCCCGCTGAAGTCCAGCGATGAAGCTTCTAGCGAGCAGGCTTTTGTCGGTCAGACGACGGTTTGTGCTCGATAACCTTCCTTGGGACTCGGGCATGTCGAGGCGGTTCCGGGCAAACACGTCTGCATTAGCTCGGAGGAAGGCAATGAGCTCGCTTTCCTATTTGGGGTCAGTTGGCCCCAAATGAACTATCTTGGAAGAGTCATCCAAAGACGGTGGAACCTCCTTGGCCTCTCCTCCTGGTGGAGGAAACCCTAGGCGTCTGAGACTTGAGTGCGGAAGCGTCGAGACCACGTGGCGGAAGCTGGTCGACCAGGGCAAGGGACTGCTCGTCGCAATCCAGAGCAGCTTTGTAGTTGCCCTTGACCGTGATCACACCGTTAGGACCCGGTATCTTCACGCAGTGGTAAACGTGGTGGGACACGGACATGAACTTGCCAAGAGATGGCCGGCCCAAGATCGCGTTGTAGGCGGATGGGAAGTCGACCACGTCAAACGTGATCAACTCTGTCCGAAAGTTGCTTGGACTGCCGAAGGTAACAGGCAGAACAATCTGACCCAACGGCCGAACAGCTTCACCCGGGACAATGCCGTAGAAAGGCATAGCGACCTCTTTAAGTTTGGAGCGAGGAATCTGCATCTCGTCCAAGACCTTAGCAGAAAGCAAGTCCAAAGCGCTCCCGCCGTCGATCAAAACGCGGCCAACTCTAGCGTTGCTGATGGTCGGAGCGACCACCAGTGGGAGCCGCTAAGGCTTGGTCATCCCAGTGGGGCAATCCTCCTAAGAGAAGGAGATGGGAACCTCGGTCCACTTCATCGATTCGGGCTGTGGTTTGCCCTTCTCAACATTGTGGACCTCTCGGGCAGCTTCCTTGAGGCTGCGTCGAGAGGTATAAGCCGAGGAACCGCCGAAGATGACGGCGATATGGTTCACGGGCTCTTGATACTCATCGTCGTCCCGATCACCATCATCGGTTTGGCGCTTGGCCTTACCGGCGTCACCTTTTTCGGGCAGGGTGGGCATTGGGCCCATGCCGTTGTAGAAATCCTCGAGCTTTGCAGCCCAGGTCCTGCAGTGGCGTGTATCATGCCCGTAGTTTTGGTGGAACTTGCAATATCGGTCACTCGGACCTTTCTTGCCTTGGTTGCCTCCCTGGGCGGGCTTCTTGCCCTTATAGTTATTGTTGGGCTTTTTCTGCCCATCCTTGGGAGGAGGTGTGCGATCTATACCGGCGACGGTGTTGTTGGCATCACCCTTTTTTTTCTTCTGGGACTTTTTATCACCAGGATTGTTGTTGCTCTTCATCTTTTCCTCCACACCAGGTTGGGCGGGCAGCTCGCCCTTGTCGAACGCCTTCTTGTACTGAACGCGCTCTGTCGCGTTGGCATAGCGATCAGCCGCTTTGAACAGGTCGTTGGCAGTCCAGGTCTCATTGATTTCGAGATCCTGGATGAGCCGCTCATCGCGGACTCCGTTTTTAACGGCGCGGACAACAGATTCGTCCGAGATGTTCGGGATCGTGTTGCGAATCTTGATAAAACGCTTCACGAAGTTGAGGAGGGTCTCCCCGTTCATCTGGATCATCTGATGCAGATCATCCTCCTTGCCCAGACGCACGTAACAGATCTGGAAGTTGGCAATCAGAGCGTCACAAAGCTGGTTCCAAGAGCTGATGGAACCCTCTTGTTGATTGAACAGCCACGTCCGTGCAGCGCCCTCTAGGACAGTCGGGAGGTAATTAGCCATGACAAGCTCGTCACCCCCGGCCGCCATGATGGCCGTTGCGTAGATGGAAAAGAACTCTTCTGGGTTCTGTGTCCCATTGTACCTCTCCATGTGTCCGGGCTTGAACTTTGAGGGCCACCGGATAAAGCGAAGCTCGTCAGAAAAGGCTCTGCAGCCCAAGGCATAAGACCGACCACCTTCCCCAGCAGAACCTAGCCTTGAAAAGACGTTGGTCCTATTGGTCGGGGGAACTCTAGCTGAGTGGGAGGTTTCCGCTTGGAGGAACTCTCTCCGTGATAAGCCCCCGCGCTCCTTCCTCGTGGTTGCGACAACGCGCTCCTCGCGAGGGGATCGTCTGTGATTATCGCGTGCACGCTTGCTCCTGTGGTCGCGATGACCATGGGGACTTGGCGAGCGGCGGCGACCACGGGCAGCTTGCTCGTGGACAGTGATCCTTCGATGGTGACGGCGGTCACGCGACCGATCGGATCGCTCATTGTCGAATCCACCGGACGAGCTTATCGTATTTGCCAGATGAGGCCTCACCTATAGACTTAAGGCCCTCGGCCAATTTCTCTAGGTGAGTAGCCACAACATCGCCCACAAGGACGAGATTGTCCTGGTGAGCAGATCTGATTATGGTCACCAGGGCCTGGAGCCGTTCCCGGCTCTGCTCAATTGGTCCTGGGATCCCTGATGTATCCGCGTCTTGCCGATTGAGGTGAGCACGCAGGATTCCGCCCGGCGGTGAACTTCTGCCGGGGTCTTGGCGAAGTGCGCGAGGCGGAGCAGCGTCGGCGGCGCTGCGTTGATCGCGGATCTGCGCCAAAGTTTGGTTGATGGATTAAATCGAAAGTGCGGCGAACAACATCTTCTCGCGGCGTTATGCGACTCCATCTTGGTGCCAGCGAAATTGACCCGCTCGATCTCTTGACGCCGTGACCGCGCCGGATCCCCGGAGGTTCTGCACGGCCATGTTGGCCTTGCGCGGTGGCGTGCGTTTGTGCGCTAGGCGGTGTCATCAACGTGTCGCCACGGGAGGAATCAACCGACATTGCCTTGGAATCCGATAGATCTAAACCAACGTAAAGATCGTCGGTTCCGTGTCGTCGTTGATGACGGAGTCGACCGAGACCACCTCCGGGCGTATCCGTAAGGCTCGTCTCGAATCTGAGACATCGATCTAGGTCGATAAGATCGATTCGGTGGCGAGGGAAAAGACATCCCGCCTTCCGAGTCGTAGTCCTCGTGGAAAATCTCCGATCGGCGATGGAGTTCGACATGCTCGTCTGCGTATCCCCACGGACGGCGCCAAGCGCCGACGGTTGGGATATTGACCCAAGTCAACTAAGGTTCTTCAAGAGGAGATAGGAGACACGCCGAACAAAACGAACAACAACGAGCAGGAGGCGGGGGTTTTATCCTGGTTCAGGCCTCTCGAGAGAGATAATAGCCCTACGTCCAGCCTTTCTTATATCAAAGATGATTATAAGAGGTGGCTCGGTGAGACGAACAAGTCTCGGTGAGATTATGTGTGTACAAACGAAGATCAGGTGTCTATCAGATGCTAAGACGTAAACTCGATGCCCCCTAAATGCTGTAGGGGCTTGGTTTATATAGTGCGGTGCAAACCGACCTACCGAGGGAATATCGGGTCGGACTAACCACGAGATCGTAATGAACTCGACATGCCAAATATATCCCGAGGCAGATAAGGTATACTCCTAGTCTTGGGGATCACGACTCCTATTCCAATCTGGGAAACCACGTCCGGGTCTTCACGTAGCCGTGCAGAACTCTTGTTCAAGTCGGACTCAAACACGAAGTCTTGGGCGCCACGTAATCATACCGATCAGGAGGCTGTTCGGTACGACGCACATGGGCCTTATAGAGCCTTCCAGGGAGCTAGGCCCTGGTAGGCTGTTCGATTGGGCCGTCAGGGAGTGGTCCATGGCAATGGGCCGTGATTTTATCCCCGACAGTTACCATAGAGCAAACCATTAAAATAAATTAAACAACGCTTGTTCTTTATTACAAAGTCATAATCATCTTCTTTCAAATATGAAGAAGAAATAATGTTCTTACTCAAGGCAGGAATGTAATAACAATTATTTAATTCCATGACTAAACCAGAAGGTAACGACAAGGGATAGACGCCGACAGCCTTCGTAGCAATCTTTGCTCCATTGCTGACGTGAATTTCCAACTCGCCTCTCTTGCAATCTCTAGTTCTTCTTAGCCCCTGCAACGATTTGTGAGTGTGAATCATTGCACCAGTATCAAATACCTAAAATTCAGTAGGACAAGTTGTAAGATTAACTTTTAAAACATTAATACCTGAATTAGAAGGTGGAACCTTTCCATTCTTATTATCTTCCAGGAACTTTGAACAGTTCCTCTTCCAATGCCCATTTCCTTTACAGTAGTGGCACTTGTCAGAAGAAGTAGGGCCATTCCTTTTGGTCTTGCCATCAGATTTAGGTTTAGGGTCTTGGATCATATCCTCACCCTTACCTTTGGCACCACGCTTCCTCTTCTTACCCCCTTCCTTTTGAACCACCATCACATGTTTATTACTTTTCTTAATTCTCTCCTCAGCTGTCTTTAACATTCCATACAATTCAGCCATACTTTTCTCTATGACATTCGTATGAAAGTTCATGATGAATGGCTAAAAGCTTGTAGAAAACGATTGGAGAGTCATATCATTAGCGAGCTCTTTGCTTAGAGGAAAACCCAGTTTCTCTAAGTTCTTAATGTAACCAATCATCTTGATCACATGAGGGCTCACCAGATTACCTTCAACCAGCTTGCACGCAAACAAAGCTTTGGAGATCGAGTATCTCTCGGCTCTTGCTTGGTTCTCAAACATGCTGTGGAGACCCACGATCATATTATAGGCATGCGCTTCCTCATATTACTTCTGAAACTCAGAGTTCATAGTAGCAAGCATGAGACAGCTAACATCAAGCGAATCATTGCAATGCTTATCATAAGTCCTGCGATCAGCGGCATTAGCATCATCCTCAGGTTCTTCAGGACAGGGATCCTCTCGAATATACTCCTTTTTCTCTTGCTTGAGAACAATTCTCAAGTTTCGATACCAATCAACAAAATTCGTTCTGGAGAGTTTCTCTCTTTCAGAATGGATCGCAAAATTAAACCATTGTTTGTAACAACAGACGACATCTACAACAGAAATAAATAAGCAAAGTTTAAGCACTAAATTCATGTTAATCTTCTATTAAACAAAATTTAACAAAAGATACTCCAACTATGATCACTTTTCCTCTTGCGATCTCCGTCAGACAAGATCCATGGTCACCGCATTTCGGATAATGATTTGTTAATACCACTTGAACCCGCGGCATATGTAAAAAACACATTGCCAATCACATCGTATGTGACTCTTGCTTGTTAGGATGGCATCATATGCCCCGGCTCCCAACCCTGATACCCCGAAGTCTCAAATCCTATTTGGAGCTCCATTAAGAAAACCAACACTGTGTGTGTGGATGCATGGGTTAGGCTACGCCCACCCTATTGTACAAGGTAGAAGACGGCGTTCTTGAATTATCAAGATCTAACCCGCCAACATACAAGACAATAGGTGTAGCTATTGGTAAAAGGGCATCTGCTCTTATTTTTTTTGAGGGAAACTATTTAGTTAGGTTAACATATTCACCACATATGACGTGAAAGAATAGCCAAGCAAGGTAAATCAACACAGATAATCATATTAAACTGTGAACTAGTATGGCCCCATAACACGGTGATCTCCATATCCACGACTATCCTTGTCTACCAAGCCACCTAGGGTTGAATCCACCAAGATGTTGCACTACACTACTACATCTAGCAGCTAGTGACAAAATCATCGGTATATTGTACATGGCAACATAAATACAATTGAATTTCAGTGCCACCAAAACATGACACACAAACATATTCTTGAACTAGTCCTTGAAAAGCGCTTGAATAAAGGCCCTAACCAACCCAATCATCATGCTATGGTAGTGTTTTGAGCATGTACTGCAAAATCACAAGAACTAGAGATTGTAAGCATAGGAGTAGGAGCATTCTACCACCACCAACATAAGGATACGATTTCTATGAAAATTTTGATTTTAGGGTACCTTTGTCTTGCAAGTAACTATTGCGACATCTTGACAATATCCATGTCACTTTGAAGTTTCTAAACTGCAGTCAATCAAAAATCAATAATCACTTATTGCAAATTAATTGTTTGACAAGGCTAGTAACAATAACCTGGAGATATTGAGATATACAAAATACACTCAGCTCATTCGTTTGGAAATTAACAAGGGGCATGAAACATTCAGACATATACGTCACAGATGTTTGTAAAAATACTATATGAATGCAAGATATTTATCCCACATACTAAGAAAAATTTAGACACACAACGCATACATGTGTAGAACAAAAGAAATTCAAATATGCAACCAATCAACCACTAAGGTTAGGCTATGAGATATTTGTATAGTTACTAACTAAAAAACACTTAAACCATATAAGTATTTTTTTCAGCAACATTAACCATGAAACCTATTATGCTAGATATTTACCAACTAGACTTTAAATCTTTTTTAGGTACTTAAAAAATAGTGAGACTTGATTTGAGCACATCCCAGTACCATGAACTTACTCGGTCTTTTTGTTGGTCTTCAGTTCAATTAGGTGCTGCCGAAGAAGATTAATCTGATTTGCTTTTATAACATGCAAAAAGCATACATTCAAAAATAATTAAACTGTAACATAAGGTTCAACAGTTTGATCATCGAACCAAGTTCCAAATTGGCAATAAAATTCATCTAGAATATCAACATACAAGCATCGTTGAAACCAATATCAGATCAAAGCATATACGCAAACATAGTAGCAGGAATTACATGTTTCCCCTCGACAAACCAAACATGAAACGATGCATTGGGGACTCGGGGCCTCAGTTCAACAAAGCATAGCACTTAGCATCACTTCAACAAAGCAAGATGGATTCAGCAAAGCATACAACATTAGTACATTACTAATCGAAATATCAGCACATTAAAGATGTAACGAAGTAAAACTTCTAGAATCTACATTATGTAAGCATATGTACCGTTAAAAGTATTGAACTGTTTGTTAACAGATAAGAGGAATAATATTTCTTTTTTTTAGAAGGGGGCAAGACCCATATTTCCATTGCACAAGGACAATAGAAACAATGTCTGCAAGGTGGTACGACGCAAGTAGGCTTAAAGCACATGTAGATGCATTATCTACTATTCAATGAAATATGGATCAGGCTAAATAGTATTTCATGGACCATGATGTCCAAAGTAGTAAAATCGACTGAGCTAAAATCATTGATCAGATCAAAGCTAATTGAACGGGAACAAAGCTAGCTAGTTGTATGTGATCAGTTACCATACTTACCTGGGGCTAAGTCCATCTATACAGGTATGTCCGAGACCGATGACTGCCTCTGCCTGAAATGCTCTGCTCGCCCCAGGGTTGAGGTGTTCAGAAACCCGAAATGGCTTTCCTCGCAAATTGCATTTCGTTTTCATAACCTTGCATGATCTAGCTGCGGTTTAGCCACTATCATTTGTTTATGGCAAAATGATCTAAGCAACTTTAGGCATCAAGAGCTAGGACATGCAATTGAACCGACCAATTGAAAAACAAGAGCAACTTCGGGCATGCAATTGAACCGACCAACTAGGAATGCATATGTTCTAAGCAACCGGGCATATCCCACTTGAATTGACCAGTAGATCTAGGGAAATTTCCACGGACCAATCAAGCTTCGGGCATGCAATTGAGCAAGGCACACTAGCCACGAACTCGGGCATGCAATTGAACAAGGACCAGTACAATCTAGAAAAACAAGAGAAATTTCCACTGAAATCTACCTTTCATGTAGTTTAGGTAAAAAGAAATATCTGATCAGTAGCTTCAACCCAGCTGCCGCCTCGCCATCCCGTCGCCAGATCAAAGCCGGAGGAGAGGAGCGGGGCCGGCCGTCACCCTCATCACCGCCTCTCCGAACCCCCCACCCCAGACCTCACCGTTCCCGAACCTGAAATTAGAATTGAGCTTTTGGTCGGCGATCGGGGGCCGCAAGGGACGGAGGGCGTGGTCCGGAGAGAGCCGAGGCCGGAGGCGCCATGATGGCAGTGCCCGCTGGCAGTGTGGCCGGAGCCGGAGTTTGCAGACGGTGGGGATGGGGTGGACAATGTTTTTTTTGGTAAAATTGGTTCTATACCATCGAAAGATCCATAGTTTTGATTTATACCACCGAAAGAACCTGGTTCACTTTAATACCATCCAAAGCTTCTTTTGTTTCTTTTTTTTACCACTCCGTCGGCCTCCCGTTAGCGTCCACGCCGCTGCTTGATCTGCTGCAGCAGCTGGGCCGCGCTCCGGCGGTCGTCCGTCGCCACCGCCTGCGCGCAGTGGAGCAGCAGGGTGTGCAGGTCCACCGTCTGCGCGTCGGTCGCCCGCTGCCGCCGCAGCCGCCGCACCTTCCTCCCGCTCCTCTTCTCCGTCTCCGCGTTGACGGCGATGCCCAGGTCTTGCTCCTGCACCCCCTTCATGCAGATTTTTTGGTCGCCAAGCATCATTTCGTCGAACAGCGCGCGGGCCCCGTCCACCTCCGTCTCTGGCTCTGGCGCCATCAATTTCCTGGCCCTCCCGTCCTCCGCCTCCGGAGCCATCAATTTCCTGCGCGGCGGCTTGATCATCGGGAGGCTGGTGTCCGTGGGCAAGAACTTGCTGGCCTCCTCCATGCCCCTGAGGAACGCCGAGTTGAGCATGGCGATGTCATCGCCGGGGAAGAAGCCCTGGAGGAAATTAGAGCCAGCGCGCGGCGTGGCCAAGGGAAAAGCAGCAATCTTGCCGATCTCCTCCTCCGCCTGGCCATCGAAGAATGCCAAGCTCTGGATGTTCGTGTCGCCGCCGTCGTGGCCGGCCGGAACATCGGCAACCACGGCGTCGGTACTGGACGGGGAGTGGAGTGGCTGGGAGGAGACTGGGGAGGGAGAGGACGGCGAGATGGTGGCGGCGTTGGCGTCGTCAGAGGAGGTGGCGGTGGTGTTGCTGTCGGAGGAGGAGGAGGAGAGGATCTGGGCGAAGGGAGAAGACACGGCGTCGGGAGATGTAGGGGATGACACTAACGGGAGGCCGACGGAGTGGTAAAAAAAGAAACAAAAGGAGCTTTGGATGGTATTAAAGTGAACCAAATTCTTTTGGTGGTATAAACCAAAACTATAGATCTTTCGATGGTATAGAACCAATTTTGCCATGTTTTTTCCCGCTTGTATCGTCCGCCAAAAGCTCAATTCTAATTTCAGGTTCGCGCGTTCTCATTCACATGTGTAGCGACCAGACGACCGCCCTAATTATTGTCTCACACCGATGCACCTTTGTCTTTATAGCTCTTAACTTATAACGACAGTCTGCCTATCGGCAACAAATGTTATACCGACAGACCATCTGTCCGTATGTTTTACCGACAGACAGTTTGACTCCTATGAAAATTTTTAACAACACGCTGTCCGTCGCTAAAAATGGTCTGTGGTATAGTGGGTGTAGCGTTTTGTGATACCAAAGTATACGAGTCAACATGCTGGGCATCCATAACAATCTCAGGTCTAAGGACCATATAGGAGTACCACTCGAGACTATACGCTAATTGCATTATAAGAGATAACAACTCACAGCTTCTCGGAGTAGAGTCTATCCAACTGCCCATGTTCTTCAACATGCGTCCATACTATTGGTTTGAAACATTACCATCAACCAATACGTATATTGATCAAATCATAACCGCTCATCGTAATGATATGGATCAGATACCCGTTTAGAATAATGTCACTTAACAATGTGTTTCACAATTAAGTCGTATCCAATGGACAAAGTTATGACATTTATTTAGGGAACCGATAAATAACGTTATCATATATACATGAATAAAGACGTGGTGCAATCATCACTATGATTGATCAAGGGCATATCCCTTCATTCCCTGTGGTTCTTCCCTCCTGGTCCTCTCTTCCCGCTGAGAGGGAAAGTGGCCAGGTTAAGGAGCTTCTCCCACTTCTTAAGATTTTAAGAAGAAGGGACTGACCGGTGTCGGGATTATAGCAAACTACAATTTCCGCCGTGTCCAACCCCTGAAGGAACGTGTCCAACTAGCCTCTGAGTACTTGGGGCACCAAGACTGCACTCGGGAAGGAGAAGAGAAACTTCCCGAGAAAGCCCTGATCGCCCGGATCACAAATCTCTTCGCTCCGGGTGCTATTATCAGCAACGCCGGCTGCCCAGACCCTTTCATGGTATCGAATCCGCCTCCAACAGTAAAAACTTCCTTTCTCTTTTCATAGCATCGCAGAACACTAAAATTCAAATTCATATATGTGAGAGATGAGAAAAATACTAAACTGAACAACACTAGACTGTAATTGGACGTTGTGGCTGTGGCAAAAATGAGATGGAATTGGACTTCGCGTCAAGATGCAAAACTCAAACTAGATTGTAACATACTCTAAACCAGCAACACGACGATGAAAATAGATAAAAATTCAACAATATGAAGGTGAAAACGAAATTGTGAAAGGCACATAGTGGCTTGAACGGTAGACGTGACAACATACACAATTTTTCATATAGGAAAATTTTCTAGACTCTAGTAATGCAATGCAATGATATCTGACGGACAACTGAGCTCTGATACCACTTGATGTGAAAGGGTATCTATTCTTTAGGTATGAGTAAGTCAATTGCTAGAGAACTCGACGTAGACAATCCGACTTCTCATCGGAACAAACCTGAATCTAGTAATCGCTACACCACTACTAGGTTCGTTTCCAACCGTGCCAAGACGCGGTTGACCTAGACACAAAGGTCTATCCATGCATGCGAATTGAGAACACAAACAAGAATACAATAGATGTAATCTGAAAATTATTGATTATCGATAATGTTCAAGTGGTGGGGTTTCGTAAATCGATAGATAGCAAAACTGTAACGACAGGTTAATCTAAACAAAACTGAAGTCAGATGGTAGGTGACGCAGCACCAAACAACTCCTAGCACATTTTAGGCGGGATTGATTTCGTGATTCTTGTTGATTTTCATAAAATTTGGTCTCAAATTGGATCCATTGAAAATCTCTCATCGTGAGTTTGTCCTTACATAACAGTCGTGAGTTTGTCGTTACATAACAAGAACGTTCAAAACAAGCTTCGTACGATCAAGTTATGATCGTTTAAAAGTTAGACTACTCCTTACGATCGAAATAGGCTTGTGGACAACTAAGCTTGATTTTTTATTAGACCTTGAGCAATGTGAATGGTTCGGCTTAAGGATGTCGAGATGGAAAGGCGCCTTTTTTAGTATGTCTTTATGTTGTGAAGACAACCACGATGGAGATCAAATTTGTCGCAGCAATAATATAATATCAACACGACATTTTACTTGCTGCCAACTTACGTCTTGGCCACGATGATGGCCTGGCCACAGTGGTGATCGACATAACCTCACTTCCATAGACGTAGCAAGTGTTGTTGCAGTAGACGACATCATAGTGTGTCTCCGACTTGTTATAGATATTGTGGTCAAGACATAACCTTACTTCCATAGACGTAGAAAAAGTGTTGATGTAGTAGACAACAACATAGAGTGTCTCCAACTTGTTATAGATATTGTGGTAAAAAATGAAGTAGTTATTGAATAGCTCGACGTCGGCCATGCCAAGGAAGAAGATGACACAATGTCCAGACTACTAAAACAGTGTTTTACGTGCTCAGGAGTCAGGACTGCTAGCAACATCCATTACATGGTACAATTTAAGGCAAACAAAAAGCTAGATGTCGCAAGCCACTATCAAGCTTTGTTTAATTTCTGATTGCCAGCTCCGAATAAATTATCAAACAATTTTGGAGCCACTGGAGGAAGAACCATCGGCAGTGGGGCCATGAAATTAGCGATTTTCTCATGAACATGGTACCTGGAAAGCATGTGATAGCAAAGTTGAGAGAGAGTACAAGCCCCGTACCTTATCTTTCTGCTGAGAGAGAGAGAGAGAGAGAGAGAGAGAGAGAGAAGCCCCGTACCTTATCTTTCTGCTCTTTGAGGCACGTCGATCAACCAGTTTTCTCTTTTTATTCTGCTGTTTTCTTAAAGCATAGAATGCCAACTCTGCAAAAATACAACAATCATCATCCAGGTGAACGCACAAGTTGGTAAACGTTAGTATGTGTGTGAACATGTGGCCTTATGTAAAGAGATATGTTGCACCAATAGGTGCAATAGTTTTAAAATTGAACAAACCAGATGCTCCTGTATCACATGACTCGAGAAACTCCTTTAGAAGTTGCTGATAAAACTCAGAATCATCAATGAGTTCAGGATCACCTTCCAGACTGTGCTCCTAAGGTTAAAGCAATGTAAAAACATGAGACCAGAAAGTACACTCCATATATTCTCTCATTACATAAGCAAAAATAATACACATATCTTATTAACCATTAAATAAGAAAAATTAAGGAAATATACAATAATTTTTAAATTAAGGAAATATACAATAATTTTGATGTTAATGGGATAATGGTGCTACAGTGAACTACATATCATAAAATTAAAATAGTTCAGAGGATAAGCAGGTATGTTTGAAATGACTTCCAACGAAATAATTAAATGCTCAAACCTCCTTAGCATTCCCAGAATCTTCCACATACTGCAAATGAATGGCAACAGTTACAAATTTATCATTGACTAAGTGCTGAAACATGCCTGACTGGTAGTTGCATCTTACATACCTCCCCAAACACACCAACAGCAGATTTACTCAAGTACATCCTGTTAATCATCCTGCTTGGATCTCTCATGTAACCAGCAACTTGGTCACTTACGTTCTGCCCACACAAAATGGAGAAAAAGTAAAGGTTTTAGCTTTAGCCATGCAGGATGGTAATAAATTATTAAACGTAGTTATATATGCATGCGCCAAACCTGATTAAAAGCGTGTAACTTCCCTTTCAGAGCAACAGCACCAGTTGTCACCTGTGTTTTCCTCTGCCATTTATCTATCTCATTATTCCGGAACTGAGTTATCCTGTGTAAAAATAAAGCTGTCAACCCATGAGTCACACTTTTCTGAGTCATATACACATATATAACCGACTAATAGCCCAAGCAACCTGTCTGTAAGTGCAAAATGAAAAGTTCGACAACTTTCCATACAAATATTAAATCTTCTAATTTCCAGCTTGTTGACCTTATGTTATTTAAAGTATCATTAATATGTTTAATTTTACTTTGTTACTTCATTCAGATCTGCTTTTTCATAATTTTGCACAGCATTGATGCCATGTGGCAAAACCAATTTCCTTTCCTGCCGAGAGGTTGTTATTGCAATACAGAACTAACCAGCCGAACTCTGCAATCCAATTAAAAATGGTTTTGAAAAGAACAAATCAAGACAAATGTATGAATGAAGACCAACAAACAACTTACTAACTGTAAACACCTTGGGGTATAGGAATTATAATTACTACATGACTAGAGCAGAGTTTAGCTTATCAACATAAAAGCATTAAAGAAGACCTATAATGATGTGATAAGCATTGGGTTGTGGAACAAACTGAAGAAATAACCTCACAGTCCACCATGATTGCTGGTAACAAAAAGCTTACCTTCTCTGCAATTTCTCTATTTCTGACCACTCATCATTCTCTGCATTCGAGGCCGAATACATTTCTGTAATTAAATCATGGAACGATGAGCATACAAAGAACATTTCAGACCGTTTTTGGTAGAACCGGAAATACTATGGACTAGTAGTACCATTTGAACCCTTTGCAGCCTGGTTCCTTTCCAGCAAAGCCTATTGGTAGTTTTGGGATGCAGATTGGGCACAGTAAAAAACTGGAATAACTCAGCATTTAACAGCAACAAAACAAAGCAATTAATCAAACCTCTTGCAGGTCCAGCATGCAACCAAGGGTCTGCTTTGACGAATCTAACAGATCATCATATGCTTTCTCTATCTCCTTATCATTATTGCAAAACCTTGATTTGGTGGGTTCCTGCAAGAACACAATGGCAAATATATTGGAACGCAACCTAAGTTCTTCATTTGTCAGAAGGAAAAAAATGACATGAACAAAGATGCTTGTTACAGAGATAAGAGACAGACCCTGGGCAACTTGTTTGAAGTGGAAAATGCCTTTTGCAGCAAGAATCGCATTTCGAGTGTCTTATCCCATAGCGCCTTTACGGAACACAAATTGAGGAGGTTCAGGAATATATGAAATGTAACGATTTGAAAGCTTAAACTGAATGGATATAAAAACAGAAAGGAAGATGGGCTGGCAATACCTTTTGATTTTTGACTGCATGGCCTCTCGAGGCATCGTCATCTCTGTGCTGTTTCAAGGTCTTCAAGATGTTTCTACATGTGAAAACAAATAGTGTATAATATCAACACATACGCGAGTGCATTTTTACAGGAGCAGATTTCCATGGTAAGGGAAGGGAGTAATTACTGGTGATTGGCCTGGAGCGTCCTACACTCCTTCTCAAGCTCCCCCATTTCACAGTCATCGTCGCCGCCCTCATGGTCTCCCTCTTCGCCGTCGCCACTATCGCCCTCCTCGCCGTCACTGTCATCGCCCTCCTTGCCGTCATTGCCATCGCCCTCCTCGACGTCGTTCTGACCAGAGATAGGCACATAAGCACGCAAAACAGCTCAGAAACATATACCTCTCGAAGCAAAACGAAAACGGGAGAGGAGGAAGGGAGAAAAATATACGGAGGATGAATCCTGGTCGAAATCGTTGCCTCTGCCGCCGCTGCTCCTCGAGGAGTAGAAGCTATCTTCGAGGTCGGAGTGGGGCGGATCAGGGTCGCTGCCGGACTCTGAAGAAGACACCGGAGGAGGAGACAGATCGGACTCATCGGAATCGGAGCCGCTGCTGGGCTCTGAAGAAGACACCGGAAGAGGAGAAGGGGAAGACGCTGACTTGCGGCGCTTGGGTCGGGGTAGGATAGGCGCCATCGACCCTTGCAAGACGGTGGCGCGGGCAAGGAGCGCTGACTGAGGACGGGGGTACAAGGCGGCGAGGGACAGGCGGACCACTGGACGGCGGCGAGGGCGGGCTGGAAGGAGGTGGCGGCGAGCGCAGCGAGGAAGCGGAACGGCTGGGAGGCTGAGGAGGAAGAGGAGCGGGAGCGGCGCCGGCGCTGGGAGGGTTGAGGCGGTGTCTTGGGAGTGAAGCGGGCCGGTGAGCGTGTGTGTGCTCTCTTTTCATCGGGCTTGCGTGGGTCGCCCCTCGCCTAGCCTGCACGGCCCACTACTTCAGTAACCTTCGTGGTCTGCTTTCACGGCCCAAATAATAGCTCATGCAGAATTTTTTACTGTACTAGCTTTAATTTAATTCGTAAATAAAAAAATAATTTACCGTTTAATAAAATTTAAAAAATAGCCGCCATGCGCCCGCTGGTCGGGCGTTATATTTAAAACGCCCAACAGATGGGCGACTAACTATAAAACGCCCGCCCATCAGGCGATATTTAAATAGCGCCCGTCCAGCGGGCGATATTTAAATATCGCCCGTCTAACAGGCGTTTTATATAAGCCGCCCATCCAACAGGCGCTTAATATTTGCCGCCCGTCCAGCGGGAGCTTTATGGATCAGTGGCTTCCTCCCCGGCATCGGATTCTCTGATCGTGGTCTGCAGTGTTTTTTCATCGGATTCGCACTGCCATCAATTCATTCCTGCCACCGCCGTCAATTCCTGTCTGCCACCGCCATCGGATTCCTGACCATAATAATTCGTGCCAGTGCCATCGGATTCCTGACCATCAATATAAAGTGTTCCTGCTACTCTTCGGATTCTTGCAGGCTCACACTACTGCCATCAATACGTGCATGCAATCAGATATTTGTCGTAACGCGTTTTGATAATAAATTGCTAATTAGGGATGAATTAATTAGATGTTTTTTGATAATTTAATTGACACACGCTCGGCTATAAAAAGTGGAGCAGCAGGCAAATTATTCAGACGAGCAAAGTGGGAAGCACTTCAGTTTAGAAACAACATCTGTCCACGAGTAGAGTGATATGGAGTTCCCATCGCCACCAAGAGAGTTTGCTCATCAATCTATCCTAAGAGATGTTCAGCGGCCCATGTGTCTCTGTGGCAGTCTTTGCATTTTAAGAATGTCTGAAGACATGGGTTACACTTACGGGAGACGGTACTGGAAGTGCGCGAACTATGCGTACGAGCGAACACCCGAGATGGAGAGGAGGGCAAAGTACCCTGTAAGTGACTTCTTACTTCTATGTTTGATAACGAGCATATAAACGAAAAAGCTAACCTCAATTTTGTTAGCCTCCATTGTGCGAGTTTATTCAATATTTAGACGCAGAACAAACTTCCGAGTAAGAGCGAGAAATGCAAAGAGAGGCGGCGAGGCGTCGTGCTATGGCCCAGAAACGGTGGCAAGACGCACTCAGGGAAGAAAGAAACAAGGTTGTGAGAGAGGAGTTTCAAGCTCAGCGCGAAGCAGACCGGCAGCGGCAGTTGAATGAGCGAGAGGCCAACCGTGCCAGAAAGCGCGAGAGGGCTGCTAGACCTAGGGAAGCAGGACCTAGCGCGTTTGCGAAGGGAAAATACCCCCGCTGTACCCAGTAGAGTGATTATCATGTGGAACAACTTTGTCTCAAAATCTCCTAAGGCATGTAGGTTTAGATACGATGCGCTAATATGATAAATTGTTTTATGCATCATACGTGCCATGACTTGTATCACGTTAATCAATTTGTTTTATTATTTAATCATCGGTTCTGAAAAACCATAAAATTTGACGGTGACAATCGAAAATGATCGGAGAAGGTAAAATGACACTTTGTTTTTTCTGACTTCGATCGGAATACAAGTACGCGTTTAAGGCAGTTGATCTGGAAAATGACACGGACAAATGCACCACCGAGTGCTGCATGAAAGGTTTTCTACGAAGTCTGGATCTTCGATGTGCCCGTACTCCCTCCGAAATTTATTTCGCGTGTAGCGCACAAATTCGTTCGGACTGTCGAGGTAGTGACATCTATAAAGGCATTTATAATTGGTGCATGGGGGGTTCACCTCAAATTGTGGGTCAAGAACTAATCGTGTTCGCTCCCACTCTCTCTCTTGCACACTCAGTAGACCATTTACTCGCTCTTGTAACTGTTGTATTCTTCCGTGCAGATAATCTATGTATATAGATGCAACCATGGGGTATGGATCATTCATCCATTTTGTACAGCCACAATCCTGTGCATGCAAAAAATCGAGTTTATTTTGAATAACCTTTTTGTAACCTAATATGGTTAATTTTGATGGTATACGCACCTCAAACATGGGACATCGGTAAAACCTACGGTCCGTAAAACCATCTGCAACACGATCAAAAATCTGCACGACCGTGTCGATCCCGTGGAGGCACTGCGGCCATCCTGTATAGAACTCTGGATCTTTAAGCATCGTAGGATTTGTGTTGTAATGAGCTCTCGATACGATCGGCAAATCTTCAAAGGGTGCGTATGCTTGAACTCCTAGGCCATATGAAAGCCACCATCTAGGTGACACAAATGGACGAGTAGTAGTATGCACGTTATCCATGTACTACACATAAAGAGGACGATCAAACACATAGAACACACAAATAATCAGGTTTAACATAATAAAATTAAAAATATTGTCACAATTAAACGGATTGAAATAAGAGACCACCTCCGAAACGATTGAAGATACAGTTCTTGTGCAAGTGACGTGTGATCAAAAACTAGATATGTGCTATGGGTATTAGTGCGGTGCGAGATTCGTGGGCACCGATTCGTACCAGGGCGTGGGCGAGAAGCTGCTTTTCAAACACTGTGTATAAGCACTGTGTAGAAACACTGTGTGAGCAGCTTTTGCCTCTTTGTGCTGTCACGTCGCTTTCACACTATGTATAAGCACTGTGTACAAACACTGTGTATAAGCACTGTGTAGAATCCTGTTGCTACTCGTGCTGTCACGTCGCTTTCGACTGCAGTGTCCACCGACGGAGAGAGATAGGACACGCGGAAGGACATGTTGCACTGACGGAGAGAGAAAGAGGTGGGATTAACAGTGCTGACAGTGACTGGTCAATTTCACGAACAGTATACGTCAATTATTGCGTAAAAATACTTAACATTCATTGCTTCTAACCGTGCCAGTGTGGTACCCCTTCCATCTATAAATATCGTGCCTCCATAAGCTTCGAACCGCAGAACGTCACATACACTATGGCAAGCTAGGGTCCTTCCTCGCGCCCTTTCATTCCTGATACCTGGTGGGAGTCATTTGGCCCAGGAGAGCATGCTCGTCCGCCTGCATCTGACATGCGTGTGTTGGACTACGACGACTGGAGAGATGGTCCAGCCCTCCTGAGAGATCGAAGCTATGCTTCAATATGGCTATGGCCGAAATGCCAGTGTGGTAACCCTGCCGTTGTGCAGTGGTTCGACCACGTCCATGAAGGCTTCACCGGTCGTAGATTCTACCGGTGCCCTGACTAAAACGTAAGTATCGTTCTTATTTTCACTCATAGATCTCGTGCTCAGACTAAGTATATCAATTGAACTCACAGATTTCAGATGTTACCTGTGGATGGACTGTGGATGGATGACCCGTACCCGAGCGCCGCATATTTTTACATCGCAAGCCTCCACGCAAAGATAGATCGCCTGAAGAGCAGGCTCCGTGCACTCTGACCATCTCGCACAAAGAAACAACTCAAGAACGCCCTCGGGCGCCGCCAACAACCGCCGACAAGAACGCGGAGCCGTCAAACCGCATGGTTCTCGATCAACACTACATCCCAACTCGTGATTGTAGTGACACCTCATGCCTCTGTGGATGCCATTACCCCAGCACACCGAACGCAGAAGTTTTTCGGCGAAGATCGGTCATGCAACAACAATATCCAGGGTACTTTGACACAACGTGGGAAGCGACTTCTCAATGTTCAGCCACGTGATGTTCATGCGAATGCCACAACCCTTTCACACAGCCATGGCCATGCACGTAAAATAGTAGGTATTCCAGGGTGATGACCTTATGCTACAATTGTTGTATCATTGATGTTCATGCGACTTGTTATGTATTTAATCTATGAGTTCAATTGCGATGTGTTTTTCCATAATAGAAAAAATCGAAGGCATTTTAGACGTTGTGCTGCGCTACCAGGTACGACGAACGCTACGTCGTCGAGCGTTCAACATTGCAGGGTACAGTCGAGCGTGGATAAAATAATATAAACAAATTAATAACGACATGATATGAAAGTGACATAGTAGCGGTACTAACAACATACAAAAGTTATGGACTAACAAAGATCCTACGGACGCCCCCTCTTAGGCTTCACGCCCATAACAGAACCATCAGCTCGAGACTTGCACGCACATCCGAGCTGTGTAGAGAGAAAAGTGAAGCGGTCCGGGGCCCCCACGTGTCGCTGCGGTCGGGGCTGTGGCTCCAGCGTCGCATGCTCGAGCCGCGACATCGCAAGGTGACAGGGGTGCCTCAGTAATCGTGGATCGCCCTATCTCCCGCCGACACCCGAGAAGTAGTCCGAGTAGTCCGCGGGAGAGGATCGCCTGTACACCGCTGGCTCAACGAGAGGGTCAGATGCATCTCGGCGCCCGCCTCTGGGCTGTCCCAAGCCGAGGTGTACGCAGGATCTGCAATGTGTTTATTTGTTAGCATCATCACATATGCGACTATCGAAAATGAAAACAGGAGAACTAACCATCAAATGTGGGCGCAGCAGGTGACCTGAACGACCAGTGAAACATAGAGGCCACCGAGGGACGAGCCCGCACGCCGACATGAGGGACGGATCGTGCCGCTGAAACCCACCCGTTACCGGGCGGCGTCGTCTGCGGGCCGGAAGACGCTCGAAGCCTCCGGACGACCCGGGCACGTCCTGAGGGGGCCGAAAAGACCCCTGGAAGGCAACCGATGCCCCTACGACACTCGGTGCTGGAGCACGGGGACGCTGGCTGACTGCACGCGATGTATATTTCATTATTATAATTCATATGTGCATGTTGAAGGGAAAAAATATGTTTGCCTGACTATACCGGAGAACGGGGGTCTGAGGACCGCTGTAGGTACGGAAGCGAGGGCGCCTGGATCGCCGCAACAGGACGTCAGACGTACAGCTCGCGTGCACTTGTCGTAAATCCTCCTGAAGGACTCAAAGACCTCGCCTGCCGTCATCTGAATACCCGTCTGGATGCGCTCCATGGCATGGCGCGCTACTAACTGAAATGTTATGTCGTTACAACATGACATCTACGAATATAAATATTACAAATTTCGCCGCATTACATTACATGTCCAGTCAACGGAAAGGACGTCGACCATCGTGTGCTGACCCTAAACGTCCAGCCTCGAAATCATACATTCCACTCATCGATTGTTACAGTTTAAATTCGTGTGGTCGACCTCATTGCACCGCCAGATATCTTCACGGACGCATACGCCTCGGATCGATCCATGTCATTTCGAATACGTCGATGCACTCGGCGTCCTAAGTTGCATTTCAGCTTGTTCCTATCCGGGACATGCCTACAGTTTGGCCCAACTGGGTCAGTGAATGACCCGTACATACTGTACCCATATATCTCGGCATGCCAAGTGTGGAGTATAGCTTCCTTTCTCAGAATCTCGAGAAACATAATTGTAGGTTGATCGATTTGTCATCGACGCCACCGCAAGTACATGAGAGCAAGGCTTATGTAAGCATTCAAGCGCATTTACATGAGCACTTGCATTGATCATCGAAGAATACACTCGCCTGCATTCTCGACGCTTACGCCCAAGGCGAGCCCTATCCATACAGTGAACTTCATACCACAACTCTTTGGTACCCATTGCGTGAGGTGAGTGTAGCTGTGCCTTTTTAACCTTTTCAATGATGTACTTTGTAACAACCCCAGAAAAAACAACCGATTGTCAGACATGGTAATTGAGACTGCTCAATACCGGTCCATAAAATACTTGCATGTTCGATGCAGAATTCCCTCGAAAAATTGCTACAAGAGGCAGTGCCCTGGTCCCTCTCATGACCCAGTTGTATACCTTGTAGGAAACCTAGGCCGAGAGGGGGGTGAATCGGACTCCTAATTCAAATTTTAACCTTGTTCGCGTGATTGATTAGTCCGGTTTTTACCCAAGCTACCGACGAAATCCTAGTATCAAGATGCGGAAACGATGACACAATTAAACAAATTAAAGGGTGGCTCGACGGCTCACACAAGCAATGCACAATTAAGATAATGCAAGAGGCAAGGAGACGCAAACCGAGTTGTTTATCGATGTTCGGTGCTCAACACATGAACACCTACGTCTCCATTAAGGAAACTTCTCACACAGAGAAGTCGGGACTCTCTCGTCCCTAGCCCTCAATCCACTCGCGGTAGCTCTTCACCAACACATGGTAGGCGAGCTCCAAACCTTCACACAAGACGAGTTCTTCCACACGCGGAAGCTCCTCGCACCCGCGGCGCCGACACACGGCTCCGACCCCCGACACACGGAGGGTTTTGTACATAACCTTCAACGGATGAAGACGACGCCTCCGACACACGGAAGTGACCCCCAACACACGGAGGATTTGGGTTGATGTAGTCGATCGATTGATGAAACTCGTGGCGTGACGACGATCTCTCCAGCGGCGAAGTCCCAAGAGCATAAGATCGAAGATCGTCTCTCACCACTACCCCTTCTCTCCCACTATGGAAACTAGTGCAAGGACACCATGGGAGAAGGGGCAAACCTTAGGGATGGATGAGAGGAGGTAGGGGCACCTTCTTCTTCCTCTTCCTCTTCCTCTCTTCTCCTCCCTCTCTCTCAATCTCTCAAGCACATGGAACCCTAGGAGGAGGTGGGATCCATGGGAGGAGCTCTCATGGGTGGCTAGGGCAAGGGGTGGCTGCTAATGGTGGCTCTCTCCAATTTCTCCCGTGCTCCAAGCCCCTATTTATAGGCACAAAGCAAAGCCCTAGAAATGGACGGCTCAGATTCGTTTTCGCGAGATCCAGATCAATCCATCGGACGCCGTCCGGTTCCCATCAGACGCCGTCCAATAAGGGTCAGGCCAATTTTTGTACTCTATCGGACGCCGTCCGATAGGTTCATCGGACGCGTCCGATGAAGTGTCAAGACGATAAACAAGGTTTCGCCTGTATTTGCTTTCATGAGCATAGCCAGATCGACGCGTCTCGATGACTGTTGGACGCGTCCGAAGCGATGAGGATGGGCTTTGGGCTTCGCAAGAAACTTAGCCAAAATTTCTATCTCTGGCCGTATCGGACGTCGTCCGGTTACTAGTCGGACGCCGTCCGACAGTAACAGTGCAGGCGCCGTCTAGGGACTTAAGCCAAATTTCGGCTTGGGCTCTTCGGACGCCGTCCGATGGGGCTGAAATTTTTGCCCCATTTGGATCTTGGCTCTACCCACTTCGCCCGAAATCACACCTAGGGTTGTGGGCCTACTTTATCGACTTGTGAAATCGGCGGGAGGTTTAGATCACTTGGGCGGGAAGTTTCGCGCCTAAAAACAAATATCTGGCTTGGGTTGCTTAGAGACTACGAAACCCCGGCAGCTGTCGCTCCCCCGAACTCTCTCGAACCTAGACAGGTAGCCTAACTCTAGATGGTTCGCTCAAAACTAACACCTGGCACTCTTAGAACCCTATGGAACCCACGACTGATGTTTTCGGACCTGTGCTCAGTGGGACCCTGCAACCAGAGAGACGACGATCTGCAGGCATGTTGTCCTAGGCTACATACACACGCAAGAAATCAAAAGAACTAGGCAACAAATGTCCTTAATCTTGGCTTGATCCAGCTGTACGGCCTAGTTGCCATCAATTAACAAAATCATTCAGCGCAAGGGAGACTTGATCTTACATACCTCCGCCAAGTTTGTCGTTATAATCCCGTATCTATGGCCTTCTGAATCATACAGCAATGCCCACTTCTCTTTCGGACAGTTTTCAATCCATTCTGAAAAGTTTGTAATTCTTCTGTTCCTCACGTTCCCAGCCTCCCTGGTATGCTTCGTGGTCAACTCATCCAAAGTCTGCCAAAGCCGATTGAACTTACGCTGCTGATTTTGCTTACACAATCGCTTGAACAGATTTATTAAGTGCTTACTCTTGAACTGGCTAAAGAAATTGGCGCCCATATGTCTCATGCACCACCTGGTATGTATGTCCGGCCACTGAGCAACTCGATAGTCAGAGCCAAACTTAATTTCTTCGATCGCCGCCAACAATCCAAGATGTCTGTCATGAATTATACAAACATCTGATCCGCCAAAAACCAGTACCAGCTCTCAGTATTCTCACCTTCCACAAAAGCAAATGCCACCGCGAGAACCGTTGTTCCTGCTAACGGCAATTGCAAATGATTTGCCCTTATACTTGCCGATTAGGAATGTTAAGTCAACACATAGAACTGGAGGACAATTTTGAAATCCCCTGATGCACTGCCCCAAAGCAAAGAAAACCCGCTGCAGAACGAACTTTCCAATATCATCGCACTCTGCCTCCACCTCTTTGTAATCATAATATGTACCCACATTTTTCCTAGCTATGGCCGCCAACAGGGATGACATATTCGCATAAGATGCTTTATATGTTCCAAACCTCATCTCTAATGCTTTTTGCTTTGCCATCCAAGCAGTTGCATACGGAATAGTGTACTGAAATTGTTCCTCCATGGCTCGAATGATAGATCGAGGCTCGTAGTTCACGTTCCCTGCTATTTGAGCCTGCATTATATGTGCCACCATTGTCGATGTTAGATTCCTGTGCTTCTGTATGACCTCAGTCACCATACAATTATGCTCCCTCACTATTGAACAAACCCAGTATTTCACCCACTTTCCTTTAAAGGCATACACACGCCAAGGACAACTGGGGATAACACACACCACATCGTACACATTTCGGCTAGACCTCACAACCCTGAATTCTCTCATAAGTGATAATGCCCAAATCTTCACGGCTGTCAGCAATTCTTCCTTTGAGGGGTATGTCGCTCCTTGTGTCACCTCATTCTGGTGGTATTCCCAGGCTGTTTGAGTGTCTTCTCGGATAGATAGCTCTGTAAAGTTTGATGAGTTCCACTCGACCGGCACGACATTTTGAAAGCCACCGGGACTCTCATCGTCTGACACATCTTCCTCAGGGACTTGCTCGTGCTCAGCATCCTCGGCCTCCATCTCCGCAACTATAGCTTCAATATGCTCCCCCTCATCTGCCGCACCTATGGATTCCTGTGTTGTTTATTGCTCACTTGATCCATCCCCTGTCTCCTCCAGCTCCTCCACCTCTTCCTGCACCACATGCTCAGTGTCGTCACCATCTTCCTGCACCTCTTCCTGCACTACATTAGCTCCTTCAACAGGTTGATGCAAATCTTCTTCATTTTGTTCCCTGTATTTGGCCTGAACAAGAAGTGCTAGCGGCTGTCCTCGTTCAGTGGCGATCTCGACATAACACCTCCATCCTCGGGTTGCCTTTATCGGTAGCAACTCCCAATAAGGTCTTTCCGTTGTATGGCTAGCAACAGCGCTGATATCTAGACCATATTCTTCGGGGTTAATTTTAAACATTCTTAACAGCCAATTTTCAAGCCCTGCTAACGTTCTCTCCGTGGGCCAAGATATCCCCAACATCACTGACCGGAACATAGATAGGTCTACCCCGTCTGGACCAAAATTGATATCCCCTTGTCCATAATGAACATTAAAATATTTTCTATCTCCCATTGACCCTGTACAAAAACAAAATGAACTACTAATAAATTTTTAATTATTTTTGTACCAACAAAAACATCTTAAAGATTTATCACTTTTAATCCTTTGTACTATGCTTTAAACCTACGTGCATTATGCTTCATATAAATCGAGTCTGCTACTACCCTAACGACAGACCTACACATGTTCTCTAAATTTATAAGCCCTAACCGTAAACTGTACAAAAATAAACATACGCATTAAATCAACGTATTGCCCTCCCTTACAACCCTAGTTATAACCCTAAATATAGACTACAAACTACCGCATATATTATAAAACATTAAATCCTAAAACTTATTTACATATTCATACAAAAAACATATCGGAATATTATTCTAATTTAAACCTCTAAATCAAATGTATATAAAAATTACATAAAATACAGCTAATTACTATCCGAACCTAATCACTAAATTTACGCTTTAAACGAAATATTGCTAACCTACCTTGTTTTGCAATATTGCGAAATAAATATACGAAAGGGTTTAAAAATTACCTTCTTTTTCTCTCCTCTTCTCCCTCTCTTCCTCCTCCTCTTCTCCCTCCCTTTCTCCTCTCCTCCTCTTCTTCTCCCTCTCTTTCTCCTCTCCTCCTCTTTTTTTTCCTCGCTCCAGCTACCGATGCAAATGGTCATTTGTCGATCCAAAGACCGGCCGCGAGGGATATGGCGCGATTTAGCGCCCGTCCATCGGGCGATCAATTCCCACGCGCATTAAACGCCCAACTAACGGGCGGTTTTTATGCGACAGTGCATAAAACGCCCGATGAACGGGCGATTTTTGCCGCGCCCACGCCCCGGGCCGTTGGAGCTATTAAACGCCCGTTGGTTCGGCGTTATTAGCTGTGCGGCTTTATTAACGCCCGTTGAACGGGCGATTCATAAGTACCGCCCATTCAACGGGCGCCTGGCGGTTATTTTTTTAATTTTATTAAACGGGAAATTATTTTTTTATTTCTGAATTAAATTAATGCTAGTACAGTAAAAAATTCAGCTCATGCAGCCTATCTATGACGCAACCATCTCTCGATTTTTTTATTTTAAAAAAAATATTGCGCTAGTATTTTTTTATTTGCAAAAGTAGGCGCCCGTCGTTTAGGTCAGAGACAACATGTCAGAGGCAAGGGCTCCCCAACCCGTCTCCCCATATCGCGTAGCCTGGCCACCCCCATCCGGCCCCACTCCCCATGTCGACGGGTGCTTAACCGAGGGTTATCGTCGACAATGAATTTAAATGGGGTCATGCACTGGATCCAAACTCGATGGTAGCACAAGACAGAGTGTCTTTTTTTATACAGCTTCAAGCCATCATCGGTAGAGGTAATTATCGACGGTTGGGATATCGGTCCCAAGTCAACTAAGGTTCGAGAAGGGGAGATAGAAGACACAGCCAAGCAAGGCAAACAGCAATCAAAGAGCAGCGAGCAGACACAGGGTTTTTATCCTGGTTCGGACCTCTCCGGGAGATAACAACCCTACGTCCAGCGTTTCTTTATATGAAAGAGGATTACAAGGAGGAAACTCGACGAGGCGAACAAGTCTCGGCGAGATTATGGGTGTACAAGAAGTAGTATTCTCTAGATCTTGGCTTTAGGCCATGAAGTCGTTGATCCGATGATGTTCTGCCCCTCTACACGCCGTATGGGCCTTATTTATATAGTGTTGAACAACCGACCTACCGAGGGATAATGGGGCCGGGTTGACCACGAGTCCGTAGCGAACTCGATACGTGCCAAATATATCCCCAGATAGATAAGGTATACTCCAATTCTTGGGGATCACGACGTCTGCTCCAATCCGAGAAACTACGTTTGGGTCTTCACGTAGCCGTGCAGAACTCTTGTTCGAGTCGGACTCAAACAGGAATCTTAGACCGTTACGCACCGTGCCAACCAGGACGTTGTTCTGCAGGATGCACATAGGCCTGATAGAACCTTCCAGGGAGCCAGGCCCTAGGAAGCTGTTCGATTAAGCCATCAGGGAGTGGGCCATGGCAATGGGCCGTGATCCAATCCCCGACAGTTAGTCCCCGAGCCTTAAGTGAGATGAATCATATCCTTGAGGCTGAATGTCATCAAGAAGGGATTGGATTCTTGGTAGTGAAGAGAGTACCACCACATCTGATAAGATCAGATCTTCCGAAAGAATGAGCATGGCAAGTCGCGAGATGGAATTGTGTTTCTACATCTAGATATGAAGATACCTAGGAAAGCATGAACGAAAATAGGGGAGCCACCTTTCGGGTTAGAGCTTGTCCGAGGAAATAAAGATTGCGCTCTCGAGCGAATTTCGTGCTCAGGAGCGAAGGTGGTGTGCCCTCAGACGTAGATCGTGTGCTAGGAGCAGACAATGCAGACAAGGGGGAAGGTGATCCAGTCCTCAAGCGTAGAGCTCGTCAAAGGAACCAGGTAAAGAGATCCAGTCCCCGAGCACGGAGCTCATTAAAGGAACCAGAAAGTGCGACCAGGTGAAGACGTACCCGGTCGAAGACTATCCAGTCCCCGTCGCGGGGACCAGATGTGCGCTCCGGTCCGAGCGAAGAGCTGCCCGATGCGAGGTGAATCACAGCCCGATGCGGTCAGAGCCGCAAGAGAACGTGTGAAATAAATGATTTACTCAAGACGTATTCCTTGCGACAGTGTAAGCGCTGTCTTGGCAAGTGCAGAACCGACGCTTGGAGTGCCCGTTGCGATGGTTTACAATAGGCTTGCCCGTTGCGATAAGAATCGGTTTACGGTGGGCAGGACTCCGTTGGTGGTGCACTACCTAGACTTAGCCGAACTATGAAGGTCAGTGCCGGGTAAAGGCAAGAAATCATACGCTGGTGAAGTGAATCAGTCTCCGGGCATGCGCGGAGCGTACCCGGAAAGAAAGGGATGCAGACATCCGTTTTGGTGGGGAAGCCTGGGACCTCGCCGCAACCATTACCGGCGTCTGATGCTCCCCGTTCCTGTATTTCCAGCAGAAGACAAACAAAGAACGAGCCAGGAAGGGGAAAAAGAGAGCAAGTACAGGCTCTAAGAAGAGCAAAGCGAGTTTTGAAAAACACGTAAAAGACGACCTACCCGCACAAGACATAATTTTTTTCGGGTACGTCCCCCGATAGCGTTAGTTTCACCTCGGCGAATGCGGGACCGACGCCAGGAGTGCCCGTTGCGATGAGAATCGGCTTACGGTGGGCAGGACTCCGTTGGTGGTACATTGCTCCAGATTACTGTGCCAGGAAGGACGTAGCATGGATAAAAAAGACGTGTGCGGGCAAGTGCAGCCTCGCTGTGGTTAAGACCGCTAAACAGGGAAGGCGATCGGGACATTAGCCGCATGCAAGACGTGCGAGGCGAAATCTTATTCAGACATGGACCCGTGCAACGTTGGTGTCACCTTGGCAGACGTGGAACCAACGCCAGGTGTACCCGGTCGCGATGAGAATCGGCTTACATTTGGGTATGCCCGTTGCGATGAGAATCGGCTTACAGTGGGCAGAACTCCCTCGGTGGTGCACCTTGCTTAACCGGAGCTATGCATGTGTCGTTGCGGATAAAAGACATGCTCGCACGCGGGGAGCGCTACGGGAGCGAAAGACCGGGCTGATTTGTCCCTTTATTAACCGGGCAGGGGTACAGAAATGACCCTGGGTTCATAAAGAGCTAAATGCAGATCCGGGCAACGAAGTTTTATGGAAGCCAATGCAAAGGAAAGGAATTGAAAAACTAGAAACGTACCTGGTTGCCGAAATTCGCGTGCAACAGCATCGCCCGTGAGGGCGAGATTGGCCCGGTTGGTGGATCTGATCACCGTTGCCATGGCTTGAAGTCATTCCCGACTCTGCTCAAGGGGTCCTGGGATCCCTGAGGCGTCCGCTTTTTACCCGACCGGGGTCAGGTTACGCGGGAATTCGTCCCGAGCAGGTAGAACGTCTGCCGGGGGACTTAGCGGAGATACGCGAGGCGGGTTGCGTCGTTGTCGCTTGTGCCGATCACGAATTTATGCTAAGGTTTGACTAATGGAGGCGTCCAGACAGCGGTGAATAACATCTTGTTCGCGAGCAGCCAGCGCGGCCCCATCTTGTTGCCGAGTAGAATTTATACGCTCGATCTCATCGGCCACCGCGGCCCGCGCACGAGCCTCTGGGGTCTCTGCGCCGGCCATGTTGACGCTGCGACGGACGTGCGTTGGCACACTAGACGGTGTCATCACTGTGTCGCCATAGGAGGAATCGACCGACATAGCCTTAAAATCCGAAAGATCTAAACAAGCGTAAAGATCGTCGGTTCCGTAATCATCGTCAATGACGGTAGCGTGATCTAAGACCATCTCCGAAACGTAGCCGTTGAGCTCTGTCCCAGATCTGGAAGGCGATCGAGATCGAAGAGATCGATCCGATCTCACAGAGGATGTGACATCCTGTCCTTCTGAGTCATAGCCCTCAGGAAGATTTTTCTAATCGCTGAAAGAGTTCAACATGCTCGAACAGGCTTGATCTACTACTCCGCACGGACGGCACCAACTGTGGACGGTCGGGATATCGGTCCCAAGTCAACTAAGGTTCTTGAGAAGGGGAGATAGAAGACACTACCGAGCAAGGCAAACAGTAATCAACGAGCAGCGAGCAGACACAGGGTTTTTATCCTGGTTCGGGCCTCTCTGGGGAGATAACAACCCTACGTCCAGCGTTTCTTTATATGAAAGAGGATTACAAGGAGGAAACTCGACGAGACGAACAAGTTTCGGTGAGATTATGGGTGTACAAGAAGTAGTATTCTCTAGATCTTGGCTTCAGGTCGTGAAGTCGTCGATCCGATGATGTTCTGCCCCTCTACACGTCGTAGGGGCCTTGTTTATATAGTGTTGAACAACCGACCTACCGAGGGATAATCGGGCCGGGCTGACCACGAGTCCGTAGCGAACTCAATACATGCCAAATATATCCCGAGGTAGATAAGGTATACTCCAATTCTTGGGGATCACGACGTCTGCTTTAATCCCGAAAACTACGTTCGGGTCTTCACGTAGTCGTGCAAAACTCTTGTTCGAGTCGGACTCAAACAAGAATCTTAGACCGTTACGCACCGTGCCAACCAGGAAGCTGTTCGGCAGGATGCACATGGGCCTGATAGAACCTTCTAGGGAGCAAGGCCCTAGGAGGCTATTCGATTAAGCCGTCAGGGACTGGGCCATGGCAATAGGCCATGATCCAATCCGCGACAGTAATACCCTAGTCCCATGCTATGAGATTATATGAGATATATGTTTACAAAATGATCAGGAGATCTTTAGTTTGTTGTGTTCTCGGCCTCAAGTTGTGTTATAAGACGAGGGTTGACGGCGTGTTCACCGCTCAACCACTGCGGATCACACCCCTGGTCAGATTTCTATCCTGCTAGCCTATCAGCCGCACTCAGTTCGATTGAGCGTGGGACGCAGCAAAGAGCAACACACGGGGATTACCCAGGTTGGGACCCCCTTGCGGGTAATAGTCCTACTCCTGCTGAGCCTTAGCTCTCTTCTTGTTGTGGTTGAATGAGGTGTGTTTACAGAATGCTTCGAACCGTGTGTTCAAAGCGCACGTACCCCCTCCTCTCTCTCTCTCCGCTCCTTTTATACAAGCCTCGAGCTGGCGGAGAGAGCCGAGGGGTAGGCGATCTGATACTCTTAGTACTCGACAAGATCTGACAGAGAGACAAAAACGTGCACGCCTCGCGCGGCTGGGCGCCGCTTCTCGCGTGCCGCATTCATTCTAACCCGCAGTGATACACGGTGAGTCTGCGGGTGGGGCTCAACCTGCTCTTCCGACGCGGGCAGCCATCTTAAGCAAACCTTCTCTCTGCGGTCAATTCCATTGCTCCACAAAGTGTGACCTTTCAGATCTGCAGGGTCATCAGAGCGGTAATCATTTCTTCATTTGTCTATCCGCGTGATGTCGCGACAATGCGCTCGTCCTCGCAGCGAGGAGAGCCTTCGCCTAGAAGACTCCTTCCGCAGCGCTCCTCGCCACAGGGCCCCACTGACGATGGGAGGCCTGCTGCGCGCCGAGGCTCGCCACACGCCCGCCGACGATGGGGCCCTCGCCCGTGCCTGCTGGGCTCGCCCACACGTTGGGGCTGATCGCCGCTCACCGACGTGTGGGGCCTCGCTGGTCTTCGAGGGCTCGCCACGCTACTGGGCTCGATCGTCTTTGAGCGTGGGGCCCACTGAAGCGCTGAGGGGCTCGCCCACGGCTGGGTCGTCGCCCGCCAGACGGGTGGGGCCCACTGAAGGCTGAGGGCTCGCCACGCCATTGGGCTCGATCTCCCGCCGACGCGTGGGGCCCTTTGAAGCGGCGAGGGGCTCGCCACGCCATTGGGCCTGATCGCCCTTTGACGTGGGGCCCTTTGAAGGCCGAGGGCTCGCCACGCATGGGGTCGATCGCCCGCCTTAACGTGTCGGGCCCGCAAGCTATTGAGGGCTCGCCACGCCTTATTTGGGTCTGATCGCCCACCGACGCGTCGGGCCCGCCTGATCTTCTCGGGACTCTTTGCACCCGGTATTAATTACACCGCGAGTAGCCGGGTCCACCATGATCTGTGAACCGTCGCACGAGACACTTTTCCGTTTAGGTGTGCGGCGGAGACGAATTGTGGGGCCCGCCTCGCGGGCGGTCGGACGCTGATTCTCCACCTGCGCACGATCTTCCTTAGGGAACCGCGCCGCTTTTCGGGGGAAATCGAAACGCGCGGGGCAATGATAGCGCGCGCACGTGGGGACGGAATCCAAACTGCCCTTCACCTTCTTCTCCGCTGCCACAGAGCCTTCTTTGCCGCCGCCACCTTCTTTTTTCGCCAACTCTTCCACCGTTTTCCATGGCGCCCAAACGCAGCAAGGGTCGCGGCGGGGACACGCCATCATCTGGGCCAGCCTTGCCTGCCTCCGCCACCGACGAAGACATGGTGACGCGGCTTCAAGTGTTCGTGCGCCATCCTCCGCCCGGTTCATTGCGGCACCATTGCACCACGCCCTCGCGACGGAGAGATCGTGACCTTCACCTGGGCGGTGCTGGCGGGGCTCGTCCCGCCATACTCCGAGTTCTTCTTGGGGGTGCTCGCCTTCTACGAGATCCAGGCGGCGCACCTTCCCCCCCAACTCCGTTATCTCTCTGGCCATCCTCGCCCACCTCTGCGAGATGTTCGTGGGGGTAATGCCAAACCTCCCGCTCTGGCGCCGGCTCTTCGCGCTGCACGCGAGCTCGCGCGCGAGCGGGGCTATTAGGAGCTGCTACTTCACGCTCCGCAAAGCCGCCGCCTTCATCCCGGTCGCGGTCAAGTCCAATTGGAAGGACTGGCAGCGTTACTGGCTGTACGCAGAAGACTCCAGCGGCTGCGACGATCTTGTTCTCCCCGAGGGTCCCGCGGAATCCTCTTGTTGAGATCTATGCTCGACGACTCGGTGGGCGGAAGTGATCTTTGGGCGCATCGTTGAGCTCCGCCAGAGCGGGCTCACGGAACCCACGTTGCGGCGGATTTTTGCTGGCGCCGCCTATGCCCGCTCAAATGAGGACACGTCCCTTTGGTCAGTATTATGGCGGCAGCAGCAGGTCCGCATCGCCCCTAGAGGTGAGTGCTCTTTCACTCTCTTTTTTTGGGTCCCTTGTCTTTTTGGTACGCCTCTTGCTTGGCCCTTGTCTCTTTGCCAACTCGCGATTTTCTTTCTTGTTCATCCAGTAGGAACGTGCGTGCGACGGCGTGCTCGGCGATTGCGGTGGGACTTCATCGCTCCGTCCGGCGACACCGCGCTGAAAGCATCCGCCCCTCTGCGATCGGGATCACAGAGGCGCAACCAAGACTTGCGCTGCGCGCCCACCATGGAGGTCTCGGTCCCGCGGTCCAAGTGGCCCGGGACCACTACAGAATCGCGATCCGCCTCGGCGACCGCCACGACTCCATGGCGCCGCCACTCTGCCGTGGCGGCCGACTCGATCCAGGCTCTCGGAAGCGCGCCTCATCCTTGCCGATGGCGGCGGCGAGGAGGAGGAGGCGAGCAAAGAGAGCTCGCCCGGGCGATCTGAGCTTCCGCCGCCTCCTCCGGCCCCCGCCAGTGGGGGCCCTGCTGCCGACGCCGACCAACACGGGCGGGGAGGTGAGGTACTTCTTCAGGCCGTCGAACGCCTCCTGCGCCTCTGTGGTCCATTCGAAATGGTTGGTCTTCTTCAAGAGCTTGAGCAGTGGGAGACTTTTGTCCCCCAGGCGAGCTATAAAGCGGCCCAGGGAAGTCAGGCAGCCCACCAAGCACTACATCTGCCGAAGTCGCGTCGGGGGCTTCATGTTCTCGATTGCCGCGATCTTGTCAGGGTTCGCCTCAATCCCCCTCTGGGAGATGAGGAAACCTAGCAGTTTGCCCGACGGAAAGGCGAATACACACTTCTCAGGGTTGAGCTTGATGCAGTACTTCCTTAAGTTGGCGAAGGTTTCTTCCAGGTCGCCGATCAACTCCTCCGCCTTCTTGGACTTCACCACCAGGTCGTCGACATACACCTCCAGGTTCCGCCCTATTTAGGGGCGATGAGCTATATGCATGGCCCTCTGATAGGTTGGGCCTACATTCTTCAGTCCGAACGCCATCCTTGTGTAGCAGTAGACGCCCATGGGCGTCACAAAGGCTGTCTTGTCTTCATCTTCTTCAGCCATGCTAATCTGGTGGTACCCGATACGCATCCGTAGCACTGTTGCTCGCACTTATTGTGGAATCGACGATGAGATCAATGCGGGGCAGCGGGTACCGGTCCTTTGGGCACGCCCTGTTGAGGTCGGTGAAGTCCACGCACATCCTCCACCGCCCGTTGGATTTCTTGACGAGGACAGGGTTCGCGAGTCACCTGGGATGGGCGACACCGCGGATGACCCCCGCCCTTAAAAGCTTGCCCACCTCCTGGCGGATGACATCTTGGCGCTCCACCGACTGCTTCCGGACCTTTTGCATGACCGGTCGCGCGCCGGGGAACGTCGCCAGCTTGTGCTCAATCACCTCCCTGGGGACCCCAGCCATGTCGGACGGTTGCCATGCAAACACGTCTGGGTTAGACTGGAGGAAGGAGACGAGCGCGCCTTCCTATTTGGCGCTGAGAGAGGCGCCCACCCGAACGGTATTCGCCGGGTCTGACTCACTCAGGGAGATCGCCTTAACATCCCCGGACGAACCAGGGGAGGCACGGATCTTCGCCGGAGGAGCTCCCGAGTCGAAGCCTCGATCTTGGCGCCGATTGCCCCGCCAAGCGAGCGTCCTTGTCGTGGCGGGCGCCTCCGGCGATCCATCGTTAAAACGATGGGGCGGTGGCGGGATCTTCACCACCATGTGCGCATAGTGGCAAGCCGCCATGAACTTGGTCGGCGCCGGCCGACCCAAATATGGCGTTATGCACGGAGGTCGAAGTCCGCCACCTCGAACTCGAGCATCTCGGTGCGGAAGTTGTCGAACCTCCAAACGTCACGGGAGGTCGACGCGCAATGAGACAGACTCAGCCCGTAGCGATATCGAAGAATCGGGCGCGGACGAAGCTCTTCTTTGGATCTGGGCGCCTTGGCGACCCGGGCGGACAGGAGGTTGAGGGAACTCCCTCCGTCTACCAGCACCCGTCCTAGCTTTACGTTCCGGACCGTGGGTGCAACCACGATCGGGAGATGCCTCGGGCCGGCGGTGCTGGCGGGGTGATCGGCCTGACTGAACGCGATCGGTTGCTCCGACCACGCCAGCTGCCTTGCTGACCCCACGCCGGGCACGGCTTGCACACCTCCCTCATCGCACGCTTAAAGCTAGCATGGGACGGATAGGTGGCCGATCCGCCGTGAATGATGGCAACTTCGCACTCCGCCTGTTGAAAACCAAGCGAAGCTGCTTCCTTGCCCTTGCCGCCGCCGGACGCTTGCTGCTGCTCGTGGATGCGCTTGTCCACCAACTTGTTGACGACATGGCAATCTACCAAGTCGTGGGAGTTGTTGCGGTGAATGAGGCAGTAAGGCCCTCCGCTCCACTCGCGGGGACGGCGGTCTCGCCCCTCGTCGCGGCCGCGAGGGCCATCACGGCCACGGCGTCGCCATGGCGCCGCCGCCGCCACCCTACGGGACCGCTCCCGCCGATGCCTCCGCCGCCGCAGCCTCCACCGCGGCTTCCTCCTTTCTTGTGCCCACGCGCTTCGCCGGCGGCGGCCGTCGTCTTCGTCGTCGTCGTCGGCTCGGCGGCCAGGACCTATCGGTCTCGCCGCTTTATGCTTCTTCTTGTCCTTGCCGCGGGGTTTTCGAAGTCCGGCCTCGCCTCGCTTGTTGCCCAGCAGCGGGCGGAAGCGAAGCTCATCTGAAGGGCGCCTTATCTTGCCAGGTGAAGAGCTCCTCCGTCGTCTTGATCTTGCGGGTGGCCATCTTCTCCTTGACCCTAGGGTCCCGGGCGCATCTCCTGAATGCCGTGACAACGGCGTCGATGGAGATGTCAGGGATGGTATTGCGGACCTGACTGAAGCGCCGGATGTAGTCGCGCAGCGACTCTCCCTTCTTCTGCTCCACGTTGTGGAGGTCGTCTTCAACCCCGGGCTGCTCGAAGGTGCCCTGGAAGTTGGTGATGAAGAGCTCAGACAGCTCCTTCCACGACCCTACTGATTCCGGGGGCAGGTTCATGAGCCACGAGCGGGCTCCGCCGGTGAGGACTGCGGGAAAGTAGTTCGCCAGAACCTTCCCCGATCCTCCAGCCGGCTGCGTCACCGTAGTATAGATCTACAAGAACTCGTCAGGGTTGGTGGAGCCGTCGTACTTCTCGATGGGGGTGGGCCGGAACCTCTCCGGCCACTGGACTCGGCGCAGCTCCTTGGAAAAGGCGCGGCAACCGACGTCGGGAGCCTCCTGCTCCTGGATGCGGCCTTCGCCTCGCCGTGCCCGCCGCCCGGATGGCGCTGAAGATGCGCCGCCTTCTCTGGCGGAGGCAGCGTCACGGGAACACTCCTGGTCCCCCTGGGCGGCAGTGTCGGTGCGGTCGCGCACTCGATCGTGTCGCCTGCGCAGCTTGTCGCGCAAGTCTTCTCCGTGTCGTAGATGGCGGTCCTCCAGATGGGACCGGAGGTCTAGTCCACCGCCATTTCTGCCCGGTCGATCCCCGTGGGAGTCGCCTGGCTCCTATCGTCGCGGCCCCGCCCCCTCCCGCCATGAGATCTGCGAGAGGGGTGCGAGGGCAAGAAAGAACGGGAAGAAGCGGAAACGCCGGTTCCCGTATCTCCCGAAATTTGCACCACCGCCGCGGCGGCATCGACGTAGCGGGCGGGCCGCCGACCACGGAGCAGCCGGAGTCCGGAGTCACCGGCACCGGTGGGTTGTCCAGCAGGGCCCTGGCCGCATGGAGGTTTTGTGCTGGAGTGCACTCCTCCAAGGCCAGGCGCCGCCTAGCCAAACTATGACGGCTGCCGCCGGCTGATCCACCGCCATCGCCGCAGCCGACGCCGCGGCCGCGGCTCTAGCGGCCGCCTCATGGTCCATCGCGGACTGCTGATCCGCCATCTGATGAAGTCGAAGAGCACAAACTGATGCTAGCGCTCCCCTACCTGGCGCGCCACTGACGGCGTGTTCACCGCTCAACCACTGCGGATCACACCCCTGGTCAGATTTCTATCCTGCTAGCCTATCACCGCTTTCGATTCGATTGGCGTGGGGCAAAGAAAGAAAGCAACACACGGGATTACCGAGTTCGGACCCCTTGCGGGTAATAGTCCTACTCTGCCGAGCCTTAGCTCTCTTCTTGTTGTGGTTGAATGAGGTGTGTTCTGAGAATGCTTGAACCGTGTGTTCAAAGCGCGCGTACCCCCTCTCTCTCTCTCCGCTCCTTTTATACAAGCCTCGGTGGCGGAGAGAGCCGAGGGGTAAGCGATCTGATACTCTTAGTACCTCGACAAGATCTGACGGAGAGGCGAAAACATGCCGCTGCCTACACCATGGCGCCGCCTCGCGTGCCGCAAGTGGCCTCTAACCCGCCTGATCACACCGGTGAGTCGCGGGTGGGGCCTGACCGCCTCCTCGGCAGGCGGCCATCTTAAGTAAACCTTCTCTCTGCGGTCAATTCCGGCTGCTCCACGATGTGACCGCTTTCGGATCTGCGAAGGGTCATCAGAAGCGGTAATCATTTCTTCATTTGTCTATCCGCGCGTGATGTCGCATTAAATCGCTCGTCCATCGCAGCGAGGAGAGCCTTCGCCTAGAAGACTCCTTCCAAGCGCCTCGCCACGGTGCCCCTTTGACAGTGGGAGGCCTGCTGCAGCGCCGAGGGCTCGCCCACACGCCCGCCGACGATGGGGCCCTCGCCGGTGTGTGTGACGGGCTCGCCCCTGTTGGGGCTGATCGCCCGCTGGCGTGTGGGGCCCTCGCTGGTCTTCGAGGGGCTCGCCCATGGCTGGGGCTGATCGCCCGCTGACGCGTGGGGCGCTGCTGGCCGAGGGCTCGCCACGCACTGGGTCGATTGCCCGCCTAAAGCTGAGGGCTCGCCACGCCAGCTGGGCCCGATCTCCCCTCGACGCGTGGGGCCCGCTGGCTGAGGGGCTCGCCATGCCTGTGTTGGGTCGATCGCCCTTTGTGCGTGGGGCCGCTGATCTTCTCAGGACTCTTTGCACCCCGGTATTTATTACACCGACAAGGGTATTGGATTGGTTGCCGAACTATGGCCCCTATCCCCTTTATATAGTGGAGGGGGTGGGGTTATAAGGAGGAGTCCTGATCTGTTACGAGGTAGGATTCCTATCTTTATCTTCTAACCAAATATGTAGTTATCCGGGATTACAATTGCATCTTCCCTATTAGGAATAGATTTTTATCTTTATGTCTTTCCTAGCTTGTCGGGCAAGCCTTCTAGAGTCCGAGTGGTACCCGTCTTCATCCACCCAACTTGGTCCATCCCCCTGTCGGGTGGTCTTTTAGGCCCTCCGTGTGGGTACCCCGGGTCTATGTTATCCGCAACACCCTTCCCAGTATTGCATCCTCCGTTCGACTTCCCCATTGTAGCACAGTAGAGAAGAGAAGGACAGAGGGAAGGAAAGTAAAGAGTGAAATATATATAATTAGTAGTTAGTGTATAAATTGTAGAATTGAATTAGATATAAATATATGTAGCTATTTTTGAAAATATGGTAGGGCAACCACATTTATGGATAGTTGCTCAAAATAATATTTTGGTGACGGTATGAAATTAGGAAAATCTTGATAGTACATTTAAGCTATGAAAAAATAGATACGAAATATACTTGGTATAAATTTGTTAGGAAATAAATTAGATAATTAAAATGGGATAATATGTTGATTGAAAACATGGTAGGGTAGCCACATGGAGGAACATTGATTGAAATAATATTTTTTTCGATGGTACGAAAAAAGGGAAATCTTGATTTTAGTATTAAAAAATAGCGTCAACGATTAGGAACACCCTTCCCGAGCCGAGCTTACTTCTGAACTATGGAACCAAAAGATCTTGACTTCCAAGGTGTCGAAGAAATCATAGCATAAGGCATAGAGAAGAAGACACTAGAGGGATTTTCATCCTGTTTCGGGCCTCTCCGGCAAGGCAAGGGATAATAGCAGCCTACATATAGTGCTTTCCTACAATCAAGGGATCACGGTAGAAGGGTTTGCGTGAGAAAAACCTAGGTAGGGTTCTTCTTGATGTGAGGTGAACGACGAAGATGTGCTTATTGTGGTGTATATATAGAATCCCTCTATCCTCACGCAGGAGGAGCGCATTTAGACTAATCTTAGGAATACAAATTCGAAAAGACAAACACATATGGTAACTAATCCCTAGAGTTACGTGACATGCCAGTGCAATCTTTGAACCCTAACACACTCCACCGTCATGAGTGGGGCCATCACAATGAGAAGACTTAGGGGCTATTTGGTTGTCTTCCCTACCTAGCCTAGCTTGTATGAGCTCATCCAGGCTGAGGAGAGCCATGTTTAGCACAATCAAAGCATGTGTTTGGTTGTTCGTATGTGTGCTAAAATTTGAAAAAGGTGATTTTTTTTACCTTGGTCCATGCCTCCACAGCGAGATAACAGCCCTACGTCCAGCTCATGTTCATTATCGGGCTAAAATGAGTACAAGAGGAGGAGACCGAGCTTGGAAAGAACTCACTAAGTGCTCAAGTACAATAAGTGCTCTAGGCACTATGTGCTCCTAAAGTGACTAAGAAAGGGGAAGAACTCACTCCCAGAACTGGAGATTCCTACATAGTGCTCGTGCTCTAGTCCTACTACACTGGGGTTCACTCGTTGTGTGTCTTGTACTTGCCTCGGTTGGATTGGATGCTTCCGACTGAGAGTGGATGCTTTGCTTTGTGGGGGGCTTCTACTTTTATAGGTGGTCTGCTCGATCCCCGTAGATTCCATGGGGTACCTCCTCTTACCTGCTGGATAATAGCGTTCCCCTTTTGGACTATTGGACCAGTGATTCTGTCTGTCGGGGAATAGAGTGCACCCGTCGGTTTGTGAGTGGGGGTCCACACCTTTTTCTTATCAGGCAGCATGGACAATTTGCCCGTTGATGGAAAGGGCATCTCCTCCTCTGGTGGCCGCTACAGACATGCCTCGGTATTGAGGTTGAGTTTGGCTTGGGTTGACAGCTGTGTGGTGTCCGTAGCGGTTGCTTGGGCGACGCGACACAGCATGCCTCAGGGTCCACACCCTGAGCTCTGGAAGCTCGGACACGGGCTTCAGGCTCGAGCTAGGAAGCTCGAGCTCGGGCTTTAGGAAGCCCGGGTGCGAGCTAGAGAAGCTCGCGTGGACCCTTCCTTAAGCTGATCGTATGGATGGGCCGTATTGCTCATGGACCGACTGGTTTTCACCAATAGGTTATCTTTCACCCTTGTTCTGTAGGCTAGTTTGACTTTACATATTGTCTAATAGTCTATTTACTCCCCTCATTTGATCCTCTAGATGATTTAATCGGCTAGTTGATCATCTGTTTATCCTCATTCTGCTATTTTGTTGATTTTATCAATATATTTAACTCTCTCCGCTTGATACTAGTTTGTCTTGGTACTATTGGTTCAGATACAATGTGAACCGATAGTTTCCTTATCTATTGCTCCTAGTTTTGCATTGTAAATTTACCACATTATAGAACTAATCGGCCAAATAAAGCTGATTACATCTTTTCTTGCCAATTACAGTATCAAACCGGTTTGCATGCTTTGAACCTAATTTGGTGCCACAGGGGACCCTGAACCCTAGCTCCACATGTGTTTAGCCTGATTGTCAAATTTCTGCATGAACAAACCATTAAGCTTAAGTGCCTGCTTCATTTCCGCAAAGAAATGGTGAATGAATTATGAATCTTGCATAGTACTCCCTCCATTCTAAAATATAAGACGTGCATGTACTTTAAAAAGTCAATGTTTAAAACTTTTGACTAATAATTAAGATAAGAATATATATGTTTAGTGTTATGCATGTAATATAATTAGGTTCGTATTTAAAAGTACTTTGATACGATGTAAATTTGGTAGTTGTTGTTGATATATTGTAAAAGAAATTAATGGTCAAACTTCTATGTTGGAGACCGTGCTAAAAATTTATATGCCTTATATTTTGGAATGGAGGGAGTATAATTTACTTTTGTTTCTTAAAGCAATAGTTAAAGCTGGGGAAAATAGTTCTAGACGTCATGAAATAATTTGTAGTGGAAGTATAAGTTCCCATCTCTACACCGAACAAGATTCACACAATCAGAAACTAAATGAACACACTTATTATAAAGAAAAGGCTAAAATACCGAGGCGATGTGATAAACAAATTAACATGTTAAGATAAAAAAGAAAATAAAATATAAAAAGAAATTTGAAACAATATCACACGCACACCATCCCACACACACAAGCATGTGCAGCCTCCCTAGTGCGGGAGGCACTCTACCACTAATCACGTACGAATGTGAGGAAACTAGTGATGGAAACCCGTCGAGCAGGGCTCGAACGCGGGGCGGAAGCGGAAGCATGCCATCAACAACGCTACCCAACTGAGCTACGGCTCAGTCCTCTTTGTTATGCATACATAGTTGGTCGAGTGTAAGCGTATCGAAAGGAATGTCAAGGCAATTGGACGAGACACCCTTGTTGAGCCATTGGCAAATCTCCTTCATTGTTGGCCTTGCTTGAGGAGAAGCTTGCAAGCAAGCCAATGCTACTTTGATGAGCAGAATCACATCCCCCTCCTCAGTTTTCGTTGGTGTCAGAGGGCGTTGGTCAAGGATCTGCTTGACTAGCATATGATTGTGCGATTGAAGTAGGTCTCCTGGATGCTCTCCCATTAATACCTCTAGCACAACCACACCAAAGCTATAAACATCGCACTTCTCTGTCACCACAGATGTGTACGACATCTCTGTTCGAAAGGAGAATGTTATGTTAAGACCAGAAACATTTGAAAGACACAAACTACCCTTTTTCATGACAAAAAAAAGGGCATACCTGGAGCTATGTACCCATATGTTCCTGCCAAGTTGCTCCAGTTCGATGAATCAGGTTTTAAAATTCTTGCTGTGCCAAAATCTGAAACATGTGCCTTGAGGCCAATGTCAAGCAATATATTGTTGCTCGTTATATCTCGATGAATTATAGGTGGCCTGCAGTCATGGTGTAAGTAAGACACAGCTTGAGCCACATCCTTCACAAGAACAATCCTCCTCAACCAATCCATCTCCTTTGCTACTTCCTCATGTTCTAGGGCTGAGCGAAGACTGCCCCGCTCCATATACTCATAGACAAGAAACTTGTATTGTGGGTGGGAGCAGTACCCATATAGCTTGACTATGCTTCGCTGCCGAATCTCTATCAATATTTCAATTTCACTATGAAATCTTTTTTCGTCGTTATTAGAGTCTTCGATTGGGTGAAGCTTCTTCACAGCAACTTGCTGTCCATCTTGGAGTTGCGCTTTGTACACTGTACCATATCCTCCCAATCCGATGATGTACTTGTCACTGAAATCTTCAGTTGCCCTGACAATATCCTCGAATGCCAGCTTCCCGTCGAAATTCCATACGGAGAACACTTCTCTTCGTTCGGTAGCAACCCTTTCTTGTTGTTTCCCCTTTTTGTGAATAAACACAATAATAATGCCAGCAATTGTGAGTGTAACACCAACACAAGCAGGAAGAACAACAGCTAGGATCAGTGGGTGGAATTTTTCTTTCTGCTTATTATTCTCTGATGTTGGAACTGAACGACAGATTGGAAGGCCCGTGAGATTACCACACAGACCTTTATTGTGGAGAAACCAGTTAATTGATGCATTTTGCAGATAATGTCCCCTTGGCAGTGGCCCTTCCAACATGTTGTAAGACACATCTAGGGTTGTCATGCTAATCATGCGTGCAAACATGGGTGGTAGGCTTCCCTCAAATTGATTGTGGGAGAGATTTAATGATTCCAACATTGCCAAGTTCCCAAGATTCTCTGGCAACGTACCACTTAGTTTGTTGCTGCTGACATCCAAAATAATTTGTAGGTTCACCAAATTTCCTATCGAGACTGGCAAGTTTCCGGTCAAGTTATTGTTATTGATCCTCAACAACAGTAGTTTGGTGCACCTTCCAAGTGTCTCTGGTATTGACCCACTCAGCTTGTTCCAAGACAGAACAAGTAACTGCAAGTTGCTCAGTTGACCAAACCGAGAAGGTATGGGCCCTGAAAAGTGGTTATTTGCTAAATGCAGTACGTACAGACTGGTTAAGTTACCGATCTCTGACGGTATCTCACCAGTAAGAAGGTTGGAGTTGAGCTTAAGTGAATCCAAATTTTTCAGTTTTGAGAGTTCTGGAGGTATTCTCCCGGTGATCATGTTTTCTCCTGCATTGAACATAACCATGTTTGTTGAGGCAGCCCAGTTCGGAGTGAGCTCTCCGTGAAGTTTGTTTGACCTCAAGTTTGCTTTGATGAGGAGCGGATACTCTCCAAAGTGTTGAGCTATGTCTCCTGTAAAATTGTTGAAGCTTATGTCAATGTGTCTCAAACTGTTACATGTCCTTAGGCTTGTAGGGACAGGGCCAGTAAACTTGTTCATGCCGACGACAAACATCTCAAGCTGTCCTCCTTTGCACACATCTGATGGGACAGTTCCTGAGATAGAATTGTTTCCTATGCTGAATTTGACCATGTTTGTGAGGTTTGCGAATTGTTGAGGTAGAGTACCTGATAGCTGGTTATCAAACAAGCTCAAATTTCTCATGTTTGTCAAGTTTCCAAAAGCCGCAGGGATAGAGCCTGAAATTTGGTTACCATCTAAGTAAAGTACAACTAGATTCAAGAGATTGCCCATCTCATTGGGCATGGCACCAACAATCTGGTTATCGTAAAGTTCCAAAATGTTTAGCCTGTGAAGTTTTCCTATTGTCGAAGGAATGGGGCCAACAATTTGATTTGTGTAGAGGCTTACCAGTTCCAGTCTTGTAAGGTTTCCTATGCTAGGAGGAATAGAGCCGGATATCCGGTTATCGGAGAGAATCAGGGTGCTCAGTTTGGTAAGGTTTCCTACGCTAGCAGGAAGGGATCCTTGTATGTGATTACTAAGCAGAGCGAGGTAGTTGAGCTGAGTAAGTTTTTCTAGGCTGCGAGGAATGGAATCGTATAGGAAGTTTTCAGACAAATCTAGAGTTACTAGATTCCATAACATGCCTATCTCCCGTGGTATAGGACCCATGAGATTGTTGGTGTACAGGTAGGCCGTGTTGAGCATGGTCAGGTTGGCCAAGCAGACCGGGATGGCACCGTCTAGGTGGTTCTTGGCAAGCTCAAGATCTCTGAGGTTCCTCAGGTTGCCTAGCTCCGGAGGTATCAGCCCTGACAGTTCATTGCCATACAGATGCAGAAGCTGCAACTGTGTCAGGTTACCGAGGCTTGCAGGTATGTTGCCACTCAAGGAGTTGTTGCTCAGCTGCAGGGCCTGTAAGTTGAGGAGCCTTCCCAGCTCGTGGGGGACATCTCCAGAGAGCATGTTCTGGTGAAGGGTGAGCACGGTGAGCAGGGTGAGGTTCCCTAGCGATGCCGGGATGCGGCCGGTGAAGTTGTTGTAGAGGAGGCCTAGCTGGGTGAGGCTCCTGAGGTCCCCAACCTCGGGCGGTATCTGCCCGGTGAGCCAGTTCCTGGAGAGGTCGAGCGTCGAGAGCAGCGGCAGGGAGCCGATGGCCGCGGGCACCGGGCCGTGCAGGCTGTTGAAGCTGAGGTCGATGCTCGCGAGGAACGGGAGCGAGTGGAAGTCGAGGCCGTCGAGCCGGCCGTCGAGGCCGGCGCCCGACAGCGCGACGCCAGCCACGACCCAGGGCTCGTGGCGGCGGCCTCGGCTGCACGCGATGCCCGTCCAGTTGCAAGGGTGGGTCTCGCCCCGCCATGAGCCCAGCGCCGGTGAGCTGCCGCGCAGGGTGGATTTCCAGCGGAGCAGGGCTAGCTTCTGAGAGCCCAGTGATGTGCCACGCCTCTCTCTAGTGCATCTTGTGGCATAGATGCCATATAAGTTTTTTCCGATGGACCAACGTTGCCCTAGGGCCTAGGTACAGGTCTACTGAACTATGGTGGCATTTCAACGAATACCTTGAAGGTGTCTCCATGGCTACGTCCTAGACACGCCACCAATGGCATTGACACGCCGACCATGCCTGACCGAGCTCCACCCAACCGATGCGCGTGCCGGTGTCGCCTCTGCACGCTCCACCTAGCTATCGCATGCCCTGGCATCATATTTTCCCGAGCTCCACCCAGCATCCATCGCCTTCTCGTGCTCCGCCCAGCTGCCGCAACCATTAATGTCGCCTCTTCGTGCTTCACTTGATCGATGTGAGCTTCGACGACGCCTTCCCTTGCTTCGCTCAGCCTTCACGAGCTTCAGCCGCGACTCCACGAGCTCTCGCTACACATCCCCTTGCTCTGTTCAACCACTGCAAAGCTCCAACCTCAACGTTGTGAGCTCTACCTGGCCGTCGCGTGCTCCGTCAATTGATGCGGAACGGGGTCCCGATCTTCCGTCAGGTAGAAGGGGTAAATCGATTTGTGGAGAACTCAATGTAAACAATCTAGGCTTTCAACCAGAACCGATCGAAACCTGCGACCGCAACACCACCGTCTTCGTTTGTTATCAATTGTGACAAAGCACGGTTGACCTCGTCATGAAGTGTTATGCCAGCATGCAAATAAAAAACACAAGGAAAACTTGGTAGATGTAATATCAAATTATTTATAACCGAATAAGAACATAAAGTTGGGGTTCGGCAAACTAACACACAGCGAAACTGCGATGGTAGAATAATATAAACAAAACCCATGTCTAAACAATGATGGCTATTGAATATATAGCAATGGCTAGGATTTGGGACGCTCAACTCTTAGGTTACACGGGCTATGGGCCCAAAGTGGAGCGTTGCGGCGCCCAACAGATTCTGTTTGCAATCTTGTTTCCACAATTACCGTTGATCCATAAGGAATTTTTGATGTGAAATCGGATCTGTTAGAAAGATCATGTCATGCTTCTCTGTGCATATCAAGAACGTACAAAAACAAAGTCTGAATTTTAAGTAGATTGCACGGACATGGTCGAACCAGACTCGTTGACAAATTAGGCTCTATCTTGGGCCGGCCTTGTAACGATATGATTGGTGGGACCACAGTGTTCCAACGAGGTGGAGATGCACCTTTCTTGAATATGTCTTGATTTTGGGAAGGTGGCCATAATGGAGGCCGAACTACTAGCGGTGACGGTGCCTTATCCAATGGTCATCGTAGCTGACGGTGTGATCAACCTGGCTATGGTGGGGGTCGATGATGCCATGTAGTTAATGATGCCACCATAGATGTTGTAGACGATGTAGAGAATGTCGTAAAGTGTCGCCAACTTGACGCAGATGTCTTGGAAGAAGTCAAACCAATCAATGTACTCGAGATAATCATGGAAGCACTTGATGGCCATGCTGGCGATGTAGTTGATGAAAGTCTTGAGGACCACCATGTTGATGTAGTGTTCGTCATGCCTATGATTGGCATGGTCACATCATAAACACATACCTTGCTTTGCTCGACTGCTGCGAGCTCCGATAGCACCTCCGCGAGCTTCGTTCATCCACCACAAGCTCATGTGGCTCCTCCCTGATGAGACCATGTTCGGCATAGATATGACCAAGGCTAATTCATCAACATCGCTTCATCGACCTACACATCGGCCAAGACGATCACACAGTTGGCCAATGTATTTAACGTCGTCACCTCTACCAACTAGGCCGCCACCATGGCTGCCTCCGCCTCCCATACGTGCTGGCATATTGAACAAAAGCGTATCTCCATATTTACAATGTCTACAACTTCAACATGTCATGTCGATCGAAGGAAGACACTTTGTCACGACCCCCTGCGTCTCCACAGGTAGTCCGGCACCATGATCTGATACTAGCCCAGACTAGTATCTCATGATGGACAATTCAACGGCTATCATCGCTGGCATTCCATTATTGTTATTCAAAATAACAGAGTAATACAAGATAGCATCTTGTGCTAATACAGTAAGATGTATATTACCAAATATTAAGAACGAAATAAAAGAACATCGAGAAAGAATGACCTTGATGACGATATCCAGCGATTGACCGGACTCCATGACTAGTCCTCAAGACACTTTGAGTTCGGACCCTTCACGGTCTGATTAGACTTGCAACTTTGAATAATAAAATTTATCCGCGATAGATATAATGAGTACTGCTGGCTACCCGACAAGCAATCCTTAGTAAATGTATGCAATGGCAAAGATCGGGGGAATTGGCTATTTTACACCAAGACCTATCTACTAATCAAGTTTTAGCAAAAATGATGTTTTATTGAATGCATGAATCTATAATATCATCACGAACATCGAGGTAAGATGCATCATCACACCATACCAAATATCAAAGGAAGGTGCATCATCACACCAGGCCAATCCCAGCCTACTCTAGTCAATTTCAATTATTAAAAAGGTGAATCTACATGTGCAAACCTTTCCAAACTCGTCCATATCCGTGGACACGGCTATCATGATAGTTTTAACTCTGCAGAGTGTGTACAAATTTCCCCACAAGCCCCGTCTCATCCACTAGGAGAAACGGTAAAGACTTTTCCAGCCTACTACGCCCATCACTTCACCAGCCCTCTCTTAAGGTTTCCCATTGTTGGTGCCGCCACGATGGGGCGCCTTCTACGTCTAGGCACCACCCGGGGGCGTTCCCCATTTAAGCCATTCGGTCTTAGAGACGAACCCGCCCCTCAGGTAAGGTCCGGTTCCTTACCCTAGGGCGAAAGTATCGAACCGTGAATCGGACAAGTCGCGAGCGGCGGTTAGTGGGTTTCAGAGGGTACTAAGCCGGTAGAAGGCACAAGTGGGCTGTCTGGTAAGGTTCGGTCCAGCAATACACAAGCTTGAGTCCTTATTAGAGGAGACCCTCGAATCTCCACCACATCCGGAACCATCATCGCGGGTCTCCCTAAACAATCTACACTAGTTTTAGTTGTTTAGGGTTTATCCAAAAACACCATCACGAAGCATACGCCTCAGAAGGACACATTTTATAGTGAATCCCAATGCAATCCTACACATCTATTCAAAGGATAGGCTATGGAACAGTAAAGGGTTTATCAAATGAGGTCTAGTCATGCTAGTAGATGACTAACATGAACAAGACACACACACTATTCTGATATGCATGCAATGGTTAATTACGAAAAGTAAATACGATTAAGCTCCCTCCGTCCAAAGACTATTGCCCTAAATTATAATCAAAAGAGTACATATTTTTGGATGGACAGGGTTAGTAAAACTAAGGACAGGAATATGCAAACAACTAGTGCTTGCCTGGCAGCGATCGGCCTCGCAACGAATCGTCGACGTTAATGATCAACCTTGTTCGTGGTGATGTCTCGGTCCGAATTCTACGCCTCCACGTCTTCCCGGGAGGTTGTCAGCATCTTTAACTCCAACGTAGTCGACGGCGGCATCATGGCCCGTCTCTTGGTCTTGACGATTCCCCGGGGTTCTATCGGCGCTCGCGATTCCCGGCAAAAATATCGATACGGTCTATATGCAAAACGAGGTGCGAACCAATCAACCATGGCTAATATATTTTATTAAACATAATAAACAAAATACTACGATTAGTACCTCGGTCTTCAAACCACACATCGGAATTTGAGCAAACTCCGACCAAAATATTTTTCCCTTCGATGGCGTCGCTAAATGCCCATTCGGTGAGGTCGGCGATGACCGCACATGAAACGCGATACATGCGCAGAGGCTGCTGTAAGGGAAATTCTGAAAAATACAAGATTAATACGGAAGGTAACAGGGATCAAACGAGGATCAACAAAATTGGTTTGGAGGGGATTCGGCTTACGGTCTAGGAGAAATAAAAAGTTGAAGGTACACTGTTCATAGAAATTGTACCCATTTGATCTTGCCCAGCCGTGAGATGAAATTAAAAGGGGAAAAGCTCCCCTGTTCCTCATCTCTCCTCACACAGCCATGCACAGGAGAGATGGAGAGAGATACCGGCCGGAGAGGGAGGGAACTCCGGCGAGGGCGGTGCTGAGGGGCGATGCAGCGGCAAGGCAAGGCGGCGGCAGTCTCTGCTGGGCGGCGGCGCGGCCTCCTGGCGGCAGCGGCAAGGGGAGGCGCGCGGCGGCGGCATGGCAGGGCGGCGGTGCTCCGGCACTCCAGGGATGGGGGCGGCGGCGGCTCGGCTGGGGCACTGAGGCGGCGGCGGCAACTCCAGTGGGGCTGGGCGCCGGGCAGGGGCGGCTGTCCCGGGGCGGCACGACGAGCTGGGCGACCCGGAGGCGCAGGAGCGGCTCCAGGGCGGCGGTGCTCGTGGCGGTGTGGCGGCGGCAGGGCAGGGGCGGCTTTGGCGTGGGGACACGGCACCGACGGCGACGACGTGGTGGCTCGGCGTCGGCGCGGCTGCGGGATGGGCCGACGGTGGCAGCGGCATCCCGGGCTTGGCGACACGCCGGCAAGGGCGCGGCGGCGGCATCTGGGCGGCACGGGCTGGATAGAGACGGCGGCATGGCTCGGCCTAGTGGCGGCGCTACAGTATAGGGCGGCGGCTAGGGTAGCACAGCGACTAGGTTTGTTTAGCTGGGTTTTTATATGGGGCCGAGGTTATGAGGTGACATGTTATTGGGCTTAGAGGCCAAATCAGTTGGGTTTTAGAGATAGGGTCAGGTTAGAACTGTCGGGAAAATCAGATGGATTTAGAATTGATTCAGTGTCGGACTAGTTTTTCTCGGGATTGAGGTCGGTTGCGAGAGATGGGGTGACGGGGCAAAGGATCGACGACGGCAGTGGTGCCCGATGTAGATCGGAGGTGGTCTCTGGCAAGCTAGGGTTGGATGGTGGCATCGGCTCGGCCGAGATAGACAGAGGTGGGGTTTCTAATGATGTCGGCCGAGAGGGCGAATGTCCGACCGGCTAGGGTTACGACGAAAACAACCGGAGTTAGGGTTTCGGTCAAGGAAGAGGATAGATGGCTGGATTGATTTGGGGTTTTAGGGTTTCGGTCAGGGGAATCGAGCTAGGGTTTCAACTGAGATAGAAAGTTTCAAAGGAGACTCGACCAGGGTTTTGGGGTTCTGGACTTGATCGAGAGGATTTAGGTCTGGTCGGCCAAGGTTACAGGGAGTGTCGATCAAGGTTAGGGATTTGGTCAATGGTCGAGCCGGGGATTTCAATCGAGACAGAATGCTAGGGTTTTGACCGAGGAACGAATAAAAGCAAGGAGAGAGATTTTGTATATGAAATCGTAAGGTTTGGAATTTTCTAAATGGTAAATCATAATGTAAATAATTATTAAAATACATTCTTATATGTAAATAATTATTTGAAAATTTAGGGATTTTCATATAGAAAAACAATAAAAATTATTTTAACTTGGTTTTTATTTTTTTGAGAAAACTTGGGACATTCTAATATTTATTAGGATGTCACAAAACCTCCCCCCCTTAACGGAATCTCGACCCCGAGATTCTGAGAAGGGTAAGGCCGGTATTCCTCCCCCTTAACAGAATCTCGCTCGTCCATCCGATTTGGAGAAGGGTCTCGGAATAATCTGAAAATCCTGGGCCGGTGGGCCATGACCCAACACGCTTTCGTCATGCACTCCGGTGTTTCTTTTTGCTTGGTTCCAACATCCACAATCTTTTCTTTCTATATGGTGAACCTTGGAATTTTCTCACATGATGCCGTCGTTTCCTTCGATATCCAAACACGATATTATCTTTGATTCTCCAGCAAGGTCGTTTGTATCTCCAGGTCAAATCGGTATCTCTTAGGTACGATCCTTTATTTGTTTGGTGCCCTTTCGCTCACAATTCTTTTCTCCTCAATTGGCGATCTAATTCGTTTACATCTCCTTGTATGACCATCTTTGTTTTCTGATGTTTCCTTTTCTTTGGCGTATTATCGATCAATTCTTCAGGCAAGAAAAGATAAGAGGGAAAAGCAGTTGAACAAAAGGGGTTGGGTAGAGAGGAAGGATAGAGAAAAGAAGAAATCTCGTTCCACAATTGATTTGTACTATCGCCTGTTGCTTCGTTCTTGCATATGGCTCCTTCTTGATCCAAACTTCCAACAGAAATAGGTAAGAGAGTTTTACTTCTAAACCGAGGAAGAATATAGAGAATGGACAAAAGGACGGAAAGAAATCTTGATCCACCAATAACTTTCTTACACATTGTTTCCTTCTTACATATGGCTTCTTCTCAATCTATACCTCCAGCGGAATTAGGTAGGCAATAATTTTGAACAAGGGAAGAATGTGGAGACAAGACAGAGAGAATAATAAGAAATTTTTTATCCACTAGTGATTTGTATTCTTGCATGTTGCTTCCTTTCTGTCTGTTGCTTCCTTCTCGATGCTCCAGGATAGTTGTCGCTTCCTTCTCAATGTTGCTTTCTTCTTCATGCTCCAGAATTATTGGACATGATGAGAGGCTAAGCGACATCCCACATAATATTAAAATAGTTTTAGAAAACTCGATTTTGCACTCAATACAAAGATCCAAACAAATAAGATCCAACACTCTCTTTTATCTTGCATACGCACTAAAGCAACACAAGACGCAATTAAGAACCAACTCAAGCATGTAAAATTAGTTGTCATTATAGCACTGTTATTATCAGCTATATATTCTCCATCCATAGGGAGTACTAAAGTTATTTAGTGATGCACTAAACTATTTCAAAACAAAGAGAGAAATTTTGTACGAAAACACGAGGGGTGTGTCATATGGTTTCTTTATATATAAATCAATTTTTTTATTTTTTTACCAGCCTTTTGCAATATTTTTTTTATTGGAAGAACACCTTTTTGCAATAACAAATTATTTTTGAGCCATTTTCCTTTTATATATATATAAAGAAAATGCACCTTTTTTATAAATCGAATCCTTTGTAATATATATTTTTTTATAAATTAAATCTTTTGTGATATCATATAATTTTGTTTAAAAAGCAACTTTTGGAAGAACTTATATATATAACTATTTTTATTTTTAAAACTTTTCCTTTCGAAGAAGTTTGATGAAACTTTTCAAAAGAAAACAAAGTGCTAAACAATGAAAGCAAAGCGTCGAGGTTTCGAAACAATTATTGTTCAAAACAAATATTTTGGAGAAATGACCTTTTTTTATATATACATATATATATTTATATAAAGAAGTTGCATAAACCTTTGTAAATGATTTCTGTTTTCAATCTAAAGCATGAAGTTTCAAGTTAATAAATACAATTGGTAAAAAAAAATCAGAACCATAATAATAACACCTTCCAAAACCACATACAAATTAACCCCTTTTACGGTTAAACCAAAAGCAGATCATTTGTTTTCAATAACAAAAATAAATGAAAACACATTTTTTTTCTTTTTTTTATTCTTTCAATAACAGATATAAAACATTTTTGTTCTTTTTAAATTTTCTTTCACTGTTTTTAATAAAACCAAGGTATATTTGGAAACCAACAATGCTTATAGTAAATATTTTGTTGAAAAGAGGACGTCGTTTTTAAAGGTAAGTTGAATAAATCTTTTAAATCTACCATTTTTCAACCAAAATAAGAAATATCAGCTCCGTTAAAATATTTCATTATTATTTTTATTTTACAAAAACCTTTTTCAACTTATTCTTATCTTCACTCATTATCTTGATCTTCATACACCGTCTTCGTCAGTCTTGGGGTGGCGGATTTTCATGGTTCCTTCTTCTGGTCTTCTTGTGATGACTCTTACACCATTCCTTCGATTTTCTCTTCGATCTTCTCGTAGTTGCAAAACGTAAAACAAGCAACACACCAAACAATGTCCTACTATGTAACTAGCTATCCCTATTATCCTAGTTATTTGAATATCCGTATCTCAATAAGAAAACCAAAAGTTGATACGGTATATTCCACACAAAAATAATATTGTCTTATACGATTCCTAACACTTATTCTTCCGGAAGCGAATCTTCATCAAGTGTTCTTCTATTTCCCCTATTCTTCGGCGATAATCTCTTCATCGACATGCTTGTTCCATTGTTGATATTGATAGCAAAGTAACTCCATTTTCTTGAACAAAGTTGGTATACTGGCTAAGTTTGGATTATGGGGAACGGTAGAATAAAATTTGCCAAGTAGAAGAATAGACAAGAATAGGATGAAATTCGTAGAATGAATACATAAGAATGAAAGCAAAGGATGCTTAGGAAAGGACTAGGCTTCTCTCTATTTCTTCTCTTCTTCGGCGATTGTCTCCTCTTCTTCGTTGTTGATGTTAGTAGCAAAACAACTCCATCTTCTCAAATGGGTAAAGGCTACACTTTGAAGTATGGGCGCGAATAGAATATTTCTTTGGTAAACGTAGAAAAGTAGGCGAAAAGACGAGAATGAATATCAGAGGATGAGTAGACAAGATTGAAAGCAAGAATTCCTAACGGGGTAGAGAAGTACTAGACTTTGAGAATAGATGATAAGAGAGAGTAGCAAAGAAGTTTTCAAAACTTTTTACTTAAAATAAATCCTTAAGGTTTAAAGACCAACTAGCTACGATATCCTAAGGTCAACACCCGCTCTGATACCACTTTGTCATGACCCCCTGCGTCTCCACAGGGAGTTCGGCACCATGATCTGATACTAGCCCAGACTAGTACCTCATGATGGACAATTCAACGGCTATCATCGTTGGCATTCCATTATTGTTATTCAAAATAACGGAGTAATACAAGATAGCATCTTGTGCTAATACAGTAAGATGTATATTACCAAATATTAAGAACGAAATAAAAGAACATCAGAGCAGCAACAGCCTTCAGCGACGATATTCAAGCGATTGACCCGGACTCCCGCAGCTAGTCCTGCACACTTGAGTTCGGACCCTCTTCTAGGACTTGGGTTTTGTTTAGTTATGTTTTAGTCTTTGCTACATACCGGTATTCGCGCGTGTCGGTTAGACCTCCTGAATTACTTGTAATCGGAACCCCATCATCTTGTTCTTGTTTTCAGTACTTAAACATATATCCACAAACCGAGTTTCTGTTCATCGTGTTCTTGCTCATTCTTCGATTGCTTGCAGGATCAAGGACCTTCATGGTCAGGTTGATCGTGCTTCCGGCGATGTCAATAACCAACTGGAGTTGGTATGCCGGTCGCTAAGGTGCAACGTCCTGGACGGTAGTAGTCGGGCCGCCAACATCGACTCCTACTCAAATCGGAGTTAGCCTTTATCGTCGAAAGATTGGGACCCTTGCTGCTATCACTCCCTAAGCTCTGGTCGTCTGTCGCACTCGCCGGCGTTTCTTTCTCGAGCCACGCATGCTACCGCCAGCCGCCATCAAGTTGATGACATGGCCATGCCGACATGTGGAGTCCCCACCTCGGACGCGCGCCAATCTACTTCCCTGACTGAGAGTCAGAATCACATCGAGGCCTCTGCCTTAGCGGCTAGTTGGCGCCGTCGTCCCCTCCATTCAAATGGCACACGGTTGACGAGACGAGATGGGTAGGGAGATGATGTCGAATGGGACATGCCCTAGGATTACTCTGATGAAGAAGAGCAAGAGAAAGCCACCTGCATGCAACGAGCTAGGCTAATGAGAAATGACCATTGTTTGTTTCCCGTCGGCCTGACTGGTACAGTGGAATTACAACAAATAGGGCAGACTAGAACAGTACATTCAAGCAACCAAACAACCTAGGTCTGCATCAATTGGGCCAGGAGCCTAACAAAGGCAACTAAATATACCCTTAACCGCCAAGCCTTTTGATGTCTTGGTCAATACGCCACCCGGAAATGCCTAGCCCAGTGTGTTGCCATAATCCCGGGTAGCTGCTCAACTACGGTAACGGTCAAATGGATATCTAAGAAAGACCAGGAGATAATTAATATAATTGGTATAAATTTGTTAGAAAAAACTAGATAATTAAAATGGGAGGATATGTTAATTGAAAACATGCTAGGGTAACCACATGGAAGAAACAAACATTGACCTAAATAATATTTTGTCGATGGTATGAAATTAGAAAATTCTTGAATTTAGTAAGAAAACGTAGATAATTAATATACTTGGTAAAAATTTGTTAAGGAAAAAATAGATAATTAAAATGGGAGGATATGTTGATCGAAAACATGGTAGGGTAGCCCACATGGGATGAATGTCAATCGAAATAATATTTTGTCGATGGTATGATATTAGGAAAATCTTGATTTAAGAAAGAAAAAATAGATAATTAATATACTTGGTTTATATTATTTAGGAAATATAGATTATTAAAATGGTAGGGGGACATGTTACTTATAGTATTTGATGTTATTGAAATGATGATAATTAATAGTGCACTTGGTCATATTTGAAGGTAAAATGCTAGAAAAATTATATTTTTAAATATTTTACAGAAATGCGGAGGTAGCAGAAGTGTCGTACAGAGTGGATTTATTAGCATTTTCTTCTATCACATGGGGCCTGTCTAGACCATTGGAGAGGACATATCGGGCTAATATAATGGTTGTTTCGGTTGTGCAACTTGGATGCACAGACCTATCGCCTATGAGTTAAAGCCGTTGTGAGCCATGCCCATGAAGGTTTTTATGGAGAGTTGTTTCCTATAACACACAACTTGTAGGAGAAGAAAATGCAGTTTAGAGCGATTGGCCTCTTAGGCTACTGGTGCAATGCAACCAGGTAAACCAGCTACACCTGAATTGCAAGGTGAGGAGGTGGAGATAATAGAGGAACATGACACTAACACAAGAGATTTTAGTGGAGAGGGTGGGGATGACCTTGTCGGTGGTGGGGATGATGAAGAGGAGGAAGCAGCGGAGGTGGGGGAGGCGTAGAGGCAAGGGGGTGATAGACGAAGGCGACAAGGTGGAGATCCAAGGGGATATGATGGCGGAGGAGGACAGCCTAGATGATTAATTGGCGGATGATGAGCACTTTGATGAGGAGGGTGATAGGCCCGATGTCTATGTGCCAAGCACGTGGAATAGTTCAAATTTTGAGGAGACGACAGTGAACGAAGGCCACCATGCATCATGGGAGTACCATGTGAGTGATGTCACAGAGCAAGCCTTGTATAAGAACAAAAAATCCTTGTTGGATGCTATGAAAAATTGAGAAATGTCTACACAATGTCAATTCAGGGTAGTGCAGTCTAGCAAAAGGGAGTACGATGTGAAGTGGGTGCATGATAATTGTCCATGGCGGGTACATGTGTACAAGGGGGTGTGAAAGAACAACTGGGAGTGCTTCATAGTGGTGCAACACGAGTGTATACTCGAGGCAACTGATCAAGTGCACCATAATATTTCGTCTACTTGGGTGGCTAATCTTCTGTACGAAGAGATTTTTGACAATCCCAAATTCCACCCGCAGCTATCATGCGAGCTGTGGAGGAGAGATTTCAGTACACAACAGATTATGGGAGGCTTGGAAGGCAAAAAGGAAGGCGTTGGAGTTAAGGTTTGGGAATTATATATGAGGCATCGTACGGGAACATAACTTAATCTTTCAAGTTAGTTTTATGCAATATTGTACTTGAACAGTTGAGCTTGTATCATAATTTTATCTCTCGAGTTAGTACCATGCACTACTGTGCTTGAATCCATATCATAATATTATCTTTCGAGTCGGTTCCATACACTACCATAGTTGCACCTGTATCATAATTTTATCTTTTGAGTTAGTTCCATGCACTACGTGGATTACTACATGATCTTCATGCACATTAATATATGAGTATGTCTACTGTATTAGCACGTTTGGCGTAATTGTTAAAGTTACCTACCTTGTCCAAAAATCAAGGAAAAATCGTCAAAATGCGTCACAGCAAGTTCTTCGTAAGTTATTACTGTTGCATACGGTTTAGCCCCTATCACCCATCACGAAAATTGCAAAATAGATAAAATGGTCATTGTTCACAACTGCTCATTACATTAAAAGAACACAAGGATTACATGGGTCAAGCAAACAATGGCATGTACGAGTTACGTGGCATATATCCTGCTAGTGTGTTAGATCTAAACCTAACATGTCTCAGAAAATGAAAAATAACTTGGCACTCTACTACAATTAATCTGCTAGGTTCACCGGAGATATTTCCCCTTTCTCATTGCTTCCGAGCCTACTGCTCTGGCTCTAGCAGCCTCTTGCACTTTCTTTCACGGTGCGCCTCATGCTTGGAGGCCTGCCACAACCATTCGGCCTCCTACTATGCATGGAACTCTTCTTGCCAACGCTTGTTTTTCTCTTTCTCGTCAACAAGACACCACCACTCTTGCGCCCTAGCTCTCTAAGACATCATCTCCCTCAACACGTGCTACTTCTACTGGGGAGTCTACTCAATGGCGAAGTATTGATGGAACTCACATAGTGGAGTCTATAAAGGGTAACACGATGTAGTTAGTCCATGCGGTAATATATTGTTTTAAATACATCTTCGATCGGTAACTTATCGGTTTTCCCCTACCTCTGCATCTCCTTGGTTTGATCGTGGGCGTAGTTTGTGCACATACAATACCTCCTACCTTAGGTGTAGGACATCTCAACGGACCTTATAAAATTACAAATATCCCCGCATAGACACATGGGTGCGTGAATGCCTTCATGGATGAATTCCTTCAAGAATTCCCGAGGGGCGAGGGGAACTCTATAACACTTTTTGCCCTTTTTGCCCTCCTTTTCTCTCTTACTTCCTTTCCTTCTCCTTATCTACTGTGCTGCCGCACTCTGGTTTGCTATGTGGGATATGAGGATGGGTAACCAGTCAGCCCTTATATAGGCTAGCCGGCCGCTCGTGGGTGTGAGTGTTCACCCATGTCTAGGGCGATGGGCGAAGTCGCCCAATGGCTTACATGACAAAAAAAAACATTTCTTTTTACCTAACCTTCTACCTATATTTATAGTGGTTGAAATGGTGATTAGTCACTCCTTTTCTTATACTAAAATAAAAGTTTCGTCTCTATGTGGAAGATATATATGATGGATGCAAGTCAACATCAACATAAAAAATATTGTCCAAAAAAATTAATTTCAACAAACACTACCACATTAAAAACAAGCAATCATGTTATTCAATTTCTAGCCATGCTTGTTGAACATCATGGCAACAAACATATTAGCTAGTAATGTGGTAGTATGATGTGGCGGATAATGTGGTAGATGGATTTGTATTGAGCCTTGCGGGAAACTATGTTAAATTTCACAACCAATTCAACCAAAAGTTTAAACTGATGGACAAAGGTGTGCAATATATTTATTTCAACATTCCTCCTCATGTTTAGGCTCCTCCAGGCCTTAGACGTAGACTAAAATATAGGAAGAAAATATTTTCTTTTCAGTTAATGTGTAGCCGGTTCTCGAACTTAGGACATTTTGACTCTTATATCATGTTAACAATTCTTACGCACTATAGAATTAATCTACAAGCGAACAGATATCGCGGCCCGGGAGTATTCCAAGGTATTTTTATTCCTCAGGGGACGAGGGTAAGGATATCATTATCGGTTGATAATTTTATCTCTACTACTAAAAATACCAGATAATATAAATAGCAGGGGTAAGGATAATGATAAGATAATAAATAATAAGTGACACACACAGAAGTGTAAAAAATAAAGCAGGTAGACTCAGATAGCTTGAAGGTCAATGAAACGAGTGTAATGTTCGTACGGTAAGTTCAATCACTTACTAAGCTTGAGCTAGTGGATATATGAATGATAGAATTGTTTAAGAACTCCTCGGAGTTCGGCCGATTCACTACCACCCGCTATTAGTTAAGAACACCGGATGATTATGATCACCCCCGATTGCGCTCGACTAGACTAAGACTAACGGGGTGGACTTCACAAAAGCTGATACCACTCGGATAGTAGGGCTATCACCACCAATACCTACCACACCATCGTTGTACCAGGTATCTACCGAGTAAGAACTAGTTTCAAACACCACGCTTGCCACTAGAGCTGATCACTTCCTCTCAAATCCTTGGAGAACGATCTAAGTTCAATAATTAGGCAACCCAAGAATTTGACCATGAATCCAGACTCGATACCAGACGGACTTAAACAGGGCTCTAACGATTCCACACTCTCAACTATGCAGAATATAAATGCTCAACTTACGTAAAGAAATGAACTTGTATTATTATAAATCAAAGTCTTACAAGAAAAGGTAAAGATACAAGAGCTATTTCCTGAATTTCAGAAGACGCTTCCGGGAATCCGAGCCGTAGTTCGACTCGACTCTAACTCCCAAAGTAACTAAGTACTACTCTCGCAAATGACAAAGTGAAGCTCCAAATGGTGTGTGTTACAAAGTGATGTGAGGGGTCCTTTTATAGCCAACCGAAGCCAATTAGGTGCGGCCACGTTAGGGGACACTTGTCACCAAGCCACCAGCTGAAGGAGAATCCGATAGGAGATCCAAGGGGCTCGGCCGGCCTAGGGTGCATCGGCCGACCCACCTTTGGCACCTCCCGGTCCTCAATTTCCCTAGGATGCTTCTTTGAGGTGTAGATCATCTCCTTCGATCGATTTTGGCAGTTGGAGCCGGTAAATTCTCCATCCAAGTGGCCCCATGGATCCATCCGAAAGTAATTTTAGACTCTGGATCAAACCGACGGTTGTGGACAGTAGGGATGACCTCCTTGCGTGCTTCTTGTATCACCAGAGAAGAGTCAGCTGATTTGGAGACTAAAGTGGGTCAGCAGCCTAGGGTAGGCTGGCCGACCGGCTCTTTTGTCCGGTTCAGCTCCGGTTTTCCCAGTTTCTTTCTAATTACAAAATCTCACCAAAACTTGTGAAACTTTATTAGTTTAAATAAAATTCATACATAAACCTTGATTTCCCCCCCAAATTATCGGAATGTTGGCGTATGTCGGCATAAAATTTTGGACTTTAACGACCACCAACAGTAACCCAAAATCTTTAGCTGATAGAGAAAGGCAGGCAATTTATTTATTTCAGCAAACTATATAGATTCATGGTGGCTTGGATGGCATATAGGCTCAGCCCTAGGGAGATATGCATGGGTTGAAGGCCCAAATAGAGGTGATGTAGCACTGAACAACTCCCATAGATTTTGGACTTCCTTTTGTTTTCACGATTCCCATTGATTCTGATGGAATTTGGGCCTCCATCCAGATCCATTGGAAAGCTCTCATCATGGGCTCGTCGATGCATATCAAGAACGTCCAAAACAGACTTCTTATGACCAAATTATGGTCGTTTGAAGTACGACTGGTCCTAATGACCGAACTAGGCTCATGGACGACTAATCGGGCTTGATCTTTTGTCGGGCCTTGAGAAACGTGAGTGCTTGGGCCTGAGGACATTGATGAGGTGGAGATGCGTCTTTCTTGATTACATATTCATGTAGTGGAGGAGGCCACAACGGAGGTTGAATTTGTGGCGGTGGCGCAATATCATTACAACAACGTATGTACTAGAATGCTTAGAAAAGGATTTGCTTCAAGTGGTTCAGTCACTTTCTCCCTTTGCCCTATCACTTCTACGGAAACAACTAGCCATCTGTTTTTCACTTGTCCTTTCAGTGCTGCATGTTGGACGCAATTGGGTATCTCTTGGTCTATTTTGGACTCCACTATGGATCTCATCTCTATGACAGTTGTTGCATCTGGAATACCTTTCTTTATGGACATCTTCATCATTGGTGACTGGAATATTTGGAAACTCAAAAACAATGTTATCTTTCGAAATGATGCGCCCTCCATTATTTTTTAGAAGCTTAGTTTTCTTTCTAACCTCAACCATCACATCTTTAGGATGGGTGATTCGAAACGGCATGTATTTCATTTGTGGAGACAACAAATCATGCAAATACTTTCTTGTACATCCTAACCTTTTTTGTAAGCAATATATTCTTCTCACCATATGGCTTCCCTATGGTTTTCTCCAAAAAAAAATATGCGTACTATCGGTTTGTACGTCCTGACCAAGGTGGTGGTCTATGTTACCTTACTTACATAGACATGGTAGTCAGTCGCCGACTTGTTGTAGATGTCGTGGTTGAAGACGAAGTAGTCATTGAAAAGCATGCCGACAACCATGTTGAGGAAAGGCCCAATGATGACCATACTAGCGATGTAGTTAGAAAAATGTTGATGATCACCATGTTGATGCAGTGTTGGTCATATATATGATGGGCCATGATCACATTAGCATTAATGGGAGCTTTGTTGGAAAGCTGATGTCGAGGTAACCACACATGAAGTCGTGGGGGTAAAGATGCACCAATACGAAGACGATGACAAAATCGAACAATCGTTGAGGAGGTGATGCTGGGAACAATGCAGTCGAAGCCATCATAGATATAGTGTCGTTGGGTGGTTTCTACTTAGTCTAATCTAAGTAAGCAATAGGGGAGAAAGAAGACACTTGGTGTGTCAAGAAATTAAGGGGACCAACATGAGGGGTCCACCAGGATGTAGAAGTAACAATATAGAGGGACTCAACGACAGTAGTGGCTATGCAGGACGCATGCAAGAGGCCTATGCAGCACAGTGTTAACCGCTCAGAATAGATGAAAAGGGGACGAAAAATGCATGTGCACATTCAAATACATAACTGTGTTTGATGAGACGAAAAGCAGTGACAGACGGACTCCATAGCCACAGCAACATAGTGACAACCATGCAGAGTACATGAGAAGGAAAGGTGGTGGCGACTGTGCTCGAAGGAGGCGAAGAAGGACTTGATTATCATCGATGAAGATGGGCATAGATGCCGACACAACACCTATAATGGCAACACAACAACACCCTAGTTCTTGGTGGTGTGATAACTCATTCTTGCTGATGATGGGTTAGTGATATGCTGACTGATTGTGAATGAAGAACAACAAGAACATCTACTAAGTGGGCAACAACATCCAAAAGCAACAACAAAGGTACCCACATTGGCCACATAGAGGAGGAGGCACCAAAATACTTGTCATTGAGGAGGTGAAGTACAAAGGCAACAACCATAAATGTATTAGCAAGAGGACATAAAACAAAACTATAATAAGAAAAAAATGATCTCATTAGGGAAGACCCGATTTGAAGATGACCGATAAACTCTAATTGGAGCTGATCTAATGATACGTGAGTCTAACTACGGCTTACACGGGCTCTCTCTCAAGATCATAGAGATGGATTGTCTCCTAGGGGTAGCTTGATAGAAGCTTTATGGGCGGTGGTTTCAAAATGAGTAAAATGCACCGGCGGCCCTCGAACTTGGCAGGGGGTGTCATCCCGGTCCCGAACTTAGAAAACCAGCTATTCGGGTCCCTGAACTTGGCACGGGGTGTCATTCCGGTCCCCGAACTCAGAAACCAGCCATTCGGGTCTCTGAACTTGCACGGGTGTCATCCAGTCCCTAAACTTGGCGGTGTGTTATCCAGTCCCCAAACTCAAAAAATTTAGAAAAAATCATTAAAATCCAAAAAAATAAGAAAAACATATAAATTTTAGAAAGTCATTAAAACATTCAAAAACAAGTATACAATATTTAGAAATATCATAAAAAAAATCTTATAAAACTATGGGAAGATCATGAAAATTAGGATAAATCTTATAAAACTTTTTTGAGTTTGGGGACCTGGATGACACCCCTGCCAAGTTGAGGGATCTGGATGACACCCCGTGCCAAGTCAGAGACATGAATAGCTGGTTTCTGAGTTCGGGGACCGGAATGACACGCCGTGCCAAGTTCAGGGACCTGGATGACACCCCGTGCCAAGTTTAGGGACCCGAATAGCTGGTTTTCTAAGTTCGGGGACCGGGATGACACCCCCTGCCAAGTTCGAGGGCCGCCGGTGCATTTTACTCTTTCAAAATAGTACCACTTTGATGTGATGTAAGGGGATGGTATAATGCGATGCACGTAATGCATTATATGGTTTTGTATTGAGCCTCATGGATGTTTATATAGGTAAATAGTGGCTTAGATCACAAGAAACCGTAGAGATAAATATGAAATCACATAAGAGGGATTGCAATATACCAATATTAATATATCATGGCTCGATCCTTTTGGGTCATACCCTATATTCAATCACTCCCTTCAAGATCATCTGGAAAAAGAGAACTTTTCATTTGTTAAACACCATATCATTACAAATTAGCCAAATGGTAAATAAAGCAGTTACTATACCAACAAATGCCATTTTCTTAAGCCTTAAACTCATCTAGAAAGCCAATTTTCAACTATATGGGAAAGACTTCTAGGTAGCATAAACTAAGGGATATTTGAATTAAATGTCAAAAAGACATAGACAAATGGCAATCAAAGAACAAATATTGAGTTTTTTTGGCTGCAAGCCAAAATACCTTGTCAATTATGCTTTGCAAGGTTATGGCTTGTTAGAATAATACCTCTTCCTATGGACGAGAGAGCAAAATTAACTTCAGACACCATTAGAAAGTTATCATCTCATTCTTAATCCCTAGTTTTTTTATACATATAATAAGCTGATTATTGTTCATTCCTACCCAGCTTCTAGATGACTTATTGTGATCATGACATTTAAATTCCTTGTAACGTTGACATCAGTCATGCCAGGGCAATGAATTTTGCCTAATCATGACCCTACAAAAAGAGACATGAAAGGGCATAAAATTCATAACCTCTACCAAAGTTGCTTTCTTTCTCACAATGGAAAACAAAAGAGGTAATTAGTCACTATGGAGAGATATATACCCAACTAAGTATCTTCACATAAACTTATACTTTCACCACATACAAATCTAGAAAGAACTTAATGTCAAAAAAATCTTGTTTCACCTTCGTAAGCCCTTTCCAAAATTGTGAATGTCATGGCTTTGCACTTAGATAATTGTTTTGTTGCCTTATTATTTGTTTTGAATAGCTAAACACCATCCTTGTTAATCAATTAAAACAACATTTATTAAGGACACAATTATTTTAGCATCAAGGTCAAAAAAACCTAAGCCTCCTCAATCTTTAGGACAACAAAAGAAACTTTATCTAGTCGGTCTGTGCTTTTTTATGATAATCATTTTCTCAAAAGAATATGAATATGAAATATTCCAATCTTTTCGGCTCACGGAGAGGGATCACAAAGGTCTTGTTCTTTCCAACATATCTTGCATTGGCGTGTTACTGTAGCAAATTTGAAAGCCCTCGAAAAGAGGTATAAAAATTTAAAAATAGTTTTAGGATCTTTGGAAGGACTACTAAAAGTCACGAAAAAATTGTTACAAATTATCTCAACATATAGGCTGTATAAAAATAGTACAATTTGCTACAGTAATAACGAACGGTACGTAACGCTGAAAAGGACAAGCTCAAATTCACAAAAAAAGACATCATAAACATAGGCAAACTGCTCAAAAAAGAATTAAGCTACATAAGTGTAGCTCTTTTGGAAGTGTTTATCATTCCAACTATTTAACTTTTTTTTTTCTAGAAATGGTCCTCAACATCCTTCCAATCAATATTTCTTGGTTACCCTGGTGCATTGTGATACCAAGATACCTATGCTACCAATTGCATTCCCAACCAAATTACCCTTTGTACTAAAAACCGACACAAGCAGGTAGATAGGGATACCTAGGGGCGCGAGACAACACTCTCTCTAATAAACTCAACAAAATAACCCAACTGATTGCTCAAAATTATTTTTATCTCCAAAGTAGAGAAGTTAACTTTTACATAATTTATCTTATTCCTTAGAGCTTTTCAAAAGTGCACATTGAACTTAAATTAATCCTTATTCTAAATCATGATCAAGGAATATAATTCTACCTATGGTAACACGATTGTCTATCCTCTTTAGCTCTAGAAATTAGAATGGCTAACGTATCTTACAACATATTAAAAAATGAATCTCCACGACGACATTATCACTAAGGTTATCGTTGACTTTCTCTAAAAAGTGCACTAATTAGATGAACAACCATTTTTTCTTAAGGTCTCAAGAAGAAACGGTTATAATAAGTTGAGGGTAAAAATCCGTACAGTGGTCGAGTGAAACAAAGAGCGCGAGCCAAGCACCTCAATCGCGATGTGGTGGGAGGTAACTTGTGTTAAATAATGATATTACTGAGTATAGTCCGAGGTTGTTTATACCTGCACAATTAATAGACGACGAAGAACAATTTCAAATTGAACACAATACGTAGGAGAGGTGTAATTCTTTATCACTTTCTTAGATGTGTATAATGAATGAATCCCTCTCCTATTTATGCTTGACAACTAGGGTTTGGCTAGTCCAAGAAGTGGGCTCCACTCCCTGGCGCACCAGGCCCAAGGCCGACACGGGCCGAGGTAGGTTTTCGCAACAACATGGTATTGTATTTTTATTGAGGTAATATGGTACTCATTCCGTTCTTTCATTTGTTGGTGTTGATTTTTAAACATGGCTTTTAACAATTCGTCTTATCCAAAAAAACTATTTAAGTATCATTTTTTTGGTTATGATTTGTTTTATTATTAAAGACATTTTAAGCATGATTTATATTTTTGCATATTTGCACTAAATTTTTGAATCAAACGAATGGTCAAAGAACATATTCAAAATTCAGCGGCGCGAAATAGAAAAGAACGGAGCGAGTATTATTCTTATTGCAACAGCTCACAGATATTCAACCAGTGTTTCAAATATCACCACCGTTGACTTTTATGCCCTACACTTTCATTGCACCACGGAAAAACCTTAAGCTATAAGAAATCCGAAATAAATAGATCCACTCCTTCAACTGTATCTTCTCTTTTCGAAAATCTGCCGGATTGTTCCTAATCAGTCGGTCTGACCAGCCAAGATCTTCATATCACGCTACACTGGTGAGCTCCTTCAGTATGGAGGCTCCTCCTCCTGCACTAGCCTGCACCTCATCCCCCTCACATCCTTCTTCCAAAACACATCTGCGTCGTCACCATCGCCGTCGCTGCAGCCATCGCCGCCACCGCTGTCGCTGCAGCCACCGTCTCCTGCACGTCTACCGCGTCCGACACCGAACCTCTCCTTGAGAGCACGGACCACCTTCTTCTTGATCATGCTCGACCTTGACAGCAACGGGCGGATCTTGTTGAGGTTCCTTCCCAGGGCCATCGACGGCGGCACGGGGCCGTCCACCGGGCGCCCGATGACGTACCCGAACGGGAGCTTGCGGACGATCTTCACCGGCGAGGCGACGGCGGCCGGAGGGCGCTCCACGGTGCCGACCGGGAAGATCAGCGGGCTCAGGCGGAACGACGGCAGCTCCGAGCAGTCGTCGTCCGTGCAGAGAGACCGCAGCTCCGAGCTCTTCGCGGACACGAACGTCTCCGTGTCGCTCTGCTCCTCCCCTGCGCCGCCGCCGCCGCCGCCGTCGTCGTTGACCATGGCCACGTCGGAGCACGATCTGAACGCCGATCGCCATTTCTGTTTCAACGGCAAGAGGAGATTCCTTACCCGTTTATTGATCTCCTTGTTCGAGGCCTTCTTCTTGCCGTGTTGCGTCCCGGCCGCAAGGCGGCGGGGTGAACGGGAGCCATCGTCGTCGGAGCTCTCGACGGCGTGGACGCAGGCGGCGGAGGAGAAGGTGTGGGCCCTGGCGGAGCCTCGCATCCCGGCTCTTCCCTGGTCTCTCGCTCTCCCGATTGCCCTTCGAGGAAGTCCCAGGAGTGACGATGCCGTGGGAAGTGTTTCGAGGCAATAATAAAGATATATGGAGCGTAAATAAAGAAAATAATTGGCATATTTCAGCCAGTGACGCCAATATTATCTCGTGGAGATATAGTAGGCAGATAAGTCCAACGATAAAAGTTGACATTTATTTGCATACCGAAATGGAAAACATTGATATGGTAGGGCATTTGGAGATATTCTAAATTAAAGTATATCCTACTGAAGCAGAAGTAAATTAAGTGTAATGGCTCCCAAAATATAGAAGATTAATATATAGAGAATATGCATTAATTCCAGGATATCTGCCCAGTGAATGGACAAATCGGTCCATACACAGAAATGTACATTTTTATCGTTTTTGCCTTCTAAATTGCCCAAAATTTTCCCACGGTTTTCAGTAGAGACCTAACAAGCAATTCTAGGGCATGTCCCCTCATAGAGGCAACCTGTAGCTGTCATGGGCGCTCAAAAAGTATTTTCAAGTCATGCAACCTCTAAACGTAGGGACAACATCTCCGTGAAAAACCAACATGCCTTGTATTTAAGAAAAAACAAAATTTTGCGTACATCAAATTACTGTTAAATTTAAAGTAATCCTCCTTGCCAAATATTATAATAAAACATAATTCTCATTCAAGTTAGTACAAAGTTGCTGCATACTACCTCCTTTTTTTTTGTTTGACGTTTTTGACTTTTCGATACATTTTTGACCATTCGTCTTATTCAAATTATTTTTGCAAATATCATTTATTTTGTTGTGATTTGTTTTATCAATAGAGGTACTTTAAATATGTCTTATTTTTTTACATCTTTGCACTAATTTTTTGAATAAGACGAATGGTCAAAGACGTGCCAAAAAGTCAAAGGTGTCAAACAAAAAAAACGGAGGGAGTAGTATTCATGAACCAATGCAACTGCTAAAGTAGATGAGTGAAAGAGTTCCGATATACCTCTACAAGAGCAAGATACATGTTTCAACTTCCTAGGTAGTCATTTGAAGCCACCAACTACTAAAAATGTACAAGATAGTCGAAATTTGTATTCAATTGTTCATAGCGATTAGATGGTGAAGGGTGATGATGCATGAATATGTGAGATTTAGCGTGGGATCTTCTGATACCACATAGTGGTATTTGAACATCGGTAATGCAGAGCCATACATAGAAGATTTCTGAGGCACATCGTGTTTTGCTAACAAAAAAAAATGGCGGACGCCAGCGTCCGTACGTCCGTTCGGACGCGCGCACGCCGACCAGCGGCGATTGTCCGATCAGCCATCCGCGCGCGCCCGGACATTGGCTAGATGTGATAGATGTGCAGTTGATCATTTTACAATCAAACTTCTGTTTTTTGTATAAAATTCAAACGGTGTTCAAAATGCATGGAATAAATTTTATAATTCTTTTAAAATCGAGGTCAACCCATTTTAAATACTTTTAAATTTTAGAATTTTTCACTTTTTAAATTTTTTTATGTGAACCTAGGTGAACTCACTTATGAAACTTACACAAATACTAGTGAAACTTGACCGTGTGCTGATGAACCTTGGCCCACGAATTGATGAAGGTGAGCGCCAGATGAAACTTAGATGAAACTTAGATGTAACCTAATGAAACTTGAATGAAACCTATTGAAACTTGATGAAACTTGGATTAACCTGATGAATCTTGAAGAAACTTGGATGAAACCTGTTGAAACTTGGATTAAACCCGATGAAGCTTGACTGTTCGGCAAGTTTAATGAGTATGAAATCCAAGTTTCAGTAGGCGAAACCCAAAGTTTCACTAGGCAAGCTAGATTGAAGTTTGAGGAAACCTGGTCGAAATTTATATAGCAACATACGTGTTGTTTTATTCGGAAAATATGAGGAACGCGTTGGTGCAAACGGTTGGTGGATTAGAGCACCCAGTCAAAATTTATGGTCATCGGAAGTAGCGTGCTCACGTGGGCCCCTTTCCTGCATGCATGCCGATGGAGCGCCTTCGCATTTGAGCGTATTCGCGTTTGAGCATGCATGACTACCGGGCGTAAGTGTTTTTGAAAAAAAATCCTTAGAATATTTTGAGTAAAAACATCTTCTTCCTCCTTTCCCGCCCTCACCTCCACCATGGCCAAGCCACCCCGTCCCGGTGCGTGCGGCCGGCTACCACGTGCACGGCCTCCCTCGGCATGTGACTCGCAGGCGTGGGAGAAGTATGTGTGGCGGCCATGGTTGCACGGTGCAACTTGAACGGCTCCTGACGCGGCTTGGCGCGGCTATCAACATGGGCGAGGACCACCTCCTTGGTGATGTGTAACTTCGCTGGCGCCCAATGAAGCTGCAACAGCATGGACAGCAGCTCGACCCTACTTGGCGTGACTTCGGCGCTACTCGGCATGGTGCGAACGACCAACACTGTAGCTCGTCGTAGCGCTGGTGTGATTGCGTGTGGCGCTGCCACCGGAGAGGCGACGGCTTGGATAGGTGGAGGGGAGGATCAGAGAGGAAGAAAGGAGGAAAAAAAAGTGGATCCAATTGCTTTTAGATTAAAAGTTGGAGGGTCGTTTGGAGGGGTCTTTGTACAAAAATACATGTAGGTGCATGACCAATGGTGTTGATGGTGGCTAAAATATCTTATACAAGTGGAAAAACCGGGTTCATGTGACCGTATGGTCAGAAGCTACGTACGTCAAGAATTCTCCACCTACGTAAACTACGCTAGCTTGATCTTCACTTGTTTATTCAGTTTATGGATTATTGTCGGTACTCCGGATGGTCGCTTACTTCGTCGATCCAACCCCGTCGAGGGATCACAGATATATCTTAATGCCTCAATGGCTAGCATTATAAACACTCGCTCATGAATAACTGTACCTCTTAAGTAAACTATTATTGATGTAAAAATCTAATGGGACAAGCCTACTACAACAAATCATATATGTATGTGTTTGACACCAAAAGCTCACGGATCTCTTAGCACACACGTGGACTGAGGATCTTTCTTCTATGTGGAACCAAAATTTGAGTTCTAGGCGTGCCAGTTAATTTGACCTGAAAACTAACAAGCAAACGGTAAAATTTCTAATCATCATATTGCCAGATTATTTTTGCTATCAGCTTATATGCCAATACACAACACCAACGGCTGCTAAGTAGTAAAAACTACTCAATAAACTTTAGATTGGTAAACACAGGCAACAAATGAGCAAAAACTCAATTGCTAGCTTGCAAGATAAGTATAAGTACTTGATCAACCTAAATCAAGACAGTGATACTTGCGATAGGGTTAATACAAACTATAGATTAAACTAAATCAAGAGGTATAGCTTGTGGGATAAACACAAGTGAAGGATCGACTTACGTCGAGATAGCTCCACTCGTGGATTGAATCTTTTGGGCGAAACCGAGCGGATTCGAAGCATTATAAAACTAGTAAAATATGAAAAAAAAATTTGTATTGTATGTGTTGATGTTCGATCCCTGTATGACCATGCCTTTGCCATCTTAGTATTATTATTTAATTATTCTTGCTACCATCCTTGTATAAAACTTGATTAGCATTGACATTAGTCAACTATTCTTTTAATGGGATAACATTTTATCAATAAAAGGTTTGTTGGTGAAAATACTCATTTCATAATAGTCGGGGTTATCATGTTGCGCAAAATGCTAGAGTAAGGCAGCAGGTGCCACCTAGGTTTCCCAAATGGTTTTCAACCCTGAGTTGGGTGCATGGTTGCAAGGAGTGTGCAACATCATACGACATTCTGGCCAAGTTTATAAGGACAAATACCTTGCTGTTGTCAAGGCTAAGTGCAATAGTACGAGCATCAAGTGGTTGTATGGGTAAGCCATGGTTGAGTAGCCTTCGAGCTCTTAGTTCAAGCATTTCTGAAGGCGACAAAGGAAATGGAGGTCAACCACGTAGTACATGTCTAAGCTAGGAGAAGGTTGGCAAAGAGTTTGTGGCATTCATCCCGCTTTGGATGACTCCAGGGGATGTTCATCTCTCTTGGGTAAAGCGTACAAACTCTGCATAGAAAAACTTTCATGGAATCAATGCCCACGGTCAAGGGAGAACGACGATGGCGTGATCACAATGGAAGTTTTATTCTCTCTTTCTTCCATTTGTTTTCGAACGGGTTTTGCTATCCTGCAGTGGGTGGTGTGATGGTATGGTGAAAATCACGATTAGTGCCGTGTGATAGCCAGGTTTTGGGTAACCCAATTGTTGTCGGAATTTCAATGTAAAGCATTCAAATTATTCAAATTTGAAAAACCACTTTCAAAGAAATAGGAGTCATTCTATAAAATTTTCTTTAAGCAAATGAACCGAACCATTACTTGGAACCTCTTGCATGCAGTAGTCAATTTGCTTACGAGTATGTTAAATATACTTAACCTCATGTTTGAACTGCGATGTAGGCTTGTAGACTTGCGCAATCCTTCATGACGTGGCCTATCCTCTTGCAATGGTGGTACACTATACCTATCGTTTGACCCAGGGAGCCAACTGAAGACGAAGACTTTGCTGGTGTCCACACATTAGAAGATTTTCAACCCTCAGGTGCACGTGATGATGCTGACAGTTATATCGAATGCGGCCTACTTAACGAGGGGGCAAATACTGAAAAATAGGAGATGGTGCCGATTTAGCTAGGGTCAACATTTGTTGCGGGTTGAAGCCGAAGGAACTCCCTTAGTTATTCCTCGGTTGTTGTTTTTGTCGTCCCTTCAATTCTTTTTCATCCAAAACTGTAAGCTGGAAAAATCTATGAATAGAGTTTTATTCTTTGTAATAAAAAATATCCTAAATTCCTTGCCTTAAGCCCCAAAATGAGCCATTTTATCCTGCACATCCTCCTCTGCCTCACAAGGTGTCAGGACCTGTAGAACAAAGTCAAGTCCCTTATGTGCCTTACATGTACAAGTCACTGGATCAGTAGCTAGTACATACAGATCCCAAAACTCGGATCATAAACATACTCATTAGAATTCAAATATTACATCAGAGTGCGGCCATTAAGGCTCATAATACAAAGTCTGGCATACAGACCATACAGCTGCGGAAACATAGATACATAGTAATACCAAAAGGAAACGCAACACGACCCCACGGGCAAGTTGTAGTAGCGATCCTAGGCGTCGGAGTAGTCCATGTCTTGAACACCATCGGTGAAGTCGTCGTCATCAGGATCACCATTAACGGGTAGTAACTCTGAGACTCCGGACTTGCTCGTTGGAATAAGCAGCCCCGCGAATGAATGCGAGGGTGAGTATGTGTGCAAATTCTCGCAAGTTAAATTGACATATGTAATGGGGGCTTAACAAAGGAAGGATTAGGGTTTATTTTGCAGAAAACCAACTTTACAAGTTTTTCCTATATCTTTGAAAATATCGAAATTAGTTGAGATTAGTTAAAACAAATCTCTTTCATTTGAAACTCCGGCTGTCTGTTGGTTTTATACCACATAATCACCTCATGGCTTCCTGCAGTGTCAGGACTCAAGGCCAACTGCCAAGTTAATCAAAATCTTATGGCTCCTGCCATGTCAATCTCATAATCTCATGCCCCCTGCCATGTCAATATGGATATCTCAAGGCTAATTTCCCTATCAACTCATGCCCCCTGCCATGCTATCTCAGTCACTTCACAGCGCGTCCTGCTATGAAGGCACAAAACAAGACTCACAACGTTATATCGTGGTTTTCTCTACAAAACGTCATTTCAAAAAGAAAGATGAGAAAACTACCATTGAGGGAGCGCTCCGTCGCTTGCCCTTGATTGTGGGCATGACTCTCTAGATTGTTTTACACTCTGCAGATGTGGCACGCTTTACCCACGAGAGGTGCCTTATAGAGTAAATTATCACAAGGTCTTTAACCAACTCGCTCCTAGCTCAGGCATCTCCGCTAAGGATTACACTGTTGGCTGGTACTTAGTTTCCAGTGGCCCCCTCTTGCGCCAATAGGTTAATAGTCTGCGTGACACTGTGTGCTATGGCGAATTCTATGCTCCCTATTCCACCACATGAGATGCCCAAACTAAGATTTTGAAGGGTACTCAACCAGAGCCTGCCCATATATACCAGCACTCATGGTCGCACTGTTAAACTTAGTTTGACCACCTCAAGGATCGGGTTCTAAGGGATTTGGGTGGTTCCCACACTGGGCCCAAGTCTCGTGCGTACTGCACCAATCCAAACAACCATCCACCCAAACCAAAGTTTTACAAAAATCTTTTTCCCTTTTATAGAACCAACTATTGTATCCTGATAATCCCATTTTATCAAACATGACAGCATCAACTGCCTTTTAAAATCACGCGATCAAACATTCACACCTACAAGCAATAAACAACAGGGCTAAGAATTAATCGATTAACTAATCAATGAAATGGCAATAAACAAGTTATATAAGCCTAAGGTTGACAAGGATCAGGTTTATAAGACAATAACTAAATTTTGGGCATTTAGCTAACAACCTAATCAATTAGCATTTTCATATTTCAATATAATACGCATATTAGCAAATCTAGTAAATCATTTATAAATCTAGGTGGCAATATGATCAACAAATATTTGTGGAAAAGAATGACTTGTCGTAAATGCAGTCTTCCAAGTGTCCGGACAGGTCTTCGGTTCCAACGACACAATCAACTGGATCTAGCGCATACAAACAACACATCATTAATGCAACATACAAAATATCAATGCAATTAATACAAATGGCATTTTAAAATAAAAATGTGCATTGTTATGAATTTTATGAATTTATTTCACTGGATTTCGAGCTATATAGAAAAAGATATAAAATGGGTTTAACTTGGGGTCGGACGTCCGACCAAATTAATTTGGATCGGACGCCTCCCCTGGCCAAACGCACAGCGCAGTACTCAGCCAAAAAACTCCGCCAGAACAATTCGCAGCACTGTCGGAACAATTCGCGTCAACGCCCGGAACAATGCGCGCCTCCATCGGAACAATTCGCGATGACGTCATCGCTGATGTCAGCGAAGATTCCTTTTTTCTTTTTCTTTAAACGATCATAACTTTTAACTGGGAGTTCCAATCCACAAACCATTTTCACCAACGTGTTCCTCGCATTTTCGAACAAAACAAGACCCATGTTGCTATATAAATTTTACTGAAACAATTTATCTATACTAATGGAATAATTAATTCGGCCTGTTGGAATAATACGTCTAATCTGATGGAACAACTTGGTACTTGGTATTTGGAATAATGGGTATTAAGAAATACATAGATGACATCAGCGCTGACGTCATAAAAGATTCCCTTTTCGTTTTCTTTCAACGGGAATAACTTTTGACTGGGAGCTCCAATCGACAAACCATTTTCACGAACGTATTCCTGGCATTTTTACGAACAAAACAATACCCATGTTTCTATATAAAAATTTCTTGGAACAATTTGCATATACTATGGAACAATTATTTTGACCTGTTGGGAACAATACGTCTGGTCTAATGGAACTGCTTGATATTTGGCTTGCTGGAATAATAGACTCCCCCCACTGGAACAATATGTCTGGCATTCATATTGGGACTTGATATGCCAATACCTATTGGGACAATGTATTTGGCATGCTGGAATGATAGGCTAAACCCTCTCAATTGGAACAAACATGTCTAGTCTGATGGAACAAATAAGGTTTGCCTAGTGGAACGGTAAAATTTTGAGTACTGCAACAATAAAAGTTAGCTGTTGGAACAAAAAAATGTTAGATTGTATGGAACAATATGTTGACATGTTGGAACAAAATTTTTTGACTACTGGAACAGAAATGTTAGCTTAATGGAACAAATATGTTATTATGTTGGACCAAGAAAAGTAGGCTATTGGAACATAAATGTTGGCTTGTTGGAACAATTAAAATATCCTATTGAAACAGTACGTCAAATCTGATGGAACCTTTGGGAACAAAAAACACACGTTGCTGGAACAAAAAAATTAATGATGAAACAATAGGTTATACATGTGGAACAAGAAACACACACTGCTGAACAAAAAAATGATAGAACAATATGTTATATGTGTGGAACAAAAAACACACACTGCTGGAACACAAAACAAATAATGATGGAACAACAGGTTATACATGTGGGACAAAACACACACTAATGGAACAAAAAAATAAATGATGGAACAGCTTGTTATATGGGTGGAACAAAAAACACACACTGCTGGAACAAAAAATGATGGAACAACAGGTTATACATGTGGGACAAAAAACACACACTGCTGGAACAAAAAATAAATGATGGAACAACATGTTATACATGTTATACTAGTGGAATAAAAAACATGGGAACAATTATATTTGCCTCGTGGAACAATTATATTTGTCTGTGGAAACAATTATATTTGCCTCGTGAAACAATTAAATTTGCATGCACCCAGGAACCTATATTTGTCTTTGGGAACAATTGTATTTGCCTCGTGGAACAATTATATTTGTCTATGGGAACAATTGTATTTGCCCCCCCCCCCCCCGCCAAACTGGAACAGTTGAGCTTTGCCTACTGGAACAATACCTTTTGCCTTCTAAAACAATAACTTTTGTCTTCTGGAACAATTGTACCAATAAAAACATTTAAAGAAAACAGAAAAAATAAAAAGTATTTAAAATGAGTTCATTAGAAATTTAGATGAATTATGAAATTTGTTCTACGCAATTTAGACTCCGAATGAAAAAGATACAAAAATGTGAAATCGAAAAAGAAAATAAATGAAACGCAAGCTAACTAGTTGGAGGGCTGTGCGTGTGTTTGTAGCTGGACGCAGGCTGTGTGCGTGGGCGTCCGACGCGGTCTAATCACGCGCATGCGCAGCGCTACTCGCTGCACTCGCGCTTTGGCCGGGCCGCCCGGGCGTCCGACGGATCGGACGCCCGAGTTGATTTATTTTCCATTATTAAATAAGGAAAATAGGAAAAGGGCCGGTTTTTCTAGTGCTGGGAGTTGGGCCGTGCTGGGCCAGCACGGCACGGGCCCGTCGTGCCTTGGGCCGATGTGGGTCGTGCTAGCACGGCAACACGCCACGCCATCCGTCGTGCGTCGCCGTCTTGGCTCGAGGGTAAAATCTGGCACGGCAGACGCCCGTAAGCTGCGGGGCGAGGCCGTGCTGCGTCTTACCAAGCACGACCCACGGTCTTGTAAACCAGCAAGAAACAGCTCTAAAAATTCAAAAAAAATGAACATTTCAATAGCTAAGACATGAATTATCACATGAACCAAACTGATGAACATTCCAGAAACAAACTAATGACCATTTCAATTATCACATGAACCAAACTGATGAACATTCCAGAAACAAACTGATGACCATTTCAATTATCATATGAACATAATCAAACTTGACAAAATGAAACTAAAAGTAGCTAAGACATGAATGACATGATCACATGAACTGATGAACATTTCAGAATCAAACCGAAGACTTTTGAGTTGTCGGAGACACCTGCGTTGGAGACGAGGTCGACGAGGCGGCGTCGCCTGGTACGGACCGCCTCCCCACGGCCACGAGCTTATCCCGCCGCCTGGTACGTTGTCGACGAGGCGCCGCCAGGAGTCCGTGCGTCGTGGAGGCGTAAGGCTGTTGCCGTGGAGCCCCAGATCTGGACGCCACACCCTCTGCCGCCATTTCTAGGGTTAGGAATCGAGGGGTCACGAGAGGAGAGAGGGGGACATGAATGGGGAAAGTGGAGACGACTGCAGGATTTGGGTGGGGGTGGGGGCGATTCGGATGGAGATATAGCTGCTGTGCTTGGGTCAGGCTAGTCGGGCCGAGCGGCACGGCAGGCCGTATTTCAGGGCACAGCACGGGCACGGCCAACGGGCCGGGTGTCGGGCTTCGGCACGGTTTTTCGGGCCGTGCTCGGGCTGGCACGTTTGGCCCGGCCCATTTTCCCAGCACTAGGTTCTTCCCTTACAGCCCAACCCGATGGCGCACGGGAGGGGACTTGCGCCGGCGCTGCTGCTGGAGCCGGGCCACGGCGCAACATTCGCATGGGCCGAGCGCGGGAAGGGCGTGGCTTGCCACGACGCCAAGGGGAAGGAGGGGGTGGCGCTGACAGGTCAGACCCACTTGCCAGCGAGAGGAAGGGCACTGACGCGGCAGAGTCCGCCTGTCGGCGAGACAAAATAGGAGAGGCGGCGGCACATGGCTTGATGGCGATATTCCGGCGACAACGGCGAGCTCCGGCGGTGGAGGAGAGAAGGGATGGTGAGAGCGAGGCATCAGGAAGCTGGGGGTGGTGGCAGGTTGGGGCCAACGGCGTAATGGAGCCAACGGCTGGCTGGCGGCGGAGACGGGCGTGGAGGAGCGGCGGCTTGCAGCGGAGATGGGGTTGCCGGCGGTGGGGAAGGGTAAAGATGCTTGGTGGAGCTTCAGGGGTGATGGGGGAGCTCGGGGTGGTGCAGGTTGGGGCCGAGGCGGCTCCAGCCTGTGCGGCGGCGTGACTCCGGTCGGTCAGAGGAGGCGCGCGGCGGCAGACACGCTTCGGGAAAATAGGCGGCGAGAATAGGTGGCGGCGCTGGTCCTTACCTAGGAAGACATCGTCAGTGCAAGGCGATGGCGTTGGCAGCGAGGAAAGAGGGTGGAGCTGCGGCGGCTCACCTATCCGGCGTCGACGGCGTTAGACAGAGACGGGGAAGGGAGGAGGGACGCGGTTGCTGCTACGGCTTAAATAGGCGGTGGCGAGCAAGCTGAGCAAGGGACCGACAACGGTGGTATCCACGGCAAGCAAGTAGGTGCAAGAGGACATGGAAGCTGGTCCCGCGCCATGGCAGAGAAAGTTGGAGGCGGCGTGGCGCGAACGGCACGCGGGCGAGGATGGCCAGGGAAGAAGACAAAGGAGGAAGAAAAGAAAAAGGAAAAGAGAGAAGAAGAAAAAGAAAAGAAGGAGAAAAGGGAAAAAGAAAAGAAAAAAGGAGGAAAAGAAAAAAGGAGGAAAAGAAAAAGGAAAGAGAAGGGGCCCACTACCAGAAAATAAATTTTTCAAATTTTTGGTATAAAATTCAAATAAAAATTGATTAACTCAAAATTTGTCAAAATAGTAAAAGTATTTTCAAATTTAGATTTAAATTAATTATATTTTATTAAACCCAAATCAAAATATTAATCACCAAAATATAGATTTTTTATTTTTGGTAAATGATTATTTTGAAACTCAAAATATTTTTTTAAAATTTTATGTTAAAACTCTTTATATTCAAACCAAAATCAAAATATCGTTTACCGTCTATAATTTTGATTCTTGCAACTTAGAATATTATTTTTAGAAAAATATGATTTTGCCCCTAGCAAGAATTATTTTGAAATTTGTAATATTGAATTTAGTTTTGAGACGGTAACGTACACATTTTCAGATTTAGTTTTTTTTTAAAAAAAAATTCATGCACATGAAACATGGATGCCATGCTTTTTAGGGTTTTTGAAATGGGGATGTTACACAAGGTATCATTTGTTGGTAGTAGTCTTCTACTGATTTAGTACCTTGTTCTAGGCACTGCAATTGTTACGCAAGTCACGTTTAAAGGAGGGAGGGACAAATCTAGCATGCATGTGTGTCTTTAACATATCCCAAGTCTCAGGTTGGATGCCAGCTTTTACTAGTTTGTTCCACCAAATAACTACAAAATCTTTGAACTCACTTGTGGCTTGTCTAACTCGATGAATTTCATGCACTAGATGGGAATTAAATTTTCTTCTACTATCATTTCTCAATCTAAGTATGTTTCAACACCATATGTACTCCAAAAGGAATGTATGATAAACTTCACTTTAGCAAAAGGATCACTGTTGTGGTTGTTATTATTGCCATTAATATTACCTCTCATACCTTGGCGAGCGGGGCGCAGATGTTCCTGTAGTTGTATTTCTCATGCAACACAACACATAGCAGCATTGTTGTTGCGTTGTACACCATATGCTGAGAACTGTCTACGTCGAACTTCTTGGCGGTGCAGTTCTCTTTTTCCTCCCCCTGATGTGATCGGTTCTCCACAACCTTAATCCTTCCAGTAAGGTCGGTGACACGCATTATTTCATGGAGCTCAATGTGCAGAGCACAGTCATCATCTGGATTTCCTTCCATTGTTACTAGAAACACAAGATAACACAAGGGCATTATCCCTGTTAGTTTCAAGGATTTAGCAAGTAGAGTCACACCCTCGCAAGCATCTCACCATGCACTTACAAGGTTCTTCTTTTTTTTTGAAAGAGGGGCAGGAGAACTGCCATCCTATTTCATTGATCAAAAGGAGAAAATAAAATAAAAAACTCATGCACGCACGGGATACAACCACAGCGCTCCGCTGCAAACCTGGCCAAAGCCAGACACACCACCAGGAACACCACCTACAAAGGAGAAGGAAAGCAGCCCCACCGCTGACGCCTAGAACAAAAGCCGAACAGGAGAGAGATACAGGACAGAAAAGGAAAAGGACAACACCGGCCACCGCCGGACACCCAACCAACACACACAGCAGCGAGCGACTCCTGCAACAGCAGACCCAACGGAAACCCAGAACGCTAGAACGGCAACCACGACGTCTCCAAAAAGGTAGCGACAGGGAAGACCCGCCACCGTCGCTAAACCGCTAGGGTTTTCACCCAAAGCCAAGGTCCAAATGGTGATGCCTCCAACGAGGGAAACGACACAAGGGTGACGCCATCACCAGCCCGAAAAGGCGGGGCTTTCGCCCAGGACCTGGCCCGCAAGCGTACAAGGCAAAGGCCTCCGAGGGAGGACAACAACAGAAGACCGAGCCGCCGGCCGAAGACGCAGAGCCGGAGAGCGTCGACGAGCGCCACCGCCCGACACAGAAGAAGCCGCCCACGTCATCCGACACCTCGAAGAAAGGGAGGGTCTAGACGGCGAGGGCGGGACTGAGCCAAGAGGCGGAGAACGGGGACGCCACCGGAGGAGGTCATTAGCCAACGCCGCCAGAGAGGGACCACCACGCCGGATGGCCCGCGCACAGAAAGCGAAGTAGACTAGACGCCACGCCACCAAGGCGACGCTAGCCGACCCCCGCCTCTAACCCCGAAAACACCAACCGACACCATCGAGCACCTCGCAGGGAGGGGAGGGCAAGAAGGCGAGGATGGGACCAAGGTAGAGACAGGGAACACAGCATCACCGAAGTGCGGGCAACGGCCCACCATGCCACCATAGGAAGAGTCGAGGAGACGCTAGGCACACGCCCCTAGAGCACACCCGCTCCGTCCGCTCCGGCCAGCTACCAAAGCGGACCCCCCAAAGCAGCCTCCACCGAGACGAGCTCAGGGAGAGGGAGAAGAAGATGCCGGTGCCGAGCTCCGCCGAGCTACGAGGCCACCGGACCCACGACCCTGGAGCATACCCACTCCGACCACTCCGGCTGACACACCGCCAGATTCGGGCCTCCTGCCCGTGAATCTGGCCAAACACAGAGTGGTCCCCTCTGAGCGGTTTCCACCAAGACAGGCCTAGGAGGAGGGAAAGAAGGAAGAGGGAAAGCCGGAGTCGAGCTCCACCACTGCGCGAAGGTAGGGACGAAGAAGAACGGGACACGGGAGAGGAATGCCGCCGGGCCAGGGGAGGAATGCAGCCAAATGCACCACCAAGGTGCCTGCGCCGTGAGGTGCCATCGGCACCAGCAAGGGGCGGTCCGGGGCCGCTCACCGCCGGACCCAAGCGCTGCCTAACTTTGGTCTGAGGGGGAAGGATTGCTGCCACCATAACCAGCCAGACTGGGGGTGGGGGTGGGGGAAGGAGGTCACCGGGCGTCGCCGCGACGTTTGAGGAGGGTATGAAGGAGGCCGCGCGACACCACCGCGCCGAGGGGGATGGACGCCGCTGCGCGCCACCAGATCTGGTAAGGAAGAGGAGCCGCGCCCGCCCAGGCCGTGCCGCCGAAGCGCCAGCGCGCCCGGCCATGGCGGGACTCGCCAGCCACCACGCGGAGGAGAGCGGGTGTGGCGAAGATCTCGCCGAGCCCTTGAACGCCGGCCACCGCTCGAGGGGGAAGACGCCGCAGCGGCCGAGGCGTCGCTGCCGAGCCGAAGAAGGAGCGGGGGTGCCGACAGACGCTGTAGCCCTCACGCAGTCGCACCTCCCCCACAGCCGCAGGATCTGGCCTGGGCTTCGTCGGAGACCGGCCTCCGCGCCGCTGGCCCCGACTAGATCAGCCGCAAGCAAGGAGACGGGAGGAAGGAAAGGGGAGGAAGGGAGGTGGAGGAGGGTGGGAGGAGGAGGCAAGGGAGGGCCGGCGAGCTAGGGTTTTGGGGGGTGGGTGGTTGGAGGAGGATTTGGGGTGCCGCCCGAGTCGCCCCGCTCAGGACAACTGAAAGGACCGAGATGACGCCTAGAGGGGGGTGAATAGGCGTGACACCAAATTCAATCTTCAGCTGCGCTACGGAGGTAGGTTCAGACTGTCCGTGACACACCTCGGACAGTCCAAGGTCAACTGAGAAGATTTTGTAGTCCCCAAATCTACGGAAGCGTCCTGCATGACTAAAATAACAAGAATATCACAAGCAATATCACAAGAACACAATATGATTCACAAGCAAGTATGTGTGCAATAGTATCTCACAAGATAAGACAATCAAGCCAATAGCTCAATAATCAAATAAATCAAGCTTGAGAGTGAGAGTAGATAAAACCGGTAAGAAGATGGAGGCTCAGAGATTTGTTTTCCGAAGTTCGGATCCTTGAGGGGATCCTACTCTCCGTTGAGGTAGGCTCCAACACCTTTGAGCCCGAGTCCCACTTGACTCTTTCCCTCTCGGATTTGTGCCAATGCACGCACCGACTTTGCTTTTTGATTCCTTCCCTTGCGGAGGCGGAATCGTACCTTCACAAACTTGCGGTGTCCAACCACATCTCGTCGGTGGCTCACCGGTGACGCCTAGCTGTTTAGGGTCCTCAACCTCCAAGGGTAATAGATGCTCAACGAAGAACGAACTCGGAGATGTACTCAAGTGCTCAACAATCAAATCTTGCTTGCTTGGATTCACACTTTCTTCACCAATCTTCTCTCCCACTAGATGAATCACAAAGATTCAATCCTTCCTCCCAACACTCCTCACAAGGGAAACCACTAAGATTTAACCCTAATCCCTTCCTAACTCTTCTTTCAAAGAGGATCACTAAGATCTAGGATATAGGAGTTGTGGAAGGCTCAAGAACAAGAGGATAGGTCAATAAACTTATGGTATGGCCGTTATTTGCAAGTGGGGAGAGAGGGGCTTTAAATAGATGGCTTGAAAAACTAGCCGTTGGGGTTCAGATCTCACAGACTTCGGACTGTCTGGAACTTTATCGGACAGTCAGGTAAAACAGATAAATCAAGACAGAGAGCACGTTTGGAGGGTACCTCGGACAATCCGACTTTCGGACAGTCCGGACCAAATCTTCGGACAGTCCGAACTCACGGACAGTCCGTACCAAATCTCGGACAGTTCGAGACTGCATCACAGCCTCGACGAAAACATGGATAACTTTTTGCTCCGAACTCCGTATTAGGTGATCTTGGGCTCTATGGAAAGCTGAGAACAAGGGCTATATAATCCACAAGGTATCACCACCTCAAACCCAAGTGAGTGGTGCATAGACCAAGGGAAGCCAAAGTCAACTCCACATCTTTGCACTCCCTAACCCCCACCAATCACTTCTCTTTGTCTCCTCACAAGGATTGATCGATTGGGCACCTGAGACATATCAAAGACATTCTCCATGGCATCCTCCTTAGTAGTACGGCAATCCTTAGACTCAAATGAAAGCAAGATAGTACAAGTCTAAGAAAAGCACTTGCCGTCTTCTTTTACATCTTTGCACTCTCTAACCCCCACCAATCACTTCTCTTTGTCTCCTCACAAGGATTGATCGATTGAGCACCTGAGACATATCAAAGACATTCTCCATGGCATCCTCCTTAGTAGTACGGTAATCCTTAGACTCAAATGAAAGTAAGATAGTACAAGTCTAAGAAAAGCACTTGCCGTCTTCTTTTCTTGATGCCGTCGCAAACTTGAAGCAATGTGCATGATGACCTTCACCAAATGATTGATGACGCCTTCATCTTGCCAACCTTGACTTGGTTCACCTCATGAGACTTTTGTCTTATCGACTTTGACTTGATCATCCCCCGACTATCTCCACGTCAAATCGATCTCGACTTGGTCCTCAACTCTTGGTGACACCGTCGTCTTGTTGACTACGGCTTAGCCGTTATCTTCTTAACATACCTTAGTCATCACACACATGCACGGGACCTAATTCTTTCCAAATCACTCATTAAATCCATTAGTCCCGAAAGCTCAATACATATGAATAAGGTTATGTTCGTGAGCAATTAAGCGCGTCAAGTGTTTCATACAAGGAGACACAATATGAATAAAAACACTTGACACAATATTATTTATGAAGTACATCATGACATATAAAACTAATCTATATGCACTAGAGAGTGATTGCCAACATGATGAAACAATTAAATCATAGCAAAGAACATAATCTTTACTTAAATGAAGCACATGAAAGGATATACAAGAATTGTATATGTGCGAACAACATTTAGAGCAAGGGTGAAAATGTGGACTAAACTATATTAAACTTCACTAAGTGAGATGCATGAGAATATATACAAACAAGACATGCATGCATCAATTCCATTTCTAGCAATATGAAGTTTAATTCTAAATAAGATATAGAGCACTTGCACATGAGAAATGCAATAACAAATGTAGATCAAGGATACCGAGATTGCATACCTCAATTAGTCATCCATCCTATTTGCATATATGGGACTAAGGAATATCTACAATCAAGTGTGTTAGCCTCAACATAAAACATGAGCATACCTTTCTAGGATGGAGAGCTTGTCCACTTGTTATATTTGATTCTCCTCTAAATAGATGAGACTAATGTTCAACTTGGCAATAAACACGTTAGTCTCATAGCAATTTAATCAATCACTAAACCAAACATTGTCATTAAGTGTGTTTGTCATTAATCACCAAAATCACACAAGGTGTACCTTGAACTTACAACAACGCGGGGGCTTCAAAATTTTTGTACTGCTGAGATACTTGCATTATTACTTACAAGGTTCTTACTAACACTGTAGGAGGTACAACCAGTTGGTTGCTTGTGATACCTAGTGGAGCGTGTGTGAGGTGATTGCAAGGTAAATTCCTATACTGATAAGAAGTATGTGGAGCTCAGAAGGCCAAATATAGTTGTAAGGATTAGCAATATTCAAAATTAGATAACAAAGTCGAATAAATGTTCAAAGAAACGTGTTCATAGAACTAATTCAAGCAGGCAATGACATCAAAGATGACAATAACACTACTAGGGAAGCAACCTTTCATCCCGACACATCAGTCCCGGTTAGCCACGAACCCGGACTGATAGTGGCATCAGTCCCGGTTCATAGCTATTGGACTAAAAACATGATTTTTCGCCTATATTAGTCCCGGTTCGTGTCACAAACTGAGACAGAAGAGCGCTTTGTTAGACGGGTACATGCCAGCTGGCACGGGCACATATTATTCCCGATTCGCAAATCGAACCGGGACTGAAGATAAGGCTTCAGTCCCGATTCGTGTTGCGAACCGGGACTAAATCCTCATTCCAGCATACTTCAAAAAGAATGCATATCGTAGTCTAGTAAATTTGTGTGGCTGGGTGGGTTGGTTACATGGGTGGGTGGGGAATCCAGTGGTGCCTAGAGGTTTCAGATTCGAGTCTTGGGTTTGCCATATTTTTTAGATATTTTTTACACCATGGGTAGGGCTTGTGTCCTGGTTGGGGGAACCGCTAGGAGCTATCCCGATTTGACAACTGAAACTATAGTCCCTAGGAGCTATCCCGATTTGGCAACCGAACTATCCCGATTTGGCAACCGGAACAAAAGTCAATTGCCAACCGGAACTAAAGACCCTTTCCCTGGTAGTATAAAGACAACAAAGATGAAAGAAAATCTAATCCCGACGACTGCAAGTATATTTCGTTTATTAAATGTTGGGTGGCTATTTTTTGGTGCAACCGCTAGGAGCTATCCCGAATTGACAACCAAAACTATAGTCCCTAGGAGCTATCCCGATTTGGTAACCAGACTATCCCGATTTGGCAACCGGAACAAAAGCCAGTTGCCAACCGGGACTAAAGACCCTTTCCCTGGTAGTGTAAAGACAACAAAGATGAAAGAAAATCTAATCCCGACAACTGCAAGTATATTTCGTTTATTAAATGTTGCGTGGCTATTTTTTGGTGCGCAGTCTTTCGACGCGATTTTCCGTTTTTATTTGATTTTCCTGATATTTTTTTTACTTCGGTAGAAGTAAAATATGAAGCCCGGAATATTTACCCTCAATTTGGAGACAAGGGGTGTCAGCTATGAATTTCAGAGCGTGCTTCAAAATCAGCACAAAAACTTCTAGGGCCGGATATAGTACTTTTCGAGGCATTTTTTGGGCCCAAGGGGTGTTTGGTTCATGGCCATAGTTTACCATGCCAAATTAAGGCATGTCCTCAAGATTTGGCTGTTGTTTGAATCGCGACCATCTAAAGGCAAGAAGGCAGGAAAAGTTGCGATGCCAAATTTTTTAACTGCGCACGGCTGCCAATAGATGGTCACCAATTTGGCCGTCGGCGCCAAATCATTGTTCGCCAACTAGCTCTACCCCACCCGCAGACACTGCAACGTTTTTTTTTCTTTTCAGCTGATTTTCATATTATGAATTTCATATATATATCATACAGTGTCCAAATCGCATGTACAAATCTTATAATTCATGTAAAATCCTAACCAACCCATCTTTATAGTTTCAGTTTTTTATTTTTGTATTTTATCTGGTATTTTTTGCATTTTATAATCAATTGTATTTGCATAGTTTTTGAATTTATTAAATTTTATACGAGTTTATATGAAATATATTTAACCATAACAACAATTGGCACATTCTTAGTTGGTAGTCAACCAAACATACCACCTATTTTACCAAAATTTGGCTGCCCTCAATTGGCTTTGAACCAAACGATACAAAAATTACCATCGAAAGGTCATGCCCTCAATTGGTCATGACCATTCATTGGTATAGCTAATGAGGGCTACGAACCAAACATGCCCTAAAACTTTTTCGATGACTGGGTTACGGATTAGGTATGAAATCAAGATTGTGTCAGTACACGACGCACCGGGGTATCCACGCCAAAGAAGAGCAGGATGCGTGGCAGCTCGGCGTAGAGCGGGTGATCAGACCCCCGCACCGAGCCCAAGCAGGACGCGTGGCAGCTCGGCGTAAGCGGTGATCGAGACCCACGCCGAGCCGTAGCAGAAGCGTGGCGGCTCGGCCTGAGCGGGCGATCGATTCGCCGAGCCCGAAAGCAGACGCGTGGCAGCTCGGCATAGAATGGGCGATTAGACCCCTACGCCGAGTCAGAGCAAGACGCGTGGCAGCTCGGCGTAGAGTGGGCGATGAGACCCCCACGCCGAGTCAGAGCAGGACGGATGGCAAGCTCGGCGTAGAGTGGGCGATGAGACCCCCACGCCGAGTCAGAGCAGGACGAATGGCAAGCTCGGCGTAGAGTGGGCAATCAGACCCCCACGCCGAGTCCGAGCAGGACGCGTGGCAGCTCGCCGAGTAGGAGGGCACCGGCCCCACTCAACGGGTGTCCGCGTAAAAGGCGGAGGAAGCATCTCGGTTAAGGCCCCCCCCAACGTTCAACGTATCAGCAACATTAAATGCAAGCATTCAGGCGTTCGAGATCGAGAGAGATGATTGCCTGCGTTGTCGTCCAGTACAGCGCACTGTAGCGGTCATTCTATCACTGTGCTATGGCAGAGCGAAGCGGCGCCGGTGTTAGACGCCTCCCACGTCCCGTCAGACCCGGCAATCGGAGGAAGCCATTAAAGATATAGACGTCAGCAAGGGCAGGTGGGGCACGGTGACCAAAGTCCAACCAGTGGAATGTCTCTGTCTCTCTGTCTCTTTCTCTCTCTCTGGCCAACTGTCTGCCCCTTCCAGTATAAAAGGGAGCTGAGGCAGAGGGGGAAGAGGACGGATTCCAAGTTGTTCGACACACGTTGCTGTACGAGCTCTCGAGCAAGATCATTTCAAACCCCATATAATACCAACCTCGCAAGGAGTAGGACTATTACCCGCCTTGGGGGTCCGAACCTGGGTAAATCTGGTGTCTCCCTGCGAGGCTGCGAGCGTGAGTTCAAGTGAGCGAGCGACGAAAATTCCCCATGACCAAACTACAAATCTTCCCCTGGTGCTAGTCTGTCTGGTTTAAAACACTGACAGAGGCGCGCTAGGTAGGGGGATAGTTGCTAGTTCGCTTTCCTGTTTCAGTTTTCAAGATCCAGGCGGATCTCGTCCGCGGCCTCCCTAGTGGTGAAGCAATGGAGGACTCTCCATCCAGGCGGAAGGGAAAGGAGGCGGCGGATCAAGACCGCTCCACTCCCCCTCGGGAGGGCGACGACCCTCAGGGGACGGTGGGAGTAAGCAGGGTGAGGCAGCGCTTAACCCTTGGAGCAGGCGACGCTCGCCTAGAACCTCTACACAGCGCAAGCCCTGCTGGATCACCCCCCTCTCCTGGTGACGGTGGGCTCCCTGGCTAAGGGACCTCGCTCAGTTGGTGGGCGCAACTACGGAGGGTGTGGAAGCTTCGAGTGGTTGGGGGCGACCGCGTCATGGTCGTATGCCTCTCGCTCGTCTTGCCCCTTTCGCAAGGACCACAGGGCGAGGAGCAGAAGGGGCAAAAGAAGATGGTTGTGTTTACGGCGACCCCGGTTCCTCCCCCGTCCCGTAAAGGCCGGGGGAACCGTGGGGACCTCAGGGTGCATCTGGAAGACCGTCGCCAGCAGAGAGGGGTGACCTCCGCTACTCGCTTCGGCGTCGGCGGCGGAGGACGCAAGCCCGGGCGGCGCATAAGGATACGGAGGGCCACGGGAGCAATGACCGTGCAGACCCCAACAACAACGACGACGACGACCGCGACTACCACGAGAATACCACATCTTCCGACTCTTGGCGATCTTCGAGCCGAGAAGGAAAGCGGGTTGAGTGTAGCCGCGGGTGCCTTCATCGTAGGCGGTTGCGACATTAACCCCGATGTGCCACCTTTCCAGTCTAAGGCCGTTTTGCCGTCGGCATACACGGCCTCAACGACGACCGGCTTGACGGCGGCGCCAGTTGATTTCGTCCCGCCGTAGTGGCTTTATCCACCGCCGTTATGTGCCGGCGTAGCCAACACACGGAATATCGAGCAGCTGCGGAAGTTATACCCTTAGGTGCTGCAAGTAAAAGCAGTGTTTTGCTTGGCCGGCTAGCTAAAGAGTTCCTCTTCCCTAGCCGGCCAGGAGGCTGGGGGTTGTCTGTAGTTCCCCTCCTCCGCAGTGCAAGTATTTCTGTTCCAGCTCAGAGCTATTCTTTCTTTTGTTATTTTCCTTGTTTTGTGCTCGCCGGGCAGTCTGGTCGCTAGTGCCTTGGTCAGACGGCCCCTTAACAGTAAAGGTGATTACTTAGCACCGCGTCGAGCGAAGGGGGACGATTAGAAGTCGTATCTGGCCCAGCGTTTCCGCTCGACCTGGGTGCTATTCATCCTTTTAACCAACAAGGAGTTCAGCACCGTAAAAAACACAACCAAAGCACTAATCGACAGACCTTGTCAACCAACCTTAAGACGACCAACCCAAACTCAACAAACATACTAGAACTTGACTTTAACCAAACTGAACTTCACTTTGCCCCATCTTATTCCCAAACCCGCCATCCCTCCGGGATTGGCAATCCTGTTGTGGACCACACTTGCCATAGCCTGACTGCATTGGCCTAGGAGGGTTGCCAGCCCACTCTAGCCTAACATCATCCTGGGGAAGTGTGGCCTTCATCACCAGCGGTGACGACCAATGCCGGCCTATATCAGGAGTGGTCCTAGAGGGCCTCCGCAGAGCACTCGCAGCTGGCTCCACGCGATGGCCACTCGTTGTGTTGGAACAATCCTTTTGATGGCAGCGACCCCCTGCTTCGCACTTTTTCCACGCTTCTCCTGGTTAAGCCTAGGCTAAACCTAGCACAAGGCATCTCGTGCTTAATCATCCATAATAAGGATGTCATCCATGGGGCAACACTCCAACCAGCTTATCCCTACTTCAGCAATCCATGCCATTACCACACATGAGCTATCCCGACCAACCGACCAAACTGGACTGACAAACAACATCTATCCCATCACTCATTTATTAGCCCTAACTGTCACGTGTCAAATCTTTTTGAATGAATGAATGAATGGCCGGTTAATATTCACAGTTCCGTGGCTAGTCGCCAGAAGATTTATTTGGACCTAATCAAGTCTAAGCCGGTTTTACCCATTAGGTAGAGTTAAAGTTGTACCAAACTGGTCTTAGGTTAAATAAGGATATGACAAATCAAAGCAGTCATAAAGGCTAGATGATACAAGTACATGCATGTATAATTATAACATGATTAACAAGTGGACAGGTTAATAAGCATGCACTTTTATAATAACCAACATAATTTGGGAAAACTAGGTATGAACATGACTATAGGGATATTAGTCCGCACTAGGGAAAGTCGCAGCCTCTCCCAAATATGGGTAAACATCTATAAGAATAAGTGTTAACTCGTCTTTTCTGATAGGTATTCCTCTTCAATGTCTCCGAACCTTTCCTTGGGACCGTTTACGTCTATTGTAGATAAATTCCAATAAATAACCAATGGTGCATGAAAGGCATGATGCATGAATGTGGCAACACTTTCATTTGACGATCCTGTTTTACCCTAAGGAAGAACTTATCGTGAGTTCGACGAAAGGACATGCCATGCATGGTATTATGATGCGAATCAATTCTATTTACGTTGTCAATGTTAGTAGAACCCTAGATAATACTCCCAAAATAAGGTAAGTAGTTTTGTGGTGTTTACTTGCATTTCTACTATCTTATAAGAACATATGATAAAGGTAAATGGTCCCAAAATATCTCCCCTTTAGTCTATTGTATGTGGAAGCGGTGTTATATATAATTTCTAGGTCCAAAGATTTATCTGTTGACGCGAAAAAGTGGTTTCCCAGCACCAACTACAGCCGAACTTAGGGGATTGGGCTTTGCAAGGACGTGCCAGCCGATTTGACCTTTTGCAATCGGTAAGGTTTCAGATAGGCAAGATACCGACGAAACAACGATGATTTACCGATAGCTTGGAAATAAACCGATGATCGGCTTAATGATGAAACACCGAGCCGATGGAGCAGGATGGAATATTTTAACACCATTGGTGGACGGCGATGCGCAGCAATGCCACCGAGAGATAGTATTCCGAACGAAACCTAACTCCTCCTGGCAGACGGCGATGCGCAGCAATGCCGCCAAGAGATAGTATTCCGATGCCGACGGCAAGAAGATCGGACTGAACCGAGACAGTCCCTACTGAGGGAGTTGACGGCGAGAAGATCGATCTTAGTCGAGACAGTAGACGCCGGCATTTGTACTTAGAACGTCGATACGATCGGATCGATCGAGTTCATGGCACAAAGATAAAAGTATACGAAATAGTAAATTGTATTGATTTGTTGAGAGAGAGGTAGGTCCTTTACACGCCGCACCGCGGCTCTTATTTATACTGACGATGTACCGGCTAATCCGATAACTTGACATGGACTCTTATCTCTTAGTTACCTAAAATAACTAACCGACTAGACTTATCGTGCAAGGCACGGATACAAACTGACTTAACATACAAATAATATATTATTAAATCAGCCGACGTGCCAACATGAAGCCTTCCTGATGGTTTGATTTAAATCTGATTTGTTCTTGCGTTATTTGGTTTTCACGTGAGCTGTTCCTTGCCATATATGGCTTCATTAGCCATGAAACATCAATATGTGAACGTATAAAATACAAGCTGATTCTGGTTCACGTATTTCCCCACCATAATCGGCTATTAGTTCCCCCATATAACCGATTGTCTCATGAATTGACCAGTAACCAATCTTTAACACGCTCGGCTATTAACCATCCTCCTGTGTATGTATATAAATATGAGCCGAGCCGATTCACTTAGCTGTTCACGTACAAACTTCATGATTCTCTAAATCAAGCCGATTATGTGCCTTCCAAATGTAATTATCTCCCTTAATTAATTCAATCAGCTATCATGATCGGCTAATGTACTTGATCAACCAACCATTAATCTTCTATGTACGTATGCACGTATACAAGCCGATCAATGTCTCGCTTGACCATTAACACACATACAAAAGCCGATTGTGTCATATCTATACTTGATTACATGAACCGTATATCTCCTTTGATCGGCTATCTAATCTTTCTGTGTATACATGCATGCATAAAGCCGATCATGATCTCATCCTAATGATGCCTGAGTATATGCCGATCTAGCTTCTTTCTTAGCCGAATAAGCTGCATTTTACCCCTTTTTAGCCAGTAAAATAACCGTATTTTTGTGCCAAATTTGGGTGCCAACATTATCCTAAGTCCAAATGATTATTTTATGTTAAAAGATGTTCCTTGAGTTTTTAGTAATCCACACACACTACAGGAAAAGAAACTTTTGTGGTCGGCCAAAAATCTTTCGTGGTCGGCCAAAATGCCGACGATAATGTTTTTTGCTCTATGTCGACGGCCAAACGAGAGACCGACGACATTAATAACTAAAGTCGTCGGCCAAAAAAAGGCCGACCACAATAGTCAGGCCAACTCTCCCGCCTTAATGCAACTTTCAAATTTCGACCCGCACGTCTAAACTATGTCGGCGGTACAAATTATGCCGTCGACATAGAACCATGAGTAGCACATAGCTAGTGGATACCGAGGCGCGGCCGGCAAGCGGCCGAGGGGGCGGGGGTTTTGTCGTCGGCCTTTCCACAGCCGACGACAAAAGTTCACTTTTGTGGTCGGCCTTTCGAAAGGCCGACGACAAAATCGCTCTTTTGTGGTCGGCCTACAGAGAGGCCGACGACAATACTATAGCAATGTGGTCGGCCAATGGTCAGGCCGACCACAATACTGCACTTTTGTGGTCGGCATAAACAAAGGCCGACCACAAAGGATCCCCTGCCCCCCGGCTCTAATTTCTAGCCGTCCCGCGGCTCGGTCTACACGGTCCTGTTTGTCATCTGATGTTTTGGGGCATCCACGACACATTGTAATTTCTTTCGCGGTTCCACACTAGCCTGCGTTGCATTTCCGTTACAGGATTCTTCGACTTCAAGCTTAACGTCCGTGGAGCAGTGGCGCTAAAGTCCGGTCGATGGTGAGAATATGCGAATGTGCGATCATGACGAGATAGCCCGTGGATAGGCTTTTGATGTGTTGGGCATGCCGTAGAACCATAAGCGACACATAGCGATGGAGATCGGAGCGGCCGTGTGTGGTAAACAAGCGGCGGAGGGGAGGTATTGTCGTCGGCCTTTCCACAGCCGACAACAAAGGGCACTTTGTGGTCGGCCAACCGAAAGGCCGGCGACAATACCATAGCAATGTGGTCGGCCAATGGTCAGGCCGACCACAATACTGCACTTTTGTGGTCGGCATTAACAAAGGCCGACCACAAAGGATCCCCGCACCGGCTATAATTTCGGCCGTCCGCTGCTCGGTCGACACGGTCTGTTTGTCATCGATGTTTTGGGGCATCCACGGCACATTGTAATTTCTTCGCGGGTCCTCATTGGCTGCGTTGCATTTCGTTCTGAGATTCTTCGACTTGGAGCTTAACGTCAGTGGAGCGAGTGACGCTAAAGTCCGGTCGATGGTGAGAATGTGCGAATGTGCGATCATGACGAGATAGCCCCGTGGATAGGCTTTTCATGTGTTGGGCATGCCGTAGAACCATAAGCAGCACATAGCCAGTGGAGATCGAGGCGCGGCCGTGTGTGGCCGGCAAGTGGCCGAGGGGGGCGGGGGGTATTGTCGCCGGCCTTTCCACAGGCCGACGACAAAATCGCTCTTTTGTGGTCGGCCAACCGAAAGGCCGACGACAATACCATAGCAATGTGGTCGGCCAATGGTCAGGCCGACCACAATACTGCACTTTTGTGGTCGGCATTAACAAAGGCCGACCATAAAGGATCCCCTGCCCCCCGCTCTAATTTCTGGCCGTCCCGCGGCTCGGTCGAGACGGTCCTGTTTGTCATCTGATGTTTTGGGGCATCCACGGCACATTGTAATTTCTTTCGCGGGTCCTTATTGGCCTGCGTTGCATTTCCGTTCTGAGATTCTTCGACTTGAGCTTAACGTCCGTGGAGCAGCCGACGCTAAAGTCCGGTCGATGGTGAGAATATGCCGAATGTGCCAGTCATGACGAGATAGCCCCGTGGATAGGCTTTTGATGTGTTGGGCATGCCGTAGAACCATAAGTAGCACATAGCCAGTGGAGATCGAGGCGCGGCCGTGTGTGGCCGGCAAGCGGCCGAGGGGGGCGGGGGGTATTGTCGTCGGCCTTTCCACAGGCCGACGAACAAAAGGGCACTTTTGTGGTCGGCCAACCGAAAGGCCGACGACAATACTATAGCAATGTGGTCGGCCAATGGTCAGGCCGACCACAATACTGCACTTTTGTGGTCGGCATTAACAAAGGCCGACCACAAAGGATCCCCTGCCCCCCGGCTCTAATTTCTGGCCGTCCCGCGGCTCGGTCGACACGGTCCTGTTTGTCATCTGATGTTTTGGGGCATCCACGGCACATTGTAATTTCTTTCGCGGGTCCTCATTGGCCTGCGTTGCATTTCCATTACAGGATTCTTCGACTTGGAGCTTAACGTCCGTGGAGCAGTGGCCGCTAAAGTCCGGTCGATGGTGAGAATGTGCGAATGTGCCGATCATGACGAGATAGCCACGTGGATAGGCTTTTGATGTGTTGGGCATGCCGTAGAACCATAAGCGACACATAGCGATGGAGATCGGCGGCGGTGTGTGGTAAACAGCGGCGAAGGCGAGGGGTATTGTCGTCGGCCTTTCCACGGGCCGACAACAAAAAGGCACTTTGTGGTCGGCCAACCGAAAGGCGGCGACAATACCATAACAATGTGGTCGACCAATGGTCGGTCGACCACAATCTGCACTTTTGTGGTCGGCATTAACAAAGGCCGACCACAAAGGATCCCCGCCCCGCTCTAATTTCTCGCCGCCCCGCTGCTCCTACGACACGGTCCTGCTTTGTCATCCGATGTTTTGGGGCATCCACGACATTGTAATTTCTTTCGCTGGTCCTCATTGGCTTGCGTTGCATTTCCATTACAGGATTCTTCGACTTGGAGCTTAACGTCCGTGGAACGAGCTGACGCTAAAGTCCGGTCCAGTAGTGAGAATGTGCCGAATGTGCCAGCCATGACGAGATAGCCCCGTGGATAGGCTTTTGATGTGTTGGGCATGCCGTAGAACCATAAGCAAGCACATAGCCGCGGAGATCGAGCGCTGGTAAGGTGTGGCAAGAAGCGCCGAGGGCGGGGTATTGTCGTCGGCCTTTCCACAGGCCGACAACAAAAGGGCACTTTTGTGGTCGGCCAACCGAAAGGCCGACGACAATACCATAGCAATGTGGTCGGCCAATGGTCAGGTCGACCACAATACTGCACTTTGTGGTCGGCATTAACAAAGGCCGACCACAAAGGATCCCCTGCCCCCCGGCTATAATTTCTGGCCGTCCCGCGGCTCGGTCGACACGGTCCTGTTTGTCATCTGATGTTTTGGGGCATCCACGGCACATTGTAATTTCTTTCGCGGGTCCTCATTGGCCTGCGTTGCATTTCCGTTACAGGATTCTTCGACTTGGAGCTTAACGTCCGTGGAACGAGCTGACGCTAAAGTCCGGTCCAGTAGTGAGAATGTGCCGAATGTGCCAGTCATGACGAGATAGCCCCGTGGATAGGCTTTTGATGTGTTGGGCATGCCGTAGAACCATAAGCAGCACATAGCGATGGAGATCGGTAGCGGCGTGTGTGGTAAACAAGCAAGCGGCCGAGGGGGGGTATTGTCGTCGGCCTTTCCCGGCCGACGACAAAAGTGCACTTTTGTGGTCGGCCAACAGAAAGGCCGATGACAATACCATAGCAATGTGGTCGGCCAATGGTCAGGCCGACCACAATACTGCACTTTTGTGGTCGGCATTAACAAAGGCCGACCACAAAGGATCCCCGGCTCTAATTTCTGGCCGTCCCGCGGCTCGGTCGATACGGTCCTGTTTGTCATCTGATGTTTTGGGGCATCCACGGCACATTGTAATTTATTTCGCGGGTCCTTATTGGCCTGCGTTGCATTTCCGTTCTGATTCTTCGACTTGAGCTTAACGTCTGTGGAACAAGCCGACGCAAAATTTCGGTCGATGGTGAGAATGTGCGAATGTGCGATCATGACGAGATAGCCCGTGGATAGGCTTTTGATGTGTTGGGCATGCCAGTAGAACCATAAGCGACACATAGCGATGGAGATCGGCGGCGGCAGTGTGTGGCCGGCAAGCGGCCGAGGGGGGCCGGGGGTATTGTCGTCGGCCTTTCCACATGCCGACAACAAAAGGGCACTTTTGTGGTCGGCCAACCAAAAGGCCGACGACAATACCATAGCAATGTGGTCGGCCAATGGTCGTCGACCTAATATCAGACTTTGTGGTCGGCATTAACAAAGGCCGACCACAAAGGATCCCCTGCCCCCCGGCTATAATTTCTGGCCGTCCCGCGGCTCGGTCGACACGGTCCTGTTTGTCATTTGATGTTTTGGGGCATCCACGGCACATTGTAATTTCTTTCGCGGGTCCTCATTGGCCTGCGTTGCATTTCCGTTACAGGATTCTTCGACTTGGAGCTTAACGTCCGTGGAACGAGCTGACGCTAAAGTCCGGTCCAATGGTGAGAATGTGCCGAATGTGCCGGTCATGACGAGATAGCCCCGTGGATAGGCTTTTGATGTGTTGGGCATGCCGTAAAACCATAAGCCGCACATAGCCAGTGGAGATCGAGGCGCGGCCGTGTATGGCCGGCAAGCGGCCGAGGGGGGCGGGGCGTATTGTCGTCGGCCTTTCCACAGGCCAACGACAAAAGTGCACTTTTGTGGTCGGCCAACCGAAAGGCCGACGACAATACTATAGCAATGTGGTCGGCCAATGGTCAGGCCGACCACAATACTGCACTTTTGTGGTCGGCATTAACAAAGGCCAACCACAAAGGATCCCCTGCCCCCCGGCTCTAATTTCTGGCCGTCCCGCGGCTCGGTCGACACGGTCTGCTTTGTCATCGATGTTTTGGGGCATCCACGCACATTGTAATTTCTTTCGCGGGTCCTCGTTGGCTGCGTTGCATTTCCGTTCTGAGATTCTTCGACTTGGAGCTTAACGTCTGTGGAGCAGCCGACGCTAAAGTCCGGTCGATGGCGAGAATGTTCCGAATGTGCCAGTCATGACGAGATAGCCCCGTGGATAGGCTTTTGATGTGTTGGGCATGCCGTAGGACCATAAGGAGCACATAGCCAGTGGAAATCGAGGCGCGACCGTGTGTGGCAAACAGCGGTAGAGGCGAGGGGTATTGTCGTCGGCCTTTCCACGGCCGGCGACAAAAAGTGCACTTTTGTGGTCGGCCAACCGAAAGGCCGACGACAATACTATATCAATGTGGTGAAGCCGTTGGTCGCCGACCACAATCTTCAGATTTTTGTGGTCGGCCTTAACAAAGGCCGACCACAAAGGATCCGCTACCCCCAGCTCTAATTTACGGCGTCCGCGGCTCGGTCGACACGGTCTGTTTGTCATCGATGTTTTGGGGCATCCACGGCACATTGTAATTTTTTCGCGGGTCCTCGTTGGCTGCGTTGCATTCCGTTCTGAGATTCTTCGACTTGAGCGTAACGTCAGTGGAGCAGTGACGCTAAAGTCCGGTCGATGGTGAGAATGTGCGATCATGACGAGATAGCCCGTGGATAGGCTTTTGATGTGTTGGGCATCTTTGTAGAACCATAAGCGACCTGAGCGATGGAGATCGGAGGCGGCCGTGTGTGGCCGACAAGCGTAGAGGCGGGGGTATTGTCGTCGGCCTTTCCATAGGCCGACGACAAAAGTGCATTTTTGTGGTCGGCCATCCTAAAGGCTGACGACAAAGGTGGACGTTTGTGGTCGGCTTCCCAGAGGCCGACGACAAAGGTTGACTTTTGTGGTCGGCCAACAAAAGACCGACGACAATGGTTGAACATTGTGGTCCTGCCACGTCTAATTTTTAAAATTTCAGCGCGCGAGCGCTTTGTCCGCAGACTTGTTGTCTTGTTCCCATCTCGCTCTGTCTCTTTCTGTCTCGCTCTCTCTCATTCACTCCCACGGCCGGACCTAGCCGCCCCGCCCCCACTTCTTCGCCGCCCTCACGCCCATGCCGTGCCGCCCCAAGCCGCACCGCCCCACCCCGCGCCGCCCCCAACGCCGCCTCCAAGCCGCGCAGCCCCGACGCGGCCCCCAAGCCGCGCCGCCCCGACGCCGCCCCAAGCCGCGCCGCCCCCACGCCCGACGCACGCCGGCCTGCCCCAACGCCGCCGCCGCGCCGTGCCGCCCTGACGCACGCCAGCCTGCCCGGACGCCGCCCCAAGCCGCGCCGCCCCACGCCCGACGCACGCCGGCCTGCCCGGACGCCGCCCCCATGCCGCGCCGCCCCCACGCCCGACGCACGCCGGCCTGCCCCAACGCCGCCGCCAAGCCGCGCCGCCCCCACGCATGCCGGCCTGCCCCGACGCCGCCGGCTCGCCCCACACCGCCGGTTACGTATAGAGCTCCGGGAAGTCATCGGTGCTGGAGAGCATCGTGGGGAGCAACTTCCTGCCTCGCGGCTGAGGTACAGTCGTGGTGGATTTTGGTTTTGACTCCGAATTTCCGACTCCTAGCGCTGTAGTTAATACGGATTGTTGTTGTGTGGTTTGATTCTAAGGGATCGTGACGAGAATGCCACTAGTTTTGCAGCTGCACAAGGCAGAGGATGGGGAGCTGGAGTACGCTGAGTTCCTGCATATGCCCAGACGCCGGTTCACTGATTTCTGAATTTCTTTCAGTAGGAGTAGATGCTTTCTTTCAGCTATTGATGAAAAACTGCACTATCAGGACGGAAATTTGGATGTTATACTTCGATTGAATATTTTCTGTGTGCTTGCAAGAATGTTATGTTCGGTGCTTGAAGTTCTCACACTGGACACGAATAGCAAAGTTGATGATTTGTGTGATTTTGGTTCATGCATTTATCTTTGGGCCTCAAATGTGCCTTGGACTTATGCTAAAATCATCTGACAAACTTTTACAGTAAATTGTGGTAGATGCTTCCCATTATTTATATTTTATGTAGATATATCTTATGTTGAAAGTAATTTTTCTTATGCATCAAATTGTTAACCCAGATATTCTCAAAGATACCACTATGTTGAAAATAGATACTCTTCTGATGCAGCCAACTTTTAACCTGGATATTCTTGAAGATATCACTTAGTTCCTGGCATAGGATCTTCCAGTACTAATCTTTTAGGAAAACATTAAGTGGGAGGTTCTCTACCAGGCTACCACTATCCACTACCAAATATTGGTACAGATGTCTTAATACAGTGTTTGAGATGATACATAACCGGCACGTAGTCTGAACCTAATTCATGTGCTATGTCTAGAAAGGATATGAACAACTTTTCTGAATGGAGTACTGTGTGTCACTGATTTACTCACTTTTTTTCTGTTTGGGTTGGGTAATAGGTACCACTTGTGCAACAGTACTTACACAGGCAATTCTTACGGAAGGTTGCAAGGCTGTGGCAGCAGGGGTCAATGTTATGGATTTGCGTAATGGTATAAACAAGGCCATAAATGCTATTACTACTCACCTCAAAAGTAAAGCATGGATGATTAATTCCCCAGAAGAAATAAACCAGGTGAGATACTCTAGTTTGCAGTGGTGAGTTCATTTGATTTCCCCTCACCATTGCATAAATCATTCATTGGAGTTGCTTATGCATCTTTGATCTAGTAATTATTGAAATATAATATTTAGTATTTATTGGAATCTGATTCAGATAATTGGCAACCATCAGTGATATTTAGTTTTTTCAGATAATCAGCGATGTGTAGTTGCTAGGGGTTATTCTGGGGTTATGCATTGAATTTGTTTTACTCAGTAGTAGTAGGTTAATTGCTTTTGTGGAATGCCTACTATGATTAGCGGCGCCATTACCAGGTACAGCTAAATGTGCAATTATGTTGATTATCGATAGTGTTTGGTTGTAATCTTATGCTCTATGGTATTTCTCCACTACATGTGGACGTATCAGATTATACTGTTATTCATGCATTTGATTAATTCGCCTAAATAATTAACACATTGTTATTTGTCATAAGGAACCAATGATTTGGTGAATCTGCTGCAATCGGCATGATTCCTTGATCTCTAGGGGGGTTTCAATGAAATATTATTTGTCTGTGTCTCTCAGTGATCAGATTATTTTGTGTCTTCCTTTGTGGAACAACAAATAGCATACACAACATTATTGAAAGAAAAAGATGATTACCTTGACACAATTTATATGACCTCAATATTTCTAATTTCTCAAATGGCTAAGGTTTAGCATATACCTATCAATTGCTGAGGTTTAATATATAGTTATCACATACATGCCACTGAAGTTTTTTTTAATGTAGCTATTGTGCGGAAGGAAATCCAAGACGAAACTGATAGGTTGACGGGAAAGACAAAACAAATATCACTAGTTCTAATTCATCTCAGTATATACTCACCATATGGTATTCAAAGTTTAAAATCCTCGGCATAAAATCCTCTCCACTGAAAATAGTTGATGAAATACTTTCATTATTGATATTCAATCCTATGTTTTCAATTTAATAAATGACGCAAAATATATTTGCCTTGGACTGTCAAAGTTATTGGTTCTTGTATATCAGGGAACATTTAATGTTTTACAAATTGCAATATTCTCCCCTCTGATATTTCAAACTTACCTGTAAAGTTTCTATAATAGTATAATATATGGTCTGTTTCAACCTTTTACACTCAATTATTCCATGCTTGTTCGCGCTCAACTTTGTTGCCACGGTCGACCACATTGTGATTTCACACTCTCTAATTTTTGGTATTTCTTAAATTGACCAAAAGTTTTCTAAAATACAACATGCTAAAACTAGGAAGTTCGATTGCTAAAACATACTAGGATGTTAGATAAATCGAATGATTTGATATATCTCGATCCTTGAGCTGATTGAAAACTTTTTAAAATGCAAAGTATTGAAATAAGAAATCAAACTAATCCACTTAATATCTCATTTGTTCGTGGGATATATATACCGCAGCTATGAAAGAGATGCACGGTGTGGACTGTGACCCCATCAACATGCCGGTCGACCCTGTGGTCATATACGACGAGTTCGGTGGAAGAAGTCACGGTAAATACGACTTCATAGACTCCGTGGTGCCGTTCGACTCCAACAAGGCTGAGTCAAAGCACGTCGACAATAGACCTCTTCCGCCCATGCCCAGGTTCGCATTTGTAAATGTGGTTAGACGTGGTTAGACGATGAACTTGTGGGTTCTATGCATGTAATGTAAACTTGTGGGTTTGACGATGCACTCGATGATGAATGTATTGTGAATTTTTGGACAATGTGTATTGATGTCGCACTTTTTTATATGTTTTCGCATTCGTCTGTGATTGATTGACAAATGTATCGGTGGATGCAAATGTGATCGCTATATATTGTGATTGTTATAGGGATTTGGGTATGTAAACTGTGGGGAATACAGTTTTTTTGCTGGTTAAAATTGAACTTTTTTATAAATTACCAGCAATTTTTATTGTCGCACCTTTCGCCAATGTAAATCGGCATATACCCAGGCCGACCACAAAAGTCTTGAGTATTGTCGTCGGCATTTATCCAAGCCGACCACAAAAGTCTAAGTATTGTCGTCGGTGTATAACTAGGCCGACCACAAAAGTCCTGAGTATTGTCGTCGGCATTTATTCAGACCGACCACAAAAGTCCAAGTATTGTCGTCGGCATACCTGAAGGCCGACCACAAAAGTCCTGAGTATTGTCGTCGGTATATCTGAAGGCCGACCACAAAAGTCTAAGTAATGTCGTCGGCCTCCAGTCCAGCCGACCACAAAAGACTAGTATTGTCGTCGTACTCCAGTCTAGCCGACCACAAAAGAGCAGTATTGTGGTCGGCCTTCTAGTCTTGCCGACCACAAAGGGTAGTATTGTGGTCGGCCTCCAGTCTGGCCGACCACAAAGATCCCTCCTGGGAGCACTGCCCTGGAGCTACTTTTGTCGTCGGTTTTTCTTTAGGCCGACCACAAAAGTGACTTTTGTCGTCGACTCATTGTCGACGAACTTTTGTCGTCGGCTGTCCGACGACAAAACGTTTTGTCGTCGGCATTTTGACTTTTGTCGTCGGCATAGGCCGACCACAAAAGTCTCGTTTCCTGTAGTGACACGATCTTAATTAATGGGTCTCTCGTCTAGTACTAGCATAATCGGTATTATTCAACCCTTCCAGGTTTTCTAATATCCCCTTTAGGTTTATAAGGGTATATTATATGTTATATAATTCTCCCACATTTTTCCCGACTTAGTTCTAGTTTTTATTAAAAAGCAAATCATTTCGATTTATTTTCTATATAGAAAAGTACTTCGTAGGTTCACTAATTACTTAATCAGAGGAAACCTATGAACAGTGCTTAGGTTAATAATCTTGAAATGTCTGTAATATTATTTAGTTTTAATAATAAATTTTCTAGGAATTTAGGAGGTGTCTATAGGTTTTTAATAATTTATAAAACCCTATTGTAAAATAAGAAAAGGTTGCCATTGGGCTTGATACGATTTCATCATTCCAATTTTTCCACTACACTATTTATTGTGGTATTTTTCCTAGGTAGTAACCCCCTGTAGTTAGGGATGAAATGGATCGGATACGGATCGGAAACCACTCATATTGTATTTGATCCATTTAGTTTGATCGGATACGGATTCGGATACGGATAGTACCGGATACAAATACGGATACGAATAATATCGGATACAAATACGGATCGGACGCGGATACTCTCTCGAATAATACGCGAAAACATATACTAAAGAAATAAGTATATCCAAATACATATAGTTATCTCTTTGTGACTCAGCTTTATGGCCCATAGTCATAAAAATGATGGTGTGTAAGTATCATACCCGATATAGCAAAAAAATGTAAAATCACATGCATCTAGTTGTTATATGTGTTAGTCATTTATCCTATAGAAATATAATAGAGATAGTTTATAGATGGATTTAGCTAATCGGATAATATCCATCGGATATTATCCAAGAAAAGCTCGGATAATATCCATCGGATATTATTTGTATCCGTACCGTATCCGCCTTGTCGGATTCGGATATCCATAAAATTATCTGGCTCAATATTTTCGGATATTATTATGCCTCGGTCGGTCGGACGGTCGGAAATTATCCGTACCATTTTCATCCCTACCTGTAGTATTTGTTTACTTAGGGTTATACGGACGACATACGATGACGCCACTCCGTCAAATTACTCTCCTACAATATAAATTGTACTGGTGATAACCTTTTCTAAGTTTCTCTAATTACAAGGTATACTCTAGGCCTTATGGTAAATTATAATTTTCTAGGGTCAGCAACTATTTTTATTAATAAAGACATCATTAATCCTTTTATTATGTTTTGCCTAATTATTCATTTAATAAATTTATTTGGGCACGAATTTCATTTTCATAATTTTCTCTAGTTATTAGGGTACTGATCTACCTTCTGGTATTTTATCATGATTTTATAAAGTCAGATCCCATATTTCATAATTAAAGTTCTCCTAACTCTATTTTTACCCTTTTCTAAATAAGAAAGTGGCATATCTCAACATTAAAAGTGACTAAAAATAATTGCAACAGGTGATTAGATATTTTTATAAAAATCCAAATGAGCCTCACTTATTTATTCAAATTTTTCTAGAGTTTTTGGGAGCCTCTAAGCATTTTTAATAATTCATTAGCACTTTCTAGAATTACCTAATTAGCTAAATCCGAGGAAAAACGCCAGCACAGTATTGGGCCAAGCCAGCGTACGCGGCCGGCCCAAGGCGGATTCGGTCCATGGCCTGCCCGTGCGCGCACCGGCGCTGGCCCCTGGGTGTATACGCCGAAGGTGTATTTCGCGGGGACGCCAACATGCGGAGGTACGGTGGCGCTGCGCCAAGCCGTGCCTCCAATGAACCTGACCAATGGGCCATCAAATGGCGCTGGTCGTTATCTTCCTCCAGCCGGCGACGTGGCCAGCAACGACAACACACGACGCGGCGGCACTACGGCCACCCTTTGGCCAAGAGCGTGTGTGCCCGAGCACCTACGGGTATTCGCGACGCTAGGGATGCCTGCGCCGTGGTCGGAGACGGTCGGCTGCGGCGGCGTGACGAACGGCGGCGATGCAGTAAACACGCCGGGAAGCCAAGCTGAGCCCTTAGCCGAGGCCGACAATGCACGGGGACGGCTGGCGACGGTGAGCGTGGCAGCGACTGAAATAGAGACAGCATGGACCTGGCTCCATAGAGCAGCTTTACTGCAATTGGAGGAGGGGCAAGATTAGGGGCGAGACAAGAAACCTTCGAGTGGGAGGAGCAGGAGGCGGAATCGCACTCGGCGGCGCTTCGGTCGAATTTGGGGGGAAATGGGGAAAGGCGGAGTTAGGGGAGGGCTCGGTTTAAGGCATGGCTGAGCGAGGTGTGGTTTTTGTAGCGAGTACGTGCAGCACGGGGTGGTATTGGCGATGGGACCGGGCGGAGCATGCGGGGCGGCGAGCGGCTCGGCGTAACGGGGGCATGGTACAGGAACAAGGCTAAAGGCATAGCCTTTTGACTTGGGCGACCCATCATGAAGGCAAGGAGCTGATGCAGATCGCATGCGGGGTTTTGTGGTTTTTGCCCAACGGTCTGAGGCATCAATCTATCAGTCCGAGCCGGCAGGTCGGTCGCCCACGAGGCATACTGTGGTAGCACCAACCCCCTCCAACCTGAGGTCGACACGGTAATGTACGGGGCACAATGAGGCGAGCTCAGATGCGACGGTGCGGCAACGTACGCGCGCGGCACGTCACGAGTCGGCGCGGCGGAAAGAAGAGCAGAGCAGAGCATCCGAGAGAGGAAGAGAGAGAAGGAGCGTGGTGGGGAGAGAGAGAATGTGCGGGAGAGGAGAGAGAGCGCGAAGGATTTACAAATCAAGTCCCAAAATTTTATATTTTTCCCAAAAATTTGGATTTGCTCAAATTTGGGTATTACAGTGATGCAGTGAGCCAGTGTCCAGTGATGTTGTATATCCTGGGCACCTCAGACACAGAGGCTCAGATAAGGAGAGTGATGTGCTTTTGCGAAGCTGTTTTTGGCTAATTGCTACTGCTGAATGCTCATGCCGTTGGCCTGCTAAATAACTACATCACTCCGTGATGAAAAGTCTGCTGCCTGACTACCTCTACTCGTATGTTGCATTTCCTTTCCTAGTTTCCTACCATTTCTATTTGTTAGTGTCATGAACTTGTTTAATTTTAGATGAACTCTTGCAATCCTGTGAGGCTGTGATCGATGTCTACCGTGTGTGTATCTAAATTCTGAATGGCCATGTATCTGTGTATCACTTTATTTGAATATTTGTATGATTGTAGTATTGTGTTGTTATGTTTTATCAATATTGCTATACATGTGTGGTCATGTGGGCTTAATCTCTTGTTTATAACTTATTAGGTGAAGTGACTATAGTATTGTGATGTATCAATATTGCTATTCTGCCTATTCATGTGTCGACATGCCACATGGAAAGTGGGTTTAGTCTCTGTTTATAATCTTGTCAGTCTTTGATACCGAATATACCAAACTAGTTCGGTGGTTCGGTTTCGGTTTTGCTTTTCCCATTAGAATTTCGGTAGCTTGATTCTGAAAACAGAAGTTTTTAAATAGCAAAGAAACCGAACCGAATAAACCGAAGAAACTGAATACCCACCCCTAGTAACCGTTGTAACATTGACTTGGTTTTTAAAAAGTCGATAGTTAAGATGAGTTCATAGATAGATATTTTGAAATGAACACATCGCTCAAATTCTTACAATTAATGTTGGGTGGATTTGGTGCTAGTGGCACACACCTTTCGTCTTTTGGATTTCCGCCGAGTGGATGTTGAGGCATCGATCTTCTTAGTGAATTCTTGACATATTATAAGCCGAGTCAGTCTTAAATCCAATTTTGGATAGGAAAAGTCAATCGAAGTAAACTTAATTTTCCTCTTCCTTTTATCACTGCTGGTCTAACTGGTGACATAATCATTGAGCGCGAGTGCTTCGGGGTTGATACGGGCCGAGTCGTCCTCGATGATGGCTTACTTTTTGCTCTTGCTTGTCTACGGAAGGGACGAAAATTTTTTTTATTAACCCTTTTTAAATAATTAATATAAAATTAACCCTCGGCAAAAACTATTTCCAGATCTGACATCTTTGGCCGCGCCAATGCAGACGGCGCGGCTAATATCCTCTGCCGCGCCTACGCATGTGGCGCGGCAAAGAGTGCCACGTACGCGCCCACAGCCAGTCAGCCGCTGGCGTGGAAGCTACGGGCCCCACCCTTGCCGCACCACATGCGCTGGTGCGGCGAGGCTGGCTTCGGGGACGTGCTGCAGGCGGTCGAGCACCCCCTTGCCGCGCCACCCCGCATGGCGCGGCAAGGTCAGAATATAGGATGGCATGAGCACACCATAGTCATGCCTTATCATTTCTTTCCTCTTCTCCACTTTCCTGTCTTCGGCTTCGAACTCTTGTTGTTCCTCATATCTCTCCCAATCGCACGTCTTTTCCTCCTACAAGATTAAGCGTAAGAGTTATCAATCTCAAGCTGCAATATAGTGCAATATATAAAGAAATACTTCGATGTGTCGTGCAGATATGACATACCCAGAAATCACCATATGAGTTGCCGCAATACCATCCGTACCCAAGTTCCGATGGGACAACACCTCTACGAGCCAGTATCCCACACTTACAGGTAGTGGATGGATATTTCTCACATGACCAATCCTTCTCCCCGGAGTTGAAGGCCTCCACTTCCTCGCTAGAAGGCCAACAAGACTTAGGCCCATAAATGTACTCCTGAAAATCACAGAGAGCCATCCATCCTAGAAACAAAAGACATTGTTATCGAATTACTTCAAAATGAGAGTAATTTACATACAGAGTAGGCACACATACATTTACTCGATCATTGCGGGAACAACAGAAGAAGGGGGTAAAGTCCACCCCTATGTTTGACCGCACTAATATGGACTCAACATTGCAATTACACATAGGAAGGTTGACTACCCGACTAGCACTTGCCACCGCCTTCTCTTCCGCTGTCATTTCCGGAGGGTTTGCCGGAGGAGGAACCCAATGCCTAAAATGCTGAATTGGCTTGGTGTCCCTAGAGCGCCATGGGAACAATCGGATCCTCGGATCGTACATTTTTTGCCCATCGATCCACTCGAAAAACCAACACGGCGGGCTAGAATACAGTATACAGTAATTGAACTTCACACCACAAGTGTAGAAGGTTCTACCGGCAGTATCAGGGTCCCTCGACTGTTGAACCTCCGCAGTAATGCCATGCTTACAAATTGCAACTGGAAACGGAGACGACCGAACTGGAGCATCCTTAATTATCCCTAGGGTAATCCCATACCTGAGAAATGGCTTCGCCTCGAAGGGAACGTTTTCTGTAATATAGTGCAATACAAATGAAAAATAAATTATTCTAACAAAGCGTACTCCATAAAAAACCAATATATCATTTGCCATACTTTCTAACTATAATACACCTACACATACACCATACGGATTAACATTACCATATATTATTCATCATTAATGGAGACAAATCCACTACGCAATCCACACATCTTCATGCTACGTGTAACCCTAACCCTAACTTAAATCATTTGAATCCTACAAAAAATTGCATTCAGAACGCACAAATGGAGAGGGGTTTACCTGCCATGATGAAGTGACGCCTTTCCCCAAACAAATCCGGCCCGATCTTGGCAATGGAGTAGGATAAGAGTGGTTAGGGAAGAGAGGAAAGGGAGGGGAAATGAGAAAATGAAGAAGACCCGTGGGAGGAGGAGTCCTGGGCACCTATATTCTGACCTTGCCGCGCCATGCGGGGTGGCGCGGCAAGGGTGGCCCACTGTCAGTGCTCCACCGCTTGCAGCGCGTCCCCGGAGCCAGCCTCTCATCGCCAGCGCATGTGGCGCGGCAAGGGTGTGGCACGCAGCTTCCACGCCAGCGGCTGGCCGGTCGCCGGCGCGTACGTGGCACCCTTTGCCGTGCCACATGCGTAGACACGGCAGAGGCTATTAGCCGCGCCGTCTGCATTGGCGCGGCCAAAGGGGTCAGATCTGGAAATAGTTTTTGCCGACGGTTAATTTTATATTAATTATTTAAAAAGGTTAATAAAAACAATTTCGGAAGGGACAGTTAAAATAAGACAAAGATGTTTGAGAAAAAGGAAAGGCCGATTTACCTCGTCATCACTATTGTTAGAATTTGAAGGGCCGAAGCTAGTATTCGTTGAATTCAGCGGCTCTTCATCTACTTCATCAGAATCTTTTGACTCCGCTTTACCCTGTTCAACTTTTGAATTGTCCTCCTCTTCTTCTTCTTCTTCTTCTTCTTCTTCTATCTCAAAAAGATCTTCACGGCTGGGAAAAAATCGGCAGAGTAGAGAGTTGATATTTTTATCCTAAAGAAAAATAGCTGATGAGAGCTTATCCCACCAGTTTCGGTATTTATACGTCTCCCGAAAACCATAGGAAGCAAGTATGGCATGTCCAAATGTACTTGACGGCTAAGTGAACAATCACTTGTGCACTTTTTCCTGTCCAAATTGCTCCTGGAATCAACCTTGTTTAATACTAGCCCCAGTGTAAGTTGGTGTGCACCCAACTAACGAACATATATCATACAGGAAGGTAGGTTTTAAAGTATGGTAACTGGTGCTAAGACTAGCATACAGGGGGTAGCCAGCTTTCCGAAGTTTCGTAGCTGCTAAGTCTCAAATCCAGATATTTCCTGTGGGCGCGAAACTTCCCACCTAAGTGCCCAAATGTTCCCGCCGAGTTCACAAGTCGACAAACATGGCACAAAACCCTAGGTGAGACATCAAGGGAGAAACGGATAGCCAAAACGGAGTGGAATGCAAAAACTAGCCCCGTCGGACTGGGTAAGACGTCCGTCGGATTGGGTCCCACCGATGAGCGTGTGAGCGGCTAAGTCCCCAAAATGCAACCCTACTGTCGGACTGGGTCCGACCACCGTCGGACCTGGTCCGACCAAGCCATCGAATTCTAGCAACTAAGTCCCAAATGCAACACTTTTGTCGGACTGGGTCTGACCACCGTCTGACTGGGTCCGACCAGGCCACTCCCAAAGCGAAACACTTCATCGGACTGGGTCTGACTGCATCACGAAAAATTCAATCTGGGCCGTCCATTCTTAGGGTTTTTGCCTTATACCTATAAAAAGGAGCCACTAGCTCGGTGGGAAACTGAGAGAGCCTCATTTAGCAGCCACCCAATGCCCTAGCCACCCTAGAGAGCTCCTCCCATGGTGTTCTTCACTCCCAAATCCAAATCCACCATGAGGGCTTGAGCGATTGAGTGAGAGAGATTGAGGGAGGAGTAAAGAAGAAGAAGAGAGCATCCCCTAATCTTCTCCTTGTCTCCCCCAAGGTCCGTGCCCTCTCCCATGGTTGCCTTGCCATCCTCCGTGGTGGGATAAGGGTTGGGTGAGTTGCGGTGTCTCCGGTCTTGTGCTCTTGGGATTCTTGCCACCGGGAGACATCCTCACAGCCAAGCTCCGTCAAACATACCACAAGCAAACCCTTCTCCGTGAAGGTCACCGTGCTTCCTATGGTGCTTCCTCTTCATCCGTCGGAGTGTGCAAAGCCCGCCATCGCGTCGGCGGCCACCTTGCTTCCCAAGGTGTTTCTCTCCATTGCGTCAGAGATGTGCTAAATCCTTGGTGTGCTTGAGGTCGGCTTCGCGTGTGAAATCGGTGTTTCGGGATCCTCCGCGTGTGGAGGCTTCCGTTTCATGTGAAGGTTTGGAGCTCGCCTACCATGTGTTGGTGAAGAGGTACCACTGAGTGGATTGAGTACTAGGGACGATAGAGTCCCAGCTTTCTTGACCGAACGCTTCCTCAATGTGAGTAGGTGCTTGCACCGAACTTGGTAAAAGATCAGTTTGCGCCTCTCTGTCTCATTTACTTACCGCATCTTGATATCCACTACCTACAAGTGCTTTCGTGCCTCCTACACTTGTGATTTGATTGCTTCCGCCTACTAGACTTATGTGTGAATCCACGCGCTAGCTGTGTGCCTTAACTTGCCTAAGTGACTAAGTGTAACAAAAGTAAAAATTAAAATAGTCCGATTCACCCCCCTCTCGGCCTTAGGTTCCTTCAATTGGTATCAGAGCAAGGTTTTCCAGTACTGCTTTACCGCATTTGAGATGACCGAAGGGAGATAGTGTAGCTGCCAATAGCGTCCCAACCTTCAGTGGTTTGCACTTTGACTTCTGGAAGAAGAGCATGAAAATCTATCTTATTTCCATTGGCGCTGACATTTGGGATGCTGTTGAGAGTGGCATCACCATCACACGTGATGAAAATACACCACTCACACTAGCACAGAAGACACTTATGGCTAATGATGCTAAGGCCATGAATGCTATATTTACTGGGTTGAGTAGAGATGTGTTCGAGAGGGTTAGCAACCTCACTTATGCCAAGGCTATTTGGAATTCTCTTGTTGAGATCCATGAGGGCACTGCTACTGTCAAGGAGGGTAGATTTGTGGTGGTTAAGGAGCAATTTGATAAATTTGATATGCTTACTTGTGAAAATGCAAATGCTATGTATACTCGCCTTAACCCCATAATCAATGAGCTCAAGGGGCTCGGACTCTCTATGTCTGATGTTGATGTGTACAGGAAGATGATGAGCATTCTCCCAAGATAGTACATAGACACCATCATTGTTCTCTCCAACAGCAATGAACTTGAAACGATGACTCCCAGTGCTCTACTGTGCAAACTCCGTGCTCATGAGATGCTCATCATCGAGCCCCTAGCCACTCCATCAGCTAAGAAGACCAAGACCATTGCTCTCAAGACTACTGGACACAAGCCAAGAAAGTCCGAGCCTGCCTCCTCCAAGGATTAAGAAGGATCAAGGTTATTCCCACCTGAGGCACTTGAGGAGATCATGGGTCTGTTTGAGAAGCATTTCGATCTCAAGAGGTGAACCAAGAACCCACACTCTAGCGTAAAGAGATAGTGTCATGAAAAGGGTCATATTGTCTCCACGTGCCCTCACAAGGACAAGATCAAGCGTAAGGAGAAGAACAAGCAAGGCAGTGATGATGACAAGCCCAAGCACAAGAATGGAAAATACAAGAACTGGAAGAAAACCGAGTTCAAGGCCACCGCCCGGAAGGGAAAGAAGCTGGCCTTCGTTGGAACTTGGGTCACCAATGACAGTTCCAGTAACTCAGCCATTTCTGAGTAGGATAAGGAGCCAAGTGGTGAAGGACTTCCCACCATGGTGAAGGACTCAGCCGCTTTTAAGGTAAGTGCAAAAGCTATAATGAAGGGTCTATGGTCATTTATTTCGTCATTCAAAAATATTATATGGTTTAGGGCTTAGGATTTATGTACAAAACCCTTCATTTATTCTTTATTTCATTCTAAACTCTAAACCATTGAAAAGTATTATATGTTTATCGTACTTACAAAAGCATTTGATGCTCACCAAAAAGCCAACATAGAGAGCAATGTAATAAGCATCTCCTAATTCATTTTTGTGAATCTTAAAAACTTTAGAAATGGCTAAATATTTTTATACTCTGACAACAAAATTTCTTTAATTCACATTATTCTTAATTTATTTTTACTGAAACTTATTTGTCTTTAACACCTAGATCTTTTATGGGCCCTTATCATTAAACTATGGTTAGATTCCATATTTTTAAGCTTTCTTTTTAGTTTTTTATTTTAATGTGTAGATATTTTATGACTCTTACCATGAAATAATGGTTTTATTTTGTAATGGTTTGATCCTAAATGAATTTTTTGGGTTGGCCACGAAAAGCTAGAACGAAAGAAAAAATTTCTTATTTTTTGATTCATCCGTAAAGGTTTGATCTTAAACTATCCTTAAAATTGGCCCAAACAGGAAACACAATGGAAAGAACGGCTTATTATGTTTAAGGTTTTATTTGCACTGCTTAAGTTATGAAAATTAAGATTATTTCTATTTTGTAATTTATTTGTGCCATGCTATTATCTCTGAGTTAATTACGATATTAAGTGGCAAATTTCATGCATTTGATTATGTTTTAGTCTCTAATTAAGATGGAACCAACAAGAAATCTTTAATTGGAGACAAAGTGCATGACCTGTGATTATAATTCTGACCAACGTTGATTTATGGTCACTCTTGTCATCTTAGATATACTGTTCCGTTTGTTTATACCCAACGGTGATGCGAATTGTGATCAGTATGCTTGCATGATCTTTATTGGACCAACGTAGGTTATTTTCATGCTTGCCGTGCTAATTTTTGCCATTTGTTTCTATTTTATTCAACTATGAATGCCTCCAGTGTTTCTGCTGCTCTTAATGGCATTGAGTAGCTCACTGGTAACAACTTTCCTTCATGGAAGGAGAAGGGTTCAGGTTGTCCTTGGGGTTCTTGATCTAGATTACGTTTTCAGACATGATCCCCCTATTACTCCCATTTAGGGAGAGCCCAATTACGCTAATCTTAAGAGGGCTTATGATCTTAACTCAAAAAAGTGTGAGCGGTCTAACCGCTTGTCACTGATTATTATGAGAAGCTCAATCTCAGAAGGAATAAGGGAAGAGATCCCTAGTTCTAATAATGCTAAGCAATATCCGGCTAAGGTTGAAGAGCATTTTGTACGCTTATCAAAGACCCCTATGCCTATACCCTCATTATGAGTCTCTTGACTACTAAGTATTATCGATCTAATAGCATGATGTTGGGACCCGCTGAATGAGTCGAGTCCCTTCTGTGCCTTACTGTACTAGTCCCTGAATCAGTAACTAGTACACACAGATTCCAGAACTTGGAACATAACCATTCTCATTAAAACATTAAATATTACATCAGAGTGCGGCCATTAAAGCTCGTAATACAAAGGTCTGGCGCGCAGACCATACAACTGCGGAAGCATGGATACATAGTAAAACCAAAAGAGAAATCCAACACAATTCCACAGGCAAGGCTGTAGTAGCGATCCTAGGTGTCAGAGTAGTCCACCTCTTGAACACCATCGGCGAAGTCACCGTCTTCGGGCTCACCATTGTCCGGGTCGTAATACTGAGCCTCTGGACCTGCTCGTTGGAATGAGCAGCCCCGCGAGTGAACACGAGGGTGAGTATATGTGCAAATGCTCACAAGCCAAATTGACATATGCATATGAGGGCTTAGCAAATGAGGGATTAGGATTTTTTTTGCGGAAAGCCAACTTTACAAATTTTCCTATATCTTTGAAAATGTGGAAAAGAGTTAAGAAGAGTTAAAACAAATATTTTTCTTTTTAAACTCCGGTACCCACTGGTTTTAACCAACAAGGGTCAACTCATGGCTTCCTACCATGTCCATCCAATAATCATATGGCTATCTGCCATAGCAATCCAACTTCTGGGCTAACCGCCAAATCAATCAAAATCTCAGGGCTATCTGCCATATCAAAATCATAATCTCAGGGCTAGCTGCCATGTAAATCTGAATATCTCATGGCTAACCGTCATGCTAACTCAATCACTTCACAGCGTCCTACTGCGCAAGCCCAAAACAAGAATCACAACATTTTGTCATGGTTTTCTCTTTAAAACGCCATTTTGAAAACAAAAGATGAGAAAAGCTACCATGAGGCATCGCTCCGTCGCCCGCCCTTGACCGTGGGCACGGTTGTCTAGACAGTTCTACACTCTGCAGAGGGTGCACGCTTTGCCCACGAGAGGTAATTTACAAAGTAAACCACCATAAGGTCCTTAACCAACTTGCTCCTAGCTCAGGCATCACTGCTAAGAATTCAACCGCTGGACTGGTACTCAGTTGCCAGTGGCCCCCTCTTGCGCCAATAGGTTCAAATCTATGCGACACCGTTATCTACGGATTCTGCACTCAATTCTTTGGCACCGTTACCCACGGGTACTGTCAAATTCTGCTCGGATTCTGAGCGATTCCGTTAACCAAGGATTCTGCGTGACACCGTGTACTACAGATTTTGCGTTGCCTATTCCACCATCTGAGATGCCCAAACTAAGAATTTGAAGGGTACTCAACCAGGGCCTGCCCATACCAGCACTCGTGGTCGCACTGTTGAACTTAGTTTGTCTACCTCAAGGACTCGGTCCTAAAGGATTTGGGTGGTTCCCACATTGGGCCCGAGTCTCGTGCGTACTACACCAATCCATACAACCATCCACCCAAAACAGGGTTTTACAAAAATCATTTTTCCCTTTTATAACCCAACTATTGTACCCCCAATAGTCCCATTTCATGAAATATGACAGCATTAACTGTATTTAAATCACGCATCTCAAACATTGCATTTGGCCCGGCGCACTGACGAAGGCCCACGGGGGTTAGCCTGGCCTGGCGTTGGCTGGCTGGGCCAGCTAAGCGCATGCGCGGCCTAGCTCGGCCCGACGTAGAAGGGGGTGGAGGGAGAGATAACGAGCGGGGCCCAGGAGGCAGTGGCATAGAGTAGGGGTGGCGGCGGCGCAGGCTTCGGGCAGCGAGGTTCCGGTGAAATGGAGAGGGGACCTCAGGGAAGCTGGGGGCGGTGGCGGTGACACCGATTTTCGTCGGCGGCGAGTTGGCAGCGATACGGGACGGTGGGAGGCAACGGCGTACGGCGGAGAAAGACACCGGCGGCGAGTGGGACGGTGTAGGTGATCTGTGAGGCTTCGGGGAGATGGGTGGGAGCTCTAGGTGGTGAATTTCGGAGCGGAGAAGGCTCCAGCAGGAGCGGCGACATGGAGGTGGCTTCGGTGAAGGGAGAACACGGTGGCGGTGAGTTTCGTAGGAAGGCGTCGACGGAGGATGGGGACGGGGCTCACCGGACGGCGGAGGAGGAGGGCGCTCACCGTGGAGGCTTACCGGCGTCGGCCACGGCACGGTGGCGATGGATAGAGAGGGGGAGGGATGAGAACGACGGCGAGATGGCACGGCTTATATAGCCAACGGACGCGAAAGGCGACAACTGAGGCGAGCTGGTGGAACTGGGACCCGCGGTGGCGTGGCCCGGACGCCACGCCGGCCAGGGTAAGGCGGCGGGTGCCACGGTGTGGAAACGAGTGGCGCAGAGGAGCTTCGGGAAGAAGACAAGCAGGGAGAAAGAAAAGAAAAGAAAAGAAAAGAAAAGAAAAGGAAGAAAAAGAAAACAAGAAAAATAAAAGAAAAAGAGAAGGGGTGAATGTTTACTTCAATTTTATCCTTGTACGTAGGAAATGAGATTTTTCTTTTTACTACAAATTAATAAACTGTTTTGTTTCACTCATATAGCTATCTAGTTTAACTTACCAGCCCAAATACAAATTAAATAAAAAAAGAAAGATAAATATTCAATGGGTTTTAGAGGAAAAAGATTCTATTTTAACGAATCACACGTAGAGATATTGCTAGCACACAAAAAAGTTAATGGTATTTCATAACTAATAGATTGAGCAGCAGCTCGTAGATCGCCTGAAAAAGAATATTTATTATTTGAGCTATATCCTGCCATAAGAAGACCAATAGGAGCAACTGTCATAATTTTTTTAAAAATTATGATTTCAGAATTTTATTTTTAAAAAATATTTTCCAAATTAATATGTTTAATTAGGTTTAAACTAATAAGATTTTATTAAGACTAAATCAAAATATTAATTACAAAGTATATTTTCAAATCTATGCAAATAATTATTTTAAAATTGAAAGTATGGTTTTCCAACTTAGAACCAATAATATTTTTTTCCAAAATTATAATATTAATTATCAACATATCTTTTGTTTTTGAAAATACTTATTTTTCAAATTTCAAAATCAAATTATTTATTCCTATCAAAATATGATTTTGATATTTGCAATAATTATTTTAAAATTCTAAATATTGAATTTAGTCTTTAGAAGGTAACATACACATTTTGAAATTAATTTTTTTTCAAAATTCATGCACATGAAATATAGATGCCATGCCTTTTAGGGTTTTGAAAATGGGGATGTTACACATACGTGAGCACATTATGATGATGATAGACATCTCCTTTAAGCTTAAGTCCTTGGAGATGGCTATTTCTGATGAGTTCTTCGTCCACCTCATTATGATTTCACTGCCTTCTGAGTTTGGTCCTTTCGTCATGGATTATAATACTATAAAGACCTTAAGTGATCTCATAACTAAGTGCACTCAATAGGAGGAAAGAATCAGGGTTGGAAAAAGGGACATTGTCAATAGTGTCAGCTCTCATAAAAGAAAGGTCTTAAGTTCTGCACTTAATGACGAGAAGTGTCTCTTCTGTTATAAAGAAGGGCATTTTCAAAAGGATTGTGCTGGCTTCTTAAAGTGGCTCAATAAGAAGGGTAATAACCTAATTACGCTTATTGATGAGTTGTTTTTTTGCTGATTATTCCCTAAATACATGATGGATTGATTATGGTGCCTCTATGCACGTTTCCAATTCATTGAAGGGATTTCTAAACATAACGACCTTAAAGAAAGGGGGAGAAGCATTAGAGTCACTGATGGGAAGGAAGCTGGAGTTAAAGCTGTTGGATCGCTATCCTTAGTCTTAGATGGCGGTCATGTGCTTCAATTAAATAATGTTGCTTATGTACCTTCCTTAAGGTGTGATTTAATTTCGGTGTCTATGTTGGGTGATGACGGATATTAGTGTATTTTCAGAGACAATAATGTGTTATTAAGTTTAAATCCAACAATGTCGGTATTGCCAACCGACAAGAAAAGCTTTATATGCTTTCCCTTCATGATTATGTCGTGAATACCTGTGACGTTTCCAATAAATTTGTTTCCACAAAGCTTAAGCGAAAGAGAGGTCATCATGAGACTTCATCGAAATTGTGGCACTGTCGTTTAGGCCACATTTCGAGGGGGAGGAATTAACGTCTCATTAAGGAAGAGATACTCCACCCGTTAGACTTCTCTGACTCAGACCACTGTATTGATTGTATTAAGAGAAAATCTGCTAAGAAAATTAAGAAAGGAGCTACTCGAAGCACGTGATTATTAGAATTGATCCACATGGACATATGTGGGCCTTTCCTGTGACATCGGTGGATGGTTTTGATTCTTTTATTACTTTCACCGATGATTTCTCCCGTTATGTTTATATTTATCCAATTCGTGAAAGATCTGAAGCTTTAGATAAGTTTAAAAAATTCAAGGCTGAAGTAGAAAATCAGCTTAATCTAAAGATTAAGGTTGTATGATTTGATTGAAGAGGAGAATATTATGGGAAGCATGCCCCTTATGGCCAAATTCATGGTCCTTTTGCTAAGTACCTCCAGGAAAATGGCATAGTTGCCCAGTACTAAATGCCTGGTGATCCTCAGCAAAACAGAATAGCGAAGGAATCGTACCCTTATGGAGATGGTGAAAAGCATGCTCAGTCACTCTAAATTGCCAGTCGGTCTGTGGATAGAAGCATTAAAGTCAGCCATGCTTAATCGGGTTCCCAGTAAATCAGTCCCTAAGACACCTTATGAATTATGTACTGGAAAGAAACCAAGCTTAAACCATTTAAAAGTATGGGGTTGTCCCGCTGAAGCTAAGATATATAATCCATGGCTTGGAAAATTAGACCCTAAGACAATAAGTTGCCATCTCATAGGGTATCCTGAAAGTTCTAAAGGGCATCGCTTTTATTGCCCAGATCGAATCCCTAAGTTCGTCGATACCAGATTTGTTGTCTTCTTTGAGGATGACGGAATCAATGGGAGCTTAGAGCCCAGGGAAATAGATCTCGAAGAGAAGCGGACTTATGTTGATTCACCACCCATCCAAGAGAATATTTTCCCTGTGCCTCTGTTTGTTTTACCTCTGGTCGATAACACCGTTGAAACACCTATGGTTGAGCACTCAGAAATTCATAACGATATACCGAATAATGAGCCTCAAGAGCCTCTAATAGTACCTAATGAACCTCTAAGAAGATCACAAAGAGACAGAAGGTCTGCCATCCCAAATGATTATGTTGTTTACATGGAATGAAGATGTGAATGACATAGGGAAAATAGATGACCCACTTCCTATAATGAGGCTATTGCCAGCAAAGATTCGTCTAAGTGCCTTGATGCTATGGAAGATGAGTTAAAGTCCATGAGCACTAACGATGTTTGGGACTTAGTAGTAATTCCCAATGGAGTCAAAATAGTAGGTTGTAAGTGGTTCTACAAGACTAAACGTGATTCAAAAGGAAACATCGAAAGGTTCAAAGCAAGGCTTGTAGCGAAGGGCTTCTCCCAAAGACCCGGAATTGACTATAACGATACTTTTTCGCCTGTCTCATCTAAAGATTCACTACAAATTGTCATGGCACTTGTGGCTCATTATGATTTGGAGCTCGAGCAGATGGATGTTAAGACTCTGTTCCTTAATGGTGACTTGCAAGAGAATGTTTATATGGCACAACCGAAAGGTTTTCTTGTGAAAGGCAAGAAACATATGGGATGTCGTCTTAAGAAATCAATTTATGGCTTAAAGCAAGCGCCTAGACAATGATATCTTAAGTTTGATGAAATCATAAGGAATTTTGGATTTAAAGAAAATGAGGTGGATAATTGCATTTATGTTAAGTTTAAGGGGAATAAGTTCATTATTTTGGTTCTTTATGTTGATGACATTGTTGGCCAACATCGATAAGAATATGCTGCATGAGACCAAAAGTTTCCTTTCCTAGAAATTTGATATGAAAGACCTAGGTGAAACCTCTTATGTTTTGGGCATTGAAATTCACCGAGATTGGTCCAAAGGCACACTAGGTTTATCTCTAAAAGACTACATAGACAGAGTACTTGAAAGGTTTAATATGGATAAGTGCCCTACTTCGCCTGCTCCTATTGTTAAGGGCGATAAGTTTGAAACATTCCAATGTCCAAGGAATCATTATGAATCTGATTGAAATCAAGTTGATTCCAAATGCTTCAGCTGTCAGAAGCATTATGTACGCTCAAGTGTGTATACACCCTGATTTAGCTTTTGTGACTGGGATGTTTGGTAGATATCAGTCAAATCCAGGTTTCGACCACTGGAAAACCGCTAAGAAAGTCTTGCGTTATTTGTAGGGCACAAAGGATTACATGCTCACGTATAAGAAATTTGATAATCTTGAAATTATTGGTTATTCAGATGCTGATTTTGCGTGTTGTGTGGATACTAAGAAGTCGACATCAGGTTATATCTTCACACTCACAGGAGTAGCTATTTCATGGAAAAGCTCTAAACTAACAATTACTACATCTTCCATAATGCAGGCTGAGTTTGTGGCATGTTATGAGGTTACTGGGCAGGCCGTATGGCTTATGAATTTTATCCCAGGACTTACAGTGGTAGGCAGTATTTCGAGACCACTCAAGTTATACTGCAATAATCAACCTACAGTCTTTTATGCGAGTAACAAGAAGTCAAGTGTTGCTGCCAAGCACATAGACATAAAGTTTCATGTTGTGAAAGATAGAATACAGGATCAAACTATTGTAATCGGGCACATAAATACTGAGTTAATGCTCGCGGATCCACTTAATAAAGGCTTAGCACCCAATATTTTTCGTGATCATGTTGCTTGCATAGGTGTTTTACCAAGTCTCTAATCCTTGATTGAGGGCCTATAAGAAACCACTCTCATAAGAACTAGCTTACAATATACCGATTGAGATGAAATTAGTGTAATATAGGCATTGAAGCCTCATTGACCGCTCTATGGACTTTGCGGCGCTTGCCTCATTGACGGAGGGCAAGCAAGGCCCTAGGCGCCACGGGCAAGCACGCCATGCGGCGGATTGGCACCCGGCATGCGAGCAAGACGCTAGGTACCCTAAGCTTCACGTTGGCCCGGCAACCCCAACAAGTGGCACCATGCCAATGGAAGGGTTTCGGGCCCCACTTGGTAGGCATGCCCGAGGAATGGAGGAAGCTTATCATAGAAGGCCGGACCGTCTCCACTCAGAGTACTGAAGGCATTAAATTCGTCGATTAGGCGTGGGAGATAGAAGATGATGATTGCGGTGACCGTGGTTCTGGTAGAAACCCTATAGCGGTCATTCCGTCACTATGATGTAGCTGGTCTGACCGACGACAGTGTCAGGCGGCTCTTCCGTCCCATCCATTCTCGGTGATAGGTAGGAGCAGGTGAAGCAACCGGTGTCAACATCGGAGGAAAGTGGGATGCACAGTTAGATGACCCATTAATGTACACTCTCTCTCTCTCTCTCTCTCTCTCTCTCTCTCTCTCTCGGCCATCCCTGGCAGTATAAAAAGGGGATCAGGGCGAGGGAGAGGGGGCTAGATACCCGATTCACACAGAGCATTGTACGTTCTCCAGCAAGAACACACACACACACCATCCAATCCAAGAAATCGAGCACAAGCAGGAGTAGGGGGAGCAAGAACTCACACACCTTCGAAGCCACACCAGGACTAGTCGCCGCGGTCCCCCTCACAGGATGCGCAATGGTGCCAGGAGAAGGCCCCCGCGCGGTGAGGGGGGAGGAGGAAGCTCGCGAGGCGGGAGCGAACCCGCGGTGTCATGCAGGGGCCTCATGGGGCTTGCCCAGCCATCATCGCCGCTATCATCGGAGAAAGGGCGCTTGCCGGTGGCGCGGTCACTGGCAGCGCTGTCATCAGCTGGGGGCTGGTCTCGGATTTGCAGCGGCCACTGCTCCTGCTCCGGGGCGAGTCCTGAGATGTCCATGGACGGGAGTGCGGTCGCATAGGCGGTGCGCTCGGCTAGGTCCCAGTCGAAGAGCGGGCAGATCTTTTATGGCATCGCCGGCCCAAGGGAACAAGCGGGTACCAGACCCGTAAACCACTGTTGAAGGACTTCGGGGGGCAGGTTCCCCTCGGCTGAAAAAAAAGACCCAAAAAGGATTAAGAGGAAGAAGAACTAGATTAAAGAGGAGGACTCAATGTAAAACAAGCTTACCACCTGGGAAGATGCGGGTGTCGTCCTGGATGCTGGTGTACATCTAGGTACCACGCTCCTGTCTGCATAGAGGGAGATCCGCCGCACAAGGTAGTCCACTAGCACCTAGGTGCCAGTGAGCTCGGCGTGGCAGAGTCCTTCGACGCGGATGACCATGGTGCGGAGATCGGCGAAGTCTTCAGGCGTTGTTTCCCACTTAAGGGTTGGTTGAGCCACCTCCGTCGGGATCTAGAGCTCGTCTATGTTGCTCTCAACGGCGACGTAGAGCCACTCGCTCCTCCAGTCCTTACAGTTGGACTTAGCCTCAAAGTTGATAAGGGCAACGGTTGTGGCCGAACGGCTACGGATGTGGCAGCTCCCCAACACGCTTTGACTCGCCTCGGCGCACAGGAAAAAGAAGTGGCGGAAGAGCGGTAGGTTGGGTCTGACCCCCCACAAACATCTCGCAGAGGTGAGTGAAGATGGCAAGCATGAGGATGGAGTTGGGGGAGGTGCAAGGCGTGGATGCCGTAGAATCCCAGCACCGCCAGGAAGAACTTAGAGTCTGGCAGGACTAAGCCCGCCAGGAGCGTCCACGCGAATCACCGGAGGACGGCAGTCCCCCTTGGTGGCAGCGGAGGGCGGAAACGGGGATGCCTCCTGTGTCGGCACTGGTGTCGGTGTCAGAGCTGGGGTGGTGGCGCCGCGGCGCTATCAGCGGGACACAATGGTGGTGCGGAAGAAGAGAGGAGTTGCAGCGAAGAAAAGAACTCCGCGTTAATGACAAATAAGAAGCAGGAGCAAAGGAGGCGTAAGGAAAAATTTCCCTAAGTCTCGTGGGTATTTATAGGTGCAAGCGTGAGAGAGTTGGTTCTGCTCCCTCTCGCACGCACACCACCCCACCAACGGTCGTCATCGCCTCGATTCCCGCAGGAGGCGGCGGCGGTTTCCAACGTTGTAATCGAGTCACCTGTTTTCTTGCATCAGCACTTCGCATCTCGAGGTGGGCCCAAGGGCTACTGTCGGTGCAACAGGCACCGGGGTTTGCTCCCTCTAATATATCAACGGCAGACATGCCCGCCGAGTGGTGGCTCGGAGCACAACGGGCGAGCAAGGCCCTAGAACCCACGCGGCGGCTCGGCGGACGGCGGGCGAGCAAGGCCCAGGCACCACGGCGAGCCCGCCACGCTGTGGCTTGGCGCACGGCGGGCGAGCTTGGTGTTGGCCCGGCAACCCCGATGATTGGCGCCCTGCCAACGGGAGGGCTTCAGGCCCACTTGGTAGGTATGCCCGAGGGAAGGAGGAAGCTTATCATAAAATGCTTGTCTCCACTCAGCCTATCAAAGGCATTAAATGCGGCGATTCGGCGTGGGAGACAGAAGATGATTGCGGTCATTGTGGTTCTGGCAGAAACCTTGTAGCGGTCAATCCATCACTATGCTGAGCAGGTCTGACCAGCGCCAGTGTTAGGCGGCTCCTCTGTCCCGTCCACGCTCGGTGATAGGCGGGAGCAGGTGAAGCAATCGGCGTCAGCAACGGAGGAAAGTGGGATGCACAGTGATATGACCCAATTAATATACTCTCTATCCATCTCTTAGCCGTCCTTGGCAGTATAAAAAGGGGATTTGGGTGAGGGAGAGGGGATTGGATCCCTGATTAACACAGAGCATTGTACGTTCTCCAGCGAGAACACACACGCCTTTCATTCCAAGAAATCGAGCACAAGCAGGAGTAGGACTATTACCTGTTTTTGGGGTCCAAACCTAGGTAATTCCGGTTTCCCTCTGCACGTGTTCGATCAAACAATCTAGTTAGCGAAAATCCCCCTATAAACAAACACATTTCACAAAATATGTCCGGTGAAAAACCACCGACACAAGTAACAATTAATCTCCTGTTGATTCACTTCTGTTTTGTTTCTCCACCCTACGCAATACATGCCTCAACAAGCAAGCAAGTTATGGTTATTGGACGTCTGCTGGTTCCTCTCAGAGACGTCTTTCGTACTTGGGTGCTCCGGAAGGTGAAGTACAAGCACATGGAAGCATGTGCAGTAGCGTATATATACCAATTGCGTTGATATGAGCTGCATCAAATTAGGCGTACGTAGGATGGATGGACCATGGTGCATGGAGTGCTACTGGTAGTCTAGGAGGCCAGGAGTAACCACACCAACTGGGTCGAGCAGCAAGCTACTCCACTGTAGTGCATGTAGAGGGAAAGATGTATGCTTCCCGCAGCAAGCTATTACTGTAGTACATGTAGAGGGAAGAATGCATCGTGAGTAGTTGGGAAGCATGCATTACGGAGTACTCACTGGCCACGACCCAACCGTGCTATCATGGATGGGCCATTGAAGTTGCAATAAATTCCCCATACTCTGTCATTTTATGTCACGTTTCAGCCACTGCAGCAACGCTGGAAAAACAGACTAGGCATTGCAAGAAAATTCACAACAGCCCTTCTATAAACATCAATAGTGGTTTAGAGAAAGATATAGAGGGTTATATCTCCCTGACACCAATAGTGGTTTAAAGAGAGATATAAATGAGCTGTTGAGCAAAAACAGCCTCCGCAAAAAAAAGTATGGTCAACAAAAAAATTGAAAAGGCATTTGACCTTAAATATTGTTTTATGCCCACTATATAAAGCGCGCAAGGGACCCTGGTTTGACGAGGAACACCAGATACGATACCAAATCGTCAGATCACAACATCATCACCATCATAATTTCAGAGTACAGGACTAGGGTATTATCTCGACCTTGAGGGCCTGAGACTGTATAAACTCTTGTCTCGTGTTACCATTGAGTATTGATCCGGCGCCTAGCCCCATAATCATTATTGCTGACAACAAATGTCGACAGTTGGCACACCAGGTAGGGGAAGCGCTAAGTTCAATCTTATCAAGTTCGATGGTAGCAGTCGTCGAAGTCTTCGCCACCTTCTCCCCGGGCCATGTTTTTCGCTTCAACAAGCTGGCCTCTCGACGGAGTAGATCCAATCTGAGGGCAACTTCAACGACAACCGGCCCGAATTCCTGTTCGGGTTGGAAAACGATGTCGCCGCTTACCAACAAACAATGTGTCGGGGGCCCTAGCCTGACCGTTTGGGTTCAGGCCAGATCCGATCTGGCATGAACGTTAGTAGCACTTCACTTGGACTCCCGTTCGGGTTGGGCAACACCGCCGCCATCTATCAATATATGGTGCGCCGGGGGTTTAGTTTCCATCTCGGAGATGAAAAGGACTCGACCAAGAACGAATTTCGGTAGATGTCATTTTGCTCCAAATCATTCGGATTCGACGACCAAGCCGACTTGTCTCACCCTCACTCCTCCGACGCGGAGTCTGATTCAAAGAGCAGCATGGGAAGTTGTCCTGATTTTCGTAGGGTGTATGTGATCGAAGACCAGCAAACCCAATCTCATCCATCATGAAGAAGCGCGCGCTCGGTCTCTCTGTATCCAAGACCACAATGTCAACAAAGACATCTTGCAGACGAGGATGGGAGACCAAGTTGTTTTCCACTATCCGCAACAGAACATTGTCGCATCCAATACGCTCCTTGACAACTTGGGCCCGCTCGAAACCAACAGCCCCGCCACGTCGATCGTGGTACAAATCAAGGCCATGGTGATGGCAGCGGCAATTAAGGACAACCAGGTGAAACTAGTTGGAGGAGCCTTTCAAAAAGGAGTCAGCGACCCCGATCTGATAAAAAGAAGATTTCTCGGAACCCGCCAACCACGGTTAAAGAGATGTTCGCTTTGGCAAGACTACAACAAAGTGATGAATGTGATTTACCCTTTTCACCCCAAGGGGAAACATGCGGCCAAGGATTGCTTCGCTTTGAAGAGGTTTGTGCAAGAAAATAACAAGCAATCGAACTCTGCTGGTGATGAGGCCAACAAAAAGTGAGACCCCTCCTAGTAACGATAATTATCAAGAAACTGAGTGTGATCTCAACTACATATTCGGAGGCTCAGCTGCGTATGAGTCCAAGCGGAAGAAAAATCTTACCACTCGGGAGATCAACGCAGTCATGTCGGTGATCCCCCAATAATTGAGATGGTCCGAGGTCTCGATAACTTTTAGTGGCTCGGATCATCCCAATCACATCCCATACCAAGGGAGATATCCCTTGGTACTGGATCAAGTCCTTCGCAGCACCAAACTCAAGAAGGTGATGATCGATGGGGGGAGTGGGTTAAATATCCTCTTCTCCAGAGCTTTCGACAACATCAAGATCCCACGTTCCGAGCTGCAGCATGGCTCATCGCCGTTCCATGGGGTAAACCCAGGACCTTGGGATACCAATTGGATAGATCACCTTGCATATCACGTTTGGGTCAAAAGGAAAATTACCAAACCGAGCACCTAGCTTTCGAGGTGGCCGACTTCGAGACGGCGTACCACGCTATCTTAGGGAGACCCGGCTTGGCCAGAATTATGGCAGTGCCGCACTACACATATCTGGTGCTAAAGATGTTAGGGCCAAATGGCATTATCACGATTTGTGGTGATGTTAAACTATTCTTCGTGTGTGACAGAGAGAGCTGTGAGTTGGCTCATACTCAGGAGGCATCCACCGAAATATAGAAGATCAGAACAACAGCCACCGTCATGCAAGATGAAGGTGAAATCCCGGCCAAGAAGCAATCCAAGACAGGGATAAAGCCCAACAATTGAATCAAGAAAATGATAGTCGACCCGTCCGACTCGACCAAGATGGCCTTGATCGAGACAGGGCTCGATTGCAAACAGGAAGACGCGCTCGCCACCTTCCTCCAGGCGAACAAGGACATCCTCTCTTGAAGCCGTTAGATATGATAGGTGTTTTGAGGGAGGTGATCGAGCACTCTCTGAACGTTGATAAAAAGGCGAGACCGTTCAAACAACGGCTCCGACGGTTTGCACAAGATCAGCGTGAAGCTATCAGGGAGGAGAGCACTAAACTCTTAGCCGCTGGTTCCATACAAGAAGTATATCATCCTGACTAGTTAGTGAACCCGGTTCTTGTTCGCAAAAAAATAAAAGTTGGCGCATATTTGTTGATTATACTAATCTTAATAAGGTGTGCCCCAAAGATATATTTGGTCTGCCTCGCATCGATCAAGTGGTGGACTCAACCACCGGGTGCGAGCTCCTGAGTTTTTTAGACGCGTACTCAAGGTATCATCAAATTTGCCTAAAGGAGGAAGACTGCATCAAGACCATGTTCATCAATAGAGATTTAGCCTATGAGCGTTTGAAGATGAATGCCAAGTATTATATAAACTAAAGAAACTCACCTCCGGTGGGGGCTTCCTTATGTTGAAGGTCTTTGGGAAACCATCATTATTGATTTGGGTACCCGGGGCGAAGAGGTCGCCCAGTCGGCGGAGCAGCATTTCCTCCGAGAAACCCTCGGGTATCTCCCGAGTGGAATCGGAGGTTCTAGAGTACTCGAATCCTAGATGGACTCGCTCATTCAGAGGCTGCACTTGGCACTGGGAAAAGTTGATGATGACGCCGATCCCGGTCAGTGTGGACTACATGGGCCCCGGGTATCCTCTAGAAGGCCCATGAGGAAGCAGATGGGGGACGACACAAGTCGGTTAATCAAGATAGAGATCACTCGGGTTACGCATGGCTTGAGCTCCAAGGATGTTCCCAAGGATATAGTCAAGCTCCATGTAATTAGGAGATTCATACTTGCATTCCATGCGTTGGTATAACCAAATTAGGTACCATGTACTGCGTGCCACCATGTAACTCTATCCCCCTACACTATATAAAGGGAGGGGTGGAGGCCATAGGCATCATCATAGACAGCATCACATCTCATACCATCATCTTTGTCATCTGCGTATTTACGCAGAGGCATAATCCCAGAGCACAAGAGTAGGGTGTTACCTCCGAGTCGAGGGCCCGAACCTGTATAAACCCTGTCGTGTGCTACCATCAGGCTTGGTTTTCGCTCGCAACCCCGTGACAAATTCATTGCTGATGGTGATCCCCGATTAGCCACCAGTCGACAGTCAGTCCTTTTGTCTTCCGCTTGTATATGGTGTTTGGAGCTCGATGACCTACCCCATTTCGTCAGCGGAAGGGACCGAAGTCCAAGAAGCGGAATATTTCAGCCGAAGCCCAACAAAAGGAGGCCGAGAGGGGTCAGGGTTGGTACAATAAAACCATTCCTGGTGCCAGCCCTTGTTAGAGGTTTTGAAGGGAATGGAGAAATAGAGTTTTCATAGCCCATCCAGCTGTTGGAAGCCAGCGCTTCCAACTACTTTAGGGGGCGGTTTGGATACGGTTTGAGGAGGAAAAGGTGGCAGAAAAGATTGAAATGGGGGTCAATGCCTAGATAGGCCTCATAAAGACGGATTAAAAAACAATTTGAAGGATGGAATTTTCATTTGGATTGATCAACTTAATTTTATATAAATTGAGAAGGCCACGAAGAAAAGCGAAGCCGGAATGCCGAACCCACGTCAGAAAAATGATTTATAAGACTACAATCTCCTCGACACGAGGAGTGGTAGAGGACTCACCCGCGGCTGTGCGCCAATAGATCAGTTCCTGGGCCAGGAGAACTCCCGTGGCCACCATCTCCTCCATGCGCTCTTCCGTTGTCACCGAGGTTGACCATTCCGACGTGGAGGCGTCCTTGGCAGAGGAAGACATCTTCAGGGGTGGCGGTGCATAATCTAGGTCATGGCGGCGGATAACCCTAGCGATGGGGAAGCCCGGCGACAGTGCGAGGAGTGCGGTGGCACCTAACCCTAGCGGTGAAACACGCTGAGATTGGAAGATAGTGGGGCGCAGAGCGAAATAAGGGGTAACCCCTCGCATCGCTTCGGGCTCTGTATTTAAAAGTGAGCAGCGCTGGTTTTTCTGCCTTGGGCGGAAAGGGCGTTGTTCCCGCAAATTGTGTTACGCCCTAGCTAAGAGGGCCGTCGGCTGTGTACCATGACAGGAGGGTACAAGTACCACTTAAGCCAAATTTAGCCCGGAGCATGGTATGCCTTAAATGGGCCACATGTTGTACACCACAACAATCGGGTACAGGTAACACTCGGCTAAACCTAACTTGGGATATGGTACGCCTCACTATAAACCGACTGCTAGTCACCGAATCAAATGGGAGTTGGGTGCCTACCAAATCAACTTAAAAATCAACTTCTCATTATTTTGGATAAAAGTTTTGAGGGTACACCCTAAAAAGGTCACCAGCTGTACTCCACAACAGCTACCACTCATCCAAACCCAATCTAGACAACGGCACTCTTCATAACGGGCTGACTACCAGTATCCCGAATATGGGGCTGAGTACCACTTAGAAAATCCAATATGTGGATCTCTTTTCAGTCCTTAATAGTCTCCTTGCATACAATGGAGCACTCGGCTTAATGAAGAATTCAGTCGGAAAGTGGCATTAAGGACTAAAAGCACTCGGCGTGAAGCATGACTCGGTTGGGGTGCGACCAAATAAGCAACAACTCGATGGTAAGAGACACAAGGGCTATTGTGGAATACATGGGCCCCAGGTATCTGCATGGCGAGCCGCGAGGACTACCCTACAAGGCCCCCCCTCGCCCCATTATATAAGGCGGGCAGGGGACCTTGGTTTGACAAGGAACTCCAGATACGATACCAGATCAACATATCACAACATCAACACCATCATAATTTCGGAGCACAAGACTAGGGTATTACCTCGACCGCAAGGGCCTGAACCTGTATAAACCCTTGTCTCGTGTTACCATCAAGTTTGGATCTAGCGCCTAGTCCCATAATCATTATTGCAGACAACAAACATTGATAATACCCTAGACCTCTATCCCTTAAAATCTTGCTTTTGTCAAGAATCAAGTTCAGCTTCTTTTTACCCGCAATGAATTTCTCAAGATTGCTCATGAGGTACTCACACTCCTGATGAAGCTGGGGGCATAACTCGCAAGAAAGGGAAAAGTCAGAAGAGTCCTATTCACCTATTTTCTACTTGCCCAAAGCCTTTAGACACCTTTCGCTAAGCACCTTAACTTCCTTCTTGAAAGCATGACACAAAACGGACTCGGCATTCTGAACATCAGATATTCTACCCTGAAATATAGCACTCATCTCCTGATAAACACTAGGCAACTCCTCATCAAGCACATTACAACATTCACAAGAAGAAGCACCAAGAAAGGCATTATCCAACTCAAAAGTTTTAGATCGCAAATTCATGTTTTCTAATCTTAAAGAAGTGCAATGTAGGCATGTAGCATCAACAGAGTAGAAGCTACAACTCTTATCTAAGCTAAGTTGGTGATCTCTACAACCCGCATTTGAGATGACAGGATCCTTAGGTTTAGTGTGTGCAACAGGTTCAGGATAAATCATGGAGAGAACAATAACGCAAACAAGCTCTATTTCAGGAACAGAAATAGCAACAAGCAAAGCTTTTCTAGTTTCATCTAGTTCTGAAAGCACACTAGCATGACTGCCCCAAGCAAATCAAAATCTGCAACCACACTTTTGTGCAAAGCTTCAAGTGCATTTAATTCCTCAGTCAGCTTATATCACTTCTTCCAGCCATCAGAGTTGACTGGAGGAGGGCAAAAGCACATCTAGGACTTCACATTAGCAAGCTTAGAAATGCAAGCTCCTTCATCCTCAAGTCCCTTACACTTAGATTTACTCTTAGCAAGTTTATCATTCAACTTGAGGAAGGCCTCAGTGAGCTGTTCGTAGGTGGGACTTACCTCATCATCATAGTCGGTGTACAGCTCGTGGTCGTCATTTTCATATGCCATGAAGCACATGCCAGTATAGTCTGTGTCGTCATTCTCCAGCTGCTCATCATCCCCATCATCTGATCGCTCGTCATCCTTGTCAGAGAGGTTGGCCTCAACCAGAACAGCCATGACCTTCTCGACCAGTTGCCGTCCTTTGGCCAGCTTGAGATTCTTCTTATTCTCATCCTTGCCACCGTTAAAGTTGCGGTTCTTGTTGACGTAGTTGTTCCGAGCTGGCGTAGTGTAGTCATTCTTGTCTCCTCCGAGCTTGGGTAGTCACACTTGATGTGGATGACACAACACCCAAAGCTCCTCAGGATGCCCCATCTGTAAGCATGAGAGAATTTTCTTGCCAGCAGCGCGAGCTGCTCCGTTAAAATTTTGTGCATCTGATCATTGGATAGCTCGTAAAGAGCAGAGAAAGAGAAATCCACACCAGTAGGACAAGAAACAGAAGGGTCAACAATCAAGGATATGGACGAAGGACCCGACTCTCTCGCAATATGCTCAAGTTCGTGAGTCTTGATATTTGAGTAGAGAGCATCCAAGGTCAGTTTCTAGAGATCAGCTGTCTGCCGGATGGCGGTCACCTTCATATCCCAAACCTTCAGATCCAAGGCTGAAAGGAAATGTCTAGCATTCTCTGAATCGGTATATGTCAGGCCCACTGAACAGAGTTCGCTCAAATCTTTGTGAACCGGTTGAAACAAACATCCAACGTTTCACCTGTATTTTGTGCAAATCGATTGTATTCCCTGTTGTGTTGGTCCTGCCTCACCAACATCATATGGTCTGTCCCCTCATACTAAGCTTGGAAGGTAAACCAGATGTTGTGAGTGGATGTGATGTGAGCATCTCGCTCATACTACCCTCGGCTTAGGGCTTGAATGATATAGTTTTGAAATTTCGCATTGAGCTCGACATCAGATAGTTTCTCGGTCGTTACCTTCTCAGGCACCACATAAGGATTTTTTACTTTTAGCCAAATGTTGTAGCCCTAAGGCATAATATATGCCTCCATCCTTGTCTTCCAATAAGAAAAATCGACTTCGAAGAACATAGAGGGTTGGTGGAATACTTATCTGTCAAAGCTAAAATCAACTGGAAAGGTTTCAAAAGATCGATGAAAATCTTGCAAAAGAAACACAACCCAATGCTCTGATACCACTTGTAAACTCGCTACAGCGACCTGAGGAGGGTGATCGGGAGCCTTGAAAATTTTTCACCGGGCCGGTGCTTCTCGAACTCACCAACCTTTTAAAATACAAACAACGTGACAGCTATGTTTACCCCTAGTTTGTATGGATAAGACCCATGACAAATATGAGGGGATTTTTCATTCACAATCCTGATTGTCAAGTGTCAAAACAAAAGGAGAATCAATTCAAACCTTGATTTAATAAAGCACATCAAGCCAATGCTGGGAAACAGGTAGGCAACGCGAGCACAAAATCAAAATTTTCTACCACAATTCAGCCAAGATCACATGCGAGTAGGGGATCACAGATCGTTACCCTTGACGCCCCGATTCAGTAGAAGCAGATGCCCGTGCGTAGAGGAGGTAGACGTACACGTCCCAATCATCACCGAGTGCTCGTCGGTGCTCGTCGTTGCTCGCCGATGCTTCAATCGAACAGCGCATCCGTGTACGGCAGCGCCTCTAGCGGTATCCACACACACCGAGCAGGAACACCACATGGGGTGTGCTAGCACCTCACCGTGCGGCTAGGGTTTCTGGGGAGCTGGAGGGGCGCGTGACGGCTAGGCATGGTGAAGGCTCTACACATCACATACGCCGCCCTCGCGCCTCCCCTTATATAGACGCGCTAGTGGGCTTTGGCCCACTAGGGTTTCATCGCCTTCGCAGATCATATCCACTCATAAACCCGTTAAACAGTTCTAACCCGTTAGTGTGTGACCCGTTAGGTTCAGTGCAAGTCGGTCGTGGATCTGGAAACCCAGTTCTAATCCACCGATCAACAGCGGCACCTAGCAGTATGTATTGACCCCCGAATGCACATAATCAACATTCGGCTGAACCTTGATACACTCACATACTGATCCCTTTGCGACACGATACTAGTCAAGCTCAAGGCGACATGTGCGCCACCCTTGTTGATAGCTCGACCACTTCACTCGACAGTGCACTTTCCCTATCCATCCACACGAGGGGCCCAGGGGTATCTCTCCTGTTATCGAGGAGGGGAAAATTCCATCTTGATCATCAGACCCCTAGCTATGTGATGAGGACACCACACCTAACGAATTATCCTTACCGTCTCTCACCAGAAGATCGGGACCCGCGTCCGCCCATCACTATGTATCGTGGCATACCCAGTAGATAGTAGTCACCTTTATAACTACCCAGTTACGGTGTAGCATTTGATGACACCAAAACATACGAGTCAACATGTTGGGCATCCATGAAAATCTCATGTCTTAGGACCATATAGGCGTACCACTCGAGACTATACGCTGATGGCACTATAAGAGATAACAATCTCACAGCATCTCAGAGTGGGTCTGTCCGACTACCCATGTTCTCCAACATGTGTCCATACTAATGGTTTGATATCTCCGTATCTATGGTATGTGAAACATTACCATCAACCATTACGTATGCTGAACAAATCATAACTGCTCCTCATAATGATTTGGATCAGGGACCCGTTTAGAATAATGTCACTTAACAATGTGTTTCGCAATCAAGTCGCACCCAATCGACAAAGTCATGACATTTATTCAGGGAACCGATAAACAATGTTATCATAAGAACATGAACAAAGACGTGGTACAATCATCACTATGACTGATCTAGAGCATATCCCTTTCAGCCAAATCACTAAAGCCACTTTTAGAAAAGTAAAAACAGATTCTTCAGAATTTGTTCTCACTTAGAGCAGAGAGAAGGTGGGTTTCTGGTGCTTAAAATTTTTTAAGAATTTTTCTCCCTATGCACAAATGAGCAGTGAAGCACTCTACCAAAAATCTACTCAAAACGCCTTGCAAAAAAATCAAGAAACTTCAAACACTACAACCTGTTACAGATCTCGTGAAGAAAGTTTAGGGCTCGGTTTTCACTTCACTGCACTCAAACGGAAAATTTCCATGACTTCAAAATTTTTGTGCTAATACATATGGAAGTCACGGAACCGCTGCAAGTAGAAGCATTCAAAAATGATTTTTTTTCGTAGATTTTACTAAAATGCAAACACTGATTGTTGCGCCAAGAACAAGTTCAGGACAGATTTGTAACTTGATGGGCAACTTGATATCTAGTCAATTTTAGGGTGCAAGGGAGATGCAAAACCATATGAGCACTCTTAAGACATCATGGATCAGAAGCATAAAGAAGGAAAGGATAGCAAGAACATATGAGCTAGCAAGAACGAGTCGTGAACTTGAAGACCGGAGGTTTCATTACATAGATAGTTGGGAGATTACAAGCCGCTCTAGCGACCACAAGCACTCGTAGGTGCCACCCTCTCTCTCCCAAACACCCTTCTCAACTGAAATTTCTTGCTTAAGGGGTGAGGAGGAGGTGCTCCCCTCCCCCTCTATTTATAGCCTCATGTGTGAGACCTCCCAAACCCTATGGGTTGCCTCCACCCTTGATCTGAGGATCAACATTGTACAACATACATGCCACCTAACTCACTCCCAACAAGAAATATTAGCGCCATATTCCTCTAAATTTCGCACCTTCCTCGCATCATCCTAGTCACCAACCCATGCCTGGGCCCACCAGTTAATCCAGCTTCGTCTCCAAGTGACCAACGCCCAACCTCTAGCTGTCTTAGATCCTTTCCGCCGCGATGCTTCTTCTCTACGCCATCTCGTGTAACCGCCAAGTACCGACTCCGGTCATCTGCACACCCTCGGACGGCATCAGTCACATACTCACCGGCACCTGCATCACATAGATGAGTCCAAACAAACCACCTACCTTCCCCACTTCAAGGTTGGCTACACAAAACATCATCATCGTCAAAAAACAAATGCATAAGGATCATCGAAAAACAATCGGTTACAAGAACTGCCCTGACACAAGTCCGTCGGACACGATCTGGTGAACCCTTCCTGGTTTCAAATTTCATTCTCAACTTACCAAATGTACGACCAAAGTACTTTAAAATCTCATCAAACTAATACACCGTCACATATATTCATCACAACACCGGGGCACCCTCCACATGGATCTCAATAGAGAACCTCTGGAAGAAGCTCTCCAGGGTCTCTACTTCGTGCCGTCGGACCGTCGGACCGCATAGAGGTCATTTTCTTCCTTCCTTCCTTCCTTCCTTCCTTCGATGTTCCCCTAGAAATTTCTTTCCATCTTTGCACGGAGCTGCTACCAATTCTTGATGGAGCCAGGCTCGAGAGAGAAGTACCAGGACAACGCAATTGTCGACGGTTGGGATATTGACCCAAGTCAACCAAGGTTCTTCAAGGAGGAGATAGGAGACACGCCGAACAACCACGAACAAAGAACGAGCAGAGATGTGGGTTTTATCCCGTTCAGCCTCTCGGGGAGATAATAGCCCCACGCCCGGCCTTTCTTTATATCGAAGAGAATTACAAGGTGGAACTTCGGGAGATCAGCAGTGTCTCGGCGAGTAGTATCTGAAAATCTATTTGCTAGGGGGTCCTCTAAACGCCGTAGGGGCCCTGCTTATATAGTCTGTAACAAACCGACCTACCGAGGAATATCGGGCAGGGCTAACTACGAGATAAATCTAACTCAATACATGCCAAATATAACCTACCAGAGATAAGGTAAGCTCCTAATCTTGGGGATCACGACTCCTAATCCAATCCGGGAAACCACGTCCGGGTCTTCTCAGAAGCGGCAGTAACTCGCTCGAGTCGGACTCAAACAGAAGTCTTGGCCATTACGCACCGTGCCGGCCAGAAGCTGTTGGGCAGACGATATGGGCCAGATAGAACCTTCCAGGGAGCTGGGCCGTGGTAGGTCGTTCGATTGGGCCGTCAGGGAGTGGGCCATGTCAATAGGCCGTAATTTAGTCCCCGACACCTAGCCCCGAGACTCGGTGGAAGGACTCACTAGAGCGGGTCTTCCTCTTGAGACTCCAAGCCACGAAGAGGGAAATTTAGCTGCTACAAAGGCATGTAACGATCGATCGAACAGTTAAATTTCAACCAACAAGACGTGCTCAGTCCGGACAATTGCTCAAGGTCGAAAGCCGCTAAGGCCGTCGAGGAATAACATCTATCCGAAAGCGAGCACTCACCTTCAAAGGCGCATAATCGAAAAACTAGCCGTTAGCGGAACTCCAACGGTAACTTCCTATCGCCATTGAAGGAAAACAAAGCGACCGTTTTACCTATCCGCTGCGGTAAAAACTAGCCGCTCGGGACTAAACCGCTGCAGAGCTGCTTATACGGGACTATAAAGTACCCAAACCGCCCATGCCACCACTTCGCTCTCACGCCTTTCCTTTCCAAGCCTCGATTCCAACCTCGCCAAAGATCAAGAGCCGAACTCCACACTCCAACTGTTCGTCCGATACAGGAAGCGCCATGGCTAAATTCATCGGCACCACCGACCGAGGAGGACACGAAGGTCCGGGAGGAGGAGGGCCACGAGACGCCGGTAGCCGGAGGTCGCTGGAGAGGAGGATACTCCGAGCCACTCAAGGAGAGTTCGTCGACCAACAGATTCGCCTGCTCGGGTTGAGGTCTCCGAGAGCGACTTCGCCGAGGCCTTCTTGAACATCGCCGATTGGAGGTGGGGAACCTCAATCCAACTCCATCCTCCAGATGGCTGTTTGCACACCGTGCGAGGGCTATCTAGGCATCGATCCACCGTGGGCCGTTCCTCCACTATTATACTGATGACGAGGAGCAGCTCGCCGCTTCAGCGCTGGGTGCTACTACCTCAAACTCCGAGCCACCGCCGACGACGCGCCGTACCCTCGCCCACCGCCGCTCGACTCGATGGGCGCGTGGTGGGGTGAGGTGGTTCTACTGAAGCGGAACGGCGACAAGAGTTTGTTCACCGGAAGGCACCGCGAAGGGACGCCAATGCCTCGCCGGAGATGACCGCCGATGACTGGTTTCGACGAGGAAGATCGCCTCCCTCGTGAGCCTTGGGCTCCGCAGGCGGGGAGATCATTCGACTTCACAAATAACAGGATCGTCCGGCGGAGGAGGTCCTATCCTTCTACAAGATAGAGGATGGAAGACATCACAAGGGAGCACGGTAAGTGCCTTTAAGACTCAACCTCTTCATCGGTTATTTCCTCCGAACAGAATTAACGATTCCATCCGTCGAGGCAGAGAAACCAACCGACGATGGGTGACCGAAGCGAGTTGACGCCATCTTCAAGGCGGCGAAGAAGGACAACGAGGTCACGGCGAGGTAGCCTATACCTGTCCGAGAAATGTGCTCGTCCGCACAGCCGAGGTGAGTTGCTCGAACCCTCTTCTGTGTCGCAGGATTTGCACCGCTCAATCAAACTAACCCTCGCTTCTCAAACACACAGGAAGATGAGTTGATCCTCGGCGGGATCGTGGAAGAACTTTCTGAACCTGAGAAGGAGAAGCCGAAGAAGGGCAAGGCCAAAGCGGCCACAAAGCCCAAGGTGGCGGCCGAGCCTACGCGGAGATCGCCGCGACACGGCGCCGCCAGACATCGAAGAGACCACCCACGGCGACGGAGGGCGCCAATGCACTCAAGCGGGCTCATGGTCACCTAGCGGGAAGAGACCAAGCCCTCCTCCTCGCCGAGCAAAGCGACGAAGAGGTAAACAACATGACCCTCTGGCTTAGGCGTTACTCGCAGGCTCACCCGGGCCATTTGGCGCGGCTCCAACAGTCGCCGAGCGAGGAGGCTCAAGAGGAAGTCACACGCAAGGAAAAACTTCTGCGCTGCTGCGAGAGGGCGCCACTTACTGTGGAGCCGAGCTCGCCGCCACGAACACCCAAGGGCCAAGGCGGAGAAGCCGCCAAGGAACCCCGAGGATGAGGCGAAAGTTCCAATGAAGAAGATCGGGATCAAGCCTCTCACGCGGTATGTAGAAACCCATCTTCAGATCTCCCACCTACCGACGGCATCGACTTAACGATGATCTCTTTTCATCACCGCCCAAGGAGAGATCGCCACAGATGACATCGAGGAGGCGCTGGCGGTCGCCGCCGCCGAAAGATCCGCAGACGGCGATCGCGAGCAATGAGGTCGGCATGCCTCAAGGACAAGCTGGCGGCATGGAGCCTACTCGTCAGTTCTCGTGGCAGCAGCTCGACGACTTAAAAGCGCTGTGGAGCGGCCGAGACGGAGGAAGCGGCGCGGGCGCCACGGACAATGGGCCAAGACGACGGCTCCGGAGCCGCCAAGGCTGGACCGAGCACCGGTTCGCCAGTATTGCCGTCGCAGGGCAGCTCACCCCGAGGCGACGGATTCTCTGGCGAAAGGTGGTGAAGCCCCGCCGCCAGGAGCAGAAGAAGCCCCAGCAGGTCGCGCAAGTCGCCCCGCCATGGGACAACGGCGCCACCCAGCAGAGTGGCTCGGCCTCGCCAAGAAGTTCGCGAAGAGGAAAAGGAAGAGGAGAGGAGCGCGAGACGAAAGCGCCGCCGTCGCTCCCTCTCCCGAAAGCAGTGCGCTCCCGCAAGAAGAAGGAGCGATCAAGGCGGCGACGCAAGAACGCGCCGTCTCATCCCGACGAGCGGGCTTCGGACGATGGCTCGAGGACCGCTGCATGCATGGATCAAACGCCGACTTGGCAAGGTAAGCACTGGACCAAATCTTGTTCATTTTAGCTACATCATCGCAAAGCGTTAACTTGTTCTTCCTCTCGTGTCTTAAGGGACACCATGGAGGAGCTCGAGGACGGAGTCACCATCGAGCGGAGCGCCAGATCAAGCGCCCCTCCGTGAGCACCTCCGGACGAGGGAGTCCGAGAAGGGCCCTCTCGCACCACCGACCCAAAGTCGAAACCGCTAAAGGCGAAGGTGAAAAGGCTCAAAGTCCAATCGGCCAAGAGAGGCGTTCTGCGAGTCTCTCCTAGAGAGGCCGAGGAGCTGCTGCAAGCCATTAAGGCGAGCATCATGGCGGAGGAGAAGCCGGCCGCTCAAGTGGCTCAAGAGCAGCTTGTCGACGCTTCCCAACGGCGGGACCAGCCATGGCAGGCTAAGAGACTCAAGGCCCACCGCCAAGGAAGAGCAGACTTCGCGGGTCTCAAGCAAAAATCTCGACCTGTGGGCTTCACAGAAGAGATCGAGGAGATCTTGTGGGATGACGGTGAGGGCGATCACCGCAGAGAAGAAGGTCAAGGAGCTGGACGAGCAGCTCAAGACGGCCGAAAGCAATGAGTCGGCCAGAGCGAGGCTCGACCGATCACCAAGGCCAAGACCGAGGAGGTCGAGGCCATCCGGCAGAGGGCTGCGCGCAAGCCAAGCGAGCAAGGAGGAGATCGAACGCCCGAGCTGAAGCCCGGAAGGAATCAAGGCTCGAGGTAAGTCGTGCGCCCAAGTTAGAAGTTGAGGAGTCAAGGAGCAGCTTGCTCCTAAGTAGCACCGCGGCTGTAACCCGAAAGGGCCTTGTACCTGAAACTTTTGAGTAAATGTAATAAAGTACTTACCTTTTTTCCTGCAAAAAAGAGCAGCAAAAAGACAAGAACGAATAGAAACTAAGAGAAAAGCGTAACAGCTAGGAAGTTTAAGAAAACCGGAGAGCGCTCGCTTAACTCCCAGCCGTTGTGCAGCATCTCGCCGAAACTCGAGTTTATAACCCGAGCAGTGCACAAGAGAAAGAGCGACACCCTAGTTCTTGCATTTAACGATGTTCGAGAACCTAAGCTATGCGACCTCGAGCACATGCGCAGAGAGAGACAGAGCGACACCGTATCTTTGCTCGATTTGTTCCATAGGCGCCGTTAACGTAAGTTAGGCGATTCCGATAGTGTAGAACAAGGAAAGTGCCTGCGCGCGGGAGGCTTACGAGAGCGACTTTACCGAGTGGTCGTGCAAGCGATAAGTGCCTCTGCGCGGAGGGCTTACGAGAGCAGACTTAGCCGCAAGGTGGAAAGGCCGTGTTACGCAACCCCGAAGTTTAGAAATTTGTCGAAACTCGACACGGCAGGAAAGATCTTGAAAAGCGGAGCCAAGAGTTCGCAAGGCCGGGCGACCATCAAGTGTTACCGTAAGAAAGTAGTCTCGAGAAGACAAGCGGTGAAAAGGGCACAGAGGCCGCGAGGATTCACCGAGAATTGGATTGAACTTACATGGTGCCCGAGGGACTTGGACGAACTAAGGCGCGAAGTTTACAAAAAGCGCAGGCTAAGAAAATGTAAAAGACCTACACAAAGAACTTACGGGTGGTCGATGTTCCAAGTCTTTGGTCGACTCTCTCCGTCCTCCATAGCGGTGAGCAGTTCCCCAAAGCAGCGTAAGAAACGACCGTGAATGGGCCCTCCCAGCGTGGAGTTAGCTTGTTGGCATTGGACAAGTTCTGGATTCGGCGCAGAACGAGGTCGCCCGCCTTCAAAGCCCTTGGTCGAACTGACTTGGCAGCGTGCCGGCGAAGATCTTGCTGGTAGCGTGCCATTCTGACTTGTGCCCGGTCGCGTGTGCCTTCGAGGAGATCGAGATCGAGGAGGCGCTCTTGCTCATCGTCAACTAAGTTGACCGAGCTCGTGCGAGGCGAACCGAGTACGATTTCGGCGGGCAGGATGGCTTCTGCACCATAGACCAATTGGAAGGGAGTTTCCCCGGTCGCCCGGCTGGCCGTAGTGCGAACTGCCCAGAGGACGGAAGGGACTTCGTCAACCCAGGCCTTGTTGTGCTCGCTGAGAGCAGCAAATACCCGCCGTTTAATACCCTGGACTATCTGTCCGTTAGCTCGCCGATCGCTCCATTGTTACGTGGATGTGCCACGAGGGTAAAATGCACCTTGGTGCCCAATTGTTCGCAGATTCTCGAATAGCTCGCCGGGAACTGGTATCGTTATCCGTGATCGCCTTATGGGGAATCCCAAAGCGCGTGACCACGTTGCTTTTGAAGAAGCGCATACCGCTTTGGCGTGAAGAGACGACACGAGCTCGCCTCAATCCACTTTGTAAAAGTGTCTATGGCGATTTAACAGTCTCAGATAGCCCTTGTACCCCTTAGGAATGGGCCGAAAGCAGATCCGCACCCATGTGGAAAAAGGCCAAGATGGGGATTGTTTGGAGCTCTTGGCGAGCTTGTGTGCCTTCCGGCGTGAAATTGGCAAGCCTTGCACTTAGTCACGATGTCCTGGCATCTTGTAACGATGGGCCAATAATAGCCCATGTAAACGCTTTGCCGACCGTAGTTCGAAGAGGCGTGGTTGTTACAGCACCCTCGTATGTCCACGAGAAGGAACACACCTCCTGCTGCGAGATGCACTTGGAGAGAACTCCCGAGCACCTTGACGGTAAAGGATGCCGCCCACAAGCTTGTATGGGGCAGCACGCCTTGTAAGTTGTGAACGCTCGACTTCGCTGCCGAAAGGTGGTCCCATCTGCAAGGTACAGGACAAATGGCGTTGTCCAATCGGGCACCGCTGCTCAATAACGGAGACAAAGCACCACATCGCCATCGCGGTTCGTCCGGAGACATGATTGAGGGCTTGTGAAGGTGCTCGACGAGCACCCCGCCGGAAAGATTCTCGTGAGGATCCATACTTGATAGTTGGTCGGCCAGAAGTTGTCCTTCACGGCACGAAGAGCACTTCAAAAATCGAAAATGCCGCCCAACTTCCTCACTTCAACCAGTATCGCGCCATTGAGTCATCGCAAAGACCGATACTCCTTGTTAACTCGATTGATGACCACCGCGAATCTCCCTTCACAGTTAGCCGTTGGACACCAAGCGACTTGCACTCTTAGTCCATGCGAGAGGGCCTCGACTCTGCAGCGTTGTTAGTCGCCGCAAAGTGTAGTTGGATAGAATATCGAGTTGCTCTCCTTGAGGAGATGACAACAAAACCAGCCCCGAAGTTTCAAAGTCGCGAGCCATCGAAAAACATGGTCCAAGAGGGTTCATCGGGTTGCTCGGGAGCTTCTCGATTTGGGCGGCAAGTCCATTCAATGACAAAGTCAGCTAGGACTCGTGACTTAATAGCGTTCGGGCAACAAATAATGATCAAACTCGCTAGTTCCATTGCCCACTTAGCTATACGTCCGCTAGATTCCTTGTTCCGTAGGATTTCTCCCCAGAGGAACGTGGTCGGGACCAGATTTGATGCTTTCGAAGTAGTGGCGAAGCTTCCGGAGGACATGAGCAAGGCGAGAGTAGCTTCGGACCTCGTGGTAACGCGCTCCTTTGATCCGTGAAGTACCTCGCCACGTAATAGATTGGTCATTGATGCCTTCCTTTCGACCGTCAAGACAAGGCCACCGCTTGTGGCGTGTAACCTAGGTACAGCAGAGCCGCCGCCATGCCGCTGGGTAGTCAAGACGGAGGATTGGACAGTATCACTTCAGATCCCGGAAGGATCTATCGCTTCTTCCGCCCACTCGAAACCATTGTGCTTGTGCAGGCCTTAAAGAAGGGCAGCCCGCGTTCGCTTTGACGGAAATAAACTCGCTTAAAGCAGCCATCCGCCAAATGAGGCTCAGACTTCCTTTACGGTAGTTGGAGCTGCGATATTTTCAATGGCCTCGATTTTTTCGTGGTTGGCGTAAATACCTGCATAACCAATAACATAACCGAGCAACATTTCAGATCGAACACCAAAGGTACACTTCTCTCGATTTAATTTTATTCGATGCCCGTGAGATTACGAAAGGTCTCGCCAGGTCTTTACATGATCCGAGCAAACTTGTTTTTACGACTATGTCGCCGACATAGACCTCCGTGTTTTTCCGTTGCTCGGGAAGGTCTTTCCATTGCTACCGAACGTGGCACCGCCGCGCAGACCGAAAGACATGGTCATTATAGCGAAAGTGCGAAGGGGTGATGAAGGCGATCTTCTCTTCATCCTCGGGAGATGCTTATTTGGTGATACCCGAGTAAGCATCCAAAAACTCAGAGTGGGCATCCGCAATCGATCGACCACCGGTCAATACGAGGCGGCCGGAAGTTGTCCTTAGGACAAGCGGCTGCTCAGATCTGTGTGATCGACACATCCTCCACTTGCCGCCTTTCTTCTTTACAATGACGGGGTTGGCTAACCACTCGGTGTGATCAACCTCGCGGATGAACCCGCAATGAGTAGTTTGCTGTCGATCTTTGATGATCCCTGCTTGAATTCAAAAGCGACGAAGCTTCGGCAAGCGAGCTTTTGTCCGCCGGACACCGGTTTGTGCTCGATGACCTCCTTGGGACTCGGGCATGTCGATGGCTCCTGTGCAAACACATCTCGCATTAGCTCGGAGGAAGGCAATGAGCTCGCTTTCCTATTTGGGGTCCAAATTGGCCCCCAAGTGAACTGTCTTGGAAGTATCATCAAGGGACAGCGGAACTTCCTTGGTTTCTCCCCCTGGCTGAAGGGAGACCCTAGGGCGTATAGACTTGGTCTGCGGAACTTCAGGACCGCACGGCGGAAGTTGGTCGACCAGGGCGAGGGACTGCTCGTCGCAATCCATAGCAGCTTTGTAGTTGCCCTTGACCGTGATCACACCGTTAGGACCCGGTATCTTCACGCAATGGTAAGCGTGGTGAGACACGGCCATAAACTTACCGAGAGATGGCCTGCCCAAGATCGCGTTGTACGCGGATGGGAAGTCGACCACATCGAAAGTGATCAACTCTGTCCGGAAGTTGCTCGGGTTGCCGAAGGTAACCGGCAGGACAACCTGCCCCAACGGCTTGACAACTTCTCCCGGAACAATCCCGTAGAAGGGCATTGCGACTTCCTTCAGCTTGGAACGAGGAATCTGCATCTCGTCCAAGACTTTAGCAGAAAGTAAGTCTAAAGCGCTCCCGCCGTCTACGAGTACACGGCCAACTCTTGCGTTGCTGATGGTCGGGGCGACCACCAGTGGGAGCCGCTGAGGCTTAGTCATCCCAGTGGGGCAATCCTCCTGAGAGAAGGAGATGGGGACCTCGGTCCACTTCATCGACTCAGGCTGAGGTTTTGCCTTTTCAACGTTGTGGACCTCTCGAGCAGCTTCCTTGAGGCTGCGTCGAGAGGTGTAAGCCGAGGAGTCCGCCAAGATGACGGCGATATGGTTCACGGGTTCTTGATACTCATCATCATCTTCCCGATCACCATCGCCGGTTTGGCGCTTAGCCTTACGGCATCACCTTGTTCGGCAGGTGAGCATTGGGCCCTTGCCGTTGTAGAAATCTTGAGCTTTATGCCCAAGTTCTGCAATGGCGTATGTCATGCCCGTAGTCTTTGGGGAACTTGCAAAATCGGTCGCTTGACCTTTCTTGCCTTGTCCGCTTCCTCGAGCGTGCTTTTTGCCCTTTTAGTTATTGTTGGGCTTCTACGCCCATCCTTGGGAGGAGGTGCGCGATCCATACCGCGACGGTATTGTTCGTGATCACCTTTATTCTTCTTCTTCGGGACTCTTGTCACCGTGGTTCGCTTGCTCTTCTTCTTCTCATCCACACCAGTCGGGGGCAACCGCCCTTGTCGAACGCATTTTTAGATTGAACGCTCTGGCGTTGGCATAGCGATCACCGCCTTGAATAGGTCGTTGGCGGTCCAGTCTCATTGATCTCGAGATCCTAGGTGAGACGCTCGTCGCGGACTCCGCTTTTGAAGGCGCGACAACAGATTCATCCGAGATGTTCGGGATCGTGTTGCGGATCTTAATGAAACGCTTCACGGTTGCGGAGGGTCTCCCGCTCATCCGGATCATCCGTGCAGATCATCCTCCTTGCCCGACGCACGTAATGCCTCCGGAAATTAGCGATCGAGCGCCACAAAGCTGGTTCCATGAGTGATGGAACCCTCCCGCCGATTGAACGACCACGTCCGAGCAAAGACCCTCAAGGACGGACGGAGGTAATTAGCCATAACGAGCTCGTCACCCCCGGCTGCCATGATGGCTGTAGCGTAGATGGAAAGGAATTCCTCTGGGTTCTGAGTCCCATTGTACCTCTCCATGTGACCGGGCTTGAATTTTGAGGGCCACCGGACAGCCCGAAGCTCGTCGGAGAAAGCCCTGCAGCCCAAAGCATACGACCGCCACCTTCCTGTGCGTAACCTAGTCTCGAGAAGACGTTGGTCCCGCGGCGCGGAGGAACTCCCGCTGAACGGGATGATTCGCCCGAGAAACTCTCCGGGACAATCCACCACGCTCCTTCCTCGTGGTCGCGACGACGCGCCTCACGAGGGATCGTCCGTGATCATCGCGCGCGCTTGCCCCCGTGGTCGCGATGACTACGAGGACTTGGCGAGCGACGGCGACCACGGTAGCTCGCTCATGGACAATGATCCTTTGATGGTGACGAGGGTCACGCGATCGACGGAGCTGTTCGAACCATTCCGGCAGTTTCAAGGCCGCTCGAGGAGTTGTTGACTTCTCCTAGAGACTTTAGGCCTTCACCGACCGCTCTAGGTTAGACGCACAAAGACGCCCATGCGGGCGAGGTCGGCCTGGTTGGTAGATCTAATCACCGGTTATGGCGCGAGTCGCTTCCGACTCTGTTCTGGGGTTCGAGGACCCCGAGACATCCGCGTTTCGCCCGACCGAGTCCCGTTACGCTGGGAACTAATCCGACAGAGAAACCTGCGGGAGACTTGGCGAGGGCACGCGAGGTGGGTCGCGACGCTGTCGCTTGCACCGATTGCGGAACCGTGCACGGTCTCGATTGATGGAATCGCCGAGGTTGCGGCGGATGACTTCTTACCATAAGCGTACCAGCGCGGCCTCGTCTTAATGTCGGCGAGTTAATCTGCCCGACTCGCCAGCCGCCACGGCCCTTGCGGGATCCCTGAGGTTCCTACATCGGCCATGTTGATCTTTGCGGGGCCATGTGAAGGTACGCTAGACGGTGTCATCGCTGTGTCCCCATTGTAGAGTCTACCGACATAGCCTTGGAATCCGATAGATCTAAACCATCGAGAGATCATCGGTTCGTAGTCATCGCCGATGACGGAGTGCGATCCGAGGCTATCTTCGCCATATAGGCGAGACTTCGCCTCGGATACGAAAGTGTTCGAGATCGAACAGATCGATCCGAATCGACAGGATGAGACATCCCGTCCTTCCGAGTCGTAACCCTCGTGAAGCATCTCAGATATCGACGGAGTTCGACATGCTCGATCTGCGTGTCCCCACGGACGGCGCCAAATTGCCGACGGTTGGGATATTGACCCAAGTCAACCAAGGTTCTTCAAGGAGGAGATAGGAGACACGCCGAACAACCACGAACAAAGAACGAACAGAGATGCGGGGTTTTATCCCGGTTCAGCCTCTCGGGAGATAATAGCCCACGCCCAAACCTTTCTTTATATCAAGAGGATTACAAGGTGGAACTCGGCGAGATCAAGAGTCTCGGCGAGTAGTATGCTAAAATCTATTTGCTAAGGGGGTCCTCTAAACGCCGTAGGGGCCCTGTTTATATAGTACAGAACAAACCGACCTACCGAGGAATATCGGGCCGGGCTAACTACGAGATCGTAACGAACTCAATACATGCCAAATATAACCTACGGTAGATAAGGTAAGCTCCTAATCTTGGGGATCACGACTCCTAATCCAATCCGGGAAACCACGTCCCGGTCTTTCGTAGCCGTCTGCAGTAACTCGCTCGAGTCGGACTCAAACAGAAGTCTTGGCCATTACGCACCGTGTCGCCAGAAGCTCGTTCGGCAGACGATATGGGCAGATAGAACCTTCCAGGAGCCGGGCCCCGTAGGCATTCAATTGGGCCGTCAGAGAGTGGGCCATGTCAATAGGCCGTAATTTAGTCCTCGACAGCAATCCCCTCGATTGCCAGCAGAAGACCCTTCACCTTGGTGTCATCGTCTCCCCTGGTAGCCGCCACTATGGTGTCGTAGACGCGGAGGAACTCCCATGGATCGGTCTTGCCGTTGTAGGGCTTGATAGCGGGAAACTTGAATGTACCTGGAGCAGGTCATCTCTTGCTCCGCAGTCGTTGGCACAGTGGATTAGGATAATCATTGTAGGATCGAGTCCTTCGAGACCACACCTCATCCTCCGATCCGACATCCTCATAAGGGCATGAAGCAGGTTGGGAGCCCTCTTGTTGGACTTGCACCATCAAGAGCTACAGCTCCATCATAAGGCGAGCGTTAGTGTTGATCAGCACCTGGATTGTCGGGTCCAGGCCACTCGCAGACACGCGTGATCTGTCGGCGCTGAGATACACTACAGGAATGTCAATCTATGTCAGGGGCCAAAACCGCCGATATATACTCCAAAACCGCCGACATTAGTATATGTCGGCGGCTGGCCGCCGACACTGCTTCGCCGACCTAGAGCGGCCGACACAGAGAATCAATGTCGGTGGCGCCCCCGACACAGATGCACAAAGGGGAGGGCTACCATGCGAAAGATCTATTTCGGCGGCCTACGTAGCCGCCGACATAAAACTTGTCAAACGGGGCCGAGCCCGTCACGGCAACCTGACTGGTGGGGTCCATGTCACCCTCGAGATACCGACACGTGTCCAACGAGAGCCTCTCGAGCACGAGTAATATCGGCGGCTAGAAATATGCCGCCGATAATAACCGGGCGATTTATGGTCATGGCGCAGGAGATGTCGGCAGCTAAAGAGAATACCGCCGACAATAACTGGGCGATTTATGGTCATGGCGCAGTTGGGCCAAGGAGATGTCGGCGGCTAAAGAGAATACCGCCGACTTATGCGCAATCTGTGTTGGCGGCATTGGATTTACCATTCACACACTTCAACCTGCAAAATAACAGAATTCACCACATATAATCACTTTACCATTCACACAATGACATCCTCACATATCACAAAGCTCGCCACAACAGTTTCGAGCCCAAATACAAACAGATCATTGGTAAACACAAAATATTCGATAAATAAGCCCAAATAGTTCACATAGTTCTCACAAACCATATAGTTCATACAAACCACACAGTTCACTACATTATGTGCGGGCCGCCGCCGCCACTCAAGTCATAGTCGGGGTTGGTGTTGAACAAACCCTCGACAAACTCCTCGGGCGTGGACCTAGTTCCACTATCCACTTCCCCCTGCGAAGCAATCACCGCCGGCACACCCGTACCTGAGCCGGACACCTTGCAAACAAGATAAAATCCCATATTTCATAATTAGAGGCAAAGCATTGTTAGATGAAATGAAAATTAGGCAAAATTAGAGTCGATGCATTATTCGTAGATTCTAAATTAGAGGCAATGTATTATATTTGATATAAAATTAGAAGAAAATGGAATGTTTTGAACGACATGATTGCGAACTAACCCCTGGTGAAGGCCTCGCAGCTGGTGGAAAATAGGTCATCGGAAAGTTCGGTGGTGGCATGAAAGGGTGAAGAGGAGCGCTGTCAAACTGTGTGGGTGGGGCCCCCGGCGTCCGGGTCACCACGGTAGGCATCTGTGACTGGCTGGAGCTGCCGTACCTCGGAAACGGGTACCCATGCTGAACAATTGGAGATGTTAGGAATTAAACTTAATTGGAAGGACAACATAGCGAATAGTGCATATGTAATTACCTGTTGGTACATGCCCAGGAAGTTCAGGTTCTATTCATGGACGGCCTTCACATTTGCATTGGTGGCGTCCCGCTCACTTCTCTCCTATTGTCACTCCCTTCGGTCCCGCTCTCGCTCCTCCCTATCCTCTCGAAGCTGGCGGTTCTGCACCTCCCATGGCCACGAGCCCGTACTCATACCAACATCCGTAAGCTGTCCAAAACGTGGACAGCTCGGGAGAACAACGTATTTCGTAAATGGAACACAACGAATCACTGCCCGTGTTCCTTATTTAAATGTGTTGCACCCCCGAACGGGTTTGACTATGGCTTCGTACATGATACAACGTCAAAATTAATTTTTAACTAATTCCATAAGCCTAACTATCGTACATGCCCTATTTAACAATAACTCACAAACAAAATAATTAAAAATGTTTAAATAACACAAAATAGTCCACAATGTTTAATTAACACTAACTAATTAACATTAATAAATTAGAAATGACTAATTAACAAAAGCGTGTTAACAATCTATATGAAAGCAATGAATCACCAAGTAGCTGTACTCATTTACATTATTAATTTACATTACTAATTAACAATCCTAATTAGCAACAGTAATTAACATGCACTAATATCGTCGGTACACAAAATGCCGACGACATAGCTACTACACACAAAAAATGTAAATGGCGCAGAGTACCTCGGATGCCGATGGGTGGAGGAGGAGGAAGGAGAAGGACCGGGGTGGGAGGGCTCGGGAGAAGGAGGGCTCGGCAAGGAGGGGAGTTCGGGGCTCGGGAGGAGGGGGGGGAGGAGGGGGTTAGGCGGCTGCTGCAAGAGGCGGCTGGGGCATGGGAGGAGAGGCGGCGGAGAGGAGAGGCGGCGGCGCTGGAGCGGCGGCGCTGGGAGAGGCGGCGCGGCAGGGCAGCGGCGGTGACGTGGCGCATGCGGCGGCATGGATGCACGGGAAGGCGGCGGCGGCGCTGGCGGCGGCTACGTGAGGCAAAGAACACTGGCGGTGTCGCTCGTGCGCTAAGTGTGGTAGCCACTTAGCGCACGAGCTCTCTTATTTTGTAACTGCACACTCAATGTCGGCGGCTACAAATGCCGCCGATATAGAGCTTGTTAATGTCGGCGGCATACACTAAGGCCGACGACACAGACCAACCCTATGTCAGCGGCTCCAGACTAAACCGTCGACACTATCTGGCCCCCCAAGCCCGCCCTCTCGCCTTAGCTCCCCCGGGCCCACGAGGACTTCGCTAGGTCCCCGGAGAGTTCCTAGGACCATGCCATGGCCATTAGGCCACATTGGATCGGGTTGCGACGTCTCGGCTGGAACCCTAAGGCAACTTCCCTCACAACCCTAACGTCGTATCGGGTTTCGGGTTAGTTCGAGGGTACCGTTCAAGAGGAAGTTGCCTTAGGGTTCCAGCCGAGACGTCGCGCCCCGGTCCAATGTGGCCTAATGTCCATGGCATGGTGCTAGGAACTCCTCGGGGACCTAGCAAAGGCCTCGTGGGCCTAGGGGAGCTAAGGCGAGAGGGCGGGCTTGGGGGCAGGGATGTGTCGGCGGTCTTAAATAATGCCCCCCGAGAAAGATGAATTTATGTCGGCGACTCCTTTTGAGGCCGCCGACATAGGTGAATCTCTGTCGGCGGTATTACTTGGTGCCGCCGACACTATCCAGCCCCCCAAGCCCGCCTTCTCGCCTTAGCTCCCCCGGGCCCACGAGGACTTCACTAGGTCCCCGAAGAGTTCCTAGGACCATGCCATGGCCATTAGGCCACATTGGATCGGGTTGCGACGTCTCGACTGGAACCCTAAGGCAACTTCCCTCACAACCCTAACGTCGTATCGGGTTTCGGGCTAGTTCGAGGGTACCGTTCAAGAGGAAGTTGTCTTAGGGTTCCAGCCGAGACGTCGCGCAGTACTCGCGCCCCAGTCCAGTGTGGCCTAATGGCCATGGCATGGTGCTAGGAACTCCTCGGGGACCTAGCGAAGGCCTCGTGGGCCCGGGGGAGCTAAGGCGAGAGGGCGGGCTTGGGGGCAAGTAATTGTCGGCAGTATAGAGAAAAGCCGCCGATAAATAAGTGACTATGTCGACGGTCTGAAAGTATGCCGCCGATATTGCTGCCTTCCCAAAACATGCAAAAAACTTTACAATCTATGTATGCTGAATAAATTCTTCTTCTCACTTGGTCATCAGCGCGCGGTGCGGCGCGAGCTATTCAGCAGGTCGCTGGTTCGAGCCCCGCCGCGCCCCCTGTTTTTTTATTTAATCTATGTCGGCGGCTAAGGTTATGCCGCCGACACAGATGCCTCCCCAGGCTACGGTTTGGGCCCGCTTGTTAGCGACCTTGCCTGACTGACATGTGGGTCCACATAAACGTCCACCGTAATCCGTCCTTCTCTGGAAGGGACAATGTCGGCGGCTGGGATTATACCGCCGACACTGAATAATTGGCGGGAGCAAAATTTTGAAATTCATCCGACTGGCGGGAGGTGGCTGAGATGTGTCGGCGGCATTTGGTTGGGCCCCTGACATTGATCTGTCGGCGGCATTTGGCCGCCGACAGTAAATTTTCTGGCCGCCCACACTTAGAGCTTTTCCTGTAGTGATAGACACTCGGGAGAGCCGCCACGGGGAGCCTAGCCGCCAACAGGTGCGGAGGCAACGGCTTGAGCCTCAGCCGCTCGCACTGGCAGGGTCGTCTAGATCGCTGTTTTGGCGGCCAGCTGGTTCATTGTTTTCTTTCGATGAGCACGAGGCTGGGAGGAGGTGAGATCCATGTAAAGCGTCCCCTTTGCCCCCACATCCGGAGCTCCTTGCGTCGCGGGACCGCTCCCCGCCGCGTTGGAGCACAAGGTTGTCCCGGGCTAGGTGGTAGTCTTCTTTGGACGCATTTTGGTGGTTTTTGGGTCTCTCCTCTGTCGGGCTTGCTCTCAATGCATTTAGGTGGTTGTTGGCCTTAAGCCAGACAACGTATTTGTAATGAGGCTGCTACATGAGGGTGAATAGGGATAGCCGCTAGGCAGCTTAAGGAAAAGCAGAACTAGGAAGCAATGTCTACTCTTCAAATTTTCCTCCCCCTTTTTTCATGGTTTTGAGGCCCGTTTATAGTAGGGAGCTCTTTTATAATTCCCATCATTGCCCTTTTGACCGTGGGCAAAGTGAAGGAAAAGAAGTCTTTCCAGAGAAAAGACTTCTTGGCCCCTAACCTACCCCCCAAGGCAAGGGCTTTGGGGCAAAAACACCCTAATGTCCGGAACTAAGACATAAATGCGCTTACTCCCTTAGCTAAAGTGAGGTTACAAAGGAGATTACAGGGAGATTGGGTTGTTACCACGCGATACGAATTCTGGCACCCGGGGGGCCCTCAGCACCGAGCTTCTTGGTGATCAAGGAAACTTCATCCCTTTCTGTTGCGCCCACGGGGTGATTAGCTTCCTTCCTGGTCAACGCCGCCCTTCCTCTGTAGGCCAAGCCAGGTGCGCTCCCGAGACCACCCTCCTCCTTGGTCTACCATTGCCTACAGGGTCGAGTGGTTTTTTGATCATTCGCACCGTTGCCTCACCTGCGGAAAGCAAAGCTTCCTCCGGGCCACCGTCCCTCTGGTTCTCCATTACCTCGCCTCCGAGAGGTGAAGTCTGTCTCTCCTCCAGCTTGCCTGCTCCGAGTTTGTAGGGGGTGGGTTTCCCCCGCTACAACACTAATCAAATCGTCGATCGCCACCATGCTACACCTTGCGTCGAACCAGACATTTTCTTCGGCACACTGGTGTATGCATAATCCTCATGCCTTCTCCAAGATCATCCGCATCACCAAACCTCTGCTTTGATGCCGTTGGAAAAACATGACGTCGATACTAGATCTGAACAATATTGGAAGCACTATGTTTAATAACACATTTTGGCTCTTAGCCTACATCTACGGGCAATGATTATGGGCTCGCCTCCCCAACTACGCGGCATACCGACCGCCCGATTCACGGCCGCAAGCCTGTCGCGACCACCTACATGCCTACGCCGCTACTTAGTCGTTATAGGTTACACTAGTGGTCCCCCCTATTTATATAGGAGCCAGAGTACAAATTTGAACCTAACACGACCTTCTCCTTCCTATTACAACTCATAGTTCATGTAACCTATTTGTACACATATTTGACATCAACTCTAACACTAGCAAAGGAACTGAACAACATCATTTTAAAAGCATATGCTCATTAAAGAAGCATTTGTTCATTGCTAAGTGCTAGCAAATAGAACAAAACCGGGACATCATTGACCTATTAACAAAAAAAAACGATCAGTGCATCATAATATACATCTTGGACCGCTAAGCAGATTCTCACTAAAATTTATGCCAATGACCATATATATTTACTTGGGCCGACCTAAATTGAAATTTTAACTGCATTCAATATACAAATCATGATTTCAGCTTTTATTGGATGCAAGGTATCAAACGAGGGACTGCAACTATATCACCGTCAAAGGAACATGTCATTTGGTTGACCAACAAAAGCGGATATATCAAAACAACGGGGGACTGCAGCTATATCACTTCTTTTATTCTGGGAAATGAAGATTGGATATACTTCAAGATCAAAATAGAGATGATCCATTCATGTAGCTGCCATAAAAAAGTACAGTTCAGCCTACAAAGCAAATTAGCAGAACAAATAAGCTTCATTATAGATGACACAAAAAATAGCTCCATTGCCCCACCGCTTAGAGCTTAAATTGCTATGTACGCTTCTCGCCCCAGATGTAGTTAAGCTAGTACTACCTTCGTGAAAGAGGATCCTATGGCCTAGAGGAGGGGTGAATAGGCAATTTAAAATTTTTTCGGTTATTCTTGATTAAGCATCATATTAAAAGTGACCTAATCCTAGTTCCGATGATCAAGAAATCGGAAGTGATAAAGCAAGTGACTAGAAAACTAAGACATGGCATCACAATTGATTACAAGCATTACAAGGGAGGTAAGTGCGAAAATTAAATGAGAGAGAGAGTGACACGATATTTGTTTCACCGAAGTTCGGAGCCGCAACTCTTACTCTCCGTTGAGGCTACCCCTTGCGCACAAGGACCGGCTCGCTCTCGAGCCTATCGCCTCACTTACTCCCCGGTAGTCGTTTCGCCACTCCGGCGAGGTGGACTCCATCACCCGTATACCGACTTGAGAGTAGCCACACGCCAAGGCCTACTCCCAAGCCCACGCCTCCACGAAGGATGCCGTCTTCAAAAGTAATAGACCCGAAACGCCCCGATCATGCCGGATCGAAGGACTTCAATGAAGCTTGGTATTGGGGATGAGTAATTGTTGGCTTGGATTGGTTGGTGGGTGGAGGAAAGGCTCTAGAGTACCTAATTGATAAGCAATAAGTTGTGATAGGTGAAGTGGAGTAACAACCCTCAAGGAAGCCAGCCACAAGACTTGTATTTATAGCCTCTAGAGCAAAACTAGCTGTTGCTCCCCGGGAGGGAACAAAAACTAGCCGTTAGCCTTTATCGAACGCCGTCCGACAGTGAACTCTGTAGCAGGATTTGACCTTATCGGGCACCGTCCGGTGAGAACCGGACGCCATCTGATGAAGTGCAATGTGCACGGGTTTTATTGATCGGACGCCGTCCGGCTGCTCCCAGACGCCGTCCGAAGAAATTAATTTTCTAATATAAGTGCTAGAAGGTGTGGGAGAGTTGAGGTGGGTTTCTCTCTCTAGAAATCTCACAAGAATATTTTTAGGTGTTTTTGGAAATGGTGGACTAAGGAAACCGAATTTCGAGAAGTAACAAAGATCCGGCATGATCCGAGAGATTCAAACCCTTTTTGAAATCTGACAAAAACAGAAATTAAAAACCTAACTACTCATAATCTATATGTGACTTCATCTCTCGCCCGGTCACGCACTTAGAACTTTGGAACAGCTCACAAATTTGTCGAAGCTTCAAATTAGGGTTCCGCGATAAGCCGAGTCTTCGGTAGGGTTTCGAGAAATCCAAAAACCCCATAGCACTTAATATTGAATATTCTTGACATCAATGCCACTAATAAAAATTAGGGCTCAACAATGCTCACACTCCGGTCACAAAAAGAAGTCGCCGTTGACTTTTGGACATGTCTTTGACCATTTGCCTTATTCAAAAATTTAGTTCAAATATGTAAAAATATAAGTTATAATTAAAATAAATTTAATAATAAACCAAATCATAATAAAATAAATAATATGTATATAACTTTTTTGAATAAGACGAATGGTCAAAGGTGTGTACAAAAGTCAACGTCGACTTCTTTTTGTGACCGGAGGTAGTATAAAACAGAGACATGTTTACGTATACATGATTTTTTTTTTTTGGAGAGCATGTCATGTCTCTATACATGATCTATACTAGCTTTAGGTGATATATTTAATAAACCAACAACACAAGGCTCTATGCACGTGCTAAAATGTTACCTATGGAAGCAACACATAGCAGAATCGAGACGTAACATTTAAGAGCATTGTTCATGGAAACAAACCACCGTACATTCATAACAATGAAAATTTAGGAATTTGAGTCAATGCAAATCTTACAAGGATTTGGATATGTTACGCATACTAATGATAGGGAAATCATGCATCAAATTTCGAAATACACCCAATCTATGATCTGAACATGTTCTTTTATACCTAAACACCATCCAAATGAAAAGAAATTTATCGTCCTTTTGAATCTGATGGTGATGAGTGATCTGCCAACACTCCCAAAGAGGAAGATGCAGAGGAAAAGGTTGCGGTGGTAGAGAAGCGCGCAAGCGATGGTGCACACAGGGAGTGTCTTGATCCAATGCCAGGCGTGTACTGCATGCATGATACAAATTGGATAGTTGATATGAGGTAGAGGAGCGAGCATTGTGGGCCGCGCAATGGGGAACTAGGGAAGGAAGCTGTTAGGTGGATTGCAAGTATTTTTGAAAATGGTGTCCCACTCACCACAAGAGGATTTTTTATTAGTAGAATTAGAAATAATAGACAATTTAAATTTGCAATCAATTAAACTATCCTATAATTCCAAATTACTTATCATGTATAATTTTATATTTAGACTTGGCACGGTACCATTTCATGTAAATCTTACGGAGTAGATATGACAAGAAATTAGCTAAATCATATTATAAAAAAAAACTTTGATCAAACTAAAAAACCTGATAGACATCAATCAATCGAAATTCTCCTAAATCTTAGTAGATTTAGTCACCACTCCATTCTGTCCGTTGACATTGTATACCACCATTGTGACCACCAACTTAGGGAACTTATGGTTCACCACTACTCCCTCCCATTAGACGGAGGATTATAGACATAGTTGACCGATGGATCAATATAAAGGATAGGCAATCAATAGGGGTTGACGGGAGGTGGAGGTAAATCCAACGGTGGGAGCTGCCGAAGATTAGGAAGGAGAGCGAAGTGGTGGCACCTTTCCAAGGAGGAGAAAGAAGGCGGTGAGAGAGAATAGATAATTAGGCACTAGAGGAAGGAGGATGCGACAGCGGATAAGGAGAGGTGGAAGCATCAGGTTGCTAGAGGGAGGGGATTAGAGTTGCATATGTTGACCAATAGTCCCTATCAAATATATCACAACTGACACGATGCATCTCCAATATGCTCCACTTGATTAACCACCTGCAGTGCATCAGTAAGTTGTAACATGCACTACAACGGAAACACTTATTCACGCTAGGAATGACAATGGGTCTGAGTCCTTCGGGTCTAGCCTCCGTGTACCCAGACCCAAGACCTAAGAAATGGACCCAGACCTAGACCCAGAAACTGTAATGGGTCTAAAGTCAAACCTAGACCCAAAAAATTATAAAAAACACCAAATACCACTGCAGAATTAGCAACACATTACAACTATGTCACATATATAGCAATTAGTAGCATTTCAAGAGCATATGAGCACAAAATTTAACTAGCCATCCAACTGGAAACAAACACAAATAATCAAATGAGTTTTGAGTGTTGGAGAATTGGACGGAGTGAAACCATGAGAGACCGAGCCAGGGGTTTGAGGGACCAAGTCACAGAGAGGGTGAGAGGGGGTCGGGATTCGAGGTACGCCCGGTCGGGCACTGTGGTGGTAGAGGCGCAAAGGGATTGGGGAATGAGTGATTCCAGGTCTGGGTGAATGACAAATAGGCCCACATGTCATTGTTAAAGTTCGAGTCTCGGTCTATGTCTGGGTACCCATGGGTCTAAAGTTAGACCCAAACCCAAACCCGAACTTTCATACCCATGGGTCTATTCTTGAACCCAGACCCATCGGGTCGGGTATCCATCGATACCCGAACCCATGGGTATTTTTGACACCCATAGTCCACGGTGGTCTACCATCGTCGGCACATAAAAAACTGACGGTGATAATGTATCGCTACCGGTTCGTGTCAAGAACCAATAATGATAGTGAATCAAAAAAGAATAGGCAATGAAATATCATTAGTGCACACTGCTATTATGTGGCTCATTTTGGGAATCCATCATTTTTTATATGAAGTTGAATTTAGTAATCAATGATAGATGATATGGTCAGAAGACTTTGCATGAACCGAGAGATCACGGGTTGGACTAATGAACCACACCTGCATGTAGTAGAGTAATACTCCGGTACAAGAATTGTTTTTAGATTTTTTATGCCAAAAATAGGATAAACAAATTTTTTTTGCGGTTTTTTTAAAGTTTTTTGAAATCAATAGTACAACCAGTTCCGATTCTGAAACATCAGCGAGGGGGTGTTGTGATGTAATAAAAGTTGCACAGGCCCACCGATGCGTCACACAACACACAACCTTGTATATATGTACAAGCGTGCGTAGGTCGACCCACCCAATCCGCCTGTGCAACTGGGCATTTGCAAGACACAGACTTCATGCTGGCGATCAACACACTGGCAGCAGCCGCTGCACCTTCCCCGACGTCGGGCAAGCCATTCCGATCATGCCGATGCGCTTGCGAAAGCAGCAAGAACCTGGCCTTCGGGCACTCTCCTCCATCGGCATACCTCAGCAGAGGTGCAAATCCGAGGAGCAGAGCGGCGGCGGCGCTGACTATCTACGGCGAGGAGACGGCGGAGGAGATGAAGCAGCAGGTGGAGGCGGTGCGTAGCCTGGGCGTGGGCGGGTGGGTGGAGGAGCAGGTGCTGCCTCTGCTCAACCCCGTGGAGGCGGCGTGGCAGCCGGCCGACCTGCTGCCCTGCCTCGCCGGCGCCGGCGCCGGAGACGGCGGCGGCCTGTCGTTGTCGGAGCTGCAGGCCCGCGCCGCCGCGCTACCGGACGAGCTGCTGGTGTGCCTGGTCGGCCACATGGTGACGGAGGAGGCGCTACCGACGTACATGTCCATGTTCAACCGGGTGGCCGGCGCCCGCGACGACACCGGCTGCAGCGAGCTCCCCTGGGAGCGGTGGATCCGCGGCTGGACGGCGGAGGAGAACCGCCACGGCGACCTCCTGAACCGCTACCTCTACCTCTCCGGCCGCGTCGACATGCGGCAGGTGGAGGCGACGGTGCACCGCCTCCTCCGCGGCGGCATGCGCATGGCCGCACCCTCCAGCCCCTACCATAGCTTCGCCTACGCCGCCTTCCAGGAGCGCGCCACCTTCATCTCCCACGCCCGCGCCGCCGGCCTCGCCGCCCGCCACGGCGACCGCTGCCTCGCCAGGATATGCGGCGTCGTCGCCGCCGACGAGAAGCGCCACGAGGCGGCGTACACCAGGATGGTGGACAGGCTCCTCGAGCTCGACCCGGACGGGATGCTGCGCGCTCTCGCCGCCGTCATGCGAGACAAGATCACCATGCCCGGCCAGCTCATGTCCGACGGCGGCGGCGGCGGCGACCTCTTCGCGCACTTCTCGGCCCTGACGCGGCGCGAGGGGGTGTACACGGCCGCCGACTACGCCGACATGGTGGAGCACTTCGTGCGGAGGTGGAGGGTGGCGGAGCTGGCCGCCGTGTCCGGCGGCGAGGGGCGGCGCGCGCAGGAGTTCTTGTGCGAGTTGCCGGGGAAGATGCGCAAGGTAGAGGCGCCCCTTGCGGCCCACGAGAAAGCCCAGAAGGAGCCCAAGCTCGTACGGTTCAGCTGGGTTTTCGATAGGCCCGTCCGCATCGCCTGATCTACCGGTTTCAGTCCAGCCCACAACTTGCCTCGTACGCCTGCAACTATCCAATTAGTGTTCTTGAAAAGATCGTGCGTTTCTACCTACTCGCGTTACTGATTTCCTACGCTAATAAATGAGACGAGGAGATAATCGTTGTATGCATACCAGTATGTGTGTATTATGGATGCGGCTAAACTCTATATAAAATTGTTGGATCTTGAGTTTGACTAATAGTAATATTCAGGTTATCTTATTTCCTTTTCCTCGATTCTAAGCAAATTTGGAAAGTATATTGTCTTTTGTTTGAAATTTTTTCGAAACGTGATTTCGAGATAGAAAAGACGAAATACGGAATACTAAAGCCAAAGCGTTTGGCTTTTCCATTTGAAGATAAGTAGATATTATAAGAAGATAAGTCGAAGAGAACAGAAGGTAAGAGTATGTCTAATGCTACAACTATTTACTAGCCTATTTCACTATTCGTGCACTATTCATCTCCTTGCTCTATTTCTTTTCCAAGTGACGTGTCTATTTTTCTTAATCTCTATATATTCAACTCCGGTTTGACTATTCACAGCCCTATTTTATTCTACAAAATCAGTTCCTATAAACAAATAGAACGACCATTACCATTAAACATGCCCCAAGATAACTAAATGTTCCCGCATAAAATAGCCACCGAAGGTGAACCACTCGGCAAAAATACAAATGTTTTGAGGCTATAATACTGCTCTAGAAAGGAAGCAAATTCTAAATCCTGTGTGCTACTCATGACCAGAGCGTCATGACAGAGAGAAATAAAAGCTTTTGGGAATAAAGGTGAATGAAGGACAATCCAAGCCTTAACCGGATGTGTTCCCTCGATAAAACCATACAAATATTATTATTTGACTAGTTAAGAGGTGGTTTCAGACAATTTTGGGGGATCGTGGGTTTCATATATTTTTTAAAATTTATAGAAATTTTATTTGTTTTTTGTGATTTTTTTACTTTTGTAGCATTTATTTTTTGGATTTGTACACAATTTATTTTCTAATTAATTGAGATAAACATTAGCGCTCTAATTAATTGAGGTAAACATTTGCACCACATCAACGTGCGTTTCATGATAGTTTTATTGTTTTATGGCTCCGATAGAACTGAATATGAGCCGAAGAAACTTTCCTTATGATAGGTGGTTGAGCGATTCAATTGTGAAGTCCACCATTTGTGTTCAAATCCTTTTATACGAACAACAACCAAAAAAAAAGACTATATCTCATTTTTATGGGATGTGCTATTGCCATAGAACCGAATCATCGGGTCTCAGATATCCTAAAAAATGATTAAATAAAAAGATATTTTCAACCTTGCAACGTAAAGTAAGATCTGCTATCATTTAGGGGCTTGGTGCAATTTACCGTTATGGAAAATATGGTAACACTACGTTTCACACCTCTACCCGTTTTAAGATTTTAGCCGGATATTACATAATGTCAGGGGCCGCTTGATTACATTTACCTGTTCAAAACTTCTAATCTTGTCTAGCTTTGTTCGATTTTGTTTATTTTAAAATCCGAGCACCGGAAGGAGAGTGGAAGAAAATTATGTACATCACAGAAGTAAACATCCCTGATTTACAACACCTCGTGGTCCTTGGCACCTCCTGATTTACAACACCTCACTCCCGTGCACAGAGAGAGACCGCGCGGGAAGAGGGAGGCGACCAGAGATGGGGGCAGCGCTTCGGCGAAGCGGCTCCCTAGCAACCGGCGGGGCGTGAGTAGGGCGCCATTGGTGGAGGCGGCTTCCGCCACGAACAATGGCGGCGCGAGTAGGGCGACGGCAATAGCGACTTCGGCGAGCTTCGGTGGAGCGACGCAAGGAGGCGCACTGGGCGCTGCAGTGGCGGCAAGGAGGCGTGCTGGGTTGCCGCTACCTACATCCTTACGTCCACTCGAGCAGTCGTTGTCGCCGTCTTCATCCCCACCATCGTCGAAGCCGTGAAGACCTAGCCTACAACACCGACAAGGTTGGCGGGGCGTCGGCCTGTAGTACCTCTCTATGCAGTGCTCGTCCTTTTCTTGTTAGTTTCATCCATTTTGTCTGCTACTTGTGCATGAATGATGCCGAGCTTAAACCAATCAGGAGCCATGTACTTTTTTGAGAATGCATTGGGTGAATGAATGTAAATTTGTAAATAAGATTGTGTAACTGTTTTTAGATTTTGAAACCAATTAGGAGCTAAGAATGATGTTGTGTAATTGTTTCAGATTGTAAATAGAAGCCACTGAGCTAACCGTAAGATTTGTCTATTTTTCGGCTGGCTATGGTCTCAATTGCATGTATGCATCAGTTTGTCAATGGATGAGGTTAAGAAATTATAAGTTGCATTCTGGTTCATATCCAGATCAGGCTTGAAAGCAGGCGGCTTAAAGCTACTGATTTTGGCTAAAGTTTGATATTTGAAGCAGGCGGATGCCGTCTCGCCTTTTTTTCTCCCCCTGCCCGCCTTTTTTTCTCCGACGCACGCAAGGAACAGCAGAGGAACTGGGACAGGGGTGAAGGAGAAGGTGGAGGTTTGCCTTGCTTTGAGATTGATGCAAAGAGGGAGACGTGGAATCAATCCAAAAGGCGATCCACAGGCCATGTTTTTGCATCACCGATGCAACCGATGCACCAAATTTTCAGGTTCTTTCTTTCGCTTTTGAAATCAAGTGAACGGAGAAGAGCTTTGCATCTGGAATTATATCGTCGAGGGAACGGACGTCGCAGGGGCTTTTGCTTCGGGTGCAAGTCCAGTAGGCATTAATGTTCATGCGCTCCGCATGTGGTAGATTACCTGAGGCGTGTGATCGAAAGTTAAGAACCGCCGTAATCTGATTGGTTTTTTGGTTTGCGACGTGCAATGACTATTTTAATCTCAATCCAACATTCCGGTTCTCTCCTTCGTCCCTTCCTTTGTTAATTAAACTTAGAGCGAATGTTAACGTAATGCTTAGACAAAGAGAGTTTACACGCGTGCTTGACAGTGCCATCGGGATGCAGAGAGATGTAGGTCTATAGGAGCCCGATCAGTGATAATTCAATGTCGAATAATGTAGTGGACATAGAAAAAGGAAGCAGTGCAGTGCAACCGCTAGTGAGGTGTTCCTGGCGGTGGCAACCTTCCCAACCGCTTCCGCGTACTTTAAGCACTTTTTAAAAACTGTTGCTAAACTTCGTTTTTAAGAGCTCTAAACCATGATTTGTAGATAAAGAAAAAAAATACACTGTACAAAAAAAACGTTTTAAATAGATAAGATGGCAATAAGCCCTTTTCTTTTTTGACAAGTAGCAGAAAAAAATTGCACCATAACCTGCAGTGTTTCTCACTTAGCCTCTCGAACTTTCATTTTACTTTGTCGTCTCTAAACTTGTCTCCATTTGCATGATTACCCCAAAATTGTTAGAGAATTGTTTAATGATTGCGTGGTTGCCTAAAGGGCCGTTAACCGCCGAGGTGGATGTCCTATTGATGACAAAATGCTGACATGGCTAGACACATGTAGAATCAAAGACGAGTGAAATTCACTTCCAATTTTTTTAAAAAAAAATGTTTGGAAAAACCATATCAAGAGTTCCAAATTCAAACTTTCAAAATATACAAATTTAAAATCTTCAAACTTCATTTTTTGGAACTCAATTTTTTGAAGTTGAATTGTCACATGTTGTGAAATTCAAAAAATATAAATTGTTTTTAAAAATATTTTTAGTTACAATAATTAAAACAACAAAACATGAGTTTCAAAATTCTGCAATTCCAATTTTAAATTTGAATATCAGAATTTTGAAAATACAAAAAATCACAAATTTGAAAATTAAAAGTTGGAACTCTTTTAAAAAATTAAAGTTATTTATTAAGAAAATGAAAAAAAATACGTAGATTTTTACAATACACATAATTCTGCATATGTGGCTAGTAATGTCAGTATTTAACTATAATGTGTCTTCCGTTCGAGCCTCTAACGGCCATCTAGACTGCTATATTATCACGGTTGACCTAACGGTTTTAGGATAACTGTGCAAACGAAGATAAGTTTAAAATACCGACAAAGTAAAATGCAAGTTTAGAGAGCTAAGTAAAAAAGCTATAAGTTCGAAGATATAGTGCATTTTTCTAAAAGAAACATATTCAGGCGTTGTGTTCTGGTCAAGATTCAATAATCAGTCCGCTATAGGCACTCCACACCAATTCCGAATCCACAAGTTTCATACGGCCCAAACCATGAAGCGCCAGCCCAATTGTAAAGCAAACGGGAAAAAGGAAGGACTAGCCCACATGGCACCGATCCGACCCACGTGCATGCTGATTCCCTTCTCTTCCAATCACGTAGGCCCACATGCCAGAGAGTGTCAACTGCGCCGGTCCACAGACCCGGTCTACCCAGCAATCCTGCAGCCACTGTTTTGGCGCGAAGAATTGGCGCCAAGGCGCCGCCACGTTCCCGCCAACAACACCCCACCCCCCATCCGCATTCGGCATCTCCTTCTCCTTCTTCCCCCAGACCAGAAACCCTTCCGCGCGCGCGCACGCACCCGCACAGCTTCAAGAGACAGCCGCAATCCCCGCGCTCTCGGCGAGATCCAGAAGCTTCTAGAAGGCTCTTCCCCGATGGAGGCGTTCGGCGGGTTCTTCGTGGACGAGAAGGCGGCGCAGGTGGAGAACATCTTCCTCGAGTTCCTCAAGCGGTGAGTCGAGCATCTTCCTCGGGTTCCTCCTCTGCCGCTGCCCCGCTTTTCATTTCTAGGGTTTCATCATCATCCGATTTTGTTTGCTTGATCTGTAGGTTTAGGGAGCAAAATGCAGCGGAGCCGTTCTATGAGACGGAGATGGAGGCGATGCGGTCGCGGGAGTCGACCACCATGTACGTCGACTTCGCGCACGTCATGCGCTTCAACGACGTCCTCCAGAAGGCCATCTCAGAGGAGTACCTCAGGTGAGCTTCGGAACTTCTCCGGTGTGAATTGAGAATTTACGGATCTGTTGCTGCGTTGGGGGCGGAAAGGCCACGGCTTTGGTTTATTTACTTGGGAGACGTGCTCAATGAGTTGGTGTTTCGTCTAATCGGAAATTTTTATTTGTTTGACATTTACTTATCTTGGAAAAGTGCTTCTTTTTTAATTCCTTTGTCAAATTTGATTAGTAGTAAACATTTAGCTGTTCCTCTGTTGCATGATGAAATGAATACTCATGCGTTGCATTTGATATCATCAGGTTTGAGCCGTACCTCCGGAATGCGTGCAAGAGGTTTGTGACAGAAAATAGGGCTGGGGATCACCGTGCGCCAATCATCTCTGATGATAGCCCCAACAAGGATATTAACATTGCCTTCTACAACATCCCGATGCTGAAGAGGTCTGTACCTTTCTCCATTTCTCCTCAATAAAATACCAGTTAATTATGTGAGCCAAAATGGCAAACGAACAGATAGCGCGTTTCATTATAAAGTTTTGGAACTTGTCAATGGCATGCAGATGGTATCACTAATCAAGAATGCAGCGCAATTCATGCATAATTTAACTTAAGCTTCATATTATTCTTCAGATAAATACTGCCGTCTAAGTTATTGGCAATTTGCATTGCTCTCGTGCATCCTTGGTGTAAACTAAATTGTTACCAAAAACACTGATCAAAACTGATGTGCAGGCTGAGGGAGCTTGGGACAGCAGAGATTGGTAAGCTCACAGCTGTAATGGGGGTTGTGACACGGACAAGTGAGGTTCGACCTGAGCTACTGCAAGGCACCTTCAAGTGTCTTGACTGTGGAAATGTTGTAAAGAATGTAGATCAACAGTTCAAGTATACTGAGGTTGCTACTCTGAATTGTGTTTCATTTGTTTTTCTCTCATGCAATGAATCTAATAATGGATTCTTGTACCATTACTTTCAGCCAATAATATGTGTCAATGCAACATGCCAAAACCGATCGAAATGGGCCCTTCACCGGCAAGAAAGCAAATTCACAGATTGGCAGAGGGTCAGGATGCAGGAGACATCAAAAGAGATACCTGCTGGATCACTACCTCGTTCCCTAGATGTAATTCTGCGACATGAGATTGTTGAGAAGGCTAGAGCTGGTGACACGTGAGGAATCCTTTTTTGCATTGATTTTAAGTTGTTTAAATTTGAATTTTTTTCTCAAACATCATGTTTTTGGGTATTTCAGGGTAGTATTTACTGGAACTGTTGTAGCAGTTCCAGATGTTATGGCACTAACTTCACCTGGTGAGAGAGCAGAGTGTCGCCGGGAAGCTCCTCAGCGGAAGAATGGGTCTGGTGTCCAAGAAGGTGTTAAGGGATTGAAGTCCCTTGGCGTAAGAGATCTTTCGTATCGCCTTGCTTTTGTGGCTAACTCAGTGCAGGTATGAAGTCCTACAGCAACATAGTTGCATCTGTCCAGTGTATTTTTAGTAGTATGTGGTTATTTATCATCTCTCTTCAACACTGTTAGGTGGCAGATGGCAGGAGGGAGGTGGACATCAGGGACCAGGACACAGATGGTGATGACAGTGAGAGGCAGAAGTTCACGGTAAGCTTAATCCGCACTCCAGTCTTTTCCCTTTATTTCATACCAAAACAAGCATCTTTTGTTCTTTTTAGATCCTGAACTATTGTATGGTATATAGATTGTTAATTTAGTGTGCTAGATGTGCATACAATGGATGCTAGATAACAAAATGAATGTTACCAAACAACTTTACAAGATTCTATCTGGTTTACTTGGGCATCCTATCTTTCTTAACATTTAAGTTGGTAGTTTTTACAATATTATATTTTTAAATGCCTCCCTATAACAGGAAGAAGAGGAGGATGAGGTTGTTAGGATGCGAAACACTCCTGATTTTTTCAATAAGATTGTTGAAAGCATCTGTCCTACCATCTTTGGCCATCAAGAAATAAAGAGGGCAATCCTTCTTATGCTTTTGGGTGGTGTTCACAAGATAACACATGAAGGGATCAACCTTAGAGGTGACATAAATGTCTGCATTGTTGGAGATCCAAGTTGCGCAAAGTCTCAGTTCTTGAAGTATGTTTCTTATCATGTATTTTTTTTGGCATATTATGTAATTTTTCTAATGCTGCAATGAACAATGTCAAATATTTTATCATGAAATGTTCTCTTTCTGGATACATAAAATTTGCATATTGCTTTACAAGATAATATGTTAGCATATCATGTCACTTCTTTCAGTGAGTTAATTGATGTTCTCTTGGTATAAACTGCTAATATATTTTTTTAAATAAGATGTACATGTTTGGGTTCTGAAATATCAAATAACCATATGTCTAGCTGCTTTTTTGTCTTGCATTGGATTTTATATCTTGTTACTGGTTAAGTTTGTCACACACCAATCAGGATAAAAACTAAGTTGTTGTTCAATTTAATCATCAGATATACTGCTGGTATCGTTCCACGTTCTGTTTACACATCAGGGAAGTCCTCATCAGCTGCTGGTTTGACAGCTACTGTTGCTAAAGAACCAGAGACTGGTGAATTTTGTATTGAGGTAATAAGTTTTTAGCAGTTTAATCCATTTTATATTTTTTGAATGCAACCAAGGCATTGAAAAGTCTGTTTTTGCTTTAGTAAGCATGGTAGTTAATTTTAAGTATACAAGCTTGGTAGAAACCATTATGTTTGCTCAAGCCTATGGTTGTATGAAATTCGTAGCAACATGTATACTTCCATTTAAGCATCTTAACAATGTAAAGGATTTATATACTAAATGATAAATTGATCTCCCATGGGCTAGAACTTGTATTTTATCTGCTAGTTAGAAGCTATTTATGTGTATTCATGCTCATTATGCTGTGTTTCTTTTGTCCATGCCTCAATTTTGTTTCTTGCAGGCAGGTGCACTCATGTTGGCTGATAACGGCATCTGTTGCATTGATGAATTCGATAAGATGGACATTAAAGATCAGGTAGGGTTACCATTTGTCATTTGTCCTATTTGATTGGGCTAAACTCTCGAGATAACTTTCAAGCTGAAAAGTGGAGAGCTCTCAAAAAGGTTCAAAAAGACTAAAAATATATTAAAAAATATTTTTAATATCTTTGAGATGAACCTCTAAAAACCCTGAAAAAAGTGAATGCAAAGTGTTACTTCAAATAGCTTGTACAAAAATAACAAATTTCCAGCAGTAGCTTTTAATTTTAATTTAAGTTGGATCAAACAAGGCTTTAGTCTTTTTTGCTGGGCATGATGTGAAGTTGTGAACCATAGTGAGTGTCAATTTTTGTTTCCATTTTAGGTTGCTATACATGAAGCAATGGAGCAGCAAACCATAAGCATAACAAAAGCAGGAATACAGGCAACTCTGAATGCACGGACTTCAATTTTGGCAGCAGCAAATCCCACGGGAGGGCGTTATGACAAGTCAAAACCACTTAAGGTTATTCAAACAAATTACATATTATAATTTATATTGTACTCTTTCAAAGTTTACATCATTTTCTTTTAATCTTCTGAGGTGAAAATTTAAGGTGAAATCTAATATTTTATTTTCTGCCATCCTTGCCAGTACAATGTGGCATTGCCCCCAGCTATCCTTTCGAGATTTGATCTGGTATATATCATGATCGATGAACCTGATGAAAACACTGACTACCACATTGCTCATCACATTGTGAGAGTTCATCAAAAGCGTGAAGAAGCACTTGCCCCTGCATTTAGCACTACAGAATTGAAGCGTTATATTGCTTTTGCCAAATCTTTGAAACCTCAGGTTTGCCTTTGTGCTCCTGGAAAATAGAGTTAACTTGACATCGATTTATTGTTAATTCTTTATTTCATTGCAGCTGAGTTCGGATGCAAAAAAAGTTCTGGTTGATTCATATGTATCTCTTCGTCGAGGTGACAGCACCCCTGGAACTAGGGTTGCCTACAGGATGACAGTTAGGCAGCTCGAGGCATTAATTAGGCTATCAGAAGCTATTGCCCGAAGTCATTTAGAAAGAGTTGTAAGTGTGATCCGCTTGTATGTATTTCATGTATTGGATGATGGCATTCTTCAAGTTTCCTTAAATCTATTCGCTCTAGTGGACTAAAGTAAATTAGCTTCACTATCTCATCTTATAAATATGTTTTATGCTCCTTGATTTATAATCCATTGTCCATAATTTTTCTGCTAACATCACTTATTCAAAATTTTAGGTTCTCCCAGCTCATGTCCACATGGCAGTTCGATTGCTTAAGACATCCATTATCAGGCTAGTTTATTTAACCTTACCAAGCACCGAAAATTCATGATGTTATGCTCATACAGAAACTTATTTAATATACAGTGTGGAATCAAGTGAAATTGATCTTTCTCATTTCCAATATGCTGAAGATGGCACAAATGTACATAATGATAACGATTCTGAGCAACCAGCAGGGACAGATGCCCCCCCGCAACAAGGGGGTGCAGGTATATTTTCCATTATTGCTAAGATGCCTCTATTGTTTATGATTTGTTGTAATCACTTATCCCTTATTTTCTTGTGAAACTCTAGAAAATGAGCATGCAACAGATGCTGGTAAGAAGAAATTAGTTATAACTGAAGAGCATTTCCAGAGAGTGACACAAGCTTTGGTGATGAGACTACGGCAGCATGAAGAGTCAGTCATGAAAGATGGTACTGATATTTTTCTTGATTTTTTGCATGACTTTTGTCTTTTATTTTTGATCTGCTCCCTAGCATTGTATTTTTTATTGTAGCAAAGATGCTTAGCACTACGTTCCCAATTCTGCATGAAAAATGGGACCATTTCCAAAGTCAAATAAATGAAGCAGTTAGAGTTGCATTTTTTGTGATCCAGAGTTCCTAGGTGACAATGAAAAAGAAATCTCTGCTAGATTATACTTTCCAGTTGGCTCTATGTTGGGAGACTAATACTGTTTAATGGCGCACAACACATAAATGTATGAAGATTTTTATTAATATTGTGAAACATTACAATTTGCAATTCAGCATGGAATGGTACTATTATATTGTTTATTTGCTCGACTATGATGTGTCTGACGTTTTCATGGACTGTAAATTTTCTTTTTCGAAAGACAGCTGATTTTGGAATCAATCTGACATATTTCCATATCTGACTCTGTTGATGCAGGAAATGGTATGGCTGGCATGAAGCAAGGGGATCTAATCATTTGGTATGTCGAACAACAGAATGCCCAGGGTGCATATAGTTCTACAGAAGAGGTGAAGGAAGAAGTGAAGTGCATTAAAGCAATTATAGAGGTAAAAACTTTTGTATTAATCTATGCACAGAATATGATATTGAAGTATTCATGCTTCTCGCATTACAAATTGGTACATCAGGATTATATGCACTATGGAGTGGTATACAGGCTATACAGCAAAATCATCAATTTTCTAGGGCTACAGCAACAATTGCCCCCGAAAAATAAACCCCAACAAGCATGCACGATGTATTATGAGTATATGTGTGTTACTAAAATCTGTTAATCGATGTGTACATGCAGAGGCTGATACAAAGGGAAGGCCATCTTATAGTCATAGACGAAGGAGCAGCCCCATCAGCAGGCGACAGTGGTGCGCGAAGAACATCGGAGAGCAGAATCCTGGTAGTTAATCCCAACTATGTTATTGATTAACCATCTGGAGGCACTCTGCTAACACATTCCATTGATGTGGTTAAACCGATAGAGCCGGATTCTAGTGATGTATTAGTTTTATGCACTAGAAATGTTGTACCATTTCCATCCCTGGCATGCTGAAATGAAACAAATGTCCAAAATTGTATAATTAATTTTTGTCCAAATGGTATAGTGAGTAATGACACCTGGCTTTCGTAGTCTGCCTGAGTAATGACGGCAGCAGCGGTGGCCTCCGTCGGTCGGGCTTGTTGTCGTCGGCGGGCCTCACTGGCGTTCCCCATTGGCGCTCTTTCACCGGGGCGGAGTTTTGAGGCGGGGCTCCCCTTTCTTCTTCCTCCCGCTCCTCCGTCGAAGCTCTTGGCAGGCGGGTGTACGGAGTGGCGCTCATGGCGGGGCTATCACGAGCGCGCCGACAGTAGCACAGTGGGTGCCATCTGCGGGCGCAGCGGCCACGAGGCGCGGTGTTTGTGAGCGCGCCGGTAGCGGCACGGCGGCCGCGGCGTGCGCGCACTTGGGGGCAGCGGCGAGCGCGCAGCGCCGTGCGTGGTGGGCACGTTGGCGGCGACCGTGGCCACGCGGCGCGGCTAGGCTCGGCGGGTATGGCGGCAGCAGCGGGCGCGATCTCAGAGGCAGCGGTGACTTTGCGGCGAGCGAGCGCGTCGACCGGTGGCCGCGCGGCGAGGGGAGCGCTCATCATGCTTCCCCGGCGCTCAAGGCCTCTCCCCGCGCGAGAGCTCCCCTACCCCTGCCTTGCCCCTGAAGGCGGTGCCCCGGCCGGATCAGCGGCTAGATCTGGCTGTGCGGTTGCGAGTCCCGCTGGCTGCTCTTGGCGCGGCAACTCCGCCCTCCCTCCGGCGATCCCCACCTCCGTCGCTTGCTCTCTCGCTCCGGCTCCCCCTCCAAATATGGTCATGTTACGTTCGTCCGTCACGCGTCGTCCCTCGCAGGTCTTGCGGAGTGATGGAGCTTGCCGCCTGCTTTTCCACCTTGCATATTCCTTCGTCCCCTCCTTCTAGGCCCGTCTTGATGGAAACCGTCTAGGGGGACCGCTTCGTGAGAGGCCAGATCCATGGGCGCGAGGCTCGAATCTGGCGATGGTTGGCCGAAGCGGCCAGATTGGTGGTACTCCATGGTCGTGGGTCCGGTGACCTCGTAGCTTAATGGAGCTCGGCGTCGACGTCTTCTTCTCTTCCTCCCCCTCCACTTAAGCCCTTCTCAGTGGAGACCGACCACTTGGGGGGTTCACTTCGGTAGCTGGCCAGAGTGGACAGAGCAGGTGGGCTCCAGGGACGTGTGTCCGGGAGGCTTCTAGGCTCCTCTCGTGGTGGTGTGGTGGGTTATTGCCCGTCCTTTGGCGGTGCAGCAACCCCTGTCTTTAGCCTGGTCCCGTTCTTGCGTCCTTGCCCTCCTCTCCCTATGAGGTGGTCAGTGGCATAGGTTGGTATTTTTTCGGGTTAGTGGCGAGGTTTGGCTTGCGCCGTCTGGGTGGCGCGGCGTCTAGCCTCCTTTGCTTCTCGTGCGTAGGCCACCAGGCGACGTTGGCTAGCGACCTTTCTCCGCTGGCGTCCCCGTTCTCTGCATCTCAACCTGGTCTTATCTCTGTCATATTAACCCTCCTTTCTCCGAGGTGTCGTGCGGAGTGGGCGGCATCTTCCGCGTCTGGGGCATCGACGTTCGTGCATGTTCTTTGGCTCTGCGTCTTCGGCCCCGCGGCTCGGCTTCTTCTGGTGCTTTCGACCTTCGGCAGCCTCTGCCTTGTGCGCTAGTAGGGCAGGTCTTGGGCGAAATCTCTGCCCTTTTAACTAGTGTTGGTGTCACCTTTGGTGTTATTTCCTCGTTGGAGGCATCAACTTTTAGACCTTCCCTGCTCTGGGTGAAAACCCTAGCAGTTTTGCAATGGCGGTGGGTTCTCCCCGTCGCTACTTTGTTGGAGGCGTCGTGGTCACCTTGCGTTTTGGGTTTTCGCTGTGTCCTCTACTCCAGGAGTCTTTCATCATTGTTTGAGTGTTGTCGGTGTTTTCCTTTTCTCCCTCTCCTTTTATCTCTATCTTGTTAGGCCTTTGGCCTAGGTGGCAGCTGTGAGGCTGCATTCCTTCTTTCTCTTTCGTAGGTGGTGTTCCTTCTTTTCTTTCTCTTATGTGTCTGGCTTTGGACAGGGTTGAAGCGTAGTGCTGTGGCTGTACCCCGTGCTTGCACGGATTTTTATTTTATTTCCTCCTTCTGATCAATGAAATAGGACGGCCTCAACATCTCAATGGGTTGTGTGTTACGCTCGTCCCCACATGTGTCATGCATTACCCACACTACTAAACCTAGTAAGATGGTACTACACCACAATAATCCACATAACCCACATGGATCACAACATCTCAACGGACCATGTATTGCACTCACCTTTCCACTAATGGGTTGACGCCCTTGATGGTACAACACATACGTAGTGAATGTATATAATCTCCCTAGCTTGGCGCACATATGTGTGTTCAGTGGTATCTCATTTGTCATGTCGTGTAACCACTCCAGGTCCACACACATCATGTGCCATATGCCCGTGCCACTAAGCCCGTTCTCATGCACATAGTAAAGGTTGATGCTTTAGTACCATTTGTAACACTTTGTCTCAAATTCACATAGAGTCTAGCTCATCTAAGGGGATGACTGACTCTTCTTCCTCACTCTGTGTAAGAATGTTAATCCAATGTGATATGTTTGTATTTGGCACTATAGGTTGATGCAAAAGTAGTTGGCACTATAGGTTGGTGCAACTTTCTCTAAACTACTAGGATGGTACTTTTCCATCATAATATTCTACATGCACCGCAGGTCTCCACATCTCAGTTGGTTCATATGGTATTACATTTTTCCTACGCTGACCCGATAGAATTTTGAAACAAATAAATAATTTTTTACTAAAATTAAATAAATAGACTCTTATAGCCATCCCATCGGGCGGGATATAAATCTCATCCATTCAATTAGCAAGATTTGCATTTTTCGCCAAATAATTAGACGAAATAGGCATGAGGGTAGTCGGGGGCTATACGGGGAAAAAACCCGCCATTTGGTTTTACAGGATTAAATCCTACTAGATGGAACAACAGGATTTAAATCATGCGAAACCAAATGATGGGATTTAAATTTGGACAGTTAGAGTTTGTCAAGCTATAATTAAAAACACAACACAATCGATGCATGCGACTGTATGGATGCGTGTGGCATCTTGCAGAATTGCGGGCTCAACTTCTTCTTTCGGTCCCCATGTATATGTGCACAGGAAGCATGTATATGTGCACTGGAAGGCTTTTAGTGCCCTCTACTATAGGTCGGCATGTTCTGGGTCTTCTAAAATCTTGTGTTATCCTTGCCTCAACGTTAGTGTAAAATGTTCTCTTGCTTTTGGGATCGATAATTCGTTGTGTTTGCATGCTTTTAACAATTGCTTGGAGTGCTTCTTTGTTTCCTTTGGACACTTCGTTTTTAGACCAAACCAAATGGTGTGCTTTGTCTACGTATAACCTCCGGTTGCCTCAATGTCCATTCCATTCGACCATTTGGTGAAAATTGTAAATTTTCACCAGTTAAATGGGTGGGATATAAATTCCGTACGATGGAACAATGATAGGCGTCTATTTACTTAATTTCAATAAAATATAATATTTTGTAATTTTCAAAAAATTTAAAATATTAAATATTTTAAAAATGAAATTTTGAGGCCAATTTTTTGGCAGCTTCAAAATTGGGCTAGTTTGGACCTTGCATAAGGATGCAAACGGGCTACTCATTGGGTAAAAAATTGCCAGTGTAATATTAGATGTACCCTACCTGCTGTCCATTTTACTAGTCACCGTGAAAATGGCGCACGTAGCCGTGTGTCATAAATAGTGTTTTAAAGCGTAGGAATGTAGGATAGAGGGGTTGTTGGGATGCTGCTACGCAGCCCCTCTCTTGCGGTCTCTCGAGTGCGCGCAGCATCCCCAACAGAGCCTCTATCCCACCTGTAAAACACTATTTATGTCTCATGAATCGTGACATAAACAATGTTTTAGGGGGTTAGATGGATGGGCTATTGGGGATGCTCGGGTTTCTTTGACCCCCGCGTGCCCCTTGTGCACGCAATAGCGCACAGCCGCATTGGCTGGGCCGTTTGCCCGATGATGGACCAGCCCGCCAAAAGAGACTCCCCTATTTTTTCCGCCATTTTCTTTATATATACATGTGTGTACTATTGCTATAGCCGCCAACTCAAGGGTATCAATTTCAATATATATATATATATATATATATATATATATATATATATATAGAGGATGGCTAGCGTGCTCTCGAGATCGGATCTCCGTACTCGAGTGGTTTTAAAATTGAGGCGCTTAACAACCGATCCGAACCGTTGATCTTGTTCGTCTCATGAAATGTTGTCATGACCAAGTTTCATATTTTTTGAATTTTTTACTATTTTTTCTTATGTTCGAAAATCAGCTTTTTGAACGCACTACGACTAATTGGATGGTCGATTTTCAAAAATATGAAACAAATAGTAAACAAATTCAAAAAATATGAAACATGGTCATCGACAACGCTTTCACCGAGACGAACAAGATCAACGGGTCGGATCGATTGTTAGGCATCTCAATTTCAAAACTACTCGAGTACGAGAGATCCGTACTCGAGAGTACACTAGCTTTCCTCTCTATATATATATATATATATATATATATATATATATATATATATATATATATATATATACTCCTAAGAGGCTAAATTTTTCCGGTACAATAAAAGACCGCTTATTATATTTACAAATTGAGACAGAAATGCATGCAATTAAATACACAAATCAGAAAAAAAAACCAGCTAACTTCATCGATTTAAAGGATTGAAGGAACATGGCTTTCCTCTCGCGTCGGTTCATGGTTGTAACGATGCTTTGCATGAGCCTTGATTGTCATCAGTTTGTGGATTAGGTCTATTTATCTTTCCATGTTTAATTTTGTTGCACCAGGTAGACTACATCCCCTATGTCAGATGCTCCTTCTTGATCTGTTTTAGTGAGCAATGTTTCTCTTGCTCCTTGCAACATTTGAAATATGATCAAGGGAATGGGCTTGCCTGTACCTGAGGGCAACTCACCTAAGGAGTGATTTATAGCTCCACATGGGAGGAATTTTTTTGGCAGAGAAATATAGTTTGATCACCAGAATGTGCTTTATATATATGAGTTTATTGGCCATGAAGAAATTCCTTAGGGGGTAACACGAGATTTGTCTCTACTTTCTTATCAAAAATAACGAAATCAGTTTTTGGATTGAGCCAAGCGCACGTAGGGCAGGGCACGTAAACTTTGGTAGTTTGATACATACGCGAATACATCAAAACAATCTGTTTTTTTGACGGAAAATTTGATTTTGATTATAATCTAAAAAGTAAAAAGCTCTTAAAACATCTCAGAAAATATGAAAAATATATTTATAAATATTTCTAAGATCTTCCAGATAAACCACACACAAGTCTGAAAGAAATAGTTACAAAGTGTTACAGCGTATAGCCTATAAATGTGAGAATTTTCATTGGAATCAGATTACAGTAGCATCACCATGATTTGGCTCTCGTGAAGATAATAGTTGGCCTTCAGGATGGAAAGGCATAAAGAGGCGTGGGTGCAGAGTGGTGTATTCCGTCTCATCTACTGGTATTACCTGAGACGACGGTAGAAGACGGAGCTCCCGGCCAGCCACGTCGCCGAGGCCATGGTGCAGCATGACCATCCACACCAAGGTGAGGAGCTCCCCTCCGTCCCCAAGCCGCCGCGCGTGCTCCTCGCCGCGGCACTTGCCGGCGGCGTAGCACAGCAGCCTCATCCATGCTTCCTTCAGCTGTAGCAGTGAGCCGTCGAACTCAACACCAGAGTCACCAATAATCTCTCGCTTGCTCCTCCTCGTGCCTGCGGCTGCGGCTGTCGAAAACTCTTTGGCCCATGACGTTAGGAGCTCACCTGCAGAGGCGCTGTTGAGGGGCAGCATGGAAGGGTGCACCGCCAGGAGGTACATCATGTACCTGAACTGCCCATGGGTCCACGACTGATGCACCAGTCTGTCAATATATTTAGGTAAACAATGGAATGCTCCAGAGGTACAACAGCATTTCCTTCGTCGTTAACTAGAATTTTGTTTAGTGCATCCAACGGCTTTGAGAATAGCTCCTCAGCACCGGAGGCTGAGTAGAACCATTTCACAAAGCACTCGACCATCTCCTGGGCCTTGATTTCTTTGACGTGCCGTATGTTTCTCCAGAGCTTCTCGGCGCCAGACGCTGCAATCATCTTTGATACCAGCATGGGTGTAGACCTGTCACGGATAACAGAGTCCCAAAGATTGAATTGCCCCATGGATCTTATCATCCATGACATCTCCTCGGCTCGAATGGCCCTGAAAACGCAAGGCATGGCATCCTTGGGAGTCCAACAACAGACAAACTTCGGCCTTCCGCTCTGTTCATTGTGCGCCCGTGCCAACGTCCATGGTGACAGTATGATCATAACAACAGCACACACTTCCAAGATGTTGGCGCCAATGAACAGCGCATAGGTGACTGCAACACTAACCCTGCTATGACCATTCTTTCTGCTCGCAAGGAAAACCACAAAACCAACCATCATGGAGATGTGGGCAACACACCTTATTATGCAGCCACGCCATGTTTGCAGCCCCATGGCCTTAGTATAGAGGACATCATACATCATCCCAAGCTCCAGCTGTATGGTACTCTTCACTTCTTCCACCTGTTTGGGAAAATGGTCCAAAAATCCTTGCCGTGTATGACCATCCAGCTGATAGAGGGCGCGCCCAGCAAACAATCCCCTAGCGGAAAGGACCGTTTGAAAAGCATAGGCTGCCCTTCTAGAATAGGTGTTTTCTCCACCCAGTTCTTTGTAGGGCTGCCCACTGGAGCTCTGAAGGCTTTCCTGGCTCCCGCATTTGAGTGCCCACGTCCTCTCCCCATACTTGATTATTCCAGCAACAAATATGAAGATCCCTACAGCCATCAGCTGCATATTGATTTGCCCCACTGAATTCCAGAAGGCGTACATGGCTAGAGTTACCTGGACTACAAGGTTCAACAGGTGTCTTAGCCATAGGTTGTTGTCCTCGAGAGAGAAGGCGGTGATAGTGTCCTGTCCGCCAAGATGAACAAGGAGGAATGGCACCCATACGAAGACCAACGGGTCCATCCCTCCAAATGAATACATTCCACAGTTTTCTTTGTTCTCGTATTGAGAGATAAGGCCAAGGGCATAAATAGCAACCAAGTCTGCCCCCACATAAGCCAACCAAATAAAAAACCTAAGAAATATGTTGGTTTTGAAGTGACGGCGGAGGGCTCCGGCAAAGAAGAGGAAGAATTGTAGAGAAAAGCTCAGAAGAACCGTCAATTGAATTTTCCACAAACTCCATAGATGCACCAAATTCGCCCTTGTGAATTCCATGTTGTATGAGGTTGATGTCTCTGTGGACAATAGTATGGCTGTAGTATGATAAGTAGAATTGACATGTGTTAGAAAACATTCCTGAAGAAAATGCAATGTACATAATTACACTTTCAAATTGTTGAAAAAAATGCAATGAAAAGTGTCAATTTACAACATATACTTTTAATTAATTCGTACATGTGTTGAATTAGTACCTTACCACCTAGTTAGTGCTGGCCATATGGGCCGGTCCGGTCGAATCGAACCGGTCACCAGCATCTTGTTCACTTAACCGAGTCGGTCGGTTCGGTGAACCGAATCAATTTGGCAAGACACTTTACCATCGGGCGGCCCGTTTAGTTCAGATAGTAGCGACCGGTTCGTTCACATCGTTGTATATTTATTTAATTCAATATATATATTTCTATATATATTTTCTTTAATTTATAATGTATATTTGTGAAATATAATGGTTTTTCTTAATTTTGATATATATTTTTAAATAAGATAAACCGACTAATAAAAAACTGGGCGGCCGGTTGGTTCGGTTCGTTCATCACTTGAACCGAACTCGGCCGAGACTCCTACGGTTGGTCTTGTTCAGATAGTAATCGAACCAACCGGGCCCGAACCGAACCAAACCGGGCCGGCCTGTTGGCCAGGTCTGCACCTAGTTATGGAATCTTTGGTGGCAAAATATACTTGCTACACCAAATAAGACATTTTAGGTGGTATATTTAGAGTTTAAAAGAAGAAAAAAGTCTACTTCACTTCTAAAGTATTGGATCAGGCGGACATAACTCGGAATTTGAAAACCAAGTAATATATTGCTCAAAATATCCAAACCATTGCAAATAACCCCTCGCGCGAGTGGTTTTAGTGGTCATTTTGCCACATGAATTGGATGGAACGGTTGTTTTGTCCATAGTCCGATGATGTGGCAATCTAACTAAAAACAATAAATAAATAGATCAAAAATTATGGAGCCCATGCGTCGGCCACTCCCTTGTTTAACATCCGCTCCTTCTCCTACATCTCTCGACTCTCCTCACCGGTCTCTCCATTCAGGCAGGCACAGGACCCTAGCCCTGCCACACCGGAGCCATCGCTCCTGCGCACGCTAGCTGCCACGATCCTGCCTCGCGCTGGGCGCTATGCTCCAGCCCTGCGCCGGATCTGGGCAGAGGTGAAGAGGAGAAAGGAGGAGAAGTGAGGAAGAGGCCATGGATATGGTTGCTCTGCATTTCAAGGATACCTCCCTTTCCATTTGACATGTGGGTTATGAAGAGAAAATAGATGTCCTATGTGGCGAAACAGGTCAAGTGGCAAAACAACCCATAAAATCATCCGAGCGGGTTGTTTCTACTGATTTGGATATTTCGGGAAGCACAATACCTAATTTTCTAGGCTAGAGGATTATGTGCACCCAACCCAATATTTTAAAGAGTGATGTAACTTTTTCCTTAAAAGAATAGTTGGTAACCAAAAATACAAAAAAATAAAACATGTACCACGTGTCCAAATTTCTAAACATTGTTTACATATATTAAAAAAATTAAGTACTAATCATAGTACAAATTACATAAAACATGGAATTAATAAGTGCTTATATGCATTTGGCCAAGTAATATTTTTGAGTCTACTCGCTAAACTTATATGCATTAAGAAAAAGTCTATAGGTCGGATGTCGAATGGCATCAGACACTTTTCGTGCAACATCCCTTAGTATGAAATACTTATAGGAGAATATAGTTTGGAGAAATGGCTTGCAACAAAATAAGGATGTTATGCAACAATTGAAAAAATGTGATGAAACAAGACAATATAATATTCACAATAAACTACAGAATTAATGTAGCACTCGAAAAAATGCGATGAAACAATAACAATTTAGAGAACAAATGTTGCACTCAAGAAAAATGTGATGAAACAATCTAAGATAGCATCTATAATAACTTAGAGAACAATGCAACAAAACCACCGCATTACCGTAAACATGGAAGGCCTCGCACCTTCCAGCATTGCACTTTACCATAACCATAATGTTGAGCCGTTCCACCACGCTCCCAAATGGCACCGGCACCACCATACCCCTAGCTGCACCACCCCCTCATGCTACCCAAGTATTAAGATTTCTTTTCACCATTCGGTTGATGACTAGCACCTCCATTGATAAAGATGAGTCTCTTTGAACCGGTGATGTTGTGGGAGGGATGGAAAAAGGAAGGTGTGGAGTAGGCAAACCGAGACGAGAAAGACGAGGGACTTGATGAGGTGGATGCTATGAATGGTTGAAAGCATCCATTTTCAGTGTTAATTGGATAGATGACACTATAGCAGTTAGATATTTGAGAAATATCACCGCTCCTTTTGTATTCGTAAATTTGCCATTGTGAAATAAAAAATTTGGAAAATGCTACTATGAACGAACATGTCTAAGTGACCATGCAATCTCTATTTGCACTTCTGTGTGCTTTTGTCCTATCTTCATCCAATTTTTACGTCAAATCTGCCATCACCTATCCTTCTTTCTCCTATATCCATCTCTCTAACTCACAACCATTTCTTCCCTCTTACGAGCTCTTCCATCTAGCCACATTCTCCTCCACTCACTCTCCCTTGGCCTCTCCCTCTTTGTCCTTCCCAAGCCTGAGATTCATTGGTGATGGCCCAACCTAACAAGCTCATCCCCCTCACCTTCTTCTCCTTTCTCCTACTCTGCCAAACAATTTTTTCCTTGAGCGAGCTCATGTACTCACCTTGCTCGAGCTGCCACAACAAAAGCTCCTTCACCAACAAAACTAACATGTACAAGCTTTTCGAACCCAACCATGCCACATCGTTTCAGGCTACTGCACAATGCTACCCTAACCATGTAGTCGCATTGAGGGGAGAGAGAGGAAGAGAATTGAGAAGACCCTTTGGCAGCGAGGCAACCATGTGTGGGGGACGTCACGGTAGGCGCAGGCGGTGGAAGCATAAGGAGGCAAATGAGCTCTTAGTAAGGGACACTGTGGCAGCATGACGGTGCAGGCGCATGCCGCATGAGAAGGGCAAGCTTGTTAGGAATTTAAATCCATGCAAGATTTAGACGACATTGAAGGTACTATGTTTGTCAACGTGGTTTGGTAGGACTACCTACATATATGGGGCATGATGATCGGATCTCCTTCTTAAAACACAAGTGCACTATGCCATTCAAGTCACAACCACATGCTAACACCGACCCTAAGTGCACCTTGCACTGCAACATAGTTGTTGTGACATGTTACACCGACGGTGCACCCTTTATATAGTACCAAAGTGTGAGACCATCTAGAGGTCACCCTTGTGTGATGAACATACTGACAATGGGTTTGATGGTGAAAATGGATTTTCCAAGCTGGATTAAGTTGTGCTTAGAATGTGCTTTTGGGTGTGCAAATAGAAGTCAGTTGGACTGGGTCCGGTGAGAACGCCCAGGTACTTGTCCCGTGGTTGTGTGTAGTTTTTAGTTCATCAGCCCAATCCAATGGTGTTTAGCTCGAGTTGAGTGTTCTTGCATAGTTTTATGTGTAGTCATATTGGGATTTGTGCATGAGACTTGTTAATCATACAGGTGATGAAGGAAAGATGTTTTGAATGGACTGATCTTCGTGATATAGGTAAAGGTGGAATGTGGTTAGCAACATGTCGGCACGTGAACTAGCGGTTCAGGGGTCCAGAACAATGAGAAAGTTTTGTGCGACGGTCAGACTTGGACTTGGTGGTCATTAAGATGGCGATGGTGATGTGGATGATGGATTTCCAACCGACGTGAAGATAGAGGCACGCCAGGTGGCTATGGGCATCGGAAACTTGGCGGTTAAGTTGAATCGGTTATATCCATAGCGTGTGGACCCTTTGTGACCATTTGTATTATATATGTGGAGAATATGCCCATGTGTTAGGCAATGTGTGTGTGTATGTGTGTTAACAAGTCTCAACCATGTAGAAGCGATATGAGTGTATCGGCAATTTCTCACGAGGTACCACGATACCCTAGAGCTTCTGGCCTATATAAGGAGGGGAGGGGATGTCCTCCACCTAACTTGAGTCACTTATGCTAATTGGGATTGAGGTTTGGGTGTTTATGGTGCGCTTTGTCAGTGCTTTTCCCACCTTATTGTGGCTTTGTAATACCCCTAAACCAAAGCAATGGAATCCACCAAATGTTCATCCAAGTTCTTGTCTAGTTGTGCCTTTTTATCATGTTGCTTTAAAGTTCTTGTTTGCAACTTGTTTCTTGATGTATTGAGGTTGTATGAATTGAGACCCTTTTGCAACCATATGAAAGGTTAGCGATCGAGTTCTTGTATATATTGCAAATCTGTCTAGAAACTTTTCTCTCCACAGCAATCAGTGTTTGATTTTTAAAAATTCTATAAGAATTATTTTTGGGTGCTTCTACTTAGAAAGGTGTGCAACTCATGTGACCATCGATAATGGTAAAAATTTGGAGTTCATTGATTGAACCGTTTGAGAGCTATGAGCTAAATGCCAAGCCCCAAAAATCTCTGCACGAAGTTTCTTGTAGACCTGATTGTGTCTTTTAGAACTGACATATGGAGGGTCACTTTAAGACTCATCAATCTTCTTGGAGAAAATTTCACATATTTTTTGGAGTCCTGGAAAGACTGCAACCACTAGTTTGAACAGAAACAACTTTCTAAAAAAACTGATTTACTTTTTTCAAAGTGGCTTTGATAGTTTGGCTTGTTCTCTTTTGACAAAGCCACTTTAGAGTTGATTCTATTTTATTAATTTGAACATTCAAACAACCAATACTATTACTCAGAATCCTCACGTATACCATGGATTATGTCAAGTGGGTACACATAGTTGTTTGTTGTTCATGTTTTGAGTGGGGTGGTGGATTCGAGGAGCACCGGTCCGAAGAAGTTCTTCAAAGCTCACATTCACCCCTCTCTGATCGTCGTAGCTTGGTTCCACACCAAGGTATAGTCTAACTCTTAAGTCCAAACATAACCATATATTTATACATATTCAACATAAAACTGTTACCATAGATTCCTAGAACGCAAAAATCAGAGCTATGGTTTAGGAGTTATGCACTTTTAAAGCTGCTATCTAGATTGCCATGTAAATGATTTTGAATTTTCCAAATTGTTGCTATGAGGAATAGTTAGATTCAAATGGCCATGAATTAATGCTAGCGAGTGAGTGGCTAGGATTTTGATTTTGAGGGTTTTATTATAGAGGACATCATTTTGTGATTAGTCACATCCACACCTAATTCTACGTCATTTGGGGAAAGACAAGCGCCTATTTTTGTGATCTTTTTGGGTTTGCACTTTGCTGATGAATCTTTATCCTTTTATACTCGTCGATGGATAATCATGGTATTTGAAATGATCTACGATGGTAAGTGATGTAGCAAACATTCAACCATACATTTGCATCTTTATACATGATGATGGCATGTAAGACCTACTTCGGTAGGCACCCACACATGATAGAGGGGAAGTCCTATTTCAGTGGGAGTCTCCGTGCGGTACCAGTACACTCATATATATGAGAATAAGCATGAGCATGTGCATTGCATATTTGCATGGCAAGTTATTATGAATTCATAATATGTTGCTAATGTTACACGCATATAAGAAATGAGCATGAGGATGTGATCTACATTGCTTTATGTACTTGCTAAGTTTTATACTTACTCATGTTTTCTATTTTTTGCGACCATTAATCAACATGTTGCTTGCATGGATGGGCGAAGCACTCTGATGACACATGCAAGTTATCTTTCACCAATAATTCTTTAGCTACTCCATATGAATCAAGTCTCATGGCAATATACAGTTACCGGATGCTTTTAGTTAATCTCCTACTTGATTTAGTTGTTTAATGTATATGTAGATTATTATTTCTTTGGTTTTGTTCAAAGTAAGGGTTGGTTCATACTTAATTTATGCTATGTGGCTAACAAGATGCTATGATATTTGCAATGATGGATTAATATATTGATTTTATATAGTATGATGACTATTATAAAAGGTGCGTAAAATTTTATATCATTTAAAAATAGTCCTAATATGCATAGATATATGTCAACAACTGATATTCGATGCAAACATTACAAATTAGTCGTATGAAATAAAGTTATGAAACATAGCATTCTAATTAGTAACTACTCCATCCTATCACAAAAAATATGTAATTTTTGGATATATGCAATTGAACTTTTAGAACTTGAGATTTTTATATTTTTAAATGTGTAGGTTAAATATATAATAATCATATATAATATTGCACAATGTGTGAAATTTTAATATGATTGATTTATAAATATATTCAATACATAATGATTTTTTATTATTAATACTATATATGACATGAATATACACATGAGTGACAAAATCTTACCATATGTAGATACATGATCTACAAAATCGAACCATATATGTGCCGATTAACGGTCTTTATCCATATCAACTACTATTAGCGCGATAAACTCTACGAGCCATAGTGGTCCATTAAATGAGCTATAGCGGTCGTAACTATGTTAGCGGACTTTCCCTGCTCATCTTAGCATTTAGGTGCCAAATTGGCTATATATAGCAGTAGTATAGCAGGCTATTTTAGTCAATGCCTATGTCGTACTCCCTCCGTATCAAAATGTTTGTCATTTTTGACTTTTGAACAAACGTTTGACCATTCGTCTTATTCAAAAAATTAGCACAAATATGTAAACAAATAAGTCATACTTAAAATATATTTAGTGATAAAACAAGTCACAATAAAATAAATGACATTTACATAATTTTTTGAATAAGACGAACGGTCAAACGTTTATTTAAAAGTCAAAAGTGACAAACATTTTAATACGGAGGGAGTAAGAACTAAGAACTTACTTTGCATTTTGAATTATTCAACTTAAATTCCAAATATAATTCTACCAAATATATTAAATATATAATAGAGTAAAAGGCACTGGTAGTCCCTAAACTTTTTCCGCGGTGCCATTTAGGTACACGATCTTTCAAAATCGAAAAACGCATCCCTGTAGTTGCTAACATGTTTCGTTTAGGTTCAAATCTCACCCGGAGGAGTAATTTACCACCGTGGACAGTCCACATGGCATTTTTTATATTTAGAAAATTCAAAAAATCATAAAAATCCGAAAAATCACAAAACAATTTAGGAAAAAACATATAAATCATTACAAATTAAATAAAAAAAAGAAAAATCATGAAAATTAATACAAAAATAGAAAACAATTCAAAAAAATCAAAAAAATAGGAAACTTATAAAATATACAGAAAATCATAAAAATCATAAAAAGTACAAAAATATTAAAAATTAAAAAAGACCAAAAAATCATAAAATATTTAAAAATTAAGAAAAAAACATAGAAAAAAATGATGCAATGGTTTTATTTTTGTTGAATCTACTGTCGATTACGTGCTTTCTCTGATGGGCCTATTTGGCTGCGGTAAGACTAGTTTGCTCGATATGCATGCTGGTACGATTCCTAATCATTTGTATATTACTGGTGATATTTGTGATATACTAAGATGTGTAATTTGTATGTATTAGAACTTATTTATTATAATTTTTATGAATATTTTATGATTATTACTGAATATTTTATAATATTTAAAAATCGTAAAAATTTTTTATAATTTTTCCAGTTTTGTTTGTGATTATTCTAATTTTTATGGCTTTTTAGGTATTTTCCTAATTGTTTGATGATTTTTTGGGATTTTTATGATTTTTTGAATTTTCTAAATATAAAAAATTCCACGTGGACTGTCCACGATGGCAAATTACTCCTCCAGATGAGATTTGGACCTAAACGACACACGTTAGAAACTTCAGGGATGCGCTTTTTGATTTTGAAACATCGTAGACCTGAATGGCACCACGGGAAAAGTTTAAGGGCCGCCAGTGCCTTTTACTCTATATAATATTTAAAATATGAATTCATTTAACTTGTTCAATAAAATTGGCAAAATATCATATAGAGATATAATGAGAATGTTGTCGTACACATCTTATTAACTAAAATAAATGGAAGCAAGGTATGAATACCGTATCATATATATAAACTTACTAAATATGGTGACAAGTGGTAATATCAATCAATACCACTTCTTAAAGGATGCCGATATCACTTCTTAAAACTATCGAAAGTAAAGTTTTAACAAATTTTTCAGCACTTAAAACTGCTCTAGCAACAACAAAGAGGCTCAATTCTATAATCATGAATATACTTCTTACCAAATTTGAATTCAAACCAACTAATAATTTTTATCATTTATGTACTATTGAAATATCTTGAATTTAGAAACAAAAATTTGAGTGATCAGATCTAGAGTTTTGATGAGAGAATTCACCTTGGAGATTAAAACTAAGTGAAACATTTCAGTTGTGAAATACAAAATGTCATGTTAACTGGCATTGTTCTTATTGGAGATGCTTTCATAACTATGAAAATAAGCTCATTAGGTTAATAGGGTGTAGATTGGCTCATAGAATTGTCGCAAACATATCAAACTTTATACTGAAAAAAGGTTATAACAAGAGCCTTCACTGTTACATAGGGTATATACATGATGTACAACAATAGATTATATTTACAAGTATACACAATAGAGCTGGTTCTAAGTAGGTGAGCCATCAAATCTTATTTGTACCGGGTTTACATATGAACCGCAACCTATATTTGTATTGTAGTCTATGTTGGTTCTATTCTACAATAAACACATTAGATGCTCACGTTATTAGTGTGTCTTTGATGTAATGTTATTCATGCCATTGGTAATAAGAATCGACACAATAGTAATTTGTCTCCTAAGATGTTTCGCACACAAAACTGCTTCAATACCTATATACTAGATTGATCCGCACCATCGCACAGAGTTTGTTGATCCGCTCAACTTCCAACACATCGCACGAAAATGTGTTCTTCTTTTCATTTGACTTGACGCCCTCTTGTACGACGTCTTGCTTGTTCCTGTCACCGTCTCCTCCGTAATCACCGCTGTCTTCTCCATCGCCCGACTCACCATCATAGCTCCTATCTCATCACCATTGCCTCATCTCAGTGCTATGACTCCTACCATCGGCATTGCCATGGCCAACCCCTTCATCCTCTTCTACCTCGCTGGAAGTGTCATTCACAACCAGAACATAGGAGGAACACTGTGATCACTCAAAATGCAAAGAAAGAACACTTTGATTTTGTCTCCGATGCAGATGAGGAGGAAACACTCTGTCTCCAAGTGGAGGAGGGAAGCACAGCAATGTGGAACAGGAGAAGGAGAAGGATGAAGAGGGGCCAACAAGGCGGATCAGGAGTCAGAGGATTGGGAAAGGTAGCATCCTAGTGCCGTTGCACTCTCTTATCACCAAGAGGCAAGGCTACATGCCTTCGCTGTTGGCATATATATTTAGCTTCGGTGTCTTCCTCCGACGATGGCGATCATTCCACCACTGAAGATGGCAGCGAGGATGAGGAGGAGGAGGTGGTGGTGATGGAGGATGAGGGACAATGCCAATGAGCCATAGGAGGAGCAATGCATCCAAATATGATGTTTCGACAACGATAGCACCAACTCTGGTGACAAGAATCCTCCCTGAACTCCTTCGACACTAGATACTCCTCCTTTAACCCATGCTCTGCAAACTCCTTCAACTCTGCGACTCCCCTTTCGACCTAGATGACTAGGAGGAGGACTAAGGCAATGACCACAACCCCAACCTACAGCTATCAGATGTAGAATTAACTAGCTAATCTAGTTCATGAACTCCAGGCCAGCAAATATAAAAATAATAGCATAGTTGCTGGCTCTATCCATGAATTGACACATCAAACAAAAATATATATATATATATACTAGTGTTGGCTTTAACAATAAATCGGCATAGATGATTAGGTTACATGAGCAAATGTGATCATGGCTGTTTAAGTAAATGTGGTTCATAGGTAAATATGGTATTACATGTCTGGTAAAATATGGTTTAATAAAACAAGGTTTGGTTCCGTTAAACACCAATTTAGTTTGGTATAAATACCAAATATACCAATGTTGACCCAAATTACTTATGTTATATGCATATAATAACTCATTAACCATATCAACTTACTCAAGCACACACTTATCTGACAAGCGCACACACTTATACGAGACTTCATAACACGCACAACCACTGTTTGTATGTTTGTGTGTGTATATTCATACATAGGTAGAGTAAGCAATGAAGTACATTTACAAATTTTTTCAAATTTTTTTATAATTTTTTATAGTTCGGTTGCATAATGATATGATTGCACCGTAAGTTTGATTGCACAAGATATATTCTCTCGTATGTTTGCGTGTGTATATGCATACCAGAAGTGAACCAGCAAGCAACTCCGGTGATGGAACTAGCCATCCAGTCGAACACCAAGGACATGGGACACAACCTGCCCAACACGCATTCACGTGACACCTACTCCCTCTGTCCGCACAAAGAGTGCATTTCTAGTGTTTAAAATTTATCACACAAAAAATGCATTTATAACTTTTGAACAATCTAGATGGATCCATTTGGTTGATTAATTGCTTGTTTTTTCCCTTTCTAAGACGCGCACACACTTAATTGCTTGATTTTCTTTCCTTTCCAAGGCACATGCACAGTTAATTGCTTGATTTTTTTCTTTTACAAGGTGCATGCGTATGATTGTTAATAGTTTTAATTAGGGGCAGCTAGACCATTTCTCATGCCTACCAATTTGTCTAAAAAATCCTGAAAATACACTCTTTGTAGGATGGAGGGAGTAAGAGCCGGCCAATAACACAGGTGGGGTGGGTATATCAGATCCTAAATTATGACCTTTTACTCTAGAGAATAAAATGTAATAACACGAAATTAGATGAATAGTGAAGAAAGTGCGAATAATGGCTTGATCGTCCTATGTTCGGACGTCATTAGAGATGGCCTAAACCGAGCAGCTAGCGAGCTAGGCAATCCTTAGCATTATCCAGTTTCCTAGTTTTTTTTGCTTTCCCATGATTTTTAACAGAAAAATAGAAATTTCACATGTTGTAAATCTGGCAACCTAACCTATGATGAAAACCGGTGAAACCATATCGCACGTATTGGTTTTAATTTTTTAGCTTCCCTGTTTGGTCTTTTTTCTTTCACATCCTACCTGTTGCTACGTGCCGATTTAGAAACCAACGCCAATTAATGACAAGGATTAACATTTCTAATAGTTTTAGTTTAAACATTTTTTATGCTATAAAAAGGTTCTCTTCTGCAAAATATATAGAATGTAAAATATAGGGCCGGTGAGTAATAAGGGGAGCTATATGTTGATCCCACAGCATCATAGAAACTTGGGTGTGTGAAAAAAATTCCAAGAAGTAAACACCAACAATATGTACCATTCATATGTCGTTTAGTTCATGGGTTATTTGGTGTCGAATAAATTAGGAAACAGTATTGGACTCCACGTTTGGTTGAATGGTTGACGGCATTGCGAAATAAATTTTGTAAAATAAAATTGCTTTTAGATAGTCTAATGGCCAGCTATTTATTCCACCGCTTGCAAACTTGCAATGTCTATATGGCTTTCCGGCCGAAGGTTTATATACCAACCTTGATCGATTCCAACAGGATTGGTAAACGGTGTCACTCCCTAAAATTTGCACGCCCGCGTCCTCCTCGGTTGTAGTAACAATCATCCTATTTGGATTGCTGTATAGTTTGAGATTCGGAGAAACCGTAGAAGTTGATATAGAAATAAAGCGAAATTGTTTCGTTGGGTTAGTGTATTGGGATATAGAGATTTCAAATTTAGATATTGTTGTTGGGCCATTGGAGATAGTAGCATATGTTTTTTATCCACAACGCTAATCTTCTTTTAAGCTAATGTTTACGGGGATGTACGTTGAGTTTGTTAGAGTACTGTGCATTAGCCTATGCATTATTTAGAACTATCGAAGATCTTCAATGCCAATGTATGGAAGGAAATGTCACCTGTGTGAATGTTCAAATTCTTGCGTAAGTGCAGCTCCCATTGCAATTTATTTTGCTCTCTAATTTTGGAATCAAATACGAAGTTAGGCAATGTGTGGGTCAAAGTGCCAAGTTAGATAAGATTGGGGCAAGTATCAAAATAGGCATGCTTCTTGTCTTACATGTGTTATTCAACTTACATGTTTTGTCCAAATTGAATATTAAGTCTAACTTGCAAACTTGATGATATCCTACTTGTGGATAACCCCTTCCTATGTGTCTATAAATACTGACTTGCATCCTTTCGATGAGTAAAAAAAGAGAACAAACAGTAAACATGAGAGAAGTAGATTTTGCCTCTTCCCATCCACTGCGTTGCTGCATATAGATTGCTCTATCCCGTTGCACATCGTGCATTGTGAAGCGTAAGAGCAGGTCATCGAAACCCTATGCCGTTTAGATCCTAAATCGAGAGACGGAGAATATGGTTTTTGGGAAGTGCCAAATATGACTGCTTATTGTTGCCTGCTTCCATGACGTTGACTGCTTTCTATACGTTGCGATCAGTATTGGCTACATCGTAGCAACAATGGGGTAATCATGTATCCTTGGTTTTGAGTCCGACGTAGATAGGTACGTGCAATTCTTTACCCGTGTGGGTCATTTTTCTGTCGCGGCGGGTTGTTCCATAAAATTTGTGCTTATTTCATAAATTTTATGCATGAATATATGCGAGTGATATGTATGTTCTATGTTGCAACTACATGCATAACTAGTCATACTTGTGCTCACTGACTCACTGTTGGCCGGTTAATCAAGTGTTTTATGATATATTAAGTTATGAGGTTAAGCATAAAAGTGCGTTTATTCACCGCTTGCCGCTTCTAACTTCACTGTGCGCAAGATTTATTTATAAATCATTCCACGTGCGGGTCACTTTCGATGATACATATATGTAATAAATAGAAGGCAATGAAACGAGGAAAAATAAAAATATGTGCTGTATGATAGTAATACGTACCGTAAGATGCTTCAAACAGCTCTCGAGCGCAGAGCATATATATTCAGTTTCAAACTTCCGTAGTGGAACTGTGGCTATGCACGCCATATCCGTTCTTGTAACATATATATACAACAGACACACTCTCCCCGGCGAAGCTTTATTCCTTCCTTGAAGGCTTGGCCAAGTTTCTATACTTTGCGAAAACCAGTTCTTCGGTACTTTTACTTTACTTCCTTGTTACGTTGTCAGTGAACTTTGGAAAATCAGCGCTCTTCTCTATTTTACTTTCATCTATGTTTCGAGTATCCCAATATGCACGTTTGACAATGTAACAGCCCATTTTGGAGCAAATTCAAAAAAGTCATATGAATTTCAAATTTTGATTTAAAATTCACTGACACGTGGACCCCACAGCCCCTCTCTCCTTCCCTCTTCTCTCTCTTCTCCGCTCCTTCCCTCTTCTTCTCTCTCTACCGGTGGGCCTACCCGCAGCTCGGTCAGCGCGCTGCCACCCTGCTCTGCACCCCTGGCTCACACCACGCGCCGCGTGGGTTGCATCCGCGCCGACCGCGCCATTATCACCGCGCCGCTGCCCTGCTGCGCTGCGCCGCTCCTCGCCGGCCCGTCGCATCGTTGCGCCCTCTCCACGCCATTATGCGCGCCTAGGACCAACCGCACCCGCCCGTCCTCTATAAAGCCAAGGTCCACCCCGCCGTTGACCCTTTCCCCATTTTTCCCCAAATCCATCCTCGCCAGCGCCGAAGGAATCCCAGCGAACCCGTGAGCCTTTCTCCAATTCCTCTCGCCTGGAGCTCATTGGGACCCCTCCTAAACTTCCCCTCTTCTAATTTCAGCTGAGGAGCCCTGGGTCGCCGTGCCGACGTCGCCCCTGCTTCGGTTGCCGCCAGGTGCCTCGCCGCCAGCCGCCTCCGTCCATCCACGCGCCGTCACTGAGCTCCGTAAGCACCCACAACCGCCCCTCATGCTCCCCGTCGAAGCGCTTAGCCTGTAGATCAATAGCGTTCGGTGCGTCATTGGCGAAGCTTGCTCGCCTCCAATCGCGTGCCGCCGTGTCCAGCCACCTCGCCTCGGCCATGAAGCGTCGAGGGACCCTTAGGGTCAGATGTCGATGCGCTTAACGCGCTTGGCTGGAGAAAGGCTGTAGCACCGCCGCGTCACTTTCCGCCGCGACCTTCGGCCACGTCGTCGAGCCGGAGGTAGAGGACGACCTAGGGCTGTCGGATCGGCGTCTAGATTCGTGCGGGCTTAAAGCTTAGAGGCGCTGACATGTGGGTCCCACCTACCAACTGAAAACCCCCACACGTGTCGGTTAAAACCATGGCCGGAGTCACTGCCATGTTGGCCTTGGCCCCACCTGTCTGGTTTTGTGGAGATGGCAGAGCCGCGTGCGCCTTCGCCTCGTCATGGTGCCTTTTCATAAACCGTTTCGACATTTCCGCCGGCCAGCGTGGGTATGTGCGCGATGCTGGGCCGTGGGCCGTATTTCGTCACTAGGCAGCCTCGTGGGTTGCTTTGGTCCGAGAGATTAAAACCTTTTCTAGCAAATTTCCAATTTTGGTAAATACCGAATTAGCTTTTGAATTATTAAAAATAGCTAGAGACTCCCAACAATTCTAGAAAAATTAGATAAATAGTAGAGACCATTTCTGATTTTATAAAAAAATCCACCACTGTATTCAAGGATTAGCACTATTCCTTAATTTGGATAGAATTTCCTATAAGAAAATGGTTAAAATAGAAATTAGGAGGATTTTGTAAATATTTAAATAATGATTCTGACCTAAATATTCTGTGGCAAAATAAAATGATTAAATAAATGCCTTCATGAATTTGGAACAATTTTAAAAATGTCATTATTGCTTAATATTCATAGGATTATTTAATTGCTAAACCCAACAAATAAATAGCTCATTTCCCTATTAAATTAATTATGAAACTAATTTAGAAAAAGATGTTATTAAGGGATACAACTTAGGATTATCTCTTTTACTTAGAAGCACCTAGTATATTGTCAACTCCAATAAACCTTACCCGTATGTCGGATGAATTTCGAAAAATCGTCATCTTATGTCACTTAAAAACCCTAATCACCCAGTTACGACCTTTCCGTACGAAATCGTATGTTGGGGTATAGTAGACTATTATATACTAATAATATTATTTATTAATGCACCCTATCATGCATAGCATATCATACGAAAATTAGAATTACTAACCGATCTTAGGCATTAATGCCGAGAGTAAAGACTAGGTCGTGCATGCATCATGTTTTTTGTTGCATTAGTAAGTAACTAGTAAGTGTGCACGTGCAAAGCACGTCATCATAATTAAATAATACTTGTTACCAAATAGGTAAATATATATAATCATGGACTGAGATATGGTGGTAATGCAGGAAGAAACTATAGTAATTCATTGAATGTCATTTTTATAGAACAAAACCTTTAAACTATAGTAATCCAATTTATTGAATATCTGATGGTACTTTCCTCTCCACCAAAGGATTAAAACTCAGTCAAACAATAAATAAATAAGGAAAGCTGAAAGCATTTCATGTTAGTTTTGGTCCTCACATCAACTAATTTTTCTAGAATTGTTGGGAGCTGCACATATCAAGCTCTATGTGGTTTTAGCATAGAGCTGCACATATCACATCGTAATATGGTGCTTCATTAACATTATTACGATGATACCTCTATGCTAAAAGCTCAATAGTATTTAACTCCACCATTTGGAAAGCAAAAAAAATCATCTCAAATTCTGTACTGAAAAGTCAATTCAACTACGGTCCATTTTGTGATGACACGTCTTTAACAGGCATAGCATTATGCAAGTAAATGATTAAGAATATTTATTGCTTAGAAGTTAAAAGTCGTATATGTGCAGCTCCCAACTATTGATAAACATGTTACTTACAAAATTAAAAGGAAGTTTTAACTCAACTGATTAACCTCCCATAACCGTACAACCACAAGACTGTCCTCCCATAACCGTACAGACACAAGACCCTGAGTGTCCAGTAGTAGAATTTCAGGCATGTAGCAGAAGTTACTATAGGCAAAGAAAGATGAGGGCACAAGTCACCTGAAGCTCTAATAAGGGAGGTGGCATCAGCCCAAGATTTGCAGTATCAGCACAAGAACAAACTTGCTTACAAGAGATAGCATCTTCCAATATAAAGAGTTAGCTGATTGTCATTATCAGAAGCGTGGGCCAACTATATATTGACATTAAAATTATTGATCTTCAACGCTGTGCTGAGATCAAGCCAAATGTAGCCACCCATCCTTCTTTGCTTTCTTTCTCTGCATTCTCAACAAAGCTGTGACATCTCAAATAACCATTGGCTATTTAGCACTACACCACTTGCAAGCAAGAAACACTTACATCTGCATTAAGGGAATGAATGGTAAAAGAATCACCTTTCTCTAAGTACCACTCTGGCTACTTAGTACTCCACCACTTACAACTTACAAGCAAGAAACACCTACATATCAGTTCAAATATAATTAGTATTTGGACAATGCTATCAGTGATATGTTGCTTAAGAAAACCAAAGCAAAAGCAACTAATTGATCCCCACTAATAGAAATTGGAATAGAAAAAAAAGAAAGCCTATGTATATGGTAAAAGTAGTATTTTCTTTCCTTCGCTTTCCTGGAAGCAACGAAAAAGGTACAATACAATGTAGTCTCTATTGAGAGTGTGCTGGTCCTTACATAAACAAACAAACTAAGGTATTAACTTCGCCTGTGGACTTGAGGCCTTCGGCCAGTCGTTCTAGGTGAGAAGCAACAGCGTCGCCCATGCGGACGAGGTCGGCCTGGTTGGTGGATCTGAGCATCATTGCCATGGCCTGGAATCGTTCCCGACTCTGATCTAGGGGTCTTGGGATCCCTGAAACTTCCGCGTTTTGTCCGACCGGAATCTGATCACGTGGGGATTCAACCCGAACATGAGAAACTTCTGCCGGGGGACATGGCGTAGGCGCGCGAGGTGGGTCGCGACGCTGTCGCTTGCGCTGATCGCGGATCTGCGCCAAGGTCTGATTAATGGAGGTGTCCAGGCTGCGGCGAACAACATCTTGTTCGCGAGCAGCTAGTGCGGCCCCATCTTGATGGCGAGCAGAATTGGACTGCCCGATCTTGTCGGCTGCCGCGACCTACGCAGGATTCTCTGAAATTCCCGTGCCGGCCATGTTGACGCTGCGACGGCTATGTGTTGGCACGCTAGACGGCGTCATCACTGTGTCACCAGAGGAGGAATCGACCGACATAGCCTTGGAATCCGATAGATCTAAACCAGCGTAAAGATCGTCGATTTCGTAATCATCGTCAATGACGGGAGGTTGATCTAAGACCATCTTTCGTAATCATCGTCAATGATGGGAGGTTGATCTAAGACCATCTCCGGAGCGTAACCGGAGACCTCTGTCCCAGATCTGGAGGGTGATCGAGATCGATATGATCAATCCGATCTGACAGGGAAATCAACATCCTGTCCTTATGAATCATATCCTTCAGGAAGATTTTTCTGGTCGCTGAACGAATTCGACATGCTCGAACAGGCTTGATCTACTGTCCCCACGGACGGCGCCAACTGTTGACGATTGGGATATCGGACCCAAGTCAACTAAGGTTCTTGAGAAAAGGGAGATAGAAGACCTGCCGAGCAAGGCAAATAGCAATCAACGAGCAACAGGGAGACACAGGGTTTTTATCCTAGTTCAGGCCTCTCAGAGGAGATAATAGCCCTACGTCCAGCCTTTCTTTATACCAAAGAGGATTACAAGGAGGAACACGGCGAGATGAACAGGTCTCGACGAGATTATGTGTGTACAGGAAAGCAATATGCGACAATGCGAAGTCTCTTGGCCCCTCTACACGCCGTAGGGGCCTTGTTTATATAGTGTTGAATAACCGACTTACCGAGGGATAATCGGGTCGGGCTAACTACGAGATCGTAACAAACTCATACATGCCAAATATATCCCGAGGTAGATAAGGTATACTCCAATCCTTGGGGATCACGACATCTGCTCCAATCTGGGAAACCACGTCCGGGTCTTCACGTAGCCGTGTAGAACTCTTGTTCGAGTCGGATTCAAACACGAATCTTAAGCCATTACGTATTGTGCCAGCCCGGAAGCTGTTCGGCTGGGTGCACATGGGCCTGATAGAACCTTCCAGGGAGCCAGGCCCTAGGAGGTTGTTCGATTGGGCCGTCAGGGATTGGGCCATTGTAGTGGGCCGTGATTTTATCCCCGACACCTACCATAAATAAAATTGAGAAGGGCAAAGTTGAGGGGAAAATATGACCTTAGCCGGAAAGAGCAAACCATTTGTAATGTGGGCTTAAATTTTTTTGAATAATATTAAACCTTTTATGGATGTTATCTGTGCAACCATGATTTAATTTTTGAAAACTTTGAATTCTTATATTATTTTCTACCTACAAAAAATAAAATCACCATAAAGACAACTGAAAAGCAGAAAATCGAGTAGGAATATGCCTTTAATAAGAACGATCAAACTATTTGTAATTTTGAACTTCAATTTTTTTTAATAACATCAAACTTTTTATGGACGTTCTTTGTGCAACCATGATTTTATTTTTTGAAACTTTCAATTTTTTATTTTTTTGGGACCTAGAAAATAAAGCAGTAAAGAAAAAATACAAGGCTAAAAAAAAGCTATCGCGCGGAAGGCTGAAAGCGGGAAACTGAAAAATCTGAGCTAGAACCAAGAATCGAACCCTGAGTGGCGTACTAAAAGCTAACTCTGCTAGCCAACTTGCCAAGCCACCCGACTTGTTTTTTTGCAAGCGGAAAATTTTTTTAATGTTTATTTAGTATGGACAGCTAGATTTTGTTTCATGAGATGATCGGATGGCTATGGTTGATTCGGTGACGTGGCGCTTTTAGGGGCTGCCGGTATTCGGTGATGTGGCGCATTTTGTGAACAGCCGATAGCGCTTTGTAATATAAACATAGATAGATAGATTTTATTTGGAAACTATCAGAGAAAGTAACAAACCGCGGTATTGTTAGGTACTTGTAAATAAATATTAATGGTGTTGGGGATTGAATTACATATGCTAACGTTATCTAACCTCACTCCATGGGTTCAAAGTGATGATCAAGGCTTAGGTCTGACTAGAGCCTAGGTTGTCTCTTCGGGGGTGACTGGGCTTAGTTTATCTTGGCCTAAGCTAGCTATGGCCTGGGCCCAGGAGTTCCTGGCTAGTTCAAAGCCTGGACACTGCCCTTCGTGAGCATTGGCTCGGCTGGTTCTCACAGGCTTCGGATATAGCGACAATGGTGCACCGGTAGAATGATTTCGCCTAATTCACGTATATCTCTAAGTTTCTATACATGATTTTACAATCTATAGGATTAACGTGCTACCCAAGACAACACTACGTCAAAATAGAAGGAATCAAGGCTTCTTGGAAATCAACTTTGGTCATATTCGGTAAGGATTACACCGACTTTAGGTACATTAGCTAGCACGTCGACACTATATATACCCCCTGTATTGATCCTTGTAACCCAACATCTCATGATCCGATAGCCAATCCACACATCGTACTCATCATACACCCCCTATGATCACAATTCTCATCGAGATCTATCATCGTCCAAAAGCAACACCAAGCACGCGCGGTCCTAATCATGGTGTCTTCTTAGGAGCCTTGATTGAAATCCTCCTTGTACTCATATCCCATAAAAATAAATGTTACAGTTTGTGTCAAATACTTGTATGAGTTGGTTACGTGGAGTCTGTGTTGTAATAGGCAGTGTAGGTTAGAGTTGGAGACGAACTCTTGCCTGGCCTCCACTACATAAAGGGAGGCGACCCTGGTGTAACCAATCATGATGACCTAGCTAAGCATAGGACACGCAGGGGTTAGCGGCTGGCATGTCGTCTCGACCCGGGTGATTCGGTGTGCATGTGCTGATTGGGGAGGAGCCCCCGTAGTCAGACCCCCATAGATGTAGGCCGCAATGCCGAACTGTGTTACCAAATATTGTGCCAACGGTGTCGTCTTGATCATGCATTGACGTCAAAATCCTTAGAAGTGGTATCAGTGCAAGTTATTTGCCATGCAGAAGATCTATGGAGACGCGATGTTGATGTCTCTATACGGTGTCGAGAAAAGGCTCTATAGCGCAAGGTGGAGTATGGAGGAGATCAGTGGCGTCGAACACTCCGGATAGGAGGCATGGACCTTTCGATAGGCTACGGTTGGTTAAGATCGGCCAAACATGGTGATCAAACCGACTAGGTGGCCGGGGACTTGATGCAGCAGCGGTCAAGACTCCAACTCGGGATCAGACTGGTGAGGGCTAGATGTGGCAATGAAGTCGGATAGATTGGAGCGTGTGGAAGCATTGTGGCCATGCAACCACGTGCGGCAAGCAACACCATAATGATGCTGAGAGCCAAGTTGCGTCAATGGTGAGGACGTCCAGGGCAGCACAAAACCAGGTGGCATTAGCAAACACTCAGATTGGATTTGGAAGTAGAGGTGGTTTATTAGGCAATTTTTCGGCGACGTTGGACGTCCTTAGTGGATCCCACAATGCACTAGGTCACTGTGTGGTGGACAACCAGGGATGTGATATAGGTGGCACAGCGGCGGCCCAGGCGGCGCAGTGACAGACGTGTGATGCGATGGTGGCCCATGGCGCAGGGCCGGTTGTCTTGGCAGGTGTGCGGGAGGCAGGGCGCGCGGCTCGTGGTAGGCCCAGGCGAGGGTGAGCGGCAGTCAGCTTTCTCAGGAATCAATGAAACAAGATCATGTCCAGAATCTGTCCACAAGCAGATCACGTCTCTTTCTCAGATTCGTTTCGACTAGAACCTCAAACATAGTGACTATACAGTATCCACACATATAGGGATTAGAATTCACCGACACATGGTGTGCCAGCACTGGTGTCGACGGGTGTAACCTTAGGGGTACTTGTCAGCAATAGAATTTAAACAGGTTGCTCAAGATCTCAAGTCAGATGGAAACACAAGACAGGGATACTTTTTTAGACTGGTTCAGGCCCTCGATGATGAGGTAACACCCTAGTCCTATGTTATTATGTAGAGATCTCAATTACAATGGAATTCTCGAGATCGTATGTTGTGGAGAAAATTAGATGAGATGATGGTACTCTGGCCCCTACCCCTCCCTTTATACAGTGTAGAGGGGGATAAGGCTACATGATCATATCTAGTTTGTTACACCGAATCCTATCTCGAGAGTGTCCAGCACTTATACGCACCAGTATTTAGTATTTACAGATGCAAATCTCCTAATCAAACGGGGTCAAGCTCTATTCTCAGAACTATCCTTGACATCCAAGTTATGCATAGTCCGAGTGATATGCATCTCCTTCTAGCAGGCTTGAGCCGTCCCCGTTTGCTTCTCTATGGGCCTCCTAGGAAAATACCCGGGGCCCACATGGTCCACAACTGGCGTGCCGACGAGGGAGATGACGGCTATGGTTTGATGGAGTGGGAAGTGTCTCATACTCTGGAGTCTCCACTACCTCCCTTTATGTAGCGCTCCATAGTGGGTGTTAAAGGCCCAGTAAAATCCAAGACCCATGTCGTACGCGATCTAAAAGACCCACGCCATATGTGGTCCGCGCCATGCATGAGCCCACATCGTATGTGATCTATGATTGTCACAAGCAGACAACGGATTCATTGGGAATGTTAAAAAAGCTTCAAAAGGCCTCATGTTTGAATGTCGATCAACTCTTAAGAAATTCAGACCCTATAAGAGAAGCTTTTGCCAATGTAGACATCCCAATGCCTGACGCTGCTTGCAATGCAATCCTAAGTGGATGCCTCGTGGACAATCCAAAATCTGAGGTTGAACTGGCTAAAGAAAGGAAAGCTAAGTGATCTGATCAAATGAATCTCAAGGAACGGATCAAGGCTTTATCGATATTGAGATCCATGTGGAGTATACCCTGATGTTGTGATGAATATATGCCACGGTGTATTACTTTGGTGAGATTTTGAAATACTTTAATCGTGCATTTGGTAAACGAGTGTGAAATTTGAAACCGGGAAGGGTTAACCCGACCGTCTCCGACAGACTCGTGTGAGGACAATTCTTGTGACCAATTGTTTTATGATAATATCGATGCACTTGATTCTCGATAATGATGATGTTTTGTGAAGCAAACCTTGCGGAATAAGGTACGTGTTTGGTTTGGACTCATCTCTGTGATGTAGGTGCTAGTGGATATGTGGCTGACGACGTTCCGTGGAGGTGAATTGGAGGTTCGGGCATCCAGGGTGAGCAGGCGACTAGATTCAGTACCTAGCAATCACATGAGATGGCGAGGACAAGAAGCTTTGCTACGGCAAGGATCCGAGATAGCTAGAGGTTGGGCGTCAGTCACTGGCGGCGGAGCGGGACTGACTGGTGGGACCAAGCATGAGCTGGTGACCAGGCTGATGCGAGATTGCTTCCGGAGGAATGTGGCGTGAATATTCCTTGTCGGGAGTGAGTTAGGTGGTGTGCGTGTTGTACACCGTTGATCCTCAAATAAAGAGTGGAAGCAACCCCTAGTGTTTTGGAGGTCTCACCCCTGAGGCTATAAATAGAGGGGAGGGGAGCACCTCCTCCTTATCAATTGAGCTAGAAATTTTAGATTTGTGAGAAGTGTGTGTGGGAGAGAGGGGGTGGAACTTGCGAGTGCTTGTGATCATGAGAGCAGCTTGTCATCTTGCAACTATCTATGCAATGAAATCAACCGAGTTTCTTCAAGTTCATGGCTTGTTCATGCTAGTTCTTAGATTTTGATCTTCTCGCTTTGTTAGTTTTTATTGCAACTAATTTATTTGCCTCCTCTCCTTCTCCATGTTTCTGATACATGATGCCTTGTGGTTGCTTATGTGTTTTGACACCTTTTTTGCAATCTAGGATAGGCTATAGATAAAGTTTTCCCACTAGTTGCAAATCTGTTAAGAATATGTTCTTCGTGCAGCAGTTAGTATTTAATTTTTAGAAAACTCTACAAAAATCATTTTTGCGTGTTTACGCTTGGAAAAGTTTTGTGACTTCCATATCTATCAACACAAAAAAATGAAGTCATGGAGATTCTTCGTTTGTGTGAAATGACATGAAAACTGAGCCCTAGATTTTCCTGATTTGTGTACAAAGAGTTTTGAGGACATTTTTTGGTGGAGTGCTTCATGACTCATTGATCAATAGGGAGAAAAGTTCTGAAAAAATTTAGAGCACAATAAACCTACCATCTTTATGCTCCAAGTGAGAACAAATTTCGGAGAATCTGCTTTTGCTTTTTACAAAGTGGCTTTATTGATTTGGCTTGACCCATTATATTAAGGCATGGTTTGAATTGATTTTCTTTTATTTGGACACTTGACAATCAGGATTGTGACAAGAGAAACCCTCATATTTGTATGGGTCTCAACAAAACAAACTTGGAGTACACATAGTTGTCATGATGTTTTAATTTTGGAAGGTGGGTGAGTTCGAGGAGCACCGGTCCGAAGAAAAATCCACGTTTCCGACGAAAAATCTTCAAGGCTCCCATCACCCCCTCTGGTTGTCGTAGCGGGTTTTGAATCGACAGATGCAAAGATCCATCATGACAATATACCATAAGCAAAGCCACTTTCGATGCAGGAGCCAGAATCCATGAGCTTGATGAGAAGATTAAGGAGCTGAAGGATGCTTTATTCCACGCTAAAGCCGATAGATCAAACGCCCATAAAGCTTACGAAGAAAGCAAAGAACTGTGACTAGATGGTACCACCCATTGGCTTGCATGCTGAATCAAACACTTTATTGTAATGTTAAACTATCATTTGTTAGACAACCATGCTACCGGATGTAGTCCGAGCTTGCCTAACAGTGCGTGGATCATAGACGACGAAGAACAATCACAGATGAACACAATAGAGGTAGGAGAGGAGTATTCTTTATTGCTTTTCAGTAGATGTAGGAGAGGAGTATTTTTTTATTGCTTTTCAGATGTATACATAGTAGATGGGAACCTCTTCTATTTATGCTTAGGTGCTAGAGTTTCGGCTGGTCCAACCATGTGGGCCCCACCCCTTGGGCTCGTGCCTAGCCAAGCTGGTGCGGCCTGATAGGGCGGTTCCACAATACTCCCCCTTGGACCATGCCGCGTGATGTATATGTACCAAAAACTCCACAAACCCAGTGGAATAAATATTGGAGAAAGAGTATATAGCATACGCTTGCTGTGCACTTGGATTTGTCTTGTTAAAAACCTTATGTGAGAAACTTAACTTAAAACTCACTTAAGGGAAAAAGAGTACAGATTCACGCAACGTTGCTTCATATTCATGCATTCATTCATTCAAGTTGGGTACTTGAACTTTGTGTTCAAGATTTTAATTCATAGAATATGAAGTTTCTCCCCCCTGCACTTCTCTAAGTCTTCTCACCCAAATTCTTTTCATGTATTTTTCAAAGCTAGATGCAGAAATTGACTTAGTAAATAATTCTGCGACATTCTCATTTGACTTAGTGTGTTGAATATTGATTTCATTCTTGGGGTTTACATGCTTAATAGATTTTTCTTCACATATCCAGTTTGCAATTGTGTGATACATGCTGTATTATCTTCATAAATGATAGTAGGGTTTATTCAATGTACAATCTACATGACTAAAAATGTGGAATGTACTCTTTAAAGCCATGCATATTCATAATAGCCTTCGTTCAATGCTACGTTTTCCGAGTGGTTTGTCGACAGTGACATAAAAGTCTGCTTTGACAACTTCTACATAGTTCTAATTCTACCACGTAGGAAACATATTCGTATCATATCTTGGTTTTTTTATTCCAAGATTTCTATTTCTTCGAGGTATCAGGAGATATCCTTGATAATTTCAAATGCCCTTGTGCTCTGCATTACACCAAGTTAATGAAATTAAGGACAAATGCAACATACAGCCGGCAAATGCAATGTACTATCATATGCTATTCATGAGGTATATGAGCCATTCAAATTATAATACGAAACTTCTTGTTCCTAGACATCCTCCCCCTCGTCCCTAGGTCTGTATAGGTATAGGTCTAAGAATTGACTGACCAACCATTGGGTTTTTCATGGATACACATTCATGAAATCAAGCCTTTCAACATGATCAACGTGAAGGTTGACTGACGTAACAAAATTCATTATGACATATGCTCAAACTCTTAACCTAAGCTGCAATGGCCAATTCATTTATTTCTTTTCATACTTCAAGTATGTTCTTTATTCTTTTCTTCAATATGTATGGTAACACAAAGAATTACACCATATTGATTTCTATTTGCTCTATCTTGATTCAGAACAATGATACTCATGTATCTTCTTATATAAGTTCATCCAAATCTCTTTCCAGTTACAACATCCTTTCAATTCATTTTCTTTCTCAACTTTCAGTTGAGCACTGCCCTTGAGATTAATGATAAATTAATTATCAAGTCCTACACTAGTCAATTAATGACAATTGCAATGGAAGAAGTAAATAAAGGACAGATGCTGAAAATAAAGAGCCGAAGAACAACACAAGTAAAGAGAGGAACACAACGATTTTTGATCGAGGTTCAGAGTCCTCCTTCTACTCCCCGTTGAGGCAAGCCGTTCACCAAGGACCGACTCCCGCTCGAGCCCGCAGCCTCATTTTACTTTTGGTTGCTTTTCACCACTCCGGTAGGCAAGCACCTAGCCTTCACAAATCAATTTGAAGGCTTTCACAACCTCCAGGCAAGCTCTTCAAGAAACCTCCACCAAGCCGTCTAGGATTGGTAATTTAAAAGTAACAAAATTCAGATCATCACTCAAGTGGATAGCAAACTCTCAATCATATTTGGATAGTTTTTGGAGCAATGGGATTTTTTAGCCTTTTGGTGGAAATGCGAAGTGACCGCATAATTATGCTCAAGAACTGGCTAATAGGAGTGAGAATGATATAAGGCCCAAGCTCCCTTAGGAAAGGAGTTTTTGCGCCCATTTATAGGCTAATAAGCAGATAATAGCCGTTTGAGAATAATCCTAGCCGTTAATAAGAGGACAAAAATACTTTTGCAAAGGCACTGTTAAAGTTGCTTTAGCAACGGACGGATTTCAACGGACATAAATTTGAGACAGAGAAAAACATGATTGCGGTGGATAGACTTTCAGAGTTAGATCTTCACATGACGGACTGTAGGGGGTGAACTATGATTTGTCTGCGAGCTACGCCACAAATCACCAGTTTGCGATGGAGTGTCCGTTGGAAACTAGGATTCCGCCAAACACAAAAAGATACTAAGGAATGGCTTATCCGTCGTTAACCTGGATTTCTCTAGTGGAACACTAGACTAAAATTAGAGAATTGAAAGCTCAGGAGATTTTCATATGACGGAGGGAACTATTATCCAATGGAGTAATAATGTGAAATCTCTCTTAACAGTACGGCAAAGAACAAATAAAATCTAGTTACTGGCTTGATACAACTCACAAGCCTTAACTAGCAAAAATGTCCTTAATCTTATCTTTAAGCTTGATGCTGCACCACCAGGAGGAAAACTCATATTATGAGCCTACATGCTCTGAAATGAGTCCAATTTAGCTTACTTAATGTCATTATCACCAAAACCCTTTGATAATCTTTTCAATAAAGTTGGGGGCCTAGATGGATGCTACACAAGCTCTCTTATCCATTTTTCTAAAGGCGTCCCCTGATACTTGGGACTCGAGTAACCAAATTTCCTATCCTTTTCATTGAGGCCTCGAAACAGAATGAGGGATACCTTATATGGTATTTCAACTACAAAAAAGCAATTATGAGCACTAGAATGTCAGTAACTGCCCTTGGCACGGGCTGCATACGGCCGCGAACCTCTCCTAGATGCATTCTAGGCAATGCAAAATCTCAACTTGCACTTTAATAGGAGAGTGCATAGTTCATGATTCAGGAAATTCTTGTATTAATGCTATGTCCTTACGAGTTGATTGCACCTCATCTTTTGTATAATTGAGATGACAATTCTACGATGCCAGATGGAAGAGATTAGAGCTTCTAAATGCATTCTAATATAGCATAGCGCAAATTCAAATGGAGGAGGAAATTCTAATATTCTTTGGTCACATATGTCATGTTTCACACTGCATAACAATTTTTTGCCGTCCTTCATTGGTCTCAACGTGGAAACCGTTGTCATGGATGTCTTTCAAATTTAAAAGTCAGGTGGATTCTGGGTAAAACAATGCTTATTCAAAGTGCTGATGTAATACCTATAAAATTTATGTCATCTCTCTTAAAATTATATTGGTGTTGTTACACTTCCAACAATTCATATCTCCATAGAGCACTACACTAGTTCTATTCATAATTGCAATCATGCAATGACAATATTCACAGTTCATATGATTAAAATATTGATTGCAACTTCAAAATATATTGGAATTTAGGATAAAGTCATATTGGACATGAGGATTAAGGATTGCTCTTCTAGAGATTCAATTCTTTTTTTAAAATAGTGTGCTCTTCAGTAGTTTTAAATTCTTTATGCTAAAATTCATTATGTGTCTATTAGCAACCACAATGTAAAGGGAGAATGCTAATAGTGCAATTCATGCATAGCTCAATGTTACAAATATGCACTTTCTCTTAACTTCAATTCTATTTGTCGGGATCTTCTCTTCTTTATCCACTTCTCATGTGGCTTCCATACGATTAAGGACGGTGCAAGGGTGTCCCTTCATAAGTGTATTTTTCTTTTCTAGCTACAGTGCGACACCTCTACTACTTAGAAATTATTTTGGTCTAATAAGCTGCAATTTCATCATTAGGTTTGCGGCGAATCTTTGACCAATTCCCCTAAATACCACATTTATAGCACATCGTGACCTAGTGGTCATGTGGCTTGTATTTGACTTTATTCTTGTATTCTGTTTCGCTTGGACAATGGTCTTTTTTTTCTTATGTCAATTTCTTTAATTTATGGCCCGACCCACACCCTTCTTTTCATAAACTTCAGGGATCAAAGTGTATATTCGCAATGCAGCAAATACCGTGAGGCGTCCTGCTGGGTGTTTGGCGCGGCTGGCTGGGCGGGGTGGCGCGGCTTGCTTGCGGACCACGAGGCAAATTGTTTCCTAACGCCACCATCACTGGCTTAGGGCATGTACAATGCTGCAGCTTAGCTGTCAGTAAGCTGCATATTACAAATGTCACATTATATTTTTACTGATCCGTACAATAATTAATGAAATGAGAGGTTGTAGCCATCATTTGGTGAAGCGACACACACAACATGCACATTTTATTTTGTTGTGCTATACCTTTTGAATAGTAACTCTAATTAACGAACCGATTTAAAAAATGGGTTACTGATATTTTTTTCGAACAAAACTAGACTACACTTGCCATATAAATTTCAAAAAATTAAAATTTTTATTTTTGAATTTTGATAATATATTGTTTGTTTTAAATTTTTTAAATTTTTGTTTTAAATTTATAGTCACTCGATCACCACAGATTCAAACTCCATATAACTATTTTAAATAACTGTGTAGATAGATAGAGACAACTCACGGTATACACTGTTTATATGGTTGTCTATAAGTGACACGGCAATAATTTAGAGACCGCAGTTGTCTCTAGCATTGTACATGCCCTTATCCGGCGGCGTCCTTGCACGCATGGCAGGGCGGCAACTGTCTGCCCTCAAATTTTTAACTTACCTTGAGGGTCGACAATCCTATGCACTAGCCCCTAAATCGGTACACTAGTACAGAAGATCACATAGCCGATACAAACATACATCGCTTAAATAGAATCCCTGAAAATTACATACCAAGTTACGCCCTTAGGCGAGTTTAGTAAGGCGGCCCATACACGCCTTAATATACAAAACAGGTTTCAGAGTTTGCAGCCATCACAAAATATGTACCCAAAAGAATCTCCTACGGCTAAATGTCCTGCCAGCGACCGGATCAACCCCTAAGACTCCTTAGGTCCACCGAAGTCCTGTCCGTCGTCTTCATGTCACTCGTACGGGTCTTCCTCAATTCCCTCGTCTAAAGAATGAAAGTAGGCGAAGTTAGCGTCATCCAAACGCTGGCTAGTTAACACTTCCCTTAATGCACATAGTGTTTAGAAGGTTTTATTTGGAGGAGAGGTTTATTTTATTTGCGAAAAGCCAGGTTTAAAGGATGTTGAAATCATCCTAGCTAGCATGAACTAGAATTTGTCTTGTTTATATAAATTTGAGGATTACCATCTTAATAATGCACCCAAACCCAACTAATCAACCAACTATACCGATCAACGCACATTCGACCAACTCTCGACCAAATACACAAACCAGCTTAACCGATCAAACCGACTTTCCTCCAGTTGCCCCCAACATTTCCTAGCTCAGCCATCCTTCCAGGATTTGGCAATCCTGTTGTAGACCACACTTGCCATGATATGCACGCCTCGGCCTAGGGGTTGCCAGCCCTCACTAGCCAACCGTCACCCCGGGGAAGTGTGGCCTTTATCACCCTGGTGATGACCCATGACGGTCCCTATCGAGAATGGTCCCGGAGGGCCTCCGCAGAGCGCTCACAGTTAGCAATTCAAGACTCGTACTTCGCGCGATGGTCACACGTTGTGTTGAAACCATCCCTCAGATGGCAACGATCTCCCTGCTATGCGTGTTACTTCACGCTCCTTCTGTGTAAGCCCTGGCTAAACCCAGCACCACGCACCCTGTGCCTCAATCATCCATCAGGATGTCCTCTAGAGGTAACTCACCAATCAATCTCTACTTCCACAGTCCTTGACCGTACCATACTTAGACTATCCCAACCAACCGACTAAACCAAGCAGACATCCCATATAATCATACCCTCAAACACAATCAGCCCAACATACAGCTAATAGCCTTAACTGTCATATGTCATGTAATGTGTGAATGAAAAGAATGAATGACCGGTGAATATCGGTTCACCGTTCTGTGGTGAATTGCCGAAAAGTTTGTTTAAGCATAAGCCAGTCTAAGCAAATTTTACCTACGAGGTAGGGTTAAAGTGATTACCAGACATAGGCTAACAAGAGTAATGATAATCAAAGCAGTCATTAAGACTAAACTGGTCAAGGCAGTCATTAAGGCAGTCACTAAGGCAGTCTTTAAGGCAGTCTTTAAAAAAAATGTATATTATATTAAATGTAACGTAAACGTAAATGCGGCACGCAAATGTCGGCGCCTTCACGGTCGTCCTCCCCTGCCCCGAACTGCCTTCCAGGCTTCGCCTTTGCTGCGCGCCTCTCGATCCGCACCGCCTCCCAAAACCCTAACCCTAGCGTCCTCTCGTCGTACCGGCGAGAGCGGTAGGGCTTCCCGAACAACCAGCCGCAATGTCGAGCTGGGCCGCCGGCCGCCGCCCATCGGCGTCGCCCTTGGAGGAAAACGCGGGCGCGCGGGGCGCCAAGGCGATGGCGCAGGCTAAGGAGCGCGTCGCCCTCGGAAACCTCACCAACGTTGTCGGCGGGAGAGCCACCACGGCGAAGGGCGTGGCCGACGCGGTATGGATATCTCCGTGTTCGATCGAATTCCCGAGGGCAATGCTTGGGGTTCTCGTTTGCTATAAGCCTACGAGGCGTAGAACAGTAGAAGTGTCTCCTTGCTTTGATGCATATGCCATTTCTTAGCATTTTAGCAATTTATTGGATCAATTCGATAAGGCGTTTCTTCCTTCATTCCCTCTTATTGATCAATTTGGTGTTGCGTTTATCGGTGTCAAATATATAGTGTACAATCTCTCCACTCTATTCATCACGCACGCCATGCCAAATTGTTTTCCTGGATTTTTTTTTGTTGCTATTTTGTTGGATCAATTCATTTTGCTTGGCCTTGATACTACATTTCGTGGGATCATGGTGCTTTCATGTTATACTTTTTTTGAGCAAAGCTTTCATGTTATACTCAATTGTGGATTTCGGGTGCATCTCGAATCTTGCAACTTGCAAGGTTATTTTTTCAAAATGTTTTGGGAGGTCAAGTGTGAATTTCAGTACATCACCCACCAGAATATGTTCTTCGATCCCTTGAGTATTTGAAAATTTCTTGATCTGTTTTGAGTGTCTATTAGAAATACAGTTACTGTATCATGAATTTATTTACTGCAAATCTGTAGTGCTGTTTCAATTGGTGAAATTGGCCTGAAATTCAGTCTATTCGTATCGCAGAAACTGAATTCAGCTAACTCAGTTGCCGATGTGAAGGGATCTTCTGCAAGCCTTCGTAATGTCAACATAGAAAGTTGGCTGATCACAAAATCAACATTGAACCAGTTTGGTCAAGTAATATCACACCATGATGCTGTCCTTCAGAAGGAGAATGTTTGTTGCCCTTCTGTGCCGAATATTGTGCCAACAGCGGCACCCCGAGGCAGTTCACCTTGCCTGTCTGAAGATTCTGTTTCTATGGAGGACGCTATGTCAACATGTAATTCAATTGAAAGCCCTGGCCTTGAGTGCCTTGATGAGGGGGACTCCCTAGTATCATCTTCGTTGAACCACAGGAGAAATGACAAACCTCATATTTTTGACAACATGGGTGCTGCAGGTTTGTTGCCTGTTAAAATGAGTAACTTAGGTTAGTGTTTGGTGTTAAATATTTGTTTACTGTTGCAGTATCCCATGGGGGAAAGCATGATCCTACCCTAAGGGAAACTGACAGCATCTTGGATATTGACAATAACCTCGAGGATTCAAGACTTTGTGCAACTATTGCTTGTGACATTTACAAGCATTTGCGTGAGGCTGAGGTGATAGATTATTGTTCATACTGGTTCTGCTAACATCTGCAAATTCTGTACAAGAAGTAATATCTTTAGTGTATATGTGAATGAAATTATATTTGCAAAGTCGAATACATATTGTTTTGTAAGATTAGATGTTACTGGATGTAACTTGACTTGTGAAAATGCATGCATAACATAGGGAAAAGAATTTGGCATCGGATGCATGGATCCAATGGAGCACGACATTACAACCCATTTATCGATTTTTGTCTGATTCATTCGCATCTATGGAGAGCAATGCAGCCACTCAGCATTATATGTTTAGCATTTAACTTTTCATTTAGCACATTCATGTTATAAAAACATGGCATGTGCAGCTGCTCCTGGGATGAAGTGTAGCAGTATGACATCGCACTACGATGAATCTTTTCTCTGGTTTCTTGTAGTTGCTCTTCTTCATGAAGAAATTGCTGTCTATATTTATTGCTGTGCTCTTCTTCATGAAGAAATTGCTGTCTATATTTATTGCTGTCACATCCTTGTAATGTGATACTGCTTTCTAGCAGATCATGAAAAGGCCTTCAGTGGATTTTGTGGAAACCACTCAGAAGGATATTAACACAACCATGAGGGCAGTATTAATAGATTGGCTTGTGGAAGTAAGCATCTCTACTCTGCGCAAAAAACATTCCTGAGAATCTAAAGAGCTAAATGCACACAAAGTAATCCTTTCAATGTCTGTTACATTATTTCTTTTTCATTTGAGCACACGCTATTTCCTTTTGTCAATCCAGGTCACAGAAGAATATCGTCTTGTTCCTGAAACTTTATACCTCACGGTCAATTACATTGACCGGTATCTTTCTGGCAGGAAGATAAGTCGGCACAGACTGCAATTACTTGGCGTCACTTGCTTACTTATAGCTACGTAAGATGCAGTGTCCTTATTTTTGTCTCTGTTCTTGTTTCTTTATTTGGTATCTGTTGTCTTTTTAAAATTTGTATGTACTGTTTTGACATACCATTGTTAAATGATCAAATTCCAGTAAGTATGAAGAGATATGTCCACCCCAAGTAGAAGAACTCTGCTATGTTACTGACAATACATACATTAAAGAAGAGGTTTGTGGCACAGTGTAGAATTTTCGTTCCTTTTTTGTTTTCTTATTTTCATCTTTTTTTTAAGAGTGGTTGTTATCTTCTAAAACATACTTGAGCAGATATTGCAAATGGAAGCTTCTGTTTTGAAATACTTGAAGTTTGAGATTTCTGTACCTACAACAAAATGCTTTTTGAGGTAATATTCTTGTTACTATTATGCCTGTACTTACTGATACTTAATATTTTCATCTCTCTTTTTTAAAATAGGAGATTTATACGTGCTGCTCAAGTATTTCATGAGGTACTTGTCTGTATACAATAGCTTCCGCTCTCTGTTCTGTGTGCTCTTCTAGCTTACTCAATCGTTTCATTTTGTAGAGGCCGGCTTTGCATCTTGAGTTCCTAGCTAACTACATTTCGGAGCTATCACTCCTGGAGTACAGTTTACTTTGCTACGTTCCTTCATTAATAGCTGCCTCTTCTATTTTCTTGGCGATGTTCATCCATAAGCCAGCAAAGAATCCTTGGGTATGTGCTTTAAGACCTTCTAGATTTCATTTCTTCGCAGTAAACTTATAAACGTCTTCATTAGCTAACTTTAGTTATTTTTATAAGGCAGAACTCAACTCTTTCTTATTACACACAATACAAACCCTCCGAGTTATGTGATTGTGTAAAGGTACTACACCGGCTATTCTGTGTTGGACCTGGCAGCAACCTTACAGCAATTAGAGAGAAGTACAGTCAACACAAGGTGAGTTTTTTCAGCACAAGTTGATTGGAACTTGGAAGTTTTTACTTCATTTTCTATTTTTGTACTAAAACGTTATTGGTCCACTCTTTCGGTTCTTTCAGTACAAATTTGTAGCAAAGAAGTATTGCCCGCCATCAATTCCAATTGAGTTCTTCCAAGATGCGAGCAGTTAGAAGCACAGATTAGTTTCAGTTGCTCACTGAAGTCCTCACGTGGCTCAGGTGCTAGGTTGATCTGTACAGATTGCTGTGCATGCAAGACATCCACACTCGCTTGTTCTTAGCTGATTGGTAGGGTTGATTGTACATTATAGATTGAACCAGTGCAGCTGTGTTCATTGGCTTCGTGGGGCAACGTTCGTGGTGGTGTTTATGCTCTTTCCACTTAGCTGTTGCAGTCTTATCCTACTCCCTGTGCCTACAATGTATATACATCATAGTTCATAACTCCTTGGCTGTTTGATATGATTCTGGTATGCTACTTGATAATAAAGTGGACAAATTGGTTAAAGATAGATGCCTGATAATGGTATTTTGATAATGCTCCAAAGTAACTTCCAGATTGGGTTTTCTTTACAAACCATAAGAGTTTTCTGATTCATGTTTAAAATTTTATTTGTCCTGTACAATAACCCATGCAATTGTGTTTTTTGCTACATCTCTTTTTTTTAAGAAACATCATTTCATTAGCATCTCCCACCTTACATGAAAAACCCTGCTCATAAAGGAAAACACATCCAAACCCTCGGGGCCTAAATGCCAATGGCATCTTTAATGAGTTCTAAGTTAGGATGTTTCAGCATTGTAGCAAATAAAGTGTAAGAGAAGCTTGCCCATCCCCAAACGTAGATATGAAAGATGATGACCACCTAGAACTGTAGCCCCCTCTTCTTTTCTTTTTTTGAAATACAACAACAGATGCCATTATATAGGTTGGCTTACATCGCCAGCAGTCAAATTACAAAAAAAACATCCCGGAAATCATCAAACCAAATTTTCTGGTTATCCTCCAGATTAGTTGCACCATACTGAGCTAAAGCATGTGCCATACTGTTACATCTCGGAGGACAGGACAACACTTTAACAACTTCAAATTGAACTCATAATCTTCCTGATTAAAACTGTTGCATTCCCTCTTGGGAAACATATTCTATGCAATCAAGCTTATGGTGCAACTATTGTGCAACTGAACTATTAAAAGTTATCAAAAAAATTTGAAAACAATTGTCGATGTACTTTATTGTTTACTCTACCTATATATTAAGTTTCAAAGCAAAATTTATTTTATATTAAGAGTTATTAAAATAAAAGAAAAAACTGACATCTTTGACGAGTTCAAAATTGATATAATTTTATCTTTTTTTTTGTGACTTTCAATATAGGATGAATTTGAACTTGAAATTTTATACAGAGGTAGAGTAAGTCGAAGAGTACATCTACAATTTTTTTCAGAATTTTTTTTACAACTTTTTATAATTCGTTTACACGGTGGTTTTATTGTAAACTTAATTGCACGGGATATGTTGCCTACATCATGGGACATCATTACCGAGAATTGCCATCCGCAAATTTTGGGCATCCATCTGCAGAGCAATTCTTAAGAACCCCAATTCTTGAGCAATTTGAAGCGCCTTCAAACACGCGAAGGATTGAGTTTGTTCTGCATATAGGCAGTGCTTAATCATTCCACCTATGTTAATTTTAACATATCCCTCATCAGGGGTTTTCCATTTATGTATGGTAATTAGAGGGGGCTTACTTGTTTCTTTATTCTGATTTTTTAGTAATTCCTTGGCTTTTGATTGCAATTTGGTGGGCAACCTCTTTGATATGGGTGTTCGCGTTTGAACGCTTGACCGGCTCGGGTGCCCGGCCTAAGAGCGGACCGAGTGGTGGAGGGTGTCGTCGGGAATCGACGGCGCCTATTTTGGTATTGGCTGTACGGAGCCACCGACCGGATTTCGACGGTGAGCCTAAGACTAGATTTGTGGCAACAAAAGCGTGTCGTTTTCTTCTTTCTTCCTCTTTATTTATACTAATTCCTGAATCCTAAACATAGAAGCTTACAAATATGGAAATAGCAAGGATAAGAAATCGACTCTAGTTCCAACTCCAAATCAATTTCTATTAGAGACCGCTGCACCTTTCCTGCTTCGGCCCTGGTCGCCGCCAACCTCCTCCTAGACTTGGGCCCGACTACACCTTTTCTTGTAAACCCGATGGCGTCCAACCATATTAATACTCTTCCCTCAACAGCAAGCTTGTTCTCAAGCTTGAAGGCAGGGTAAGAACGCAGAAACTTCAAAGCATCAACCCAAATAGCATCCTCTATGATTCACCGGCCCAATGAACCAAAAATTGGCGATGCTCTTTTTCAAATCGTTCGGCAAGAAGCTTATATGGAGTCGGTTGAGCTGCTTCAGTTGATGGAAAAGAAATATCTTCTGGTAATTCGGGTATAACCTGTGGTGTTGGCCCTTTGAAAACCTTTAACATAGAAACATGGAAAAAGTCATGAATCTTGGCTGTCACCGAAAGAGAAATGATAAGCAACCTCCCAATCCGAGCTTGAACCTGGTAATGCCCAAAGAAACTAGGAGGGAGCTTATGCTAAACGGACGTCCGTAAATAAAGTTGACGGTGACATTGCAAGTTCAACCAAACCCATGAACCAATAGGAAAAATGACTTCACAATGACGACCATCATGGTGTTGCTTCATTCTATTCTGAGTTGTCAATAAATGCTGACACGCACGCGGCAAAAGCTCATCCTTATCGACTAACTGATAATCCACAACATCAATGGAAGTAGCACCTTGGCAATAAGGAATCAAGGACCGAGGTGGTCGACCATAAACCAATTCAAATGGAGTCATCTGTAGGGCGGAGTGATATGAAGAATTGTACCAAAATTTTGCCCAACATAGCCATTGCACCCACGTAGATGGTCATTCTACAACCGAACAACGAAGATACATCTCGATAGTCCGTGTCGGTACAATAAATACCGGGGTATGAAGTGTCCTAAAGAAGACCAGGCGGGCGACCAGGCCCTAGCGCGTGGGCAAGCCCTCGGCCAGGCCAAAGGGCCCCACGTCGCGGGCGAGCGAGCCCCAGTGGCGTGGGCGAGCCCCTCAGCGCGACGGGCGAGCACGAGAGGCCCCCTCCCTGTCAGGTGGGGCCCATGCTACAGGAAGCGTCCCGAGGGGAGTCTTCTGGGCGAAGGCTCTCCTCTGCTGCGGAGGACAGGCGCATTCAATGCGACGTTACGCGCGGATGGACCGGAGAAGAGATGATTACCGCCACAATGACCTCTGCAGGTCAGTTCAACTGTCACTGTGGCTCTGCGGAATCGACTGGGAGAGAGAGTCTGCCGTCATCATGCTGGCCGCCCGCGTCAGGTGGTGCAAGTTGGGCCCCGCCTACTCCCTCACTAGCGTGTTCGCATGAGTCGGAGGCCACTTGCGGAGCACACGTGGGCGGCTCCGCTCGGCGCGGTCGTAGCACGTTTTCGTCTCTCCTATCCCGTCCTTTACATCTTGTCAGTGTACTAAGCGCACTGTACTGTCTACCCCCCTCAGCATTCTGTAAGCATTCCCATCCATCCACAACAAGAAAAGAGCTAAGGCTCGGCAGGAGTAGGACTATTACCCGCGAGGGGGTCCGAACCTAGGGGGTCCGAACCTAGGTAATCTCTGCGTGTCGCTCCTCGCCGCGTCCGACGCTCGAATCGGATCGAGCCCGGGCTGATCGGCTAGCAAGTTAGAAATCTGACAGGGGTGTGATTCACCGTGGTTAAGTAAAGAACACGCTGTCAGTCCGATTGACAACCTCAATTTGGCCATCGGTCTATGGATGATAGGAGGAAAACATGAGAAGCCAAGTACCACAACGACTGAAAAGATCTTGCCAAAAAGTACCAGTAAATATGGGATCACAATCCAAGACAATAGATTTCGGCATTCCATGCAACCGAACGATCTGATCAAAGAAGACATTTGCTATGGCCGATGCGGTAGATGGTCGCTTGATGGCAACGAAATGAGTATAATTGGAAAGACAATCGACCACGACCAAAAGAGTAGTCTTTCCTTGAGACTTTGGTACAACCGCGTGAAGGCGTGACAATGCATTGACAACCGTGTTCGCTTTGCCGGCTTGTACTCCACTAAAAAGTCAAAACCCATTAGTTTACTTATCCAATGGTGCTAAGGAGGAGTGATGAGAACTTGCTCCAATAAGTACTTTAGGCTTGCGTGATCCGTACGGAGAACAAACGGGTGTCCCCACAAATAAGGACTCCAATGATGTATAGCCTTTGACAACCCGATGAGTTCTCGCTCATAAGCCGTTAACTTAGCGTGCCTATCAATTGGATACCAATTGATATGGTTTTTCGCGTTCAAACACCCGAGTGCCTGACCTAAGATTGGACCGAGTGGTGGAGCACCCTATTTTGGTATTGGCTATACGGAGCTACCGACCAAATTTTGACAATGCGCCTGAGACTAGATTTGTGGCAACAAAAGCATGTCGTTTTCTTCCCTCTTCCTCTTTATTTATACTATTTCATGAATCGTATACCAACCATGTAAATGACTATGAGAGTTATCGACTGAACCGAGGTACGATCGACCTGATCACGAAGGTTGGTTCCTGCAGACAACTGAAGAACTTGCAAGAACACAATATAAGCAATCTTAATTTGCGAATATAAATAATGAATAATCTAAATTTGGTTTCAAAAACCCGATTTTGTTGATCTAGCCGATACAAGAAGAACGAGGTAGTTTTACACGAACATGGAGAACTCAACTAAACAAAACCCGAGGAAGACAAAGCACGGTCAAGGGGCCATATGTAGTACGACGGCCAAGGGAGAGTCGTCGTCCACATAGGGACCCATGCATACAAAACCTAGGTGTACACTAGGCAACCGATGACTGGAGCATCGTCCCTTGAGCGATCTCGCTCAGTTCTTCGCTTCCTCCCAACTCCCTAGGTGCTGCCTATGTGTTGCGTTGCCTTTCGCTGTTGGCCGCCCAGTACTACGGATTGGGACTTCCCAAGCGGCTCATCACAAGCGGTTCGCTTTACCCGCTTGCGACCCAATCGCCACAAGCGGTTCGTGGCCAACGGATGGAAGGGTGGCGGGAAAGGGCATATGCAAGCGGTTGGTGATATAAACCGCTTGCAGAGATAGCACACTGTAAGCGGTTCGTATCACCAACTGCTTGAAGTACTCTGTAAGCGGTTCGTGATAAGAACCGCTTACAGTGTGCTATCTCTGCAAGCGGTTTGTATCATGAACCGCTTGCATATGCCTTTTTCGTTCCCGCCCAGTGCATTTAACCCTTTCTTCCTCCCCGAGCAGAGCTCGAGCAGTAGCACTGACGGGCCGAGCTGTTCATGCAGGAGAGGTGCTGCCAAAAATTTTAATTGAGGCTAATAGCTCCAAATTAAGGTTTTCAAGGTAAGTAAACATGGTCTCAACATCATTTTCATATGGATGTTGCTTATCTTTTTGCATTGGATGTGGAGAAATATTAAATAATCTTGTTTGAATTGAAGGGTGTTTGTTTTGCTAGCTCTCTCTCTCTCTAGATAATTTGAGGCAAGATGTAGATCTATTAGTGATTTTAAATCTCATATTAGTTCTGTATCCTTCGTTTGATGATGTATAAGATGTTGAAATTAGTTGGTAGGGGTGATTATTTGTTTTAGAGAGCTAGATCTAGCTTGGTGCTTTAGCTAGCTCTCCCTTCTAGATCTTTTGAGGCAATGTGGTGATCTATTGGGTGGTTTTAGTTTCAAATTAGTTTAAAATAGTAGGTAGGGTGATTATTTCATTTGCTACAGATCGGGTCGCTAGCGGGTTAAAGCGAACCGCTTGTCATGGGCGCTTTGGAAGCCCGATCCTTGAGAGTGTCGATGAGAATTATTGCACAAGCCTAAAATATTGCGATGAAGTTGTTGAGGACTTACGAAATCTTGAAAGTCGTTTCTGACGAAAATCTAAGCGGTTGAAGTAGTTCCCATTTTCATAGACTGAAATTCTCTATTGGGGTTTTAAGTCTCATATTAGTTACGTATCCTTCTTTTGATGATGTATAAGATGTTGAAATTAGTTGGTAAGGGTAATTAAAAATATAATAATTAGTTATTTCGAGTTAAATATTTCGATTTAAAAAATATAATAAGTGTTCTTATTAATTTAATTGGTGCAGATGAACCGGCAATGGATGTATGCGGATCGTCGGACAAGAGAGTTCATCGATGGCGTGAATGCTTTTTTCGATGTCGTATTTGAGACTTGCCTCCGTGAAGCTTCATACGGTGTCCGTGCGTAGATTGCGAGGACGAGAAAGAGCACTCAATGCGAGGGGCGGATACAAGGCCACTTGTTGATGAGAGGTTTCATGCCGAACTATACATGTTGGACTCACCACGGCGAAGTAGAGCATACCGGCATAGAAGACGAAGAAGAAGCCGATGAAGAGGAAGTGACATATGATGGTATTTGGACGCGACGACATACGAGGACGTAGAAGATACACAAGGCGATCGGTTTGGTGTGGATGATGACCTCGACCAGATCTTTGCGTGACGCAGAGGAGATATCACAGAGGACAAACAATATAGGAAGTATCGAGGATTGTTGGAGGACGAGAGAACTCTTTTGTACCCAAATTATGGTCGGGGCACAAGAAGCTGCGACTACTGCTGGAGCTCATGCAATGGAAGGTGTGAATGGTGTGTCGGATAAGGGTTTCGATGAGTTCTTTGTCGCTCATAAAAAGTTGCTCCGGAAGATAACACCTGCCGAATCCACGTATCAAGCCAAAGCGGTCTGTGTCCCTTAGGATTGAAAGTACGGAAGATACATGCATGTCATAGAACGATCGTGTCCTATATCGCGGTGAATATGCCGACTTGGATGCTGTCCGGTGTGCAAGGAACCCGGCATAAGGCGAAGCGTGGCGATCCAGTGAAATAGATGGGGTGCGTGTGAAGAAGAGAGCACCGCAAAAGCGTTGTGGTATTTTCCTCTCGATTCCAAAATTGGGCGTATGTTTGCAAACAAAGCGCATCACGAAGATGATGCGTTGGCACAAAGAAGAGCGTAAAGTCGACGGAATGCTTAGGCATCCGGCAGATGGCTCACAGTGGAGGATGGTCGATCAGAAGTACAAAGACTTCGCAGACGAGGTCAGAAACATAAGGTTCGGTTTGAGTACCGATAGGATGAATCCTTTCGGAGACATGAGCAGCAGCCATAGCACCTGGCCAGTCACATTATGTGTGTATAATATTCCTCCATGGTTGTGCATGAAGAGAAAGTACATAATGATACCGTTGTTGATCCAAGGCCCTAAGCAACCCGGAAATGATATCGATGTGTACCTGAAACCTTTGGTAGAAGATCTTCAAACATTATGGAACGGTGTAAAGGTCTGGGACGAATACAAAAGGGAGTATTTCAACCTGCGTGCAATATTATTTGTAACAATCAACGACTGGCCAGCGCTTGGTAACCTGTCTGGCCTAACTGGCAAAGGCTTCAAAGCGTGTGTGCAGTGTTTGGATTAAACCGATGGCACGTACATGAAAGACTCTCGGAAGATGGTGTACATGGGGCATCGCAGGTTTCTTGTTCGGAGCCACGTGTTGCGGAAGAAACGCAGGGAATTTAACGGGGAGGAAGAACATCGTTCCCAACCGATGCATCGAAGTGGCAAACAGGTGTTTGCTATGGTGAAGGATCTGAAGGTAGTTTTTGGAAAGGGTCCGGGAAGCAAATCTGTGCCGAATGATGAGGATGGCCATGCACCCATATGGAAGAAGAAGTCAATATTTTGGGACTTGCCTTACTGGGAAGATTTGGATGTTCGCCACTCACTGGACTTCATGCACATCACCAAGAACGTCTATGTGAGCTTCCTAGGCTATATAGATCTGTATGGGAAATCAAAAGATACAGTGAGTGCTCGGAATGACCTTGAAGTCCTGGGTATCAGGAAGGACCTGCACCCTGAAAAAAGAGGTACGGAACAACTGTACCTACGGCCAGCGAGTTATACTCTAAGCAAAGAAGAGAAAAAAAGCGTGATAGAGTGTCTTAGCAGTGTGAAGGTTGCTTCCAGATACTCGTCAAACGTAAAGAGATTCGTAAATATAAAAGAGAACAAAATTATACATCTAAAATCCCATGACTGTCTTGTGCTGATGACACAGTTGCTCCCGGTGGTTTTGAGAGGTGTCTTGCCCGAGTGGGTAAGGGGACAATCACAAAGTCGTGTTCGTTTGTCAATTTGTTTCCCGAAGGTCATCGATCTAAAAAACTAGGTGAGCTGCATCTTGACGTGGTACAAAGTGTGGTTAGCCTCGAGATGATCTTTCCTCCTGCCTTTTTGATATCATGGTTCATCTCACTTTGTTCATCTAAGCAAAGAGATAGGTATTCTTGGGCCGTTTATCTCCATAGCATGTTCCTTTCGAGAGGTACATGGCGTACTAAAGAAATATGTACGTAACCGTTCTCGGCGAAGCATGCATTCTTGAGGTTATGTGACGAGAGGAGGTGGTCGAGTTACGTGTGGACTACATTGATGATCTAGACCCCATCGGCGTCCTATATCACGCCATGAGGCGCAGGCTACGAGGTAAAGGACACTTGGAAGAAAAGTAGTTGCATGCAACGATCTTGAACATTTAAGCAAGCACATTTCAACGTGTTGAAACAATCGGCGATGGCCGCCCGTATGTCCTCCAACACAAGAATGCTCTCGTCGCCCGGTGAGAGAGACCGCGTCGTGAATAACTTTGAGACACATGGATTCTTTGGTAGCATGGTTACAAAATCATATCCTTAAGAGCAAGCCCAACAATGAGCAGGTTACAGCGCTGACTCGGGGATCATCCGTTGAAATTGTGAGATGGCGAGTGCGAGATAAATGGTTACACATTCTACGAGATCACAAGATAACAATAGCACAAACGAGCAGCGGTGTCCGTATAGAAGCCGCCGACAATAGAGGCAGGGTGGACACATATTATGGATTCATAGAAGAGATATGGGAGCTCGACTATGGGCCTTTAAAGGTCCCATTGTTTAAGTGCCAATAGGTAAAACTAAACGCAGACGGCGTGAATGTCGACAAATACGGCATGACTACCGTCGACCTCCAAGAAGTCGGCTACTTGAGAGAACCATTTGTTCTCGCGAACGAGGTGAGACAGGTCTTCTACGTATTGGACATGTCAAGCAGACCAAAGAAGAATCATATCAAAGACAAGAAGAAGGAACAGCCAAAGCGACATGTGGTTCTCCAAGGCAAACGAAGGATTGTCGGAGTAGAGGACGTTGCTGACGAGGAAGAGTACGATCAGTTCGATGAGATCCCTCCATTTGCAGTAGATGTCGACATAAGCATCCTGGATGACACAGGCATGGATGCTCCGCACATACGCCGTGATCACGATGAAGGAAGAATTGTAAAGACAAAAAATATAAATGATTAGGATGACCTTTATTATGTGGTCATACTAAATATATTATGTGGTTGTATGAACTATGTTATCATGTAATGCCAAAGATTGTCCCTACATTTTTCCAAAGATTGTGTAGAATCTAGCTGAAATGTTTTGATGGCCACTATTCCCACTATTCATACTCTCCAATGCTCAAACCCCAAGCTCCGCAATTACCAAAACTAATTATTACCAGGAAGCCAATCAAATCATTACTCCTTTTCTGTAACTCCCGATCCATTTAGCCACTCTTTGCATTAATCCGCTGCATGATTTTTAATAGTAGCCGTTTCATTGTGCCCGATGCGGCGATGCCTTCCATCCACTCCATATATTTGCGGCCGTCCACCATTCTGATCTCTCTAGACTAAGCTAAGAATGGAGCCTCCTAACACAGAGCGTAGGTAAAGCTCATTTGTTCTTGCGTCATGCGTATCCAATGGTTGGCCATACTAGTTTTAGAACTGTAGAAGTACTAGATTTTTGCAGCGTAGGTAAAGATTTTTTAGTTTTTTGAAAAAAAATAATGGGCTAAGTACATATTTAGAAATGAAAGTAATACCAAAAAGATTTTTAGTATTTTGTAAAGAATAATGGGTTAAGCACATATTTAGAAATGAAAGTAATAACAAAAATATTTTTTAGTACTTTTGGAACAAAATAATGGGCTCGATAAATATTTGTAAAAAATAAAAGGCAAGGGGCAAGCGGGCTCGAACCGAGACAAAGACGAGGAGCCCCACTTAAACGCCGTGCTAGCCAAGTGAGAGGAAGTTTCAATTCAATGAACAAGGGCGCAATACCTTCTTAGCGTTACCGTTAGAGTGGTACGCCCCAAGCCTCGCCACGTGTGATGGCCCCATTTCTACAAGTGGTTCGTCCTACCAACCGCTTGTAGAAGTAACTTCTACAAGCGGTTTGTATCACCAACCGCTTGAAGAGGCCTGTTTCACGGGCGGGCGAAATTCCGAAATTTAATGCCGCGCTGCCCGGCTTCTACAAGCGGTTCGTTCTATAAACCGCTTGTAAAAGTATTCTCTGAGCGATTAAAACTACGAACCGCTTGTAGAGTATTTCCTAGCGGTTCGTAATACAAACCGCTTGTAGAGGCTTTTCTATATAAGGTAGAGGTTCGCGGCGAAATTTTGTCTAAGTCCTTTGCCTCTGTCTCCCTCAAGCATTAAAATCGCAATCTCGCCGCGTCCCACCGCCACCACCCTCGCCGCCGTCTAGTACCAAGACGGCCGTACCTCGCCATCGTCGAGCACCGCGCACGGTGGCCGCCTCTGAACCTCCACCTCGCCGTCGCCGAGCACTGCGCAGACTCGCGACACTAACCATCATGGCACAGCGACCGGCCTCCGCCACCTGCCGGCGAGCACCTTCGCCGATGAGCCCCTCGCTCCCGTTCGCTGTGGACCTCCTCCCGCCACTTTGAAGGCGAAGGGCCGAGGTATTGAGCCCCTTCCTTATCCTGCCCCCATTGCTTTGTGATGCACTTGTAGTGTTCGACGGAATGTGCTGTGGAGATGCTCCTATTGCTCCCCTCTGTCATGCTCCCATTGCTCTCTCTCCTTCCCTCACTCCCATCTGTGGTGCTCCCATTTGCTCTGCTCATTGGCCAAGTTTGGTCTTGCTCTCGCTCTATTGTGATTGCTACAACTTGTTTGGTCTTGCTCATTGCTCAAGTTTTGGTCTTTGCTTTCTGTGAAAAGTATAATGATTTCTAGATGTGGCTTGTTAACTCCTTAAGCCTATGTGCATGGTCTTATCTTTGCTTGAACTTAGAATCCTTTATTTGTTCAATGGCGGTCTTGAACTAGAGTTTTAAGTCCTAATTTCAGATTATACAATATGAGGTTTAAAGGCAATTAACAGTTGGATGGCTAATTAACTTTAGCAACCCTTTAATTGCAAGTGAGAACAATAGTCCTTTATAACATTGATCTGTCTTTGGCTTACAAATTGAACTTGAGCTATGTGGTGTTGAAGTGTTGCCAAGTTTGGTCTTGTTCATTGTCTTTTATGTGATTTTCCTTGGTTTGACCATGCACATGTGGTAGGATTAATTGAGTACAAATCGAGAGCAATAGTCCTTTGTAACATTGATCTTGTCTTTGGCTTACAAACTAAACTTGAGCTTGTCTTTGGTTTATAAATGAACATCGATCAATTTCTCTATCTTTGCTCTATGTGGAGATGTTGCGGATTTGGGGATTAGTGATCTTTGGTCTTCTTGGATTTAATGCCAATTGAGGTGGATTTGGGGACCTTGCTCAATTGAGCAAAGGGCTAATACACCTCAATTGAGCAAATTGCTTGTTGATGATTGCATAATTTTTAGCTTTAATAGCGGTGATGCAATAATTGCTCAAATTGGAGTTGGATGGCTAATTAAGTTTAGCAACCCTTTAATTGCAATCTGAGAGCAATTTATAATCTTTCTAATCTGAGCTTTAAGCTGTTTTGGTTGGATTAGTGGCTGCCATCTAACAACTTGCTACCTTTTGAGAGTGCAATTAAGAACCGCTTGGCCCCAGATGCTTCCAGCTCCCAGATGCTTCCAGATGTTCAGAATTAGGGGGGACAGAATTGTATATTCCCCATTTGAAAATAATCTGGAATTGGTTCCTATGGCTCAGACGATCGAATCATTTTTTTTTGTATCGTTTGTATGAATTATTTTGTATCGTTTTGTATCGAATCAGTTTTTTGTATCGTTTGTATGAATTATTTTTGTATCGCTTTGTATCGAATCAGTTTTTGTATCGTTTGTATCAATTAATCTAGAATGTAAGTTGTTGGATCAGAAATCATGGTTCGTAATGTTGTATTCAAATATTGCAAAACAAATATTGTATTTTTTCATGTGGACGAATGCATTAAATGCTCTATTATTTCGTGTTGGTGCACAGTGATAGATGGCGCACTCCGGACGTGACCTTGATTTCGAAGCGGGAGATAAGTTTCTACTAAACGAAATCGCGATGGGCACCTTGATAAGCTACGTAGAGGCCAACCCAGTGGATCCGGCCGTCCCGGCTCAAGCCATTGATCAGGCCACCCCGGCTCAAGCCGGTGATCAGGCCGCCCCGGCTCAAGCCGGTGATCCAACCGCCAGTGAAAGCTGGCGATCACGCCATTCAGCGAAGTCGATGAAACTAATGTCGACGGTGTGAGGTATATATAGCCCGCCACTAAAATGATCGTTTCTTATCATATTACTTCACGACAATAAACCTCGACACGTGTTCCTCTTATTTTTCAAGCGCAACGTCCAACAACCAATCCAAGCAAATATGAGGGCCTAACAAAAGCCGTCGACAAAATGCGTGATTACTCAAGTTTCAACCTTTGGAAGCCATAAGCCCCTATGTCGGCACTTGCCCCTTCAACAACGCTTCATGAGTCATTGTGAGGATCACGTCCCTATTTGCATCAAGACATGGCCCAAGGTTCCTCTGACTCTGAAAGAGCTCGCTCGGAAGGATATAAAGGAAAACTTCACGATTCGACGGCTCACGAAAACAAGTGCAAGAAATTTACTCGAGCAAGATGGCGTTGTGCTTTCGATCGTGGAAGAAGCGAGCTCAAAAAATGCGTGGAGACCGGAACAACCCGGACTTCAATAAGTATCGAAGCTAGCGGATCAGCGGCAAGCATTCGAGGAGTACAAGTTGTCGGCTAAAGGCAAGGCAGCGAGTGAGCGAACAAGGCCAATGCACGAAGAAAAATACCACCACCATCTCGGTCGGTGGTTACATCAAGACTATGCCAAAATGGGAGAAGCGGGAAGAAGAGCTTAGAAAAAAGGGTATAGTACACGAAGCAGAAGATCGGGAGCTCCTCCCACGAATCTGGACCTTGGGCCACGGAGGGAGGTGAAGGATGATGGCAGTGGAGATGGCACCACAAGTGCAACCCGTGAAAGAAAGGATTGTGGAAGCCATCGAGAAGCAACGCAGGATCCTTGGTGGTAGGCAGGAGAATGGCGAGCTTACGACGCGCAGGAAGCAGAGCATCCGGGAAGGACATGAGGACTTAGTAGCGGTGTCAGTGGATGGTGGCTTCTCAAATGATCAAGCCACATACCGGAGCCGGAAAGAAGGAAAGTAAGAGAACACAACAGAGTCGCAAAATCGAATGGGAGCTCAAGGAGCATAAGGAAAACATGGCTGAAATGCTAAAGGGAAGTGCATCTTTGCAATCGCCCGATCTTCAAAGACCGGTGGGGTTATCGTCATGCCTCCGGACAATGTGGTTAGTCCCGGGCTCCGGTCGGCGAAGCGACTCTGCGTCAAACAACGTCTCGACCGATGAATTGCAGCCCGTTATCCGTGGGCGACATCACGTGCCCACCAATGTGAGCTCTGGCGTCCAACCGCACAACCTCACCCTCAAGGTGGCTTACGCTGGCCTTCCCTTTGGAGTCGGGCGGACATTCCATGTAACCCTATACCCACGGGTTACTCCAAGGTCATGATGGGACGAGGTGGTGGCGGTTGAGGATATGGGCGCGATATTCTTTGGAGGAGGCGATGTGACCAAGCTTGAGAGGCCGTCCATAACATCATCCTCTGACGGAAAAAGTACATCGTGTTTCCTGATGGTGCGAAGGTGACTTCTATACGGAGGCAGAACACTCTACCGAGACGGAGCTCACCGGCTCCACCACGCGACGCCTCGCCGGTGAGAGAAAGCACTCCTCCACCCGCTAGCGCTATGCGCAGAAGCCCAACACCGCCGTCAGCCCCTCAAAGCAAAAGGAAGCAGCAGACCTCCGAGGGAAACAACGGGCAGCATCTCCCCGAGAAGAAGCTTGCTAGCAAAAGGAGCATTCCTGCAGCTAGAACAACACCAAGCAGCAGGACGGCCGGTTTCCCATTCAGACAGAGAATGAAGGAACCCGAAAAAACAGCTTATGAGATGAAGCCTGAGGAGCTAAAGAGCGAGTCGCAGAAAGCTGTGGACGCATGGATACAGGGGTATAAAGCTAAAACAAATCCACCGCCAAAGGCGAATTGATCCAAAGATCGCGGACTTCTTCGCGACAACCATTCAGCACCGACCGCCTCTCAGACGGACTACCAAAGAACTATCGTAAAGCCGTCTTCAAGCGTAAACAACCTCCGGGCACATACATGAGCAAGGAAGATCGGGAGGAGGCAAAAGCGTCTCTGAGATGGAGTATGGCTTCATGAGGGAAGTGGCCTTGATAACATAGAAGCCGCGTGGATTAGCGATGATCTTCCAGCGGCATAAGTCGGTGGCCATTTAAAATTTGGGCGGTAGTTGCTAGACCCTAAGGACATACGGAAACTATCGGTCAAGATGCGGCGGCGCAGATGAAATGCGAACACAGTCCGTCGGGAGATATGCTTATTGATGCGTCTCGTTTCAAGAAGAACATTTACATCGAGGAATGATCAATTGATAAATCTTGAATTTGAAGGCGGTACAATGTGTACCATGCGAGCGTCGTCAACGTGTCCTTCATGACTCTTTGGTGCTGGAGTGTCGACTCCACAAGATGTATATATATATCTATATATCTTTGCTGCGAGAACCCTAATTAATTAACTCAATTAACCCATTTTTACGTAGAATGGAGATACAAAGACTTAAGCGAAGCGAACTCGATTGGCTTCCTTGACCCTGGTTGGTCAACGAGGAAGTCGGGCAATATCCTGGAAAACCAAAGGAAATCCACAACTACGTTGTACATGCACTAGTACAACAACACTACAAGTCATACATACTTCTGCCATTCAACTTTAAGTACGTGCTGATGTCCTCACTAACATCTTGTTCTTACATTGTTTAAGGCACCTGATGGCACACTATATATTATTTAATTACATGTCATAACTGTTGCAATATATAAATAGGTTCCACTGGATCCTTATAATCATAAAGCTTGACCAAAGCATGATCATCGTCCAAGACTCACGGAGAAAACCGCAAAAGGAATACGGTGGATAATTAACCTCCTTAACAAAGGCGTTCATGAGCTTTCAAGAGATTGAAAGGGCGTTTTAAGAAGGAATTCGATGTCAAACTAAGCGGTGGATGCGCTAAAGCAGCGTAATTGCCCTTTGTCAATTAATATTTCTTGTTATTCTTGATCGTAATTGCCCGCGATCGACCATAGGTAAAACAACGGTCTGCGGAAACAACCTATGTGGCTACTATGTGTTCCACTATATCCAAATGATGTGCCACGGCGAGCTTGAGCCTCAAACTCTGAAGAGGTTCGTATATATGCACGCAACCATGTATCGGCAACAACTTAATAACGTTCTTATGTGCTCCATTAATTTACATTATGGGTGCACATATTTATTATTTTCACTTTAATTGAATTGGCGGCCCGACATAGATAAACATCTTGAAGTGTTACCACATCATCGGTGCTCGCATTACGAGAACAACTATTGGCTTCATTCTCGATGAGGTCATTAACCCCGAGGCGAGTTCCATTATCGAGATCCATATTCCAACACGAGCGAACTAGGGACGACTTCTCGTCGTCAAAAGCGTCAAGAAAATCTTGCAAGAAAAAATGAACTGTTTTGTCCATTTTTCACAATGTATATTAATTATAAACTTTGTAAATTTGGTCGGTGCATATAAAGTGTACATTATTACATGTATTATCTAATATATTTAAGCTTGTTTGATTGCTAATTATATGCTCATCCTATATGTATTTAAATTTAAACGACAAATAAAAAAATCTCCTGCCGAAATATATATTTAAATATCTATTTGCGCCGTCCAGAAATGAATTAACCAGGTGGCCATTAAACTGCACGTTTGCGCAAGCGGTTACTCAACCACTTGCGGAGATGCTCTCTGCAAGCGGTTCGTGGCTCCAACCGCTTGCAGAGAGCCCCACGTGGCTTCCACGCCCGCCCGCGTCATCGCCCCGCGAACCGCTTGCATAGGGGCTTCACTAGCGGCTCTGGGAGCCGCTTGTGATGCCCCTCGGGCATCAGTCGCGGTTGACGGTGTGTTCTCCGCTCAACCACTGCGGATCACACCCCTGGTCAGATTTTTAGTCTGCTAGCCAACTCGATCAAGCTCGGTTCGATTTGGCGTCGGGCAAAACAAGGGCGACTTCAGATTTACGAGTTCGGACCCCTCGCGGGTAATAGTCCTACTCCTGCTGAGCCTTAGCTCTTTTCTGATTGTGGTTGAATGGGAATGTGTTTACAGGGTGCTTGTGAGCTGCGTGTGTTCGAAACCTAGTGCAACGTTTGCACCTAACGTGCCTCCTCCCCTCTCTCTCCTCCCCTTTTATACAAGCTTTGGGCTGGCGGAGAGAGCCGAGGGGGTAGGCGTCTGATACTCTCAATATCTTGACACGACATGTGAAGAGGCAGCGTGCGCTGCCCACGCCGGCAGCTCGCTCGCGTGCCGCCAAGTGGCCTCGACCCCAAGACATCACACCGGTGAGTCTGCGGGTGAGGCCCCGCTGCTCCTCCTACGCAGGCGGCCTCCTCAAGCAAACCTTCTCTCTGCGGTCAATTCTTCTGCGCCCGGTGGCAGCCGCTCGACACTGCAAGGGTCATCATGGCGGTAATCATTTCTTCACTTTGTCTATCCGCGCGTGATGTCGCATTACAATGCGCTTCGCCCTTCGCAGCAGGGGAGCTTCGTCCCAAGACTTCTTACGCGCTCCACGCCACGCTGGCCCCACGACGCGTGGGACCCTTGCTGGTCTTGAGAGGGGCTCGCCCGCGCGCCGCGCCTGCAGCGGGGCCCTCGCCTCGTCTTGAGAGGGGCTCATGCGCTCCCGCTGGCGCGTGGGGCCCTCGCCTCGTCTTGGAGGGGCTCGCCACGTGGCTGGGCACGATCGCCCTCGGCGTGGGGCCCTCTTGGCCTCCCGAGGGGCTCGCCCACGCGCTGGGGCCTTGCTCGCCTACCTGACGCGTGGGGCCCTCTTGGCCTTCCGAGGGGCTCGCCACGCGCTGGGGCCTTGCTCGCCTACTTTGACGCGTGGGGCCCTCTTGGCCTTCTCAGGACTCTTTGTACCCCGGTATTTATTACACCGACAAGAGCCGGGTCCACCATGATCGTGAACCGTCAGCGCAGACACTTTTCCGTTTCTTGTGCGGCGGAAGATGAATCGTGGGGGCCCACCCCGCTGGCGGCCGTCGCTGATTCTCCATCGCACACGATCTTCCTTGGGAACTACGCGCCGCGGGAAACCAAAGCGCTGGGCAATGATGGCGCGCAGCAGCGCGTGAAGCGGAATCCAAACCGTCGCGCCGCACCCCACGCCTATAAATACTTCTCTCGGTGCTGCGTAATCCTTCCGCGCTAAGTCTTCTAAACCGCCAATTGCCTTCTTGATGCCACCGAGAGCCTTCTTTCTCTTCGCCAACTTCTCCCTTTGCTTTCCAATGGCGCCCAAACGCAGCATGGATCGCCATGGGGCGCCGCCACCGGGCGAGTTTTCCTACCTCCGCCGCCGGCGAAGACTCGGTGGCGGCTTCAAGTGTTCAGGCCGCCAACCGCCGCCGGTTCCGTCCGGCACCATGGCGCCAAGCCCTCATGACGGGAGATTATCACCTTCGTAAATGCAGGCGCAGCGGGCTCATCCGCCGTACTCTGAATTTTTCTTGGGGTGCTCGCCTTCACGAGATCCGGCGGTGCACCTTCCCCAACTCCATCATTGCACCGCCATCTTCGTCCACCTCTGCGAGATGTTCGTGGGGGCGATGCCAAGCCTCCGCTCTGGCGCGGCTCTTCGTGCTACACGCGAGGCCGCGCCGTGTGGGGCCTTTCGGGCTGCTACTTCACGCCCATGAAACCGCCGCCTTCATCCTGTCGCGTCCAAGCCCAAGCTGGAAGGATCGGTACCGACAATGGCTGACGTGGAGGACTCCGGCTGCGGCGATCTTTCTCTTCTGAGGGTCGCGGAGCCCACCGCCAACCGGGGTTTCGCCGAGCGATTCAGCGGAGCTGGGGTTGATCTTGGCGCGCATCGTTGATCTTCGCCGCCCAGCGGCTCACCGGAACCCTCGTCACGGTGGATTTTTGCGGCGCCGACTACTGCCGCTCCGCGCGAGGACTCGCCCGCTTTGGATGTACTATGGCGGCAGCGATGGAGTCGCGTCGCCCCGGCGGTGAGTGCTTTTTAGTCTTTTGGGTCTCTGTCTTTCTTGGAATCTTTTACTCGCCGACCTTACGGCTTCCTTTCTTCTTTCGCCCACCCGAGGAACGTCGGACGGCGTGCTCGGATCGGTGGCGGGACTCTGGCCCCACCGGCCGACGACACTTGCACTGTAGGCATCCTCCCCTCTGCGGCCCAGGATCCACAGGGCGCAACCAACACTGCGTCGCTGCCGCCCATGGAGGTCTCTGGTCTGCGGTCCAAGTGGCACAGGGCCACTCTGAGATCCGCGATCCGCCTCGGCGACCGCCCAAGCTTCATGCCGCCGCTACCTCTGCGTGGCGGTGACTACGACCGCGCTTCCGGAAGCGCCGCCTTATCCTCGCCGTGGGCGGCGGCGAGAAGCGGGAGGACGAGCCCAAAAGGGCTCGCCCTCCGATCTGAAGCTTCGCCGCCACCGCTGCCCCCTCCGGCGGGGCCTCACTGCTGCTACCGCCGTCGCTCGCCACCGGGCGAGCGCTGGCGACTCTTCAGAGCTGGCGCCGCTGCGCCGGTTTCTTCCGCTCCTACGCCGACGCTCCTCGCTGGCGCGTCTGGCGTGCTGTTGGTGCTTCTGACGGCACCACTCGCGCTGGCCGCCCGGCTGGCGGCGGTGACCGCGACAGCGCCACCACCGCCTCGCAATCAGCGACACAGAGCTCCCCTTCAGCTTCGCTTCGGGCGCACCACTTCAGGTTGGCTTTCCTGCGCTTACGCACATTTCGCGTGGGGTTAGTATGCCACACGTTTTTGCATACGAACCTGTTTGTCCTTCTTGGAGCAGGGCGGACGCTGGGGCATCGAGCTCCGCTCCGCGCGACTCGCCAGCCCCATCATCCCGCCGCCGCCTTCGACGGGGGCTGCTTCGCGGCAGCGGAGAGTTCGCCGGCGCCCGCGGCGGAGAACCCTCGCCACCGCGTCGTGGCGCCGCCGCCATCTTAGCCGTGACCACCGACGAGGGCCTTCGAGGCGCCGCACCCTCTCCGCTTTGGGCAGCGCGGAGAGGCCCTTGCTTTGGCGGGCGATCCGCGGCGAAGCTCTGGCGGGCCCTTGGCCAAGAAACCGCCCGCGAAGGCGATGACCAGCGAGGTGCGCGACAAGAAGCCGCCGCCTCGGCCGCCAAGCGGATCAAGACCTCCGCTGAAACACTTCGGCGCCCCGAACCCTCACCAACATCTTCGCGGCGCTTACCACGGCTTCCGGACGCCTGCATCCGCTGGTGTTACCTTGTATTCTCAGCTGGAGGAGGCGGCTGCGCAGAAGATCTGGGCGCCGTGGGGCGAGCCGCGAAGCCTGCCTTGGTCTTCCGTGTCGTTGAGGACGCTTGGCGGTCGAAGACGGTCGCCAAGGCGCTCTTGAAGCGGCGCGGTTCATCTTGGGCAATCGCCTTGCTCGAGACGCCGCGTTTGATCTCAACGCCGCCACCGGGGGGCCTTCGCGCCCGGTGGACCGGATTGAGCAGGCGCGGGTTGACACCGCCGCCGGCCACGTATCCATGATGGTCGGCGCCGCTCCAGCGGAAGACGAAGACGAGGAGGAGTAGCGAGACTCCCATGTCTATTTTGCCTTGTAAACGTTGCCTATCAATGCAAACAAACTTTTGCTATTTTGTTGTGAGTCTCACTTGAACCAAGACAATTCTAACTTATGGAATCGAATCGGGCACCTAACCGCCAAAGGCTTTAGATGAGCGATTACGCAAGTGAGCGCTGTTTCCTTAGGCATCTGGTTACTTCAACCCTTATGGCCTCTCGCAACCCGAATTAAACATTACGTGGCGGCGCTTAGCTTAGGAAGTGGTCTAGTCGCCGGTGCCATTGTTGGCGCATTGCCTGACCGAGCCGACACACGGGTTAGAACCGCCTTCCGTCGCTTCGCCTCGCACAACAGTAAGTTATAAGCGTTTGCCTTTGCAACTAAGGGCCATCGACCAAAAGTATTTTCGCTACCGACTTTTCGTGAGAATGCTTTCTATGAGACCTTTTAAGGCTAAGCCACCGATCGCCAAAAAGTTTTAGATGAGCTTTCTGTTGAAAGTGGCGCTTTCATAGGCATCTGGTTACTTCAACCCTTATGGCCTCTTTTGAACCGACCCTAGGCGTCGCGTGGCGAGCACTTAGCTTCGAAAGTGGTCTAGTCGCGGTGCATTGTTGGCGCATTGCCTAGACCGAGCCGACACACCGGGCTAGAACCCGCTTCCGTTTGCTTCGCCTCGCCCAACCGAAGTCGTGGCGTTAAATCCTTACAACTAAGGGCCATCGCCTTAAGTACTTTTTTCGCTACCAACTTTCAACAGAATGCTTTCTAACAGACTTGAGGCGAAAAAGGAACAGATGCCCACAAGGAGACAGAACTTATCTCTTATTGAAGATGGCTTTGTACAATGCAGCACCCGAGGCGAGCGGTGAAGGAAGAAGACCTCGCCGCTCGGCTCCAAAGGAACAAAAAAAAGCTTCGAATCGCTACCTCACGGTAGAACTTCCTCGGTACTCGGCGTCCAAGTGTTCGCCAATTCTCGACCATCCTCGAATGCGAGCCTGACTGAGCCTGGGCGGGAGACTGAGACCACCTTGAAGGGGCCCTCCCACAGGGGAGACAGTTTATTGCGCTCCGCCTGCGCTTGGATTTTACGCAGAACGAGGTCGCCCACTGCCAGTGTTCTCACACACACCCGCATTGCTTGATAACGGCGCAGCGCCTGCTGGTACTTGGCGGCCCGGATCGCCACCCTGTCTCGGATCTCCTCCAGGAGATTCACTTCGTCCTGACGCCGGTCAGGGTCTTTGTCTTCGCTGAACGCCGCCACCCTTGGGGAGCCGAAGGCGAGCTCTGATGGGAGCACCGCCTCAGAGCCATACACCAGGAAGGGGGTTTCGCCGGTGGCTCTGCTGGAAGTTGTTCGCAGCGCCCACAACACAGTGGGGACTTCTTCAGCCCAGCGCTTGCCACGCTTTTCCAGGCGATCGAACGCCCTTGTCTTGAGCCCTTTGAGTACTTCCGCATTCGCCCGCTCCACTTGCCCATTGCTCTTGGATGTACAGAGGCGGCTACGCGACAGTACCCAACTCTTCGCACGATCTTGGAAATCAGCGCTTTTAAAGCGGCGCCGTTGTCGATGATGATTACATTGGCGACATCGAACCGGACGAAGATGCTCTTCATAAACTTGATAGCCGCTGCGGATGTGATCGCCGGGACGGCGAGCTTCAACCCACTTAGTGAACTTGTCGATGGCGGCGAGCAGATGTGTGTACCCTCCGCCGCCCATGAACGGGCGAATATCGGCCCCGGACCGCGAACGGCGAGAGCGGAATGGTTTGCGGTGCTGGGCGGTCGGTGGATCTGCTTAGCATGAAATTGACACGCCGCATCTCCTCACCAGCTCGAAGGCATCACGGAGGCAGAGGCCAATAGAAACCGTGGCGAAAGCTTTCCCAACCAACGCCGGCTCTCGAATGGCTCCCGCACATGCCTCCATGGATCTCGAGAGAATTTCACTCCCGCTTCCCGAGTGGCGACTTCAAGAGAACTCCGTTTGCGCCACAGCGTCTGAGTCCCCACCTACCGAGGCGTGGCGCTTGGCCTTGCGCGCTATCTTCTCGGACGGCAGCATCGCTGGGATCACTCCATCCGCGGTAGGTTAGGATCGGATCCATCCGCGACCTTCCCGGACGAGTGTGACGACGTTACATACATTATCGCCGACGTACTCCGCTGGCTGGCGTTTCGCCTCAACCGCCTCGGCAAGTTCTTCGCCTCCTCCCTCCAACCGGGAGCTGCGGCAGGATCGGTGGCGTCTCCTCAGAGGTGGGAGCTGCGTCGAAAGCGTCGCCCCGCCAGATTGGGGCTGCGACAGACGGCGCGTAAGTCTTTCTTCAAATACCCTAGCGGAGCAGGTGCCTCGGCGAGGCAATGCGGGACAGTTCATCCGCCATGTAGTTGTCGCGGCGAGGGACGTGCACGCAAGCCCAAACCCTCGAAGTGCCGCCCCAACCGGCGCACCTCCGCCGAGTAGGCCACCATGCGGGATCCGGCGGAGAAATCCTTTCTCGCTGGTTGATGACCGAGAGAGTCGCCTTTACTTGTAGCCGCCGATGCCGAGGTGAAGCCACCCGAGCCGGCGGCGATCCTTCATATTCGCGACGTTGTTGGTGGCGCGGAAGTCCAAGACCACCAGTGCCGGACGACATCGCCGATGGGAGACACCAGACGACGCTTGCCCAAATTTCGCCCCCCTCCGGCGGAATGAGCCGTCGAAGAAGAGAGTCCACGGCGAGGGGTTTGGGTGTCTTCGGCTTTCTGTGTCGCGGAGTTCACTCGTTGACGAACTCCGCCGAGCTTGCCCTTTGATGGCCGTTCAGGAGCGAACTTGAGATCGAATTCGCGGCTCCATGGCCCACTTAGCGTCGACCCGTCGCCTCGTGGTTGAAGAGGATCTCCGCAAGGGATACTTGGTCGCACCGTGACTTCGCGCCCGAAGTAGTGGCGTACCTTCGACGCCGTCAAGACGCATAGAGCATCTTCGGTCTTTGTGAATACCTTGTTTGGCGTCGTGGAGGACCTTCTTCGACGTAGTAAATGGGCGCTGAACGCCTTCTCTTCCGCCACCAACACCTTGCTGACCGTCTGGGGTTTGCGCGACATAGAGGATCAGCGGCTCGCCGGGTTTGGGGCGACGATCTGGCGGGAGGTGAGATACTTCTTCAGACCGTCGAGCGCCTCCTGCGCCTCCGCCGTCCACTCGGCTGGTTGGTCTTCTTTAGGAGCTTGAGCGGTGGGAGACTTTATCTCCCAGACGAGCTATAAAGCGGCCCGGGGAGGTCAAGCGACCGACCAAGCTTCGCATCTGCCGAAGTCGCGTCGGGGCTTCATGTTCTCGATCGCTGCGATCTTGTCGGGGTTCGCCTCAATCCCCCTCGAGAGCGAGGAATCCCAACAGCTTGTCCGACGGAGCAGCGAACACGCATTTCTCCGGATTAAGCTTGATGCGATGCTTCCTCGGGTTGGCGAAGGTTTCTTCCGGTCGCCGATCAACTCCTCCGCCTTCTTGGACTTCACCACCGGATCATCGGCGTACACTTCGTGTTTCGCCCTATTTGGGGCGGTGAGCGATATGCATGGCCCTCGATAGGTTGGGCCCGCATTCTTCAAATCAACGCCATCCTTGTGTAGCGATGAGCGCCCATAGGCGTCACGAAAGCGATCTTGTCTTCATCTTCTTGACCATGCTAATTTGGTGGTACCCGAGTACGCATCCAAAAAGCACACTGTATTCGCACCCGCAGATTGAGTCGGCGATGAGATCGATGCGGGGCAGCGAATCTGGATCGCCGGCACGCCTTGTTGAGGTCGGTGAAGTCCACACATCCTACAATGCCCGTTGGATTTCTTGGCGAGGACGGGTTCGCGAGCCACAGGATGGGTGACATGCGCGACGACCCCGCCTTAAGAGCTTGTCCACCTCTGGCGGATAACTTCCTAGCGCTCCACCGACTGCTTCCGGACCTTCTGCATGACCGGTCGCGCGCCGGGGAACGTTGCCAATTTGTGCTCAATCACCTCCTTGGGGACCCCAGCCATGTCGGACGGTTGCCACGCAAACACGTCTGCGTTAGACTGGAGGAAGGAGGCAGCGCGCCTTCCTATTTGGCGCGAGAGAAGCGCCCACCGAGCGGTCTTCGCGGGTCGACTTCGCTTCAGGAGACCGCCTTAACCTCCGCAGACGAACCGGGAGGCACGGACTTCGCCGGAGGAGCTCCCAGAGTCGAAGCCTCGGCCTTCTGGGCACCGATCGCCCCCGCCAAAGCGAGAGCGTCCTTGTCGCAGCGGGCGCCTCGGCGGTCGGTTTCAAGACGATGGGGCGGCAGGCCGGGATCTTCACCACCATGTGCGCATAGTGGCAAACCGCCATGAACTTGGTCAGCGCCGGCCGACCTAGTATGGCGTTGTAGGGGAGGTCGAAGTCCGCCACCTCGAACTCGAGCATCTCGGTGTGGAAGTTGTCGGAGCCTCCAAACGTCACCGGAGGCGAGCGCTCCCCGGGGCGGACTCGGCCCGGCGCGATGCCGAAGAACGGGAGTGTTGGACGAAGCTCCTGCTGCTGAATCTGGAGCGCCTTGGCGACCCGCGCAGACAGGAGGTTGAGGGAACTCCCTCCGTCTACTAGCACCGCCCGACTTCACATTCGGACCGTGGGCGCAACCACGATCGGGAGATGTCAGGGCAGCGATCTTGGTGGTGATCGGCTCGGCCGAACGCGATCGGTTGCTCGACCACGCCAACCGCCTTGTTGACCCAAAGCGAACACGGTGGCGCACACTTCTCATCGCACGCTTAAAGCTAGCGTGGGGCGGATAGGTGGCGAACCGCCGTGGATGGCGGCAACCGCTCCGCCTCGAAAACCAAGCGAAGCCGTCTCCTTGCCCTTGCCATCGCTGGGCGCGCTGCTGCTGCTGCTGCTTTCGTGGACTCGCTTGTCCACCATCTTGTCGACGACTTGGCAATCGCCGTCGGGAGTTGTTGCGGTGAATGGGGCAGTATGGCCTTCCGTCCCACTCCACGGGAGCGGCGGTCTCGCCCTCGTCGCGGCCGCGGGGCCGTCGCAGCCCACGGCGTCGCCATAGCCGCCGCCTCTGCCGCCCTGCGGGACCGTACCGCCGGCGCCGCGACCTCCTCTTTTACGCCCGCCGCGCCCATTGCGCTGGCTGGTCGGCCGTCGTCGTCGTCGTCGCGCTTTCGGCGGCCATGACCTGCCAGTCTCGGCCCTTCTTCTTGTCCTTGCCGCGGGGTTCCTCGAGGTCGGCCTCGCCGCCGCACTGTCCCGCCCGCGCGGCCGGGAATCTGCGAGCTCACTGAAGGCGACTTCAGCGCCAAGGTGAAAACTCCTCCGTCGTTTTGATCTTGCGGGTGGCCATCTTCTCCTTGACCTTGGGGTCTCGGCGCCTCTCGAATGCCGTGACCACGGCGTTAATGGAGATGTCAGGGATGGTGTTGCGGACCTGACTGACTGTAAGCGCTGAATATAGTCGCGCAACGACTCTCCTTTCTTCTGCTCCACGTTGTGGAGATCGTCTTCTACCCCGGGCTGCTCGAAGGTGCCCTGAAAGTTGGTGACGAAGAGCTCGAGAGCTCCTTCCATGACCCCACGGACTTGGGCGGGTTCATGAGCCACGGCGGGCTCACGGTGAGGACCGCGGGAAGCGATTCGCGAACCTTCCCGACCCTCCTATCGGCTGCATCACCGTCGTGTAGATCTGCAAAAACTCATCAGGGTTGGTGGAGCCGTCATACTTTTCGATGGGGGCCGGACGAAACCGTTCCGGCCACTGTACGCGGCGCAGCTCCTTAGAAAAGACGCGGCATCCGACGTGGGGAGCCTCCTGCTCCTTGAACGACGGGGAAAACGCGCTTTCGCTTTGTTTTATTTTAAGCGGTTTGTATATTTAATGGGATTTATCCCAACTCCACGTCATTAGATACAAATTTATTATTTTAAAATGATTATAGAAATTCAAGAGATTGCGAGTACAAAACTTCCAGAATTCATACATTTCCATATAAATTCTGTTAATTACATCTCACATAGAGAATACCCCTGATTAAGAATTCCAACATATATATATTACATCAATTTGCAACATAAATGAAAATTACAAAAGACAAAAAGAAAATAAATCGTCTTCATGTCTTCAGGGCGTTGATGATGGATGCTTTGTCGGAGACTTTTCAATTTAATTTTGTTTTACTAGCGTCATGGATGACTAGTAACTTGGATGCTTTTATGGGGCATCACAATTTGAATTTTATGCTACTTTGGTTAGCACAATATATGAGGCAAATATTTTGGAATGCTTTTATGAGTGCATCCTCATTTGATATGTATAATAATTTTCCCATGGTAATATAATGGCAAATTTTACATTGTTGCGTTGTGCAACATTTTTTTTATATCCAAGATATTTTAGGCATGTATATGCTAGCCTCACATACATGCATATAGTCATATGATTTGACCTTTTCTTTTCGATTCGGGATGCGACCTTATTTATTTTCATGAGAATTTATTTTAGTCATGCACAAAAATATGTACTCTATATAGAGCTGGGTATGGGAATTTACTTTAGCCATACACGCATAAATATACTCTATATGTTGAGTTATGCATGAAACTTATTTTTAGGTCATGCACGTGTATACTCTATATGTTGAGTCATGGATGAAACTTATTTTTAGGTCATGCATGTGTATACTCCATATGTTGAGTCGCGCACGAAAATTTATTTTGACCCTGCACATGTATACATATACTACCAATTATTTTTAGTCGTTTGAGTGATATCATGCGCTAAGTATGACAATGATTTAATTCGTTATCATTGCACATGCGCAAATTTGATGGTTTGGCCGTTTTGATGACCATTACCGTTAACCAAATTCTAGGCTATGCCTACATTTATTGATGTTGACCTCGGTTAATTTGAAGATCAACTAGAAGCATACATATCTTTTTATATGGCCCTAGCCCATATTCATGGACTGATTTTAGCCTTAACCAACGTGTTCTTTTTTATAACACGCGGTGTAATTTTGGCTGGCCATACAGTAGTGCAATCGATTAACCATATGCGCGCGGTCATGCATTTTCATAGGATCACAGTTTATATGCACTGCGCGTATACACGCCGGCCTGCCTTATACGGCCACTATCAGGCGTGCGTTGTGTCAATTGACCAAGCATGCCCGGCTCTATATACATCTCAGTACTCTGTGTTTAGCTGAGCAGAGACATATACGGTTTAACCCGACAGTTGCATTTTTATGCATGCATGCCGTCGCTATAACATACATATTTCCTACGCATTGATCAATATGCTACCATGTATTCAATTCATAAATTTCCGGATTAATCCTGATGCATCTCAGGCCTTAACCCATACAATTTTTTTTAATATATACATACATGCAACCTGTACACGCACACATATACAAAGACCTGTATGCTCAAGTCATCAGTATGTGCATACAGGCTTATATGGCATTTCCAGGCTAATTAGCTAATGCTAACGTATATATGACGGATGATTTGCCCAGGGAATTTTATCCTCCCAGGGCTTTTGCTTTGAACCGAAAGGAAACGCGATGTAATTTTGACGCATGATGGCCAAGCACCGACGAACATACAGATCATTGGGCCTGTTGTGCTCGCACGTTCTACATGTATATGCGCGCACATGCAGGTTATGTTTATGGGACACCTACACGTACTTCTTTGCCACTGATCAATCTACCAGGCTGGATTTTCAGCACAAGTTTGTTTCCTTGAACAGTGTTTGGCTGATTTAGTAGCTAACTGGATGTGTGTATATGCATCTATGGTGCAATTTTTTGCTTCAAGAACATAAATGCAGCAGTATGCAACATGATTTTGACAAGGCTTTTGTAGGGATTTACCCTTTTTATGGCCTTTGATATGATGATGATTTGCTCATGCATTTTACCCTCCCATTGCCCTTGATGTGAACCAAAAGAGGCACATCAAGCATAAGAGGGATGATTTGATGCAAAGAAGATGAAAGGAGGGAAGAACAGGGATGCAAGATCACATTTTCTCACCGTCTCACCTTCTTTTTTCTGCACACGATGCGCCGGGAAGAGCTGCTCTCTTTCTCTGAATTGCACACAGATGGAGTGTAGGTTTGAGCAGCGTGGGTACTCTTAACTTCCCCACGTCTGCCCTCTGTTGCTCTCTCCCGCAGCCTTCAGCGCCCAGCCTTTCTTTTTCCCGCTCTCGCGGCTACTCCCCAATTTATAGAGCCGTAGGCAGCAGTTGCTCGCTAGCGCGGCTGCACGCCGTGCCAAGTACGTGCGAGCGTACGTGCATGTATCGGTTAATGCTTTTCCCGGCCAATTAATTGCGTGTACACTATTTGAGTTTTCAATTTCTAATTATCTTTTCCCGCCTTGCTTCACCGGCGGCTGAATTGATGCACACTGCCATGCGTTGGACCAAGCACTAGCAAGTGGGCTTGGGCCTAGTTTCTATCTCCTTTATTTGGATTTAATTAATGGGCTAATCAATTACTTTGCTAATTAGCCAGCTAATCAAGCATGTAACCATATAGAAAAAACCATCACGCACATATTTTTTTTTCTTTTACGCCATATGTTTATTCGGCGTTTTTTTATCTATTATATTTTATAGACATTTCTGATGTCTTGCAATTTTATTTTATAACAGAAATTTATCTGTTATCATAATTTTATTGATTTATTTTATTTTGATAAAATTAATGTCAACACTCCTGGACGCGGTCCTCGCCCCGCCACCCCCGTCGCCTAGGCGGCGCCGAAGAATCGCCACCCTCATTGGCCGGGCGACTCTGTGGGAGCCTCTTCTTTGGTCCCGCAAGGCGGCGGCATGACAGCGTGATTCTTGGCCTTCGGTCGCGACCCTGCGGAGCTTGTCACGCAGGTCTTCTCCATGCAGCAAGTGGCGGTCCTCGGATGGGACCGGAGATCACGGCTACACTGACGCTGCCCGCCGAGCCCCGTAGGGTCGCCGCTCTTGTCGTCTTGGCCCCGCCCCTCACCAGAGATCTGCGAGAGGAGGCGAGGGCAACAAAGAACGGAGGAAGCGGAAACACCGGTTCCCACGCCCCGAAACTTGCACCACCGCCTTGGCGGCGGCATCGACGTAGCGGGCCTGTTGCCAACCACGGTGCCGCCGGAGTCCGAGTCACCGGAACCGTGGGTTCTCGGCAAAGGCCACGCCGCATGGAGGTTTTCTGCCGAGTGCACTCCTCGGGGCGAGCGCCGCTTAGCTTGGCCGGGCGGCTGCTTTCGCCAAGGTTCCGACCCTAGGCGGCGGCTACCGTCCGGGTGATCCACCGCCATCGCCGCGCCGACTCGTGGCAGCGGCTCTAGCGGCCGCTTCTGCTCCATCGCGATCTTTGCTCGCCATCGCCGCTGAAGAAGGGTCAAGAGCTTGAACCGATGCTAGCGCTCCCTACAGCGCGCCATCGACGGCGTGTTCTCCGCTCAACCACTACGGATCACACCTGGTCGATTTTTAGTCGCTAGCTAACTCGATCAAGCTCGGTTCGATTTGAGCGTCGGGCACAACAAGGAGCGACTTCGCAGATTTACCTGTTCGTTCCCCTCGCGGGTAATAGTCCTACTCCTGCTGAGCCTTAGCTCTTTTCGATTGTGGTTGAATGGGAATGTGTTTACTGAGGTGCTTGTGAGCTGCGTGTGTTGAAACCTAGTGCAACGTTTGCACCTAACGTGCCTCCTCCCTCTCTCTCCTCCCTTTTATACAAGCCTTGGGTCATGGAGAGAGCCGAGGGGGTAAGCGATCTGATACTCTCGATACATGACACGACATGACGAAGAGACGAAAACGTGCAGCTGCTTGCGCGCAGCAGCGCTCGCTCGCGTGCCGCCAGTGGCCTCGACCAAGCATCACACCGGTGAGTGCGGGTGGAGCCCTACTGCTCCTCCCGACGGCGGCCTCCTCAAGCAAACCTTCTCTCTGCCGGTCAATTCTTCTGCGCCCACAGTGTGATACCGCCAGACCGCAAGGGTCATCAGAAGCGGTAATCATTTCTTCATTTGTCTATCCGCGTGATGTCGCATTAAATGCGCTTCGCCCTTCGCAGCAGGGGAGCCTTCGTCTCAAGACTTCTTCGCAACGCTCGCCGCGGGCCCCACTCGACGCGTGGGACCCTCGCTGGTCGGCAGAGGAGGCTCGCCCACGCGCCCGCGGGGCTTGGGGCCCATGAGGCCCTCGCCTCGTCTTCGAGAGGGACTCGCCCACGCACCCGCCTGGCGCGTGGGGCCCTCGCCTCGTCTTCAGAGGGGCTCGCCCACGCGCTGGGGCCTGATCGGGCCCTCTTGCCCTTCTCAGGACTCTTTGTACCCCGGTATTTATTACACCGACAGCGGTTGCCTGCAAGCGGTTCTAAAACCGCTTGCACAGGCCTTACGAGCCGCTTGGCCTACCCCGATCCGCAGTAGTGGCCACTCCCTTTCTCTCTGGTTGTTTCCCGGCCCGGCACCACCGCCCAACTCCGTTGGCCTGCGCCGTGCCGCCTGGCTCAAGGCTGATGTCAAGATGCACCCCATCGCCCTCATGCAGTGCCGCTACTTCAGTTCGACGGGCCTCTGCTCTTCTTCTTTAATTTTGGTTTGGGAAAAAAGAACTCTATGTGATTTGGTTTTATGACTTGAGGTTAGGGAAGAAGAAAATCAATGTGATTTGGGTGATCGGCCTAAGCCTCTTTCTTCTTTCTTGATTTGTGGTCGCGGAAAGAGAGGGAAATTAATATACTTTAGGGGCTCCTTGATTTAGGGTTGAGGAACAAGAGAGAAATCGATGTGATTTGAAAAGCATGCTACGCGAGAGGCTACGAATGCCATTTCCGCCATGAATTTTTTTTTTTAGGCAACCGAGAGTGCCCATCTGCTGTTGAACGATTAGGACGGGCATGCACTGTTAGCCCGGCTAACAACCCACTTGCACCCTGATCCTGGACACGAACACACGCATCCCCATGCTAATCTGACGGATGCAAAAATCGCCTGTGAGACTAGCCCGATTACAGGCGCCAGCTAAACAGCCGTACCGTTGATTATAGCTAGGACAGTGGTATGATCATCAATGCATTATTCTCCCATCTATGTGCAACAACATGGATTCTATGAAATTCAAAGCTAGCTGCTTCTCACTAGCATAATTTTGTTTTGTTGCTATTTGGCGGTGTATGTCAAAACAAACTTTTATGATACGCAAACAAACGTACAAGAACACAGATTAGCAGCAGATATCAATAGTACTGACCTTGATCAGAAATCGCCATTAGTGTCAATATAGGTAGTCTAGATGACGACGGGAGACGTATGGTACTAGTGACGACCTTGTCAGATTCTTGACCAACAACGTCACCTAGGGAAGCAACAGCACGCTTACTCCAGCGCTAAATCAGTGAGATCGGATAGGGTGTACGAAATTAAGGTTTCAATGCAATCGATTAGGAATATCTGGAAGGCCCCTCTCCCCATATATAGCACTTTGCAACAAGGGATTGAAACCAGATAAAGTTAGGGATGATGTCCTCGATCTGGACTCCAAATATATTAGAGATAAGCTTAACTAGGGATAATCCCATCTTAGTGATTGTATGGACGTAGTTAGTCTGAGATTAATCCTAACAATTTTGGAGTGTTCTCAAAAGCATAATGGAAATGCATAGCTGCAGTAGCAAGTTCATACTAGCATGTCCAGTGACCTAGAAGATACATGAATAGTGAAAGAAGGTTCCCATAGGAAATGACAAGCAAGCAGGGCCACCTGTTTTTTTTAAAAAGGACGGTGCTAAGGGTGGACCCACTTGACACATCGGACAGACGATCAGTATACACCGCTGAAGAGTTAAGGCATTTTTCGAGGTGTTTGGTGCAGAGAATCAGTATACAATCATCGATGGAGGGAAGAAAGTGTACAAGTTGGTAGCGGCAGAAAGATGAGTGGTGTTGGAACCGATACTGTATTTCCATACTTTCTGACTTTGAAAACCGCTTCTCAAATCTTTCAAAACAAGCCAAACTCGGCTCTCAATGTTTAGTTTATCAACAAAAATAAGGCAATCAGCATCATCATATGAGACCTAAAGACACCAGCTGAATCAAGGCAGTTTAAGGATGAGAAGTGTGTTCTTTAACCGGGAGATTTTCTTGTGGTCTAGACAAGAGAAGAAGACCACTTCCTAACCAAGAAGAATAGAGAGACCATGGATGACCCAAATCACCATGTATCCTCCCTCTTGCTAAACTTAGGAACGCCTTCTTCGCCCATCTGCTTGCCCCTCCACCCACGGTTTCCACTCACGACCCCACAAATCCAATTCCATGTCTGCATGCATTTTCACTTCTTTCCTCTCTCCAGAGAGATCTTCCCCATTTGCTGCAAACTGCATCCCTTCAGCATTTGCAACACCAACAGGGACTCCTGTAAATTGCTTTGATTTACCCCTTTGTTCTTTCCTGGTGTATCACAGGAATGTAGCATTGCTTGACTTGCTTGTCATTTGAAGCACTCGGCATGATTTAGCTCCACAGGTTTGTACAACACTGCTTTTTTTTTTTTTGTGTGTGTGTGTGACAAATTGAATTATTCTTGTTGATGCTATTGGAACGGATTGATTGTATCTTTGAAGAGTCTAATTGTGTGTTATAATGCTCCAGAAGGCAGAAAGAAAAATCATCTCTTGTTTGATCAATTTTGTTTAGTTTAACGTTCCGTGATGGTAGGTGCATGCTCTTTAATGTGACCAAGGATAACAGAAGTACTCTATTTCAGATTTACGTTTTAAAACTGCAAGGAAGCAACTACTGGGTAATTTATTGCTGAAAACACTGCTTCATGAGCAGATTGGCGCACCCTGTTTCTTCTTTGTTCAGGACACAGGGCAAGAACATAAGTTGAATTCCAGAATCATTTCAATGTAACATTACAACCTACAATTTGCGCCGAACATTTACTAATCGCAATCATATGATATTATATGTAGTTTTCCTTTGCAGTTCTGTTACGCGACGTAATTAGTACAATTACAATCATAAGATATTATTTCTGGCTTCTGAAATTTCAGGTAGCTATAGTCCAACAGCGAGCTGTTCTGTTTATCATGGAGGACGGAATGGATTTCAGCCCACATAGAAAAGGCACTGAACACAATGGCAGCAGCTTTGAACACGATGGATTCAGTACTCAGTCCAAAACATCGAAACCATCTGCGCATTCACAGCTCCCTTCCGACAAGAAGCCCAAGGCCAAGAACAAACCAGATCAGACGATCGACAAATCCGCCCCTGCCGGAGCGAGGAATCCAAACCATGCATCATCCAACGCCACGCCGCACAGCTCTGAAACGGCGGCGGCGGGGGCGGCGACAGGGCCAGGACCAGCAACGCCGAGAGCGAACAACGCGGAAGCCGTGAGCAATGGCAGCCCGGGCAGCAGCGGCAGCGCCCGGAGCAACAGCCTGGAGAGCAGCGGCGGCGGCGTAGCGCCGGCGCCGGCGTCGGCGTCGTCGTCTTCGTCGGCGGCGGCGGCGCAGGTGAAGCGGCACACCGGCGGGGACAGCCGATGGGAGGCGATCCAGGTGGCGACGGCGCGCGAGGCGGCGCTGAACCTGGGGCACTTCCGGCTGCTGAAGCGGCTGGGGTACGGCGACATCGGCAGCGTGTACCTGGTGGAGCTGCGCGGCACGGCGGCGTTCTTCGCGATGAAGGTGATGGACAAGGCGTCGCTGGCGAGCCGGAACAAGATGGCGCGCGCGGAGACGGAGCGGGAGATCCTCGCGCTCCTCGACCACCCCTTCCTCCCCACACTCTACACCCACTTCGAGACCGACAAGTTCTACTGCCTCGTCATGGAGTACTGCAGCGGCGGCAACCTCCACTCCCTCCGCCAGAAGCAGCCCGGCAAGCACTTCACCGAGTCCGCCGCCAGGTCCGCCCATCAATATATGCCACAGCTCACACACATGCTCTCGTACCCCTTGCTAGAACGATGATGAGTTGATGACCATCAATTTTGTCGTTGTCACGTGCGATCGTAGTATCATACAGCTCTGATACCACGTGTTACAACGATCACAATGATCAAATTTGTCATTGTCATGCATGACCATGACCATGCATCTCTAGAATCAACTTCATCATTTTCACGACCATGCATATCAGTGTCAGTCAGGTTCACCCATGTCACAACTTAGGTTCTGATACCACTTTGTTAGAAAAATGTTGACAATGACGATCAAATTTATCATCGTTGTGATCATACAGCTGTGATACCACTCGTTAGGACGACGTCAATGATCAACTTTTTCATTGCCACGACCATACAGCTCTGAGCATCTGTTATCAGTCGTTAGGGCAACGACGGATGCTGTCACGATTGATAGTTGTGACGGTGGGGGTGTAATTTGTGCAGGTTTTACACTGCGGAGATACTGCTTGCGCTGGAGTACCTGCACATGCTGGGGATCGTGTACAGGGACCTGAAGCCGGAGAACGTGCTGGTGAGGGACGACGGGCACATCATGCTCTCGGACTTTGACCTGTCGCTGCGGTGCTCGGTCTGCCCGACGCTGGTGAAGTCGTCATCGGTGCACACGAGCGGCGGCGGGGGCGTCGGCATCAACTGCGGCATCGGCAAGGGAGGAGGGGGCGACGGCGGCGACGGCGACGGCGTGCGGGCCACCCAGGGCTGCATCCAGCCGTCCTCCTTCTTCCCGCGCATCCTGCCGCGGCGCAACCGGAAGACGTCCAAGAGCGACATGGGGCTGAACGGCGCGGCGGCGGTGGAGTTCAACGCGGAGCCGACGGACGCGCGGTCCATGTCCTTCGTCGGCACGCACGAGTACCTGGCGCCGGAGATCATCCGCGGCGAGGGCCACGGCAGCGCCGTCGACTGGTGGACGCTGGGGATCTTCCTCTACGAGCTGCTGCACGGCGCCACGCCCTTCAAGGGCGCCGGCAACCGCGCCACTCTCTGCAACGTCATCGAGCAGCCGCTGCGCTTCCCCTCCGACGCCGGCGGGGGCGGCGGCGCCGCGCGGGACCTCATCCGCGGCCTGCTCGTCAAGGAGCCCCACAAGCGGATCGCCTTCACCAGGGGCGCCGCCGAGATCAAGCAGCACCCCTTCTTCGAGGGCGTCAACTGGGCGCTCGTGAGGACCATGGCGCCGCCGTCGGTGCCGGAGCCGGTGGACTTCCGGCAGTACGGAGCCGCTGCTGCCAAGGAGAAGAAGGCGCCGGAAAGCGCCGCGCCGGCTCCGGCCAAGCCGAACTCGAACGCAGCCGGCGAGCAGTATACCGATTTCGAGTATTTCTAGGATTGGTGAGATTAGAATGCTTTTGCGTACGTAACTCATATTTATTTTGATGGATGGTTGTATTGTAAGTTAGTAACTACTGGACTTCTATATAACCATGAAAGCCAACTCCTTCGGCTCATCTCAATCTCAAACTCTATACTATTCACTGCGCACTCATCTATTCCTCTAAAATTCCTTCACACTTTACAATATATTATAAAAGATTCCTTTCCTCTACCGGACACTCTATCACTACCCACTTTACTTTACAGCTTTTGAGTTTTTCAGCACCCTTGTATAAGTTGTAACAAGAAAAGTCCTTGTAAATGGCAGTTTTACAAAAGAGCCCTCCTCAAATTTCAAATTGTTACAATCAAGTTCTCCTTAATCTTCTTCTGTTTCCTTTCTTCTCCTTTGGCTTGGCGGCTTCGATGGCTTCTTTTGCCACAACATCCATCATGCTAGCCAGTGACCACCTTGCCCATTGTTGCCCTCCATAATGCCATTCATTACCCATGGCCGATTTTTTCACTGTTTGTTCAAAAAAATATAGAAATTCCAAAAATGCCATCGATTTTTCCAATTATCGAAAAATACCCCTCGGCGCCGTAGCGGAGCACGCCAAGTCCCATCTAAACGCCAACGCCGACGGCGCCTAGAGCTAGGCGCCATGGCCCAGGGCGCCCTAGCCCACGGCGCCATGGCCTTAGGCGCCACGACCCGCGGCGCCATGTTACATAAATATGGGTTTATTAAATGTTACATAAATATGCGTTTATTAAAAAAAATGTGTATCGCTAGGATGCATTGCAGGCTGGGGACGAAGGGAATTAGTGGATTCATCAATGTAGATACTGTTTATAGCAGGAGCATCAACATTGACAAACCCACTGATCCCCTTGTCCGCAGGTAGACCATGGAACTTTGGGAAGTTGACAGCTTCTTCTTGCTAGGATGTGGTATTTATAGACTCCATTGGGGTGAAAGGCGCTCTGGCCGAGAGCCCCATTATGTCAATTATGAATGTACAGTATTGCATGAATGCTTTACATCAGAGGGTTGTCGCCTCCCTCTATCAAAGGCATGCATGCGTGCACCGACAGAGAGAGAATGGGAAAGTTTCGATGGAAAGACGCTCTAGGTGAGGGCGCCTGCTGGTTTTGGTCACTATCATCACTGTGCATGAAGGGTATCATCAATGTCAGCTGCAGTGCCCACCGACAGAGAGAGACAGGGGTGGTCTGCAAAGGCGCTCTCGGTGATGGCGCCATTGGCACAACTCTTGAAGGTGCGGCATACAATGTATTGATTATGTGGGAGACGGTGCAGAAAAGTAAAGTGGGCTTAGAGTTATGTTACTATCAGCATTGTGCATGCATGTTATTGCAGATGTCAGCGGCAGTGCTCACCGACGGAGAGAGAATGGCCCCGACATCGGAAGGCGCTCTAGCGGATGGCGCCATTGCCACTACTTTCGATGGTGCAGGGTGAAGTTACTATAAGGACTGTGGCTGTAGGGTCTTGTCTCCATCAGCTGGAGTGCCCACCGACAGAGAGAGAAAGGGGTGACATCGGAAGGCGCTCTCCGTGATGGCGCCATTGGCACCAGTCTTGAAGGTGCAGCATGCAATGTGTTGATTATGTCGGAGGCGGTGCAGAAAAGTATAGCGGGCTCAGATTCAGGTCACTATCAGCATTGTGCAGGGTAAGGTCACTCTCAGGACTGTGCATGGCATCGGAAGGCGCTCTTGCCGATGACGCCATTGTCATCCGTTCATCTATAAAGTGACCCGTTTAGTGATTGGGACACATACAAGTGACAGACACATAGAAGCGAGAACAATGTCTGGGAAGCGACAACGCACCGGAAAGCATGTAGCGGAGCCGTATGAAGCTCCATTCAATCAAGCTGGTAGATGGAACCAAGGTGGTGGACCATCTACGAATATCCCCCAGAACTCGTTTCCGCGAGTGGAGCCGTATCAAGCTCCATTCAATCAAGTTGGTGGATGGAACCAGGTTGGCACACCATCAACGAATATCCCCCTAAACTCGTTCCAGCGGAATGAAGCTCCGCCTAGTCCTTGGGTGAAAATTAGAACTCTTGTTCGATTTTTATATGTTATCCTTAGAGTGGCGGTTGTTAATATAGTTCTTCAGGTGGATGGCGCGCGGGAAACCTTCGAGCGAAGGAGCTGAAGAAACTATCAATCCAGGATGGCCGGCACGGATAAGAGATGCCCGTAGTGAATATGACGACCCCGAATTAGCCGATCTCAGCCATGTAGCCGAGCTCTCCGAAGAAGTCGATGACATATCAGTGTACAGCAACGACCTTCCGCTCGACTACGGTGAATGGCCCGAAGCTAAACGGAGGGAGGATAAATACTACGGTGGCAGCGACAGTGACGAAGATAAGTAGATTGTCCTGCCGTGAGGAAATGTACCATATATAATTCTCTAACAGCATGTTTCGTCGATAAGCATGCATGCTCGTTGTCGTTGTACTTGATCGTTGAATAAAGTGATGTTGTACCGTGCATTGTTTTTTTACTTTTCGTAAAAATTATTTAACATTCATCGCTTCGAACCGTGCCAGTGTGGTACCCCTTCCATCTATAAATACCGTGCCTCCGTAAGCTTCGAACGGCAGAAACTGAACTGCACCATGGCCTCCGTGTCCTTTCTCATGCCCTTTCATTTCTGATACTTGGTGGGAGTCATTTGGCTCAGAGGAGCATGCTCGTCCGCTTGCATCGAACATGCGTGTGTTGGACTACGACGATTGGAGAGATGGCGTAGCCCTCCTGAGAGATCGAAGTTGTGCTTTAATTTGGCTATGGCTGAAATGTCAGTGTGGTAACCCTGCCGTTGTGCGGTGGTTCGACCACGTCCATGAAGGCTTCACCGGTCGTAGATTTTACCGGTGCCCTGACTACAACGTAAGTGTCGTCCTTATTTTCCCTCATATATCTTGTGCTCCACTAAGTGTATCAATTAAACTCACAGATTCCAGATGTTACCTGTGGATGGACTATGTGGATGGATGACCCTTACCCGAGCGCCGCATATTTTTACATCACAAGCCTTCACGCAAAGATAGATCGCTTGAAGAGCAGGCTTCATGCACTACAGCCATCTGCACAGCAAACAATTCAGCAGCGTCCTTAGAGGCGTCGCCAACAGCTGCCGGCGAACACAGAGCCGTCAAACCGCATGGTTCTAGATCAACACTACATCCCAACTCGTATTTGTAGTGACACCTCATGCCTCTATGGATGCCATTACCCCACCACACCGAATCGAGAAGTTCTCCGGTGAAGATCGATCATGCAGCAACAATATCCATGGTACTTTGACATTGGAATGGGAAGCGACTTCTCGATGTTTAACGATGTGGTGTTCATGCGAATGCCACAACCCTTTTACACATCCATGGCCATGCACGTAAAATAGTAGGTATTTTAGGAGTGACGACCTTATACTACAATTGTTGTATGATTGGTGTTCATGCGACTTGTTACGTATTTGTTCTATGAGTTCAATTGTGATGTGTTTGTTCTACGTGTTTATTATATTGGTTCTACGAGTGTGAGATAAGAAGCGCGTATGTCATAGTAATTACGGAAAGGAAAGACATACGTTGCGAGCTAAACAAGTTCAATACAGACACATACCGTCACACAAGGAAAGTAAAGACAAACTAATGCCGCCTCCTTTTATTGGCGGGAGGCTGCCTACGACCCGATGGACTCCACCGCTGAGGGGTGCGTGTCACAACGGGGTCGTCCGTCATGGACGTCCACTCCTGGCAGCTCAGCCTCTGGGGTGCCGTCATCTCCCTCCTGTGAGGACCCACCGAGCCATCCTCCAGAAGCAAGCAACGATCGAAACTCGCTCGCTTCTGTCTCGCAGAGGTCGGGACTCTTGAAGGGCTGCGAGACCTGTGGCGCCAAACCTGTGTAAGACAACGTACAAATGCTAATAGATGGAAGCGATTTGGTTGCTGTTTAGTATCATCTGCAAAATGTAATATATGCATGTACCTGTCGGGTGGTCAAAGCTGGGCACCTCCTGCTGGAGTCCCAAGAGCTGCTGCTGTACGAGACCAGCGTGGTGAAGGCCGTGAAGCTGCTGCCAGAAGAGTGCAGCGTCTTTGAAGCCAAGAGCTCGCCGCTCAACACCTTTGGGTGTTGAAGGCCCGAGACTTGCTGGAATTGTGCAGGGTGCAGAAGACCGCCAAAGAGTCGCTGGAAGTCTCCTGACTGCAGAAGAGCCCTTGCGGCAAGGTAGGAAGCTGAAGGGTACTGGTCCACTGCGTAGTACTACCTGTCAAAGCAGCGAACGATGTTAATATGTCTATGAAATGGTACAATGTAACACAATCGAAGTGTTCAATTCAGTAACGTACCTGACTGACCTCCCTGCTAGAAGCCTGTGGGCCTGCCGGACCAACTTGAGAACCCGACGACCGGAGAGTGGGAGCTGTGGGAACTTGGCCACGAGTCGTGCTGTCCACTTCTGATGCTCGGCTGGAAGGTGGTCCCCGTGTACATGGTCCGCACGCCGAGAGGCAACACGTCCGGAGGGTATACCGACACGGCGACGGTCACAACAGGAGTAGGCGGGCCAGTCGGCCGCAAAACGCCACCCATCTGAGAACTCCCACCCGTCTCAAAGTGTCTACCACGCGAGCTCTCCGGACTCTCCATGGCCATGCCGAATTGGACTTGCGGGGAGGATGGGTGGGCTGTGGGGCGCGAGGAGTAGGGCGTACCAACGTAGGAGTCATGGTGCTGACGCCACCATCACCGTCCATGCACGACGCACGACGGACAGCTTGGACTCCGCGGTCGACGACGTGACAAACAAAGTCCTTGAAAACGACGAAGGGGACATTCTCTCGAGACATCCGAGACATCATGTCGACGTCTTCGTTGACGTTAATAATATGCTCGTCGATCTACGCATAGAAAATATCTTGTCAATGCTCGGGTAAAAGATAAGTAATTGGTAATATTGAAACTTGTTGTACACGGCTTTACCGTCAGGTGCAGGGACGATCCAAGGGTGGGGGAGTAAGTAGACGTCACACTCGGCGGCTGGGGGGTGTCCCCTTCGTCAACCAGGACAAGCAGACACACACGGGTGCGCGGCTGGTACCAGTCGAGGTAGGCTCCGTAGTTCACGGGGCAGTGTGGTCCATCCCGCGGAACTAGGTCATTGGGAGCCCCCTCCCACTCATCCACCCACTTCTGCATCTTTTGCAGCCATGTCAAATTCTTGGGGTTCCCTCCACGACAGGTGTACCTATGGTGAGGGAAACAAATTATTTAGCAGATTAATAATATTCATTCTTTAATTATCGAGCAGATTAATAATTATTCATTCTATAAACCTTTATGACGGCTCTGTACTGTATACCGTACCTATGCACGCCGTCTGGTACCCTAGCATCGAAGGGTACAGGGAAGTCCTGGCATAGGCCGAACTGTCGCATCACACAGTGCGGACAGTGGTCCTCCACAAAAACGTCGTACACCGCCTTGCGCCGTGTGAACCAGAAGTGACTATCCTGGCCACACAGAGGGAAAAGGCCTCGGGGAGTTCGAGGGTACATCTGACCTAGCGCGGGGTATGGCTCCCACACAACCTCCGTGTTCTTCAAGTGGTCCAAGCGCTCCACGAAGTGCTCGTAAACAGACACCACGGCATGCCTTCCCCAAGTAACCCGAAATGCATGACGCGGTGAGCCATCATAAACATACAAATAGTAATGAAATGCATACAAATTCTTACCTGACGCCGGCACCAACGAGAACCAACAGTCGGGCCATCCTCTGGTACCTCCCCGTAAAACTTCACCATATGGAGATGCGTCCATGCTCGGACGTCCAATTGTGAAGCGCTCCAGTGCCCACAGCATCACAAGCATGGGGCATCCACTGAGAATTGAATCCGTACCATTTCGGCGGCAGGCAAGGCAAAGGCCCCTCAGCGTGGCAGCAAGGACCGCGGATCCCCAGCTGTACTCGAGGACATCGCCAAAGTTCCCCTCTGCAATGGCACGCAGGATTGGAATGAAGCGCGCGTCCACGAAGCCACCGTTCGAGTTGGTGAACATCACCCACCCAAACAACCAGAGGAGATAAGCCTCCAGGTGGCGAGCCACCTGGTACGGCGTGGGATCATCTGCCATCCTGTTCAACTGCCAAAAAATGCACGTTTGAATCGACTGCCTATTACCATAAATAATTAAAAACTACAAATAACTACGAAAATAATGGAAATAACTTGAAAGCAAAGCATTGCATGACATATTATACCCTGAACTGCTCTAGCCACTGCAACGTCGGACCCCGCTTCTTCTTCTCATGTATGGCCGGCTCTTCTGCTTCTTCCTCTGGCGCCACTATATTATGGAAACGTGCTTGCAGGTCCTGCACCCAGTCGTACTCCACTGGAAGGTCGTGCAGCACCAACGCCCTCCCTCGCAGCGGGAGACCCAACAATATCGCGACATCCTGCAAGGTGAGTGCCATCTCACCGCACGGCAGGTGGAAAGTGTGGGTCTCCGGCCACCAACGGTCGACCAATGCGGTCAGCAAGTGCCTGTTCAACGGGAACCGTGGTGAATGTTGTAAGAACTCTGCACCACCGCCCTCGTCTTCCAGCTCGTCCCCAGCCTCGTCCGTGTCTGATATCTGCATCATCCGACAAAGAGGGAGAAGCCTAGCTGTCGCGAGCCTGCAATACATGATAGATATTATCATAATTTGGCGATAATAAATTTTCATATATTTGAAAAACCCAAATTAAATTACCATTACATGTCAATCCACCTCCTGTCAAGTGCCCAGACACTACGCGAGTGACGACACCTCAACACGCTCATCGCAACCCTCTCATGCACACGCTTGTATGCTCGGTGCGTATGATCTATCGCTGAATCGAGGAGCTCTGGAGTCACCTCAGCCATATCTGCAAATCGAACATTAATTAACATATATGTCATACGACAGAGAGACAGATAATAAAAGACATTATCCATTAAAAAATTCTATGAAAATTAGTGCATACAAATGCAAAGATACATGAAATAATGCAAATCATTACATGGCATTCTTGCAGCTTAAGTACATTACACGTCGAACCCAAACTCTCACTCACACACCTATAGGTAATTTACATGTTTGTTCAGAAGATACATTATCATCGGAACATATTACACGTTCCGCTGTGGGCATTTATCTCTCTTATGACCAACTTCATTACACATGCCACATCGTCGCAGTTTTACTCCTCTCTGAGACTCGTCCATGTCATTGTGGATGCGATGGCTTTGACGGCGACCCCTCTTCCCCGCTATGAACAAGGCGCTGTCTGGGATCCACACTCTCTCCAGGCCCCTCTTCTCGATGAATGATCCAAAGGGCCGAAAGCCATTTATATTGCCAATCCATGTTGCAACAACTCTCTCCTTCCGGAAATATTCGGACACATATGGAGATAGATACTTTCGCATGGCTGCGCAAATAGCAATCAAATGCGAGCAAGGCCTACGCAGAAGTAATGGTTTCTTGCATGTACACACATCCCCCAGGTTGGTTGCATCGGCAGAAAACTCATGGGCAGCGCGCATGTTTGTTCCACCATACCCGTCCTTCGACTTTACCCACACCTCGTAGCTCCCCCTCTCATGGCCGGTGGAGGTTGGTATATGCCCCCTTGCACTCTCACATTTATGTTCCAAATACCTCGTCATCGTGGAGCTATAAACAATTCCGAGCTTTACTGCGTGCAATGCTGCCTTCTGATGTTCTTATGGAAGTATCTCCTTATATTATGCATTATTTCTTCCACAATTGCAACTAGCGGCAATGGACGTAGCCGTTTGATCACCCAATTGTACACCTCGGCCCAGTGGCGGATCCAGGACTAAAATTAAGCCTGGGCACAACTAAGTGAAGGATAAGTACCTAACCGAGCTAACGATACAAACAAATCAAGATAAGCATGTCCAAATGTTAAGGATGACATCAATTTTAACTATTATCGATTTTTACATATATTAAATGCTTAAAATAGTGAATGGGCAATATCATAGACTCTTAGTACCTCTATGGAAGATCTGAACAGTTGAACAAAAGATGTCCTCAAACAAAATCACGAAAAAGATTATCCAATCTACACCATATGGCATCTGCAAGATTAAAATTCAAAAGCTTAATACTACAGAGTACAGATAGAGGCATAGAGCCTAACCCTAACCGTAGAACGGTAGAAGCCCTTGCTTGTGCCGCCTGCCTCGCTTGTGACGTTGTGCCCGGTGGCCGGCGAGATGCCCTTGCCGAGTTGCCGTTGTTGGCCATTGAGGCGAGCAGCCGAGCAGGGGACGAGGCGACGAACGATCTTGAATTCTTGATGCGGCGGCCGCTCGTGGACGCGGGAGTCTGGGAGACAAAGAGTCACCGACTCACCGTATACCTATACGTCAATACGTGAATACAGAATACCAGCTAGCAGCTAGCTCGTGGCCTCATGCACAGCACAAGTGCTGGCCGTGGGCTTGATGCCGTGAGCACAAGTGCCAGCTTGGGCTTTTGTTTCAGCTGGGCTGGCCCAAATAAGCCTCCCCAACTCCCTGTACTCTACCTAATAGGTAAGTGGCTGCAAAATTTTAAGCCTGGGCCGAGGCCCAACCAGCCCAGGTGGTGCATCCGCCCCTGCCTCGGCCATGTTAGTTGTCATAACACCGAACCGAGCACCATCAGTGTCATACAACAATGCCCACTTCTCCTTGGGCTCATTCTCAATACAATCTGAGCAGCACCTAATATTCCTTCCGCTAGGACGAACTACCCCTGGCAGGGAAGAAAGGGTCGGAATCACGTCGGTGGTGCCAGCAAGTGCTTGCCGTGCCATGTCAACGATGCTGCTACGAGTCAGGTCATCGAGAGTGGACCAAATTGTATCAAATTTGGGTTGTTGATTCTGCTGGCATAACGCTTTGAACAGGTCTATCGTCTTCTTGCTTCTAAACTGTCTGTGAAAATTGGCTGGAAGGCAACGCATGCACCATCTATTCCTCATGTCCGGCCAAAGGTACGGGTATCCCACTTCTTCCTGAAGGGTCTTCATTAAAATGCAAAGCCCTCTATGTCGGTCATGGATCACACATATGTCTGGTCGGTCCTGCACCACCCCACGCTTCAACTCTGTAAGAAATCACAACCAGCTATCATAATTCTCGCCTTCCACGAAAGCGAAGGCCAGAGGGAGCAACTGATCATTAGCATCCCTGCCGATAGCAGTCATTATTATTCCCTTATACTTCCCAGTAAGGAATGTGCCATCACAACACAGCACCGGGCGACAATGCGCGAAAGGTTGAACACAACAGTCAAATGCGAAAAATACCCGCTTAAGGACCTTTAACCCATCATGATCATCTGTTGGATGGTCTTCAATGCTGTAATACATCCAAGGATTTCTTGACATCAAAAGCTCGAGCATCCCGGGTAGGTTGTCATACGAGGCTTCATAGCTTCCATAATGCGACACCAGAGCCTTTTGTTTAGCCCTCCATGCTTTCCTGTAGTCTACTTTGTATTTAAACCTCGCTGCACATGCATTCATTATGAACTGGACGGCTTTGTCCTGCTTCCGGATGATCTCATCCCTCAAAACACCAGCAATCCAGGTAGAACTCATGTTCCGGTGTTCCGCCAGCATACCGGTCAGGGTGCATGTGTGTGGGTCCACACTTGCAATCTTCCGCTTGAAAGCAAAATTGGACTTGCTTGCGTGTACAATAAACTCACAGTCATCCTTCATGCATCGGATTGTGTACCTGCTCTTATCCGATTTCTCTACCCTGAATTGACGTTGCATGCTCATTGACCACACCTTCACAGCATGCTTCACATCGTCCTTTGAACCAAATATTTGCTCCGCACGCACCTCTCTTGCCCTCATCGCTGTAGATGACCCATGACCGTCATCTACAAGAAGGTCACTTGCGTTGCTTCTATTTTATTCCTCCGGAACAGCCCTCTCTTTCTCGTCGTTGGAATCATCATCCATGTCCAGTTCTTCCTCCTGCAACACTTGTGCATCATCATTTTCCATAGCGTCCACAATCGCCACATTCAGTTCTCCCATGTCAGCAACATATTGATCGTCCGTACCCCTTCCTCCGCCCCTTGCTCTTGTCCCGACCCCCCTGCTTCTTGTCCAGAACCCCCTCCTTCCTGTGGCATTGAGAATACAGGGGTTTCCTGGGCTACCGTCCCACTTCCTTCCCCAGGTTCGCCAACATTTTCCGTCACAGGGGCAATCGGCTTCTTGGTAGCCGAAACCAGGATAAATGGCCAACAGTTTCTCCTCCGGCATCCCCGTATAAAGTTTGACACGCCATTCTCCGTATTGAGAGTAATTAGCCTATAACACGGAGCTTCGACAGACGTTGTCCATAAAGCTTGTATCCAAATTATGTGATAATCAAGCGACCACCCAAATATCTAACAATTCCAATTAGACAGTCCATCTAGTGTTATATTATCCCCATATGGATACAGCTGTTTCATGGAGGCAAATTGACTAAGGTCTAACCCATTCGGCCCTTCCATCACACTGCCATGTCCATAAAAAATAACGAATGTCGTCACAGCCATTTCTCTGCAAATCAAGCGAATAAAATCACGGGACAACATTTCAAAATATTTCACCGTAACCCTAATTATCTCCTTTATAACACTGCACTAAACTTACTAAATTACTCCTGCTACAGTACGTACTACTATTACATATATATCCCTATGCTAAATTAACTAAATTACTCCTGATAAACATATTTATATTTTCTAAATAACAGTCCACCTCTCTCTATTCCTAATAAAATATTAATATCACTATTCTAAATGACTAGCCTACCATGGTTTTCAATTATACAACAAAAAAATGCCACAGAATAAAACAACAGTACTCACCGGTAGCACTCCGTTGCACAGCCTCCTCCCCTCACCTCACCCCTCACCCCTGTCCTCTCTCTACTGTGCGCAGGTGAAGGCTAGAGCTGCCGGAGCAAATGAGCTCGGGCGGGCGAGGCCGCGGTTTTATATACGGGGGAGGGAGGGGTAGGCGCCAGAGCCGGTGGCGCCAAGGTAGCTAGGCGCCGTCGGTCGTGGCACCTAGCAGTAGGCGCCGTCACCCGTGGCGCCTAGCGCCGTCGCCCGTGGAGCCTAGAAGAGGCTAGGCGCCGCCGGCAATGGTGTCGAGGGAGGTAGGCGCCCTCCACTGTGACGCCGAGGGGTATTTTTCGATAATTGAAAAAATCGATGGTATTTTTGGAATTTCTATATATTTTTTGGGCAAACAGTGAAAAAATCCCCCATGGCCAATGTGGTGGTTGTAGCTGTTGAGCGATGCGGAGGAGCATGGTGAGGAAATCGACGCTCGGAATGAAACCATAGTAGTCGTCCGCCGACGAGTGATAGCCCATAAAACCATATATATTTTGAATCAAGGACCATATATATTTTGAATCAAGGACGAAGAAGTAGTGTGCATGTTCCAAGCGCAAGGAAGGAGTGCGCTACGAAGAATAGGGAAGTGTGTGGAAGAAGTAGGCCACTTTTTTTAATTATTTCCTATATTGTTCGATTGGCTCCTAGCGATAGCGTGGTATAGTCGGTCCCACAAAATAAAATCATTTTGCGAGAAACTCCTACACTGTCAAATTAAAATTCCATGTTCTCCAACAAATATCAACCTTGTGCATAAATATATATGTTTATATCATAATTGGCTAGGATTTATTGGAACTCGCACGCCATGTGGTAATCAAGAGTGTAGCAAGGTGGAGTGAAGTATTATGGATGGCGCATCTTTGAAGTGGCGTAACTTGAATTAGTTATGAGCGACATTGTCCATGTCATATATCTTAATGTGAAACGGGAGAGCGTCATGGTTGATGGCTAAATTGGTTGCGGTAGACATGCATAATGGAGATGTCGCAATTCACTATGGCATGGTGTGGGGGCAGGGGGTGACACCCTAGAAAATGGTGTGCGGTGGATAAAGTTTCAAGAGCCAAGGAGGGAGACGCGAGCAGGCAAACATTTCTTGTTTTAAAATTTTTATCGGATCCCATCGGTAAGGACGAAATTCGCGAAAATCAGAAATTTTTTAATTTTTTCAGACGAAAAAAGCAAAAATATTGATTTTTTTTAGAATTCAAACAAAAAAGTTGCATAAATACTTCACGGGGGGACTTGAACCCAAGACCTTTTTATTCCTAACAAAAGATCCAACCAATGGGCTAAATGGGCCTTCATGTGCATAGCTTGGCATGGATTATTATTACATAGTAGCGTGTTTGATGAAATTTACTTAAAAACGAAATTTTTTTTGCCGGTTCACATATTTATCGGGGGGTCCCGTAAGCCCAGATTTCGGTGAAATTCGGCGAAATTTCGCCGGTAAGATTTTCCGTGGACACGAGCATGAAGCGAGTGGAGAACTCAAGGATTGTCTTCTCAGTCATTTTGGGCTGTGAATATGATGTGGGTAGTACTGAAGGCAAAGGACTGATCGGAACCTTAGAGGGTATAAATCCTTGGTCATACTCTCCTTACGAGTGTCTCTGGGTTATTTTGGAAATTATCCAAAAGATTGAATCCGGTCATGCACTACTCTACTTGTTCCACAATTAAAACAGAGCAGGGTAAGCCTGCCAAAATTAGCGGTAGCTTAATTTAGTAGGAACACTAGTTTATTTACGATATCCTAATGCACTTGCTTCCCCGGCAACGGTGCTAGAAAGCCTGTTGGTGGTCCTTAGGTCTGCGTGCAGTGGTTCTAGGTTTTTGTACCTTGAGTAGCTTCGACCGCCACCCAATGCTTTCGTCTTCCTCCATCCAATGAAGATACTGAGCTAGAATTTTTGTGGTCTAGACTCGGAAGCCAACAGAGACGTCATGGCCAACTTAGTTCGCACTCAAAGCCCAACCATCCTCGTGCTCCAAAAATCTAAGCTTTCTGACCTCGCCCCGGGGACGCTCCACAAAATCACAGGCTCCCGGCTCAGCAAACACCTCATCCTTCCGGCCTCTGGCACCGGAGGGGGGATCCTCCTCTTTTGGTACTCCCTGCACCTTTAGCTTTCGAACCCGCTCATCCTCCAACACTCCATCTCGGCTTGAGTAAACATCCCCAGCCAGCCCAGTTGGGTCATCACCAACGTTTACGACCTACTAGCAATCAAGACAAAGACGCATTCCTCCAAGAGATCTACTTCATCGCCAACCACTTGTCCGACCCTCGGCTCATCCTCGGAGATTTCAACCTCATTTATAAGGTTTCCTACAAGAACAACCTCAACAGAAGGCTCATGACTAGTATCAACATGACGCTAGACTCTACCCATATAAAGGAATTGCATATATCGAGCCGCTGATTCACGTGGAGAAACGAATAGACTTCTCCCACTCTAGTCAGGCTCGACCAGGCCTTCTCCAATTCCTCCTTGGAGTCGCTCTTCCCCGACTGTTCACTGCTTCTGTTGTCCTCCTCGGCTTCAAACCGCTGCCCCCTTCTCCTAACAGTCGAGACCCGTTGGAACGAGTCGAGTCCCATCTGTGCCTTACTGTACTAGTCCCTGGATCAGTAGCTAGTACACACAGATTTCCAGAACTTAGATCATAACCATTCTTATTAAAACATTAAATATTACATCAGAGTGCAGCCATTAAGGCTCATAATACAAAAGACTGGCACGCAGGCCATACAACTGCGGAAGCATGGGTACATAGTAAAATCCAAAAGAGAACAACACAATCCCACAGGCAAGGTCGTAGTAGCGATCCTAGGCGTCGGAGAAATCCACATCCTGAACACCATCGACGAAGTCACCGTCTTCGGGCTCACCATTGTCCGGGTCGTAATACTGAGCCTCTGGACCTGCTCGTTGGAATGAGCAGCCCCGCGAGTGAACGCGAGGGTGAGTATATGTGCAAATACTAGCAAGCCAATTTGACATATGCATATGAGGGCTTAACAAAGGAGGGATTAGGGTTCCTTTTGCAGAAAGCCAACTTTATAAACTTTCCTATATCTTTGGAAAATGTGGAAAAGAGTTAAAACAAATATCTTTATTTTGAATTTCTGGCTGCCCACCGGTTTTAACCTAGCACGGGCAACTCATAGTTGCCTACCATGTACATCCAATGATCATATGGCTATCTGTCATAGAAATCCAATATTAGGGCTAACTGCCAAATCAAAATCTCAGGGCTATCCGCCATGTTAAAATCATAATCTCAGAGGTAGCCGCCAAGCAAATCTCATGACTACATGTCATGCTAACTCAATCACTTCACATTGTCCTGCTGTGAAGGCCCAAAACAAGACTCACGATGTTTTATCGTGGTTTTCTTTTAAAGTGCCATTTTGAAAACAAAATGAGAAAATACTACCATGAGGCAGCGCTCCGTCGCCCGCCCTTGACCGTGGGCACAGCTGTCTAGACAGTTCTACACTCTGCAGAGGTTACACGCTTTACCCACAAGAGGCAATTTACAAAGTAAACCACCACAAGGTCTTTAACCAACTCGCTCCTAGCTCAAGCATCATCGCTAAGGATTCAACCTCTGGACTGGTACTTAGTTGCCAGTGGCCCCCTCTTGCGCCAATAGGTTCAAATATGTGCGACACCGTTATCCATAGATTCTGTACTCAATTCTGTGGCACCGTTATGTACGGGCACTGTCAAATTCTGCTCAGATCTGAGCGGTTCCGTTAACCATGGCTTAATTCCGTTAACCACGGATTCTGCGCGACACCGTGTGCTTTGGATTCTGCGCTGCCTATTCCACCAAGTGAGATGCCCGAACTAAGAGTTTGAAGGGTACTCAACCAGGCCTGCCCATACCAGCACACGTGGTCGCACTATTGAACTTAGTTTGTCTACCTCAAAGACTCGGTCCTAAAGGATTTGGGTGGTTCCCACACTGGGCCCGAGTCTCGTGCGTACTACACCAATCCACACAACCATCCACCAAAATCAGGGTTTTCCAAAAATCATTTTCCTATTTATAACAATAACTATTGTTCCCCAATAGTCCCATTTTATCAAACATGACAACATCAACTGTCTTTAAATCACGCATTTCAAACATTGCATTTCACATGAAATAACAGGAACGACGACAAGCAACAAATAGCAGGGTTAAGCATTTAACGATCAACCAATCAATAAAATGGCAATAAACAAGTTATATATTCCTAGGGTTGACAAGCATCAGGTTTATACAATAATAATAAATTTTCTGGGCTTTTAACTATTCAGCCAAATCAACTAGCATTTATGCATTTCAATATAATATGAAATTATCAAATATGGTAAATCATTTAAAAATCTAGGAAGCAATATGATCAACAAATATTGTAGGGAAAAGTCAACAATGACTTGCCGTAAGTGCAGTCTTTCGGGAGCTTGGATTGGTCTCCAGTAGCAACGGCGTAAACGACCGGATCTAGAGCAAACAGATAAAACACACAATAAATGCACATACAAAAATATGGATGAAAATAATGTAAATGACATTTAAATTTAAAGTATGCATTTTTTGTGAATTTATAGAAATTTATTTCATTGAATTTGGAGTTGTTTTGCAAAAGATATGAAATTAATAAGTTTTCTGCAGTAAATAAAATAAGAAAAATGGCCCAGAAATGGCGCACGTGGTGGGGGGAGGGAACTTGGGCCGGTGACGGCTTTTGCCTAGGAGCAGTGCACGCGTAGGGTGAGAGAGCTAGGCCGGCCTGGTGAGAGAGTTGGATCGGCCGGAGGGGGTGGGTTTGGTATTTATAGACGGCGGTGAGCAATCTGCGCAAGGGAAGGGCCGACAACGGTGGGACCGACGGCGAGCCACTTGCGGCGCAAGACGACACTGAGGCGGGTCCCATGGCGCGGATGGCACGCCGACGGCGGGGTCCACGGCGGCAAGTTGCGCAAGGAGCTGGGTCCCGAGGCGGCTTCGGTGAGGTTCCAGAGAAGGCAGACGTGGCCGGCGGCGAGCTGGCCGAGAAGGGTGCGGCGCGTCGGCATGGTCACCGGTGTGGCGCATCGGCCAGGAAGAAGACAAGGCCGAAGATAAAAGAAAGAAACAGAGAAGAAGAAAAGAAGAAAAGGAAAAGAGAAAAAGAAAAGGGGAGAAGAAAAGGAGAAGGGCCCACTGCCAGGAAAAATTGGCTTAAAATAACTTTCAAACTTTTGATAAAATTTAAATACAAATTAATTAAATCAAATTTTTCCAAAATAATAAGAACATGTCCAATTTAGATTTATATTTTCATAAAACCCAAATCAAACTATTAATTATCAAATATAGACTTTTAATTTTAGTAAGTAATTATTTTGAAATCCAAAATATTAATTTAAATTTAATATTAGAAATTTCTTTATATTCGAACTAAAATATTAATTACCAAAATATTCTTTTGGTTTTTTGCAAATATGTATTTTTAAAATTTTAGAATCAAATTATTTATTTTTCCCAAAATTTTACTTTGACATTTACAATGATTAATTTAAAATGCAAAATATTGAATTTAGGCTTTAGAAGGTAACATACACATTTTCAAATAAATTTTTCAAAATTCATGCACATTTTCAAAATTAAAACATTTCAAGGAAATTTTTATTTTGCATGAAATAATGGTAGCTTGATTTTTAGGGTTTTGAAAATAGGGATGTTACAGGCCGCCACAACGCTTCCGATTCGAATCCTTTTGGATCAAAATGCCTGGGTTCCTGGATGTGGCCCAACAAGCCTGGTGTGAGGCTTCCCCCAACTTGCCAGCCTACCCTCTGCATCGCTTTAGGCTTAAATTGTTCCGGGCTGCCAAAGCCCTCAAATATTGGGGCCAGACAATAATTGGCGACACCAAGCTATACGTAACTTGCAATCTGCTCCGAAGTAATCCACCTTCTCAACGGTGCGATGGAGGTGCGCCCTCTCTCCGCGGCCGAGCTTGAACTTCGAAAGGCCCTGAAGCTTAAGGTGGTTGGTCTAAGCGTGGTAGAGAAGATCAAGTGGAAATAGCGCTCATGCCTGAACTGGTTGTGCCTGGGTGACGCAAACACCAAATACTTTCACTTCCGAGCAAACGGTCGTCGGAGAAAGAATTTCATTCACTCCTTCAATACCTCGGCTGACACCTATATTGTACAAGAAGGCAAAGTTCGAGCAATCCATCACCATTTCAATTCCATCTCTGGGGAGGAATCCCCTTCCCCCATCCGGTCACCTACCTAAACTGGGATTTCCTAGGGCTTGCCGTCCGAGACCTCTCCTCCCTAGAATCACCCCTAACCGTGGAAGAGCTCCACCAGTTTCTCCAACGCCAGCCAAGCGAGAAGGCACCGAGTTCCGACGGCTTCACCTAGGACTTCTACAAATCCTGTTGGGGGTTCATTGCATCTAACCTCCTTGAAGCTTTTCAAAGCATCTTCGAACTGGACGGGCATGGCCTGGAGATCCTGAACATCACCCACATTGTCCTACTCCCCAAGAAGGACAACCGCCAAGTCGCACCGACTTTCGCCCATCAGCCTCATCCACAGCTTGGGCAAGTTGTTCACTAAGATACTCTTCTCTCACCTAGCCCCTCTCATGGATGACCTCATCTCATCTTGCCAATGTCAAAGCAACTTTCTCTTTGTGCAAGGCAAGGCCAAAGCCCTACATAGAAATGGTACGCCCTCCCTCCTCCTCAAACTAGACCTTGAAAAGGCCTTCGACTCAGTCTCCTAGCCTGTTGGACAACCTCAAGGCTCGCGGCTTCGGGTGTCATTGGCGTGATTGGATTTCCCTTTCGCTCGCCACCTCTTCATCCTAAGTCCTCGTCAATGGTCACCTCACCGACACCATCCACCACTGAAAGGGCCTTCGACAGGGGTATTCCCTCTCCCCTTCCTTTTCAACTTAGCCAACGAGCTGCTCATCGCACTCTTGCACCGCGCAACGGAATCTGGCAACCTCTCCTTGGTCAAAGGAATTCCTTCGGGTCTCAGGGTGTCCCTCTTCGCTGATGACGTTGCCATCTTCGTCAACCCCATCAAAGAAGAAATATCAGCTCTAGCAGCCATCCTCAGTATGTTTGGTGATATCTCGGGTCTCAGGACCAACTTCGCCAAAAGTGAAGTCGCACCCATTAGATGTGACTCCCTTGACATGGACTCCATCCTTCAAGATTTTCCAGCCAATCAAAACACCTTCCCCCTAAAGTACCTTGGCCTCCTGCTATCCATCAAGCGACTACGGCATGTCCACTTCCCACCACTCCTCGACAAAATTTCCAATTGCCTTGTAGGCTGGCGAGGCCCTCTTTTGTCCAAGGGTGGTTGGCTCATGCTCCTTAAATCCCTACTCTCTGCAATGCCAACATACATCCTATCTGTGATTAAATCTCCATTATCCATCATGAAGAAAATCGACGGCATCCAGTGTGCCTTGCTATGGCGGGGAACTGACACCGTTGTCGGCGGACATTGTCGTGTGAACTAGAGTGTCTTCTTTGCCCCCACTACCCTAGGAGGCCTTTGGGTCTTTGACCTAAATAGCTTCGCCAGTGCTCTTCACCTCCGGTGGCTCTGGAATGACAGAGCTCTCCCACTGCCTCCATGGGTTAGCACAGTGGAACACAACGAGACTGATGCTGAGCTTCTTAGGGCAGGCACCTCTCTCCCCCTGAGAAATGGCGCCTTCACCTCCTTTTGGGAAGATTGGTGGCTGGAGGGACACTCTCCAAGGATACTGGCCCCACAGCTGTTTGCCGCTTCAGCTAGGAAGAACAGATCGATAAAGGGTGCGATGTAGGGGGCCGCCTGGCTAACTGACCTCATCCAGCGCATGAACCCACTACTAATTGCTGAGGTCACGCTTCTCCACAGAATCTCACGAATCACTCTCGTCGAGAACGAGGAGGACCAACTCTCTTGGCGCTTTGGACCGAACGGGACATTCACTGTCAATTCGGCCTACAAGTTCCAATTCATTGGACACTGTCATTCCAACCTTCAGCTAGCCTCGAGGCAGTGGGCCTATCCAAATGCAAGTTCTTCCTTTGGCTATTACTGCAAGGGCGCGTTCTTACTTCTGATGCCCTGATGAGGCTTCAGATCCCGAACGACTACTTTTTCACGCTCTGCCGTTGGAACCTTGAAACGCAAGAGCACCTCTTCTTGGACAGCAACTTCAGCCACTTTGTCAACGTTTGTTTAACCGGGTGTATCGTCGGCAATGATTATATATGGGGTTATGCGCTGGATTCAAACTCGATGGTAACACAAGACAAGGGATTATATAGGTTCAGGCCCTCGTGGTGGAGGTAATACCCTAGCCATGTGTTCTTGGGATTATGATGATTTGATGATCAATGCCAAGGGATGTGTATGGGATGTGTCTCATGTCGTGCCTCATGTCGTGTTATGACGTCCGATGCTGAACTAGGGTCCCCTACCCCCCTTTATATAGTGGAGGGGCTGAGGTTATATGGAAGTCTCCTAGTTGGTTACGAGGAGTCCTACTCTTGGTAGAATCCTATTGTCGGGGATAAAATCACGGCCCATTACCATGGCCCACTCCCTGACGGCTTAATCGAACAGCCTCCTAGGGCCTGTTCCCTAGAGCGCTCTATCAGGCCCATGTGCGTCCTGCCGAACAGCTTCCTGGTTGGCACGATGCGTAACGGCCTAGGATTCCTGTTTGAGTCCGACTCGAACAGAGTTCTACACGGCTACGTGAAGACCTGAGCGTGGTTTCTCGGATTGGAGCAGACATCGTGATCCACAAGAATTAGAGTATACCTTACCTACCTCGGGATGTATTTGGCATGTATACGAGTTCGTTACGTCCTCGTGGTCAACCCGGCCCGGTTATCCCCCGATAGGTCGGTTGTTCAACACTATATAAACAAGGCCCCTACGACGTGTAGAGGGGAGAACATCGTGAGATCTAGCATCCAAGATCTGTCGACTGGTGACTAACTGGGGGGTTAACACAGACAATGAATTTGTACGAGGGGACGCTAATCAAGAACTAAGTCAAATGGTAACACAAGACAAGGGTTTATACAGGTTCAGGCTCTCAACGGAGGTAACACCCTACTTCCTGTGCTATGGGATTATATGGTGGATCAAAATACGGGATGCAAGATGATGCTATATGTCATCTATGATGACTTGATGTACCTGTGCCGATGGCCTCTACCCCTCCCTTTATATAGTGTAGGGGAGATAGCATTACAGGATAGAACGTGGTACACTGTAACTAATTCTGTTATGCTGTTATATGGAATGCATGTGTTGATCTGGTAATTACATGGAGATAGATTATATCCTCGAAAACTTCCTTGGAACTCAAGGCGCGTATAACCCGAGTGGTTCTTATCCTTGACCGACCGACTTGGATCGCCCCTATCTGCTTCCTTATGGGCCTTCTAGAGGATACCCGGGGCCCATATAGTCCACAAGATCGCATAATACTTTCTGTACACCCAGAATTTCGTCCAGACCTATTCATCTCGCCGAGTTCCTCTTTGTAATCCTCTTTCATATAAAGAAGCGTTGGACGTAGGGTTATCTCCCCGAAGAGGCCCGAACCAGGATAAAAACCTTGTGCCTGCTCGTTGCTCGTTGATTGCTGTTTACCTTGCTCGGCAGTGTCTTCTATCACCCCTTCTGAAGAATCTTAGTTGACTTGGGACCGATATCCCAACCGTCGACACCTATCTCTATCATGTATTACCAAATATATCTATATCCGGTGTTTATAATTATAGTCTCCTTATAAATCGGGATTGCTTTTCTATCTTTAGACCTTCCTGGTTGGGTATGCGCTTAGACTGGATCAGATTAGGGCTGGCACATTGGCTTGGAGCTCGCGAGCTGCTCGTGAGCAGCTCGGTTTTTGGCTCGGCTCGGGCTCGGCTCGTAGGCCAACGAGCCGAGCTTGAGCTTTTTTTCTAGCTCGGTCAATTAGCTCGAGCTTTTTTTCCAGCTCGTGGCTCGCTCGTGGCTCGTGGATTCATGGGCTTCTAGGTATTAGTTCATCTCATACCACTTGTAATTGACCCATCCACTTGTCTATGACTGGACATACCCCTAATATACGTCCAAAAAAGCTCTCAAAATCTCATCCTAAAGACGATCCTTCATCGAAACCGTTGAAACACCCTTTCTTCAAACCTCAAAGAGCACATATTAGGCTGTTCATCAGGCTCGCGAGCGCTCACGAGCCGGACCGAGCTTTCAACGAGCCCGAGCCGAGCTTTTTTCCTAGCTCGTTCGGTGACCGAACTCGGCTCGGCTCGGCTCGTCAGTGAACGAGCTTGAGCGCGGCTCGTTGCCAGCCCTAGATCAGATCAGCTTACGATTGAAAAATATTTTCGGTTACGCCAAACAATTTGAAATTCCATGCCATGGACGAAACGGAGAGAATAAAGAGTTTTTATGGGCCTCAATTCCAAGGGCCCACTACTCTCGCCATCGGCGTCGGCGCACTCCCTCCCACACCCACCCTTCTCCTAAGCCCGGACGCCCGGCCGCGGCGGCGCCGCCGACCAGCCGCCGCCGCGTGAATTCGAGCTCTCCCCTTATGAAATGGCGGCAGCCTCTCTCGTAGCAAGATGGCAAGGTAGGAGCAGCGAGCAAGCTGTATGCCTGTATGGGATTCATAGCAAGCGGAGCGCAGCGGAGCCCGGAAGAGAGTCTCGCGGCGAGGGAGCGGAGCGATGATGGTTCGGGCACGGACGCGGTTGTCGACGCGTCTTATGAACGTCTGCCTCGCCGCGCTCTGCCGCGGCGGGAGCCTCGCCCGCGCCGAGTGCGTCCTCGTCGACGCCATCCGCCTCGGCCTGCCCCCCGACGTCGTGACGTACAACACCCTCCTCGCCGCGCACTGCCGTGCCGCGGGCCTCGACGCGGGCTTCGCGGTCCTGCGTCGGATGCGGGAGGCCGGGGTGGACCCCGACGACGTCACCTACAACTCCCTCATGGCCGTCGCCGCACGCCTAGGACTCCCCATGCGCGCTCTCGACCTGTTCGACGAAATGCTCCGGGCGGGGATCGCCCCCAGCGCGTGGAGCTACAATGCCCTCATGCATTGCCTGTTCCGGTCTGGCCACCCAGAGGAGGCCTACAAGGTTTTCGCTGATATGTCCAAGAATGGTGTCATGCCATGCGCCACCACCTACAACACGCTGCTCGATGGGCTTTTCAGGACAGGCTACGCTACAAACGCGTACAGACTGTTCAGGTACTTGCGGAGGGCGGCACTCCCGGTAGACATTGTGACATACAACACAATGATCAATGGGCTGTGTAGGTCAGGCAAGGTGGGTTATGCTCGAGTGGTCCTCAGGGAGCTTGGGAGGACTGAGTATGCCCCGAACGCCATCACATACACGACAGTTATGAAGTGTTGTTTTCGTTATGGACGATTTGATCAGGGGTTGGACACCTTCTTCTCGTTGCTGGATGGAGGGCACATTGTGGATGTCTACTCATATTGCACGGTGATCAGTGCTTTAGTCAAGAAGGGCCGAATGGAAGAAGCCAGTGCTTATTCTGAGCTCATGATTGAAAGTGGGTCCAGGCTTGACCATGCATGCTATAACACACTGATTCACTTGCAATGCCGACAAGGGAAGCTGGACAGCGCATATGAGCTGCTGAGCATGATGGAAGAAGGCGGCCTAGAGAGTGATGAGTACACATTTTCAATTTTGGTTAATGGTTTGTGCAAGATGGGACAAATTGAGGCTGCGGAAAAGCAATTATATTATATGGAGTTTAGGGGCTTGGAATCGAATGTGGTAGCATACAATTGCTTGATTGATGCACTTTGCAAATCTCAGGAGGTGGATGCAGCCATCAGATTACTGCACAACATGAAACTCAAAGATGATTTTACTTACACATCTCTAGTCCATGGTCTATGTAAGGTGGGTAGATACCATGTGGCATCCAAATTCTTGCGGGCCTGTTTGCATGAAGGGAATAATGTTCTTGCATCTGCAAAGCATGCTGTCATTGCTGGGCTTCGTAGTGCAGGGTTCAAAAATGATGTGAGGAAAGTTCGGGCAGCATTACAAATTTCTAGGCTGTTACGATCATAATCCAAAGAAATTTATATGCAACTTGACTGGATGAGCTTGCAACATGAAGAAATGATTGGATAAGCATGCAACATGGGCAAGATCAGCACAAGAAACAAATGACTCGATGATCCTGCACAGAGATGGCATTTAAGTGTTGTTCCAATTGGAGTCTGTAAGTTTAAAAGTTTAAAATTTTCAGTAAATACAATTTTGCCTTATTACCATGTTAGTGTTTGTTACATTGTTTTTATTGTGCCAGTATTAAAATGCATGGACATGATATAAACCCTTGGTTATGATTTCAATTCTCAGTGTGACTAAGGATTAGTGTATTCCTAGACTATAATCCTAAGTCCTAACAAGCTTTATTTGGATCAAACTAATTTGGGCTTATATAGCATAAATCTCGTATTTCAATCTTATCAAGGTATTTGAAAATCCTTTTAGTTATTGTTGTGCTGTGAACCAAATGACACTTCTGTTTGTTTGGAAATCCATTCCTGATTTTGTCCATTTATCTTGATGAGAATTTGTTTTACTGCAATATCAGTATATTACATCTGATTTGTTTTTTTTGTTTTTACTTGATTTAATTTGCAGTCTGAAAGGCAGATACTAGGAACCTGGCAATCTAGGATACAGAGGCATGTCTGGATTTTACCTGATTTGCCAGTATTTCCCTAGCATGAACTGCTGATTTATTTAGTTATATGCATGTCATGAGTTAAAAGATATTCATGCTTGTTCTTTATATGTTCTATTGAAAACTGAATAAATTTCCTTTAAACTTGTAATTGCTAAACAATGATCTGTAGTCTGGTGATCCATCAGTTATTTCACAACTAAAGTCCACAAGTGATAAATTGTTGTTTGGTCCCTATTGATTCAAATGTAACAGATAAATAGTGTGCCTTGCCGCCTTCAAGAATTTAATACTTTGATGCTTGGTGTAGTATGATTTTGGTATCTTTTCTAGATGTGATGAATTGACCATGAGATGTAATTTAGGGATATAGCAAGTGACAAATCAATTTTGATATAGGAACTTACGAGGATTAATTCTGAATGATACACCAAAATTCAGTCTATGCTTTAATACTTGGACCATCCAAATCTAAAGTTACTAGCAAATTCTAGAAGCTTCTTCCCTTCTGTGCATTAATTTTGTAGATGTCGAAACGGAAAATTTTAATTTAGTGAACAACAGTTATACAAATTTGTGCTCAAGTTGAATTTAAAACATGTTCTGTGACACAGGTGTCTTTTCAAATGACTGCTTCTGATGGTGAAAAACTTAAGAGCAGATTCAGATTGTATGCATGCATTGGCATGTATTTGCCTGACTGCTTTTCGTGTTGATCTTTTTGCAAAGGTGAGTGGTCGCATCGTAGATGCCAGAATCCTGTTCAAGGAACAGATGTGTTCTCACTTTCTGTGATGCAAGAGCGAAGGATGATTTATACAGCATAACGAGCAAAGCCTGTTCAGAGAAGAGCTAGTTGTCCTTGGTTAAAAGTTGTTTTCATCTGTTTCTTTGACCACCTGAGCAGACAAATTCTGGGACAAAAAACAGTTAATAGAGTTATCGGAGCAAGCCTATGGAATTGGTTATGGTGCACCGAACTGGACAGTACCTGCTATGTGGTGGAATTTTCTTGACCCTGGGTTCTTTGGGATTGTGATGGGTGTACTTATGCAAGTAGTTGCTATCTGCAGTTGCTTGTACAGTTTTGTCATATATATATGATATAGTGGAGGTGGTGTCAAGACAATCGAAGTTGGTGCATCTCAAGATCAGGTCCTTAACGAGACAAGGCTCAGTAATTTGCACTTGAGCTTGTCAGGGATTTTAGTGAGGTTATTATCTTTCTTTTCGTTCATAATATTAAAATTTAAATACTAGTTGAAATGTAATTGGTTTTATTGACTACTGTTTGATGATTTGTTTCATATTATCCCACATAGTGATAGTTCTTTATTAGTTGATTTTTTATTTATCGAAATAAATTACAATAATGCTCAATCTTATCTTATTGTTTTCCATTAAAACATTCAATTGGTGTTTCTTTTTATGCATTTAGTTTTTATAAAAGACAGTGAGAGCTTTTCTCTTGCCACGTCCCTTTTTTCAATTGTATATTTTTTTTTATCTTAGATATCTATCTCTTGTGCAAATTATGTATTAAACTCTTATATACTATCTACACTAGAAATATGGAGAAATATCTGCTTTCTCAAGGTTTTAACTGTTTTTAAATATGATTATGCCTTTTTTTTTTGTTGTGTTCTCCATGTATATTTTTATTCATTCGTCTGAAATATTTATAAACTTAAAACTGCGACGTAAAAAAATTAAAGTTGCTTTCCTAGCCGGAGATGCTTAATTAAAGACCAATGGCCGCAAAATTCTTATATTCACTTTTCTTTTCTATTTTGATTGCCCTATAAATTTATGGGATCTACGTAATTGCTTCTTTCGACGTGGATGTCCCAAGGAAATATCATCACGGTTTGTATGGGCAATTTCTGAATCGAGCTTGAAGGTCTGGATCCTCTTTAGCCGATCACCCAAAGGATCCTCTGAATATTATAATAGCTAGAATGCATAATATTATATTCAACATCGAGTCCTTTTCCACTGCATCGAATCATCATCATCATCAATAGAAGTACAAAGCCGAGTTTAGGTCGCTTGCGCTCGACACGTGGCTACCTTCTCCGTGCACTGCGCCTCACGACCATCTGATCGTGGGTGAGGATTAGATCCGACTGTCCGTTTATTCTTTGCATATAAAACCATTTTTTCGCACAGCCCTAGGCAATACAGGTGCTTTGTCCGGTTGGCTAGCTGAGCTAGCTCTCAGCCCGGAGACCATGTTTCGAATCCTGCGTGCGCCAGTATTGTTCGCTTATTTTTCCCTGTAGCCATTTGTTGAACGATACAAACGTTATGCATTAGGAACGTAGCTCGCTGGCTTTGCTCAGCTGGCTAAGGGCGCAGGTTGTTGCACTCTTCGAACCCCAACGTGGCCTTTCATGAAGTTTTTTTAACCCTTTAATATTTCGTTTTTAATACGCCACAAAAAATTTAAAAATGATAGTTCTCCAAAATTAAGCCAAGCATGCATAAAGAACATCGATAAAAAATTTGATATTAATCAAAAAAATTTTACCTCAAAATTCAGAAAAAGTTAGCTCTTTCTTGATAAGAATATATTTCTTCTCGATTTTATTTATGTTAGGCCACAAAGAAACGTTAAAATTAAAAGTTCTCGAACATATTTCCTCTCACTTAATGGCTATATGATATAATCTTGACCCAAATTAAACCATGCATGTACAGAGAATATTCATAAAAAATTTGATATTAATCGAAATTTTTTAACATCAAAATAAACAAAAAGTTAGCTCTTTCATGATAAGAACATATTTCTTCTCAATTTTCCACTTCTCGGTTTTATTTATGTTAGGCCACAAAGAAACAATAAAATTAAAAAATTTCGAACATATTTCTTCTCACTTAACAGCTGTACGATATAATCTTGACCCAAACGACATCAGACGGTAACCTGTAAATGGAGGAGAGGTTGGGCTCACATGTACAGCGATGAGTGTCAACGTGGCACCCGGGAAGGCATATAATTTTGCAATAATAAGTAAAAATAAATATATCTACCTATTGTAGGCAGCTGAGGGCAACCCGTGGGGTGGCTGAGCGATTTCTTCCGCTAGAATACATATATGTTTCGAAAAATAAGTCCTCATTAAATTTGTCTGTTTCTTAGGTTCACCATGTCATCGTTGTTGTTGATTCCTCAAATTTAGATTACTTTTTTTGTGAAAATACATATTGCAGTTTCCCACCTGGCCCTTCCTACTCTGTTTTTCCTACAAATTTTTTTGTAGTTCATGTGAATTATGTTCTTACGCTTTCAATATATCTTTTCTGTGTAGCACAATGATTTCGAATTCAACATATTGAGTTGTTCATATCTTTGTCTATTTGCTAAACTCAACCATATCGACTTCATGTCTTTGTTCAATGGTTGAAATAATCTACTTTTATAGACTTTACTATTCACATATACTGCATTGATAGTTGTAAAGATTTTCTACATTTGCTCTTCACTAAACTTGACGTCAGCGGGCTACAGGCCCGTCTACTCAATTAGTAGGTTACAAGATATGCAGGAAGCCCTAATCTGTAAACAACGTTTAGGTGCAACGAATGCAACAGCAGCACTTGAAGAATTAGTGCTAGTATTTAAGCTGATTCTGCCACCAAGCATGAGTCGTGTTATGCTGTGCAAATAACTATAGTAAAAAGTCTATTTTTCATCCTGATCTATGGTGTTTCATCTACTTAACCTTTGAACTATGAGACAATATTCTATCCCACGAAACCAGAAAAAAGGTGCAACTATTCCTTTGAGGGCAGTTTTGCCACTTAGTTGTCCATCTAGATTTGTTGGTCATTGTATCATCACATGTGGCGTAAACTTGAATAAAACGAAAAATCTAGCTAAGCAGGCCCACAAGTCATGCTCTTCCTCTCACTTCTACCTCTCCCACCTTTTACCCTTTCAACTATCTCATCAGATCTGACCCTCCGGGAAATACTTGCACGTGCGAGGTGGCAGTAGGTGTGGGGCCTACACGCGGTGGTCGGCTTGGGGTCAGCGCATACGGCAAGGCTGTGGGTGACGTGGGGCCAGCGCACGTCGAGGCGGCAGGTGGCGTTGGGCAAGCGCATAGTGAAATCGCGGGTATTGTGGTGGAAAGGCAGCGGGTGACCAATTCAAAGGTGGTGGCGGCGACGGCGGAACGACAGCTTTGGCATGGCCTACATGGTGTTGCTCTCGACTAGTGATGTGTTCATCTTCAATGGTGCTAGCGTCGGCATGGACGGTTAAGAGCTCAAACGTTCCTACCTCTATACCTCGACACGCCAACTTCCCCGTCCTCTACCAAAGCTAGGGGCAGATCAAGAAAACAAGTTATTGGGGTCATCGGGGTCATTTTAACCTTAAATCACTAGTTTTTAACTTTAAATTATAAGTTTATATGTATATATACTAATAAGGTAGCAATAGATAAAAAGAGATTGTCCAAAAGGCACCGATGTCGCATGACACCGACCCTAACACTGTAGATCCGCCCCTGGTCAAAGCCGCCATTGCTTTCCATGCTCTCTGCAGAAGCCGCCCTCCCCTTGCTTCACCATCCTCTGCATCGTTGCCACATCCCCTTGGTTTCCCATCTTCTTTAGTCACCGCCTGCCCCTAATTCCTCTCCACTTCAGTGCCACCGGCTGGGAGATAGGAGTGGATGGTAGTGACTCCAGCGAGGGGTTTGCTGCAGCAGCCTAGCCCGAACGACATGGAAGGAAGGAGTGGGGAGCGCATGGGAGCGCTAGGGAGAGAAAAGAGAGAACAGAAATGGGATGAGACATTTACATGTTGGCCTAATGCTATGTTACATGCACACACACACTCAATTTGGCATGCTATGGTGGTGAAACCATCCTCAAAACCATTTTCAGAGGGTTATTAGCATCGTTTTTTTTTTGTTTTATGAGGTAGAATACCTGATTTTAAATAGATGAAGTATATTTGGCCGACAATCTAGATAACACCTAAGGGTGGCATGTTGAAACTTGATTAACTAACTGATCATCAGGATTGCATCATTTGTAAAAAGGAATAGGACCTATAAAACTTTTCCTCTACTGGAACATGTATTTATAGAATTAGGGATAGGGTAAGCACGGGGGCTGGGGATTTTTTCGTGTATTCTTCCTAAGTCCTTAACTTTGCCAAGCCCGCCCTGCTCGCGTGGCCTCGCCAAAGCTCAGGGGCTGGGAATTTGCGTGAAATTTTTCCAAGTCACTCTGATCTTTAGACTGTGCCCAACTCCAAGATCGCACTTGGACTTAGCTGTGGCCCGGGGGCTGGATGACTATGCGCACAAAAACACAAATTTCAATTAACTCGTTTTGTCTAAAACTCTTAAGTTCGCCTATGAATTTCATTACTTTTCATCTAGTTCTTCTACTTTTGCATGACAGATCTGCGCAAGAAAGGAAACGAGCAAGCTCAACAAAGAGAATTCGTTAAAGAAGAAATTGCAGCAGTGCCCAAAGCCTACCCCTACGCTACCTGCCGCGCCGGCAGCACGACGGGATCCGACGACGACGACAACGACGAGACGGGCACCGGCGCCGATGGCCCGGGTACGCATGCGTGCCGCGCCCTCCGCCTGTGGATGCTCGTGCCCATGGGTGGCGGCGGAGCCACCACAGCTACCTCCGCCACCGCCTTTGCGACCTCCCGCCGCGGCCTCCGGCAAAACCGCCTCCTCCGCTGGTTGGCGCTGGCGGCGTCGCCGCATCGGCGGCGACCTGCGCCGCCTCGCGTTCTCCTCCTCCTCCGCCGCCTGAACGCGACGGCGGCGATCTTCTTGCCGCCGCCCGTCGGGCGGATTTGGCGCTTTCCACCAACGCGCCTCTGATGCAGGATGACGAAGCCCGCGGCTTGCAAGCCATGCGTCCCAGTCTGAGGAGGAAGAGGAGGACATGCTTCCAGTCTCACACTCCCCCATAATCCTCGGTCTTGTGCACTCCCCCTCTCTGCGTTCCGATCTAAGGAGCGGTGGAGATAAGTGCAGGCGCAAGAGACTAGAGTGAGGGCTGTGTAGCGCGCCGTCCCTCACTTTATAGGCATGCCACAGTGTGATGTCTCGTCACGCCGCGGGCTACCCTAAGAGTCATTGCGCGCGAAGGGACAGGTAATTAAAACCCACTTCGCGAGCTGGAGGGGCACGCGCGCGTGCGTTCCTAGAGGAATACCAACCGCGTCAATCGCCACGCGACGCGTGTCCCGGCCCCACTGTCAGCAAGGCGAAAAACCGCAGCCTGCTAAGGCCAAATGTGCAAATTCGGCCCAACTATACCAACGAGACCCGTAATGTCAAATCGGCCCGACTTGTGGCGTGGGCTAGGCGGGTGAGCCGTCACGGCGTCGTTCCGCCTACGCATCCGCGCCCGACAAGTGTGGCCCTGTTGTCAGCGAGACGCTATGCTGCGCCGCAGAACCCACAGTGCGCACGATTTGACAAAGTGAAGAAGAGAAAAATGGTTAAGTTCTCTGGCCACAGTACCCAATGCTTATCTATTGAGCAAGCGACAAAAAAGAATAACGTGGAGTTTGAGAACGGATTGGCCCGGGGTGAGCTACATCCCGTGCTGCCGCTTGAGCTCTTCGAGTTCGGTTTTCAGGTTCCGATCTGTGTCCGCACCTGGAGCAGCTCTATCGCTTGCGCATCCCTTTCATTCTTCTCCTCTTCTCTAGCCTCGCATAAGTGTTGGGTGAGCTTCGCCACAGCCTCTTGCTCCTTCTCCTGCGCTGCCTGCAACCCGACTTCCAGCTCGGCAACGTGAGCGGTCCAGCGGACCTCGCTCTCGGTAGCTAGCTCGCTCGCATGCTCTATTTGGGTCCGGGCATCTGCAAGTTCCGTCGAAAGGTGATTGAGCTCCACCGCGTCGTAACTGGCTTGCCCGCGCGCCGCTTCGATCAGCGAGGCCGTGCCGACAAAGACGCTATAGGACTGAGACAAGAGCAACAAATCAAGTCAAGGAAAGGTCAACGCCAAAACACAACACACGGCCGTGGGTGCTTACCTTCCTTGCAGAGCGAGCCCACTCCTCATTTTCTCCACGACGGCATCGTGCCCACGAGGGTGCGTCTCGTGGAAAGTCAAGGGCAAGCGGTCCGAGGACTCCGAATTGCTCTCCTCCGACGACACAGTGCGCGCCGCCGCCACCGCAAACGGCCCCGGTAAAGCCCTGGAGAACGGAACGGTCGCCCCGGCCACGGCCGCTCGTCTCTCCGCCTCCTCCATCTTGGCCGCAAGCTCGGCCTTCGCCGCTGTCACTTGCTCCACGGCCAACTTGCCCTCGCGGAGCTCGGCGCTCATGGAAGCTGCTGACTTCGGGCCCTGTCCCGCTCTCCAGCGGCGAAAGAGGAGGCAGCCCGAGCCTCCACCAGCGCGGCCTTCAGCTCGCCCGCCTCCCGCTTGGCGGCCGCAAACTCGGCCCTGGTTTTGTCTGCCTCCTCCGGGAGAGCCCGGACAACACTTTCTCCTGCCCAAGCCTTAAGCGTCGCCTCTGCGGCGGCCAGGGACTTCTTAAGTACGGTCTTGGCCCTGACAGCTTGTTCTGCAGCAGCCCGTGATCACTGAAGCTGGTCATGAAGCCTGGCGACTTCCTGTGCGAGCTCTCGCTTCTCCACTGAGGGTTCGGCCCGCTGCGCGACCTTTTGAGCAGCGGCCCGCACCTCCTTGAGCCGGGCCTTAAGCTTGACTAGCGCGTCCTCCGCTAGGGCTTGGCTAGCCTTCGCCGACTGGAGCTCCGCCTCCGCCGCGCTTTCGCCCTTCGCGGGCACCAAAAAAGTGGGGGCTGTGCCAACCACCATGAGCGAACTTGGGCGAGGACGGGCCGCCTCGCCTTCCACTGCTGCTTGCCTGGCCTCCACCAGAGAAAACAGTAGCGTGCCTCCCCTTCAGCCCAAGCAGGCACGTGCGTCGGGCCGTGCCGGCCCGGGTCCGTTTTTCACCGGGCCGGGCCGTGCTTCCTGCCGGGCCACAACACCGTGCTTCGGGCTTGCCCACTTGGCTCGGCCCATCTGGCCATCTATACATGTGATAGGTTCTGAATGAGCAAGAGGTTGTTTCTCTATGTCGCCAGTGTGGTACATGCTCATGAGGGATATTTTGACCAGACCAGGAATAATTCCAAAAGGCTTGGCATCCACCCGCTCGTCAAGATGACCGCTGCTTCCGCATGATCGCCTACGGCAAGCCCGCTGATAGCATCAATGAGTACCTTCGCATCAGGGACACCACCATGCTTAAAAGGACCTGAGCATTTGTGAAGTCGGTTGTGGAGATATTCGGTGTCGAGTACCTCCGACAGCCTACCGCCGTGGACACTGCTCGCCTTCTTGCAGTAGGTGAGAGTCGTGGGTTTTCTGGTATACTAAGTAGTCTTGATTGCATGCATTGGAGGTTGGAGAATGGTCCAGTCACATGGGCAGTATCCTTCACTGGTCATACTGAGGGTTCAACACTCATTCTAGAAGCCGTTGCGGGGTATGATGGTTGGATATGGCATTCATTTTTTGGAGTGCATGGTTTGAATAATGACATTAATGTCCTGCATCGATCACCCCTCTTCGATAGGCTTGCAATGGGCGATGCACCAGAGGGACTGATGTCGTTATTCAAGCATGTTCCCTTGCCAATCGACAACAAAGATGTAAACTTTACTAATGCTGTGGGAGCAGTTAGGAAGGACGTGGAGCAGGTTTTCGGTTAGCTACAATGTCAGTGGCACATTCTGTGCGAGCCAGCCCGAATGTGGGACATCCCTACTCTGAGATACATAATGTCAACATGCATTATATTGCATAACATGATAGTAGAGGACGAGGGAGGCTTGTCCGATGCTCCTCCCAACTTCGAAGGTATGGGCCAGGTTTCGGACTCATCGAGGGGCGGCAACCAGCTCCTAAATGATTTCATGGCAGCACATCTGATGATACGTGATTGTCCAACCCACAGGCAATTGAAGGCCGACCTTATCGCTCATTCGTGGGCGAGACTTGTAAATAATTAGGTATCTTTATCGTTACTGCAGTAGTTATGTTCATGCTTAACTTATTGTGGTGTTACTACTTTGTTTATGTTTTAGTAACCTTGTGTAAGTTGGTATTTGTATGTTTTAGTTGGTTTGTAATGTCATGTACCCAATCGTATGCTGAAATAAAGATGCAAACGAATTATGTTCACATATCACAGTTACCTAATTCAAAGTGTACCAGATTCATATATGGAGTCTTCAGGAAAAAAAGATTATGTTTTCAACGAGTATCAACCCACAAGGACACATCAAAAATCACATTTGTAATCATACTCACATGGTCCGAGCAAATAAGCGAACAATACTGACTAATGGTCCAAGCAAATTTAGTTCAATATAAACCTCCAAGATTGTGCTTAATACAGACGAACAACATTACTGAGCAATGCATAGTCCAAGCAAATTAGTCCGGAATCAGCAAACGAACAGATAGTGATTCATGTTCATAAGTCATACAAGCCAATCGAAAACACAGGTGTTAATCATATCGTTGAATAACAAACATCTTGCTTAAGTCCGCATCCATGATCATCTTGTGCCACTCTCGGTCTTCAACGACGCGCCTGCGCTCTAACTGGCGTTTGTCAATAATGCGCCTATGCTCGAACTCACGGTCTTTCCTCTTTTCTGCATTGTGCTGCTGCCACACCATTGTGTCAACCTCCTTTTCCCGTGCCATCGCAATGCTGTCAAAGTACACCCTTCTAACCTCAGTGCCCTCTATTTTAATGTCTTACCATTTGTCAAACATGTCTGAGCTAGATGCCAACAGAGTGTGCAGTAGATTTTGCAACCTTCCTACCAATTGGTCACCTGGCCATGTTTGAAAGGGATGGGGAGGCATCAAGGGGTGCACCTGGTTCGTTAGGGCCGTCCGTCGAGTCTGTCTGTTGCCTTTTGTTTGTGGGAGAAGGTCGTTATAAAGTAGCCACTTTGGCTCTTTTCTTAACACCTCCCAGCAGTGCCTCAGTGTGAACGCTTCACCGGTCTCCTGCTTGAACAACAACATTGCATCTCGAACCTAATGACAGATCGGCAAATGGCAAATTAAAAAGTTGCATTGAAGGTGAATCTTACAAAAGCAACATACAAATTACCTTGTCTTCTTTCGTCTTTCCAATCTCGTTGTGGCTCTCGATTCTACGATGACAACCCACAAATACTCCCACATTCTTGTTAATATTAGCCCACCTGCATTGTAGGGACTTCTGATCACGTGGTTCTGCACGGTCGCTAAGCCGATCAAACTCCTTCCAAATAGTTCCGCAGAAGTTTGCGGCCGTTTAGTTGTTTCCAACAACAGGATCATAAGAAACGTTCAACCAAATAGACATTAAAATTTGATCCTCCTTCATATAGTAGTTACCAATCCTCCCTATAGCAGAACCCCCAGTCCATTGTTGCTTGCCTCTCCCCCTGGACTTTCCTCTCCCTCCCCACTAAACATTGGGTACCAACTGAACTACCTCATCGACTTCAATATCACCCAAAGTTTGCTCGTGTGATGTGTGTTGTTTCATAGAAAAAGCGTTGCAGGATCCACTAGCACTCCAAGATGGCATAGGAGTACTGAACGTGGGTTGTGACCATCGAGGATGAGCGAAAGAAATCCCCAGCACCACCATCTGTGCTACTGGCTACGACATGTACATCTCTGTTGGCATGCCTTGGTATGCACCTGTACAAAAGGAATATAGCTGGGCAGGAGGTAAAATATGTTGTATAGTAGGTAAAAGGATTAGCCGTACCTGTTGGACCGTGAGGTAAACCCGACATGTGCATGGGAAGATACGGTGAGGCAGCTAATGTGTTGTCCTTGCTTTGTACTCTCCCCGAACCTGTTATAGGCATCGAAGGGAATTGAGGTCGGCCCCCTTCGATGCTCATGAGGCAGTTGAAAGATTCGGCATCCATATTGCACCTATGAAGATTGAAAGCGACAAATAAGTGCCACTGAAATGAAAACATGAAACTTAGTCCGTTTGCACATAAATGCATGCATTAATAAAAATCACACACATATGCATCACACTTAGGTACTATCATTAATAAAAGTGACAATATTACATATTCAAAATATCCAGAATGACACTGATATTATTATAGAGTACAGCGTGCCAGACACACCCATATTTAGCATCTTAACAAGTCTTAAAAACATACGAAAAGTAATGCTAATCAGACACCACTAGACTGGTCACTATCGTAGTTGACACCATTATCTTCAAACACACTCTGGATACTAGGTCTGTCAAACCAATCGTTGTACGAGTGCCCCTGAGAGTCAACGATTTCATATGGATCAATGTCATCCCATGGATTGTGCTCTTCAATATCGGCAGGCACTTCAATTGGCAAGGATTGTACTTGTTTGTAAGGACGAGGGCTGCCAACCCTACTAGCATGGTCTCTTGTTATGAATGATAGTTTGTCCAATTGCTATGCTAGCTCTTCCATGTCGAGTACAACCGCATTGACACTCATGGCGCAAACACTAGAAGATGGATCAAAGTGGTGCTCCGCAAGTTGTCGGTGTAATAAATACCGGGGTACAAAGAGCATTCGAAAGGCCGAGAGGGCGCGCGTGGGCGAGCCCCTCAGAAGGCCGGGAGGCCCCGCGCGCCAGGTGGGTGCGTGGGCGAGCCCTGGAGGCGAAGTCGAGGGCCCCACGCGCCAAAGCGGGCGTGTGGGCGAGCCCCTCCGATGGTGAGGCGAGGCCCCGCGCGCGAGGCAAGGTGCGTGGGCGAGCCCCTCGAAGACCGGTGAGGGCCCAGCGTCGGCGGGGCCAGCGTGGTGGGAGTATTGCGAAGAGTCTTGAGACGAAGGCTCCCGCCGCTGAAGGACGAAGCGCATTTAATGAGACATCACGCGCGAGTAGACAATGGAAGAAATGATTGCCGCTTCTGATGGCCCTTGGTGTCGGCGGGCATCACTGTGGCGCCAAGAATTGACAGCGAGAGGAGGTTTGCTTGAAGAGGCCGCCGCGTCGGGGAGGAGGTAGGCCCCACCCGCAGACTCACGGTGTGGTGTGCGGGTGAGAGGCCACTGCGAGCACGCGAGGGGCGGCTGCAGTGCGTGGGCAGTGCACGTTTTCGTCTCTTCTGTCGTGTCTTGTCGATTATCTCGAGGGCACAGATCGCCTACTCCTCGGCTCTCTCCGTCGGTTCGAGGCTTGTATAAAAGGAGAGAGAGAGAGGGAAGGGGGCACGTTGGATAGGATTCGAACACTCAGTCCGTGAGAGCACTCTGTAAAGACTTTCCCTTTCAACCACAATCAGAAAAGAGCTAAGGCTCGGCAGGAGTAGGACTATTACCCGCGAGGGGTCCGAACACAGGTAAATCATGAAGTCGTTCCTTGTTGAGCCCGACGCTCAAATCGAATCGAGCTTGATCGAGTCGGCTAGCAGAGTAAAAATCTGACCAGGGGTGTGATCCGCAGTGGTTGAGCGGAGAACACGCCGTCACAAGTTTCTTCAACTTGGCTGCAGCATACTCGACCCCATCCATTAGGGCAGTGAGAACCTCACGCGAGGACATTTCACAGTTGCTCATCTACAGAAAATTTTTAGGTTCAATTGGATGGAACTTTATTTATGAAATTGCAAGCTTACTTTAAAGCCACTAAAAGGAATTAAGTATCCAGGAAACAATTATGCAATGAGACTGCATATTGGTGCACAATACAAAGCAAAGTTCAACCATATAAGTTTGAATAAAACCATCTGTTTATCCTTTACTTTTGTGTGTGTGATGGACTGTTCTAATTTTTATCTAAGTACACCATTTCACTACGTTCTTACCAAATCAAGCACTTGCATAGCTAACCCCAAAAAATCACCTTGCTTTTTTTTACCAAATCAAGCACTTGTTTCTAAACTAACTGTAATTTTTGCTCCATAAAACTCTGTATGTGTCAACAATGGACCACCTGGACATTTTCCCTACAAGGATGTTGTCCATTGGCACAAGGATTTTCCATAAAAAATCCCACTACCGTAGGCAACCATCTAATCGAGCTCCAAAATAAGACCACATCGAGGCAAGTCTGCAGTAAAACATTGCCCGCAGATAACAAACCTGCTGCACATCCCTAATTCATTCACCGCAAACCCTAAAATAAAAATGCTGCAATCGCTATCCACAAATCTAAAACCAAATCGACCATTAACACCTAACCCAAAGCTGGAAATCCCTAAAAATCCCGTATTCGAGCACATAGACCTTCCAAATCGAACCACATGGTACCTACAAAGGTGATGTTCTATATCGCAGAAATGTCCCAGATCTGGGGCATATTGATGGGCGCGGACGTAGGGTCCTGATCTTCTGGTAAGATACGACAAAGATAATTCGGTAGGTGTCACGGAGACCTAAACGATCCAGATTCCAACCCCACAAGGAACTAGAAATCCCGGCAATCACAAAACCATCACGATGAGTGTTATCGACCGAATCAGAGGCACGATCGACCTGTACATGAAGTACGGTTCCTGCAAGCAATCGAAGAACGAGTAAGAACACAAGATAAGCAATCATATTTGTGAATATAGATTAAAATCAAGTGGGGTTCAGAAACTTGGTCTTGTTGATCTGGCTGACACAAGAAGAAGGCGATGTCTCACACAATCGTGACGAACTCAACTAAACAAAACGCAACTAAAACGAAGCATGGTGGGAAACTTATATAGGACGGTGACAAGAGGAGGGGGCGCTCAAACAGGTGCCCACGCGCGCTCAACCCTAACCCTAGGGGTACACGGGCCTTGGGCCCAAAAATATGGCGACGCAGCGTCGGAAAGTTTCTGTCCAACAACTTGTTTTCCTGATTTCCGTTGACTTGGATGGAATTTTGAGGCGTGACCGGATCTGTTGAAAAGATTATCTTGTAAGCTTTCCTAGAGTCCTTATTTGTCTCATTTGGACGTCGTATGCGATCTGAGAGTCCGTTTGAAGGTGCATTAGTCCTAGATGGCCGAACCGGACTCGGCAGCAATTTTGACGTCCTCTCGACTTGGGCCCGGTGGTCGGAGACTTCTTGAATCTTGGAACTAACTTGCTAAACTTTTGTTGATGAAGGCTTGAATGGCATGGCATGAGGATTCATGCCGTATTGTCACTTTTCTATTGCATCAGTAAACTCGTTAGGGATAGCTAGCTCGTCTGTGATGTCCTCGTTATCCCCTTCCTTGAATTTGAGTCATCCTCGACTCGAGCATATTATCTTGCAAAAGGTTAGAAACAACAAGGGCAAAGCAATAGACCAGTTTTTTTAAATCATTGCATGGTTCTTTAGCTAACTCATCATCCACACAATCCTTCTAACTAAAAGAACAAGACCTTTCAATTTAATTCCAGAATTCGTTTCAACAGATTCTTTCTTTTGTGTTATATTTGGTTTATCATTGACACCATTTTTATTTTGTGATTTATGATTTGCTTTTGCTAAGTCAACCGATGTCATAGGTTGTGACGCATATTTCTTCCCTTTAAATACAAATTTGTATTCATTAGATTTACCATGATGAACAACATTTACATCATATATGCAAGGTCAACCCAGCAAAACAGAGTAAACATCCATGGCACAACATCGCAGTTTATGTAATCACGATAAATATCAAGGGAGATGTGAATTCGAAGAGTCTTAGTTACCTTGAGCTTACCGCAAGAATTGAACCATTCAATGCAATATGGATGTGGATGCGGATGTGTGATCAAGACAAGCTTCTCAACCATGTCAACACTCGCAAAGTTGTTGTAACTTCCTCCGTTGATGATGACAACCATCCTGGTGTGGAATAGATTATGCCGCTGACTTTCTTGTGACCGTTCTGGTTGTGCAGTCAATATACGGGTCATAGCAAGTGTTGGATAACCTTCCGTTGCCGAAGTATTAAACACTTCTCCTTCGAAATCTTCGGTACCTGCGTGGTTAGCGGCAACTAAAGAAATATCATTCTCATGTTCACTAGCAGAAGAGTACTCATCATCCTCACGAATAATGAGAGCACGTTGAATAGGATAATCACGCTTTGTATGTCAAAATCCCTTGCAACGTAAACATTGCATGTCGCGAGTACGGCCTATTGATGCCACACACAGAAGAAGCACTTTTGGCAGGGCTTGCACCACAAAATTCTTGCTTACACCTGTTCCTCATGTCGGAGTTGTAGAAGGTACAATGGGTGGAGACACTTGATGAAGTGCGGGCGGTGGAACCTTTGCAGCCTCATGATTTGCTTTTAATGAACCACTAAAGCCTTCTCGTGTCCAAATTTATCGTCCCTGTACTTCTCTTTCAGCTTTGTAAGCTAGATGGAACAAACGAGTGATAGAATTATACTCCTTATAGCCAAGTATATTCTGAATCTCATGGTTTAACCCACCTAACAATCTAGCCATTTTTGCATCTTTAGTCACTTGTACACCACAACGCAACATACCAATTTGCAGTTCCTGATAATACTCCTCAACTGATTTGCTATTTTGATTTAAATGTTCGAACCTATTAAGAAAATCTCTCTTATAATATGAAGGAAAAAATCAAGATCGCATGGCGCGTTTTTAAGCTTGCTAGGTTGTAGGTTCATTTCCTCTTTTACAAATTTTGTGCCACCAAATAGATGCAAAATCAATGAATTTACTAACAACAAGCTTAGCTTGATTTTCAGGTGAAACAGTAAAGCGTGAAACTTTTGATCTACCAATAATTCCCAATCAAGGTAAGCGTCAGGATCATATCTGCCAGCATAAGGAGGTATTGTCAATTTAACCTTTGCTAAGACTCATCACGTACCTCAAGATTGCCTTGTTGATTTTTTGCCATACCTTACCGATTGTGGCGTAGTCTTCGATGATCTCGATCATTGTTCACATCGAATCCATCGTCAGCCTCGGAATCAGCAACGTATTCATTCTCAACTTGTTCAACCTCATCAGCTCAAGAATGACGGTCGGCAGGGACTGCAAGAGGCACAGGGGCAATAGTGGAAGGTGCTCCTCTTTTAATGTTTTCCATCCTCGTGATCAAGCTGGCAACCCTTCTCTCGAATTGCTCTATCCCGTGGGTGTTTGTATTCACCAATTGAGTGATGTTATTGGCCATATCAATCATGGCCTTTTGCTAGTCCTTCATGTACTTCGCGAACTCAAAGTGAAGCACAGGCTCGTTGTTACTTTATCCTGACATCATTAGTGAGAACAAAAGGAACACATAGGAATATATATACTATATGCTAATGTTATGTATGGGTGGTAACAGCTCTCAGCCTATCATTTGTTCTTACCGGTTCTTACCGTGCAATTAGTAGGTACAAACGGCAACTGGTCGGCGATAACTTCAACGCAAAAGGTGGTAAAGCGATGGCTAGGATCCGTCCCTGCTTTGTTAGTAGATTGTGCAGCTTGGATAGGCTTATATATGTAGCAAAGGATAAACAATTGTTTGAACAATAATACAAAGTTGAATATTAGCCCAAAGCAGTACAATTGCTGGAACTATCCTAGTCTTATACGTAAGTCAAGCTGGAATAAGAGGATGGTACAAAGGGCTAAGATCAAGTTATTGCACACTGCAATTGAACACAAAGCACAGAGAACTCCTTTGCCAACTTTTTTTTCATAATTCTTTGCGCGGCTCTTTTCTATGCGCAGCCTCTTTTGATCATTTTTTTTATTTTTGTATGATTTTTCTGATATTTGTTCAGCTTCAGCAACACAAAAATATAGACACAAAACAATCTCTTCTCAATTTAGAGGTAAGGGGTGGCCGATACAATTTCTGTAGGGTGCTCTGAAAACTGTGCTAAAACTTTTGGGCCGAATAGGTGGTCTGCCTGATGGATTTTTGAGATTCTAAATGGACCAAAATGCCTACATCTACGGGGCTCTGATTATGTGCGCTTCTTCCAAACCATAATACGCCGCATCACACTGGCTGACCTGGTCATGACCACATGCCGACTGCTGACCTCCTCTTAGCTATGCTACTATTATAAAGTAATTGTCCTGCTTACACCATAGCTGCCCCTCTTTATATAGTGGAGGCCTGGTTAGAATCCGACTGCAACTCTAAACCAATCTTGCCTATTACAACAGAGAGTCCATGTAACCTACTTATACACATATTCGACACAAAACCTAACATATTCAAATTAAAAATTCAATCTTTGGAATTTTGGAAAATCAACTTTTGTATTATTTTAAAATCCAAATAAAATCTTGTGAAATTTTAATGTTTCGATATTTCAAAATATGTGAAAATTTCAATTGAAAGATGTGTTTCAAAATTCTGAATTCTAAAATTTAATATTTTATTTTTAAATAATGAAGATGAATCATCTTTCAAATTTGAAAATTAAAACTAAAAACTTTTGAATAAATGAGTTTTGAATTTATAAAATCGTGAAGTTTGAAAATTTGAAGTGGGAACACTTAAAAAATCAAAGTTGATATTTTCCAAACAATTAAATTTTTAACTTGTAAAGTGGATCTCGGTTTCTCCTTAAATTTATAGTGTGACTAGCTATGTCAGTGTTTAAAAACGATGTGGTATGCACCTCGACGATTACTAGAAACAATGGTGTCCTTGTCGTTGTTTGATGTTTCCTAACAATTTCGTATCATGTGTCGGTGCAACATGCATCGGGATTTGCTCCCTCTATCAGATCAACAATAGGCAAGCATGCCGTGTGCCGGCTCGGCGCACGGCGGGCGAGCAAGGCCCCAACGCCACACGGTGGCCCGGCGCATGGCGAGCGAGCAAGGCCCCACGCGCCACCGGCGAGCACCCCACGCGGCGGTTCAGCGCCTGGCCTGTGAGTAAGGCTCCGGGCACCATGGGCGAGCGTGCCGCGTGGCAGCTTGGTGTTGACCCGGCAACCCCGACAAGTGGCGCCCTGCCAAATGGGTGGGCTTCGGGTCCCACTTGGCAGGTACGCACGAGGAAAGGAGGAAATTTATCATAGAAGTCCCGTCTCCGTTCAGCGTATCGAAGGCATTAAATGAGGGGATTCGGCGTGAGAGACAGAAGATATTGCAGTCACTAAAGTTCTGGAAGGAACCCTATAGCTGTCATTTTGTCACTATGCTACAGCAGGTCTAACCGGTGCCAGTGTCAGACGGCTCTTCCGTCCCGTCCACGCTCGGTGATAGGTAGGGGCAGGAGAAGCAACCGCATCAACAGCAGATGAAAGTGGGATATACAGTGATATGACCCAATTAATGTACTCAATCTCTATCTCTCTCTTGGCCGTTCCTGACAGTATAAAAGGGGATCCGGGTGAGAGAGAGAGAGGGGGGGTTGGATCCTAGATTCACAAAAACATTGTACATCTCCTGCAAGGACACACACCTTCCAATCTAATAAATCAAGCATAAGCAGGAGTAGGACCATTACCCGCCTTGGGGGTCCGAACCTGGGTAAATTTGCACGTGTTCGATCAAACAACTTAGTTAGCGAAAATCCTCCTATAAACGAACACAGTTTACAAAATCTGTCATGTAAAAAACCACTAACGCCATGCAAATGAATAGAAGTTTTGAGGGTTACCGGAAATCACTAAATTCAAGGAGCACAGCCGCTCCCCCGCCCCCCCGCCCAATGTATGTCCTCCTCTTCCCCCATTTCAGTTGGAAAAGCTTCGTGTGCTTCTATCAACACTTCTGCCTCCGCTGGCTACCAACTGTGGCCGACGATGCCTCATCTTTGGTCTATTCAAATATAGAAAACATTTTTATCTATATACAGTATACACAATTGATTAGATTCAGGCATTTTTATTTTGAGCTGAAACTAGCGATATATTCTAATATAAAATTTTATGTATGCTCGAAGAAAAGCCTCACGGTCTGGTGGTCGGCGTATCAATAATGACATTTACCGATATGCCACCGTCTGTTTACTTAGATCATCATATATAATTAATGTTTGCATTCCATTATCGCGGAAAGCATGTTCTAGGGAGAAGATACTTTTTTTCCATTCGAGAAACGAGGAGCACGACTGAAGTGGCTATACATGCTAAGAGACAAAAGTTATTAAAAATAGTTTTGATAAATATGATAAAACAACAAAAAGTATCACAAAAATTAATATAAAGTGCGACATCATGTGGCTAAAAAAATGATAGATTTTGAACGTTGTTTTAAATTTTAATTTAAACTAAAGAGCAAGGCCTCATTTTAGGTGAGTGCGGCTCACCGTCGACAGTAGTCCACTCGAAGATCTTTCTACCCGAACAACTAGACCTAGTAACATACTTTCTTCATTTTTAAAGAGTAATTATTTTAGACTTGTACAAAGTTAAATTTTAAAAATTTTATCCATAAAAACTTTTAAACTATTTAAATTGAACACATAATAATTATATAGATAGATTCGCCACAAAATTAATTTCTTTAATTATGATTTAATTATCTTATATATATAAATTGGAAGCGTTTTTAGTGGCTAAAGTTATTTTTTTAGACCATACTACTGTGTAAAACACTAGTACTACATACTGTATTATTTTAGGACGGAGTCAGTGGGCGCAACCATTGTTCGCATCGCGCTTTTAGCTAGAGGTCGTGTGTGTGTGGCTACTTGGGTGACAACTGAGTACTGATTAGTCCCTAACCTCCCACTCCAGTCCAGCTCGCCACCAAGAACCCCCCCTCGCCCCAAGATTCGCCGTCCCGCCATGGCCAGATCGCCGGAGCGGACGCACCACTACGGCGCTGCCGCGCGCACCCCCTACCCGTACCCTTCCTCCTCTAGGTCGTCCTCGTCCTCTGCGGTGGCCTCCTGCGTCGTGGCCGCGCTCTTCCTCCTGCTCGCGGCCGGCGGCGCGGCGGCCGTGCTCTTCCTGCTCTTCCGGCCGCGCGCGCCGGCCATCGCCGTGACGGCCGTGCAGCTCCCCTCATTCACCTTAGGCAACGGCACCGCCGCCTTCACCTTCCAGCAGCTCGCCTCCGTCCGCAACCCCAACCGCGCGCCGCTCGCCCACTACGACAGCTCTCTCCATGTCGCCTACGCCGGCGGCGAGGTCGGCTCCATGTACATCCCCGCGGGGCAGATCGACGGCGGCCGCACGCAGTACATGGCTACCAGCTTCACCGTCGCCGCCTTCGCCGTCTTCTCCGCCCAGCCGGAGACCATCTCCGTCGCCGCCTCCGGCCCCTCACCCGCCATGGCCGCGCTCGTGCAGCAGCCGGCGCCGCCGGTGATGGAGGTGGACTCGCTGCTGGTCGTCAAGGGCAAGGTCACCGTGCTGCGGGTGTTCACCCACCACGTCGAGACCGCCAAGGTTTGCCGTATCGGCGTCTCGCCGGCCGACGGCCGCGTGCTCGGCTTCCGCTGCTGACTGCCCAGCTCCACTAGGCCAAGATCACACGCTAGCTCTCAGTTGAGCTCTGTTTGTGCTGGGATTCTACGAAATTGTAAGATAAGGTTGTTCGAATTGTAAATTAGATTCTTTTTCCATGGTTATTTAGCATGTATTATTTCTTCAGATCTAGTATCTGGTTTGCTAGGTTCCTGTGTTGTCCTTGTATTGTAGATTACTGAATAGAAATTTAGGTGCTGAGAGGAGAGGTCCAGACCAAAGAAATGAATTGGTTCTTGAGATGTCCCAATTGGACAATTGATTGTGTTCAGAAAGTGGCAATGGAAGCATAGCGAGGAAATGTTAATCACTGCTAGTATGTATCTCGTTCTAGTTTTCACTCAATTGCCATTTTGAGGTTGCAATCTACTTATATTTGTTCGTGCAAAAGATTGCGATGTCTGAATGGGATCGATTCCAATTAGACGTGTGCAAATGCAAGTGGAAATTAGATGCGAGTACAAATGCTCTCAAAAATACAAGTCGAGATTGTTCTTCGTGGGTGGTTAAAGCAAGCATATTCTCCAGCTCGAGTTGATTGATATTCATGAGGTAGTTGTTGTAATTTACTGTTGCTTGCAGTGTTTGGTGAGCATGATGAAGGGCAGCAGTACAGGAGGGCAGTGGTTAGTGTCGTGTTGGCCACTCACCTACTGATCACGGGGGTCTGTGTGAAGCATGTGTGCGACTCCCACTAACCGCTTCTAATTTTCTTTCAGTTCTACACCAATAAATTACAGTCTAGAGCATGGCTAGGAGAATCTCTATTTTACGGTTGCGTATCGATCCCCATCCATGTAGCGGTTCAGCGGACTCTCTATGTCATTCTTTAACTTTAGTGGTTTTCTCCCGGTCCCTATATTGAAAGGCACACTCTCTATTGAAACACCCATTCTCCACCAACCTTCTCTCTTCTCCCGGTTGCTACCCTATACATATGGTCTCTTGCTCCAACCCTTCTCTATTCTTTCCTCCCAGCTCCCCTCCTCTTTGATAAGCGACGAGGCGAGAGGGAGAAAAGGGTGGCCAGCCAGCGACCCCACGCCCTCCTAAGGCTCTAAGTACCCACCATTGAGCAGCACAGTAGCCCATGGCTTGATGATGACTCTCTAGAACTGTGGCGGTGGCAGCACAACACAGATAAAGTGGCACTAGGTTTTATAGATTGGGAGAAGAAGAGAGGTAAAAATCTCACCTTCTGGAAATCAAGGGTGTTTGCACCCAAAATTGATAGTTGATTAAATATACTATGGGGCTACAGCCTTACAAGATTCCAAACTGTTAACGTTGACTAACTTTGTTTTCGTCGGCCGGTAGAAACCCGGCGTAAATAAACCTGATATGTACATCACCCTACGTGGACCGATGTAAATATACCTATTTATGTCTTCCTAGCCGACATAAACACAGCTAATCAGACTTGGACCCAAAAGATATCATGCTACCATTGTTTATGTCGGCCTGGCCGACGTAAATAAGCCACCCGACCTATTTATGTTGGCCTGGCTGACGTAAACATAGGTACTCGTCTTTATGTTGCCTTGGCTGATGTAAATAGGACATGTGGTGTGACGTAAACAAACTTATTTAGGTCCACCCATCGTGGATTTGAACTCACTCTCCCCTTGCTAATCCATAATACCCATCACCCAGCCTTCTACCACCACCGCCCAGCCCACGCCCTATCGCCTCCAGCGTCGCTTGGCGGCACCACCAATCCACCATCGTGCCACAACCCCTGCTCCCGTGGCGCCGCCGCCGCCCCCGCGTTGTCGCCCATCCCCCGCCGTGCCACTGCCCATCAACAATAAAATTGATGCTCTGCAAGTGTCGATAGGCGGCACGTACAGGTAGATGGACGTGCCGATGAGCAAGTGCATTAACAAGTTGTACATCCTCACCCAATTCAACTCAGCATCGCTCAACCGGCACCTTTCCAGGGCCTACAATTTCAACAATGGAGTGTGACGAGGATAGGATGACGTAGGTTGCTAGGTGCCAGCAAGCCTGACAGGCAGCTCCATGTGAGGTGCCACCACTTGAGTTGACCTGGTCAGCGTACCCCGAGCAGGAGCGCTCAGAGGGGTTGCCCGAGCCAGGGGCACTTAGAGGTGCTCCACACAAGGGCTTGGTCATGGCATTGCTCTGTGGGGGCGTTGCTCGGAGTGAGGCTTGCCCGCGAAGCCACGAGATTGACCCCTTTGACACATGGAATGACTTGCCATCATTGCAAAGCCTGCAATGCATGCATAACAGTGACAAAATGGAGATGGAGCAGTGATTATCGCAACACAGCAGTGATAAGTGTGGGCCCTGGTTGGTAGGCAGGACATATATCAACCCCCTGCAGGGGCACGTCTGGGCCAAAGCCCTGTGCAATTCGCCGACTCATTAAATAAGCAGGGCCCGCAAGCAACAGTAGCATGGCGAACTCAAACACGATTTGGGAGGCTATAGAGGCAACACCCGCCAACCTGAAAGGGGGGACCACACATCCGGAGATACCCAGCTTAGGAGAAGTTCGTAGCAAGCATCATTGGCTCGAGAGGTAGGAAGTAGCACACAATCTAGAAGTCCCGGATCTCGTTTCCGGCGATGAGTTTTCCCTCATTTGTACATCTCTTTAATTCCTTTACGCAAGTAGCCACTGGAGTAGGGTTGTTACCTCCTTGGGGGGCCCGAACCAGTCTACAATCCCTAGAGTCTCAGCCTCAAATCTACTTCGTGTCCACCATCGACCGTGTTCTCCCTCCCATCGTCACGCAGCGGATCCAAGCCCTGTAGGATCCAAATGATCCGCTCACCCCTCTCTACAAACCTCTAGAGTCCGACCCTCAGGGCCGAGAGCTCCTAGGAGTCGATAGAGTGGCTTTTGGAGATGGCTTCGTTGAGGTGTGAAATTTAAAATCTGTGTACTTTTCAGTGGATCAGGATGACACTGCAAGGATTTGTGAGTACTACTTTGCAATTGCCTTGATGATCTGAGATGGGATTGCGTACAGGGAAGTTCTCTGTCTTGATGTTCTAGCAGCAACTTCTCGGTACCTCTGATGTCGTTCGCCAATTTGATTGGCTTTTTGATGTATGCTTTCTTTTAGTTTACCATATATGCACAGTGCTGCTTAGTTGCTTACTTTTTCACTTACATGTACTGTGATTCAGAATGCATAATTGTGGTAAGTGTGGTACATAAATGTTAATATGGTGTAGGTGTAATATGAAATACAGAAAACCTGGTGAGATACGCCCATGCTAGAATGGTGAGATACGCATATGTCTTGGTACACTAAACAATCCACAATTCATATTCAAAATGTATTGTCCAATTCCTTGTTATTTCATCACAATATCCTGCTGAAAATTGTCAAACTATTTCTTGCACAAACTGTGATGCAGGGTGTTTTTGTTCGGTCGGACGCCAAAGCTAAAGACATAGAAGATGTGCTGATTCTTTCTGGCGATCACCTCTACTATATGGACTACGTGGGCTTTGTTCAGGTAACTGATACAGATAAATTATTGCCAGCAGTTGGATGTTGTGGTAACATTTTTTAGTTACATTGGCATTGACATTTAATTTGCAGTCTCATCGCCAGTGAGATGCAGGCATCACACATGTTGCTTACCTATTGATGACAGGTCCCAGATGTAAAAGTCATGAAATATTTCCACCAAGTCACCTCTAATGATTTCCCAAAATTTCTGATAGAATTCTACCGGAAAACCATTAGGATCGGGTGCCTTGTTATGTTCCATCTGAAAAATGGCGTCCCTCACCTCTTTTTCTAAAAAGGGCCCGGAAAGTAAATCATTCTCTTTCAATGATACTTGAGGGATATCATGGGTCCATCTCTCATCGAAGGAAAAGGTGGTCTCCTCAGGTTCTCCGAAAAGCTCTTTATAAAATTAAGTGATGTAGGATTTGAGGTTGGCCTGGCCTTCCATTTTCCCTTCTTCATGGTCTAAGGAGAAAATACATTTCTTCCTGTATTTGCCATTGGCAACCAACTAGAAGTACCTTGTATTATTATCTCCCAATAGGACATCTTTTACCTTTGCTCTCTGATAATACTTAATTTCTTCTTCCATGAGAAGAATAGCTAGCTGATCCCGAGCCTGTTCGAGGTGTTCTCGACCAGGTTTAGTCAAATCCCTAGCCTCAGCAGCGATATCAAAGTCAGTAATTGTTGACTAGAGAAGTATTTTTTGTTGTTTATAATTGCCATTAGTATGAGATGCCCAACCACGAAGGAATCTACGCAGAGCTCCAAATTTATGGTTCCATCGCTGAATAGAATTGTGATCACTCTCATACCTAAAGTCCAAGATGCTAACTTAATTCAGCAATACGGACCCATTTGCCTCCTAAATGTGAGTTTCAAAATCTTTACCAAGGTTGCCATGAATAGGATTAATTTAGTGGCAGACAAATTAATTAGTCCCACTCAGACGGTTTTTATGCGTGGACGAAACATCCTAGAAGGTGTCGTCATACTGCATGAAACCACTCATTAGCTACACAGGAAAAATCTTGATGGGGTAATTTTGAAAATATATTTCGAAAAGGCTTATGACAAAGTAAAATGGCCCTTCTTACTCCAAGCTCTACCGATGAAAGGTTTCTCACCAAAGTGAATCACTTGGGTCAAGACCTTCATCTCGGGAGAAGGTGTCGTGATCAATGTGAATGATGAAGTGGGGCATTACTTTTAGACAAAAAAGGGTCTCCGACAAGGGGATCCCTTGTCGCCACTACTTTTTATCATTGTAGCGGATATGCTTTCAATTTTAATTAAGACGGCCAACACAGATGGGCAAATTGGTGGGGTATACCTCATCTAATCGATGGAGGTTTATCTACCCTATAATATGCAGGTGATACAATTCTTTTTTTGGAGCATGACCTAGAAAAAGCTCGCAACATGAAGCATATACTTTATGCTTTTGAGCAAATATCGGGGTTGAAAATTAATTTCCATAAAAGTGAATTGCTCTGCTTTGGTGAAGCCCAAGAGTATTTGCAACGGTACATGGATATTTTTGGTTGCAAGAAGGGGGACCTTCCTCTGAGGTATTTAGGCATTCCTATTCATTATAGGAAACTGAGAAATACTGATTGAAAGAAGGTGGAGGAGCGCTTTGAAAAGAGACTCGGTGGCTGGAAAGGCAAGCACCTATCAATTGGAGGTAGACTAACATTAATCATTTTTGTGTTAAGCAGCCCTCCGATGGACATGATGTCCTTTTTTCCAATCCCAAGAGGGGTCCTGAAAAAACTAGATTACTTTCGTTCTCATTTTTATTGGCAAGAAGACGAGAACAAGAAAAAATATCGGGTTGCCAAATGGTCTATTATCTGCCAACCCAAGGACCAAGGGGGTTTGGGAATACATGATCTAAATCTTAAAAATGTCGAGCTCTTGAGTAAATGGCTCTTTAAGTCACTCACCACCGAGGGGACTTGGCAGCAAATCCTCTAAAATAAATATCTTGCAACTAAGCCCTTAGTACAAGTGGAGTGGAAGCCATGAGACTCACATTTTCTGTCGGGCCTGATGAAGGTAAAGCAAGACTTCCTTCGCTTTGGAACCTTCGATATCAGGAATGGATCACAAGTGAGGTTCTAGGAAGATACTTGGCTAGGAGGTTCAACTCTAAAAGACCAATACCTCGGGCTATATAGCATTGCTAGAAGGAAATTTGCAACTATCGCAGAAGTGCTAACCACTTCCGATCCAAACCTTTCTTAGCGACGCTCTCTTATTGGCCCAAAACTATTAGCTTGGAACGGTCTACGCATGTGGTTGACCAACATTGTGCTCACACATGATAAGGATGTTTTTCGCTGGAACCTGTACCAAAATGGACAGTTCGTGGTGAAATCCGATTATGAGGCTTTAATTAGAAGTGATGTTCCTAATTTAAATAGGAAGTTATGGAAATTAAAGGCCCCATAACTCAAGATTTTTCTGTGGTACTTTTGTAGAGGAGTTATTCTCACCAAAGACAACCTAGTCAAATGGAATTGCAAAGGGAGTAAAGCCTGCTGCTTTTGTCATGAAGACGAAACAATTAGGCACTTATTCTTCGATTGTCGTTTTGCTCGCATGGTCTGGAGCTTAATTCACATGTCTTTGGGTATCTCTAAACCATCTAGCGTTTCTAACATGTGGGAACTGGCTAACGAGTTTTGATAAGGATTATAGAAGCCTAACCCTACTAGGAGCAGCAACCACATGTTGGTCTCTCCGGTTGAGTAGGAATGATTTAGTCTTTCAAAAGAAACTTAATTTATCTCTCCTGTAGGTTATTTTTACTACTACCCACTGGTAGGGGGTGGAAAGGGTACGGATATTATCCGACCGACAGACCGACCGAATTGATCAGATAGTGATTTGGATAGTTTGATGGATATTCGACTATTTTTACGGATAAGGATATGGATATAGATAATTTGGCGTGGATATGGATACGAATACGGTGCACTGATTATTCGGTGGATAAGGAATATCCGAATATAAAATATGGATATTATCCGAATGTATTTCTGAATTTTTTAATGTATTTCTACTATTTTTTATTGATAGTTTTCAAACTTTTTAAAATTTCTTTTAAATCTAGACTACGTTAATAATATTAATGTATAGGCTTTCTAATGTTTTGTTTTTACTAATGTTATAAATTTCCACTTTTAAATTTCAATTTTGACCATATTTTGTTAAAATTTGGAACGGATTTTTGAAAATTAATTTTAACTACACCTGGTCATGGGAAGCCGGGCTCGACCCGACCAGCACGTTGGGCCGGCCTCAAGCCTCAATCCGAAGCCCGGCCGCCGGGCCAGGCCGGGTCGATGCCTAGCAAAAACACAAAATAAGTCATGGCCAGGCTGGGCCTTCGGGCTTTGGGCCGGGCTTTCGGGCTTCGGCTAGGCTTGGGACTGGAAATGAGGCCCGACATACCGGGCCGAGGTCGAGCCTGGTCCCACGGGACCGGGCTTCTCCATGCTTGGCCTGAAGCCCAGCCCAGCCCGGCCCGTGAACAGGTCTGATTTAACTATTCGACTAGCTATATATGTATCCTTGTCTTATCCGATCTGTATTCGCTCCGTATTCGTAACCGATGTTATCCAGTATTATTCGAATTTGTATCCATATTCGACACATTCATATTCGAATCTGTATCCAATAAAAAAAATATGAATATGGATATGGATAGAACGATATCCAACCATATCCGATCCGATGACATCCCTACCCACTGGCTGCGGTTTTGGGTTGCGTTACAGAAGCAGGAGCTGCAATCTTCATTTATGGACGCTACGCATCGTTTGATGCAGGTGGCCAAGGGCTTCTTTTCCCAGGCTCATGGGTGGCGTTTTAGTCAAAGAATTAAGTGTCACTGAGAGTGTGTTTGTCCTTCATCTAGGCTATGAGTATCTTGTATGCAGAGGCCAGGAGATATTTTCAAGACTTTTGTCGGTGTAATAAATACCGGGGTACAAAGAGTCCTGAGAAGATCAGGCGGGCCCCACGCGTCAGGCGGGCGACCAGGCCCCAGCGCGTGGGCGAGCCACTCAGAAGACCAGGCGAGGGCCCCTTGCGTCGCGGGCAACCAGTGCCCCAGCGTGTGGCGAGCCTCAGCCGCTCAGGCGGGCCCAGCGCGCGTCGGCGGGCGACTGTGCCCCAACGCGTGGCGAGCCCTCAGCCAGGCGGGCCCCACGCGTCGGCGGGCGACCAGGCCCAGGCGTGGGCGAGCCCCTTAGAAGACAGCGCGAGGCCCCACACGCCAAAGGCGGGCGACTGTGCCCCAGCGTGTGGGCGAGCCCGTCAACACGGGCGAGGGCCCCATGTGTCAGGTGGGCGCGTGGGCGAGCCCCTCGGCGCGCGTAGGGCTTCCCACTGTCAAGCGGGGCCCGCGTGGCAAGGAGCATTCCGAAAGGAGTCTTCTGGGCGAAGGCTTCCCCTGCTGCGAAGGACGAGCGCATTCAATGCGACATTACGCGCGGATAGACGGATGAAGAGATGATTACGCCACGGTGACCTCTGCAGCTCGACCAACTCGCCACCGGGCGCAGCCGGAATTGATCGGCAGAGAGAGTTTACCATCATCAAGCCCGTCGCCGCGTCGGAAGAACAAATGGGCCCCACCCGCATCTCATTGGGCGTTCTGCGGGTCGAAGCCACTGCGAGGCACGCGTGGCGGCGCCGTCTTGTCTTGATAGCAGCATGTTTTCGTCTCTCCTGTCGTGTCCCTCATGTCTTATCGGTGTCTTGTCTTTGAAATCTTGTATTGCCTTCCCCATGACTCTCTCCGCTTGACTCGAGGCTTGTATAAAGGGGGCGGAGAGAGGAGGGAGGGGGGGTTCCGAAGCATTCTGTAACCACATCTCATACAACCACAACACGAAAAAGAGCTAAGGCTCGGCAGGAGTAGGACTATTACCCGCGAGGGGGTCCGAACCTAGGTAAACTCTGAGTGTTGCTCCTTGCCGCGTCCCACGCTCGAATCGAACTGAGCTCGGCTGATAGACTAGCAAGATAGAAATCTGACTAGGGGTGTGATCCGCAGTGGTTGAGCGGAGAACACGCCGTCAGTGGCGCGCCAGGTAGGGGGAGCGCTAGCATCAGTTCCTGCTCTTCGACTTCATCGATGGCGGATCGCGATCCGCGATGGATCAGAGCGGCCGCGCGAGCCGCGCCACAAGGCGTCGGCCTGGCGATGGCGATAGATCGACTAAGCGGTAGCCGTCCGCCGAGGGTTGGAACCCTAGCGGAAAGCAGCCGTCCCGGTCAAGCTAGGCGACGCCTGGCCTTGGAGGAGTGCACCCCAGCACAAGACCTCCATGCGTCCAGGGCCCTGCTGGACAAGCCACCGGTTCCGGTGACTCGGACTCGGCGGCGCCGTGGCTGGCGATTTGGCCCTTCGTCGATCGATGCCGCCACGGCGGTGGTGCAAGTTTCGGGAGGTGCGGGAACCGGCGTTTCCGCTTCTTCCCGCTCTTTCTTGCCCTCGCACCCCTCTCGCGGATCTCCTGGCGTGAGGGAGCGGGGCAGAGGGCAACGAGCAGGCGACTCCTACGGGGTTCGGCCAGCAGCGTCTGGCGGGCAGGATCTCCGGTCCCACTTGGAGGACCGCCATCTACGACACGGATAAGACTTGCGCGACAAGCTCCGCAGGCGGCACGACCGAGTGCGCGACCGCGCCGACGCTGCCGCCCGTGGGGACCAGCAGGGTTCCCGCGATGCTGCCTCCGCCAGGGAAGGTGGCGCCTCTTCGGCGCCGTCCGGACGGCGGGTACGGCGCAACGGAGGGCGCACCCAAGAGCAGGAGGCTTCAGAAGTCGGCTGCCGCGCCTTTTCGAAGGAGCTGCGCCGCGTGCAGTGGCCGGAGAGGTTCCGGCCTGCCACCATCGAGAAGTACGATGGTTCCACCAACCCCGACGAGTTTTTGCAGATCTACACTACGGTGATGCAGCCGACTGGAGGGTCGGAGAAGGTTCTGGCGAACTACTTCCCCGCAATCCTCACCGGCGGAGCCCGCTCTTGGCTCATGAGCCTACCCCCGGAGTCAGTGGGGTCGTGGAAGGAGCTTTCCGAGCTCTTCATCACCAACTTCCAGGGCACCTTCGAGCAGCCCGGAGATGAAGGCGATCTCCACAATGTGGAGCGAAGAAGGAGAGTCATTTAGCGACTACATCGGGCGCTTCGGTCGGGTTCGCAACACCATCCCCGACATCTCCATCGGCGCCGTTATCACGGCCTTCAGAGAGGCGCCCGAGACCCCAGGGTTAAGGAGAAGATGGCCACCCGCAAGATCAAGACGACGGAAGAACTCTTCACCCTGGCCCACAAATCCACCCTTCAGGCGGAGGCTTGCTTCCGCCCCGCCGCAGGGCAAGGCCATCATGGCGGAGGAGGCCGGACTTCAAGAATCCCGCGGCAAAGACAAGAAGAAGCGCAAGGCGGCCGAGACCGGCAGGTCTGGCCGCCGAAAGCGACGACGACAACGACAATGACGGCCGCCGCAGGTGTGTGGCGGGCAAAAGAAAGGAGGAGGTCACGGCGGCGGTGGCGAGGTGGCCTCGCAGAGCGGCCATGGCGTCGCGTGTACAGCAGCGGCCCCCGCGGTTGCGGCGGGCGAGACCGCCGCCCCAGAAAGTGGAACGAAGGACTTCTCGCCCCATCCACCGCAACAATTCCCACGACTTGGCCGATTGCCATGTCGTCAGCAAGTTGGTGGACAAGCGCGTCCACGAGCAGCAGCAAGCGTCCGGCAGTGGCAAGGGCAAGGATGCGGCTTCGCTTGGCTTCCAGCAAGAGGAGCGTGAGGTCGCCGTCATCCACGGCACGCTAGCTTTAAGCGTGCGATGAGGGAGGTGTGTGCCGCCGTGCCCGGCGTTGGATCAGCAAGGCAGCTGGCGTGGTCGGAGCAACCAATCGCGTTTAGTCAGGCCGATCACCCCGCCAGCACCGCCGGCCCGGGGCATCTCCCAATCATGGTTGCTCCCACGGTCCGGAATGTCAAGCTAGGGCGGGTGCTGGTCGACGGAGGGAGCTCTCTCAACCTCCTGTCTGCCCGAGTCGCCAAGGCGCTCCAGATCCAGCAGCAGAGCTTCACCGCGCTCCGTTCTTGAAGATCGCGCCGGGTGAGTCCGTCCCTACGACGCGTCGACCTCCGGTGACATTTGGGGGCTCCGACAACTTCCGCACGGAGATGCTCAAGTTCAAGGTGGCGGACTTCGACCTCCCTTACAACGCCATACTAGGTCGGCCGGCGCTGACCAAGTTCATAGCGGCCTGCCACTATGCGTACATGGTGGTGAAGATCCTAGGGCCAGCTGGCCTCATCATCTTGACAGTGGACCGCCCGAAGGCGCTCCGCTGCGACAAGGACGCTCTCACTTTGGCGGGGGCAATCGGTGCCCAGAAGGCTGAAGCTTCGACTCTGGGAGCTCCTCCGGCGAAGATCCGTGCCTCCCCCGGTTCGTCCGCGGAGGTTAAGGCGGTCTCCCTGAGTGAGTCAGACCCGGCGAAGACCGTTCGGGTGGGCGCCTCTCTCAGCGCCAAATAGGAAGCGCGCTCGTCTCCTTCCTCCGATCTAATGACGTGTTTGCATGGCAACCGTCCGACATGGCTGGGGTCCCCAGGGAGGTGATTGAGCACAAGCTGGCAACGTTCCTCGGCGCGACCGGTTATGCAGAAGGTCCGGAAGCAGTCGATGGAGCGTCAGGACGTTATCCGCCAGGAGGTGGACAAGCTTTTAAGGCGGGGTCGCCCGGGCGTCGCCCGTCCTGTGGCTCGCAAACCTCGTCCTCGTCTAAGAAATCCAGCAGGCGGTGGAGGATGTCGTGGACTTCACCGACCTCAACAGTAGGCGTGGCGAAGGACTACGCCGCGCCCGCATCGACCTCATCGTCGACTCTCTGGCAGGTGCGAGTAGTCAGAGCTCGGATCGTACTCGGGTACCACCAGATTAGCATGGCGGAAGAAGATGAAGACAAGACCGCCTTCGTGACGCCCATGGGCGTCTTCTGCTACACAAGAATGGCGTTCGAATTGAAGAATGCAGGCCCGACCTACCAGAGGGCCATGCATATCGCTCACCGCCCTCAAATAGGGTGGAACTTGGAGGTGTACGTCAACGACCTGGTGGTGAAGTCCAAGAAGGCGGAGGAGTTGATCGGCGACCTGGAGGAAACCTTCGCCAACCTGAGGAAGTACTGCATCAAACTCAACCCCGAGAAGTGTGTGTTCGCCGTTCCGTCGGGCAAGCTGCTAGGTTTCCTCGTCTCCCAGAGGGGGATTGAGACGAACCCTGACAAGATCGCGGCGATTGAGAACATGAAGCCCCCGACACGACTTCGGCAGATGCAGTGCTTGGTGGGCTTCCTGATTTCCCTGGGCCGCTTTATAGCTCGCCTGGGGGATAAAAGTCTCCCTCTACTCAGGCTCCTGTAGAAGACCAACCAATTCCAGTGGACGACGGAGGCGCAGGAGGCGTTCGACGGGCTGAAGAAGTATCTCACTTCCCGCCGTGCTTTGGTCGCCGGACCAGGCGAGCCGCTGATCCTTTATGTCGCGGCGAACCCCCAGGTGGTCAGCGCGGTGCTGGTGGTGGAAAGAGAAGGTGTTCAGCGCCCCATCTACTATGTCAGCAAAGTCCTCCACGACGCCGAGACAAGGTACTCACAACACAAGAAGATGCTCTACGCCGTTCTGACGACGTCCCGGAAGCTGCGTCACTACTTCCAGGGGCGAGAGATCACCGTCTTGACCATGTACTTTGCGGAGATCCTCTTCAACCGCGAGGCGACGGGTCAGACCAAGTGGGCCATGGAGTGGCGAGTCGACCTCAAGTTCGCTTCCGAATGGCCGTCAAAGGGCAAGCTCTGGCGGAGTTCGTCGTGAGTGGACTCCAATGACGAAGAAGTTGAAGGCACCCAAAGACACCGCGCCGTGGACTCTCTTCTTGACGGCTCGCCCGCTTGAAAGGGAATTTGGTGTCGTTCTCGGTGTCTCCCACGGTGACGTCGTCCGACACTGGTGGTCTTGGAGTTCAGCGCTACCAACAACGTCGCGAGTACTGGCGGCTGCTCGCCGAGCTCAGGGTGGCTTCGACCCTCGGCATCCAGCGGCTGCAAGTCAAGGGCGACTCTCTCCTGGTCATCAACCAGGCGAGGAAGGAATTCACCTGCGCGGATCCCGTCATGGCGGCCTACCTGGCGGAGGTGCGCCGGTTGGAGCGGCACTTTGAGGGTTTGGGCCGCGCGCGTCCCTCGCGGCGACAACTATATGGCGGATGAACATCCCTGCATTGCCTCGCCGAGGGCACCTGCTCCGCCGGGTTTTTGAAGAAAGACTCACGCGCCGTCGCCGCAGACCCGATTCTGGTGAGAACGACACCTTTCCTGGCGCAGCTCCCACATCTGGAGGAGACGTCACCATTCCTGCCACAGCTCCCTGGTTGGAGGGATGAGGCGGATGAACTGCCGAGGCGGTTGAGGCAGAAATGCCAGGCTAGGCAGAGTACGTCGGCGACAATGCTAACGTCGTCACGCTCATCCGGGAAGGTCAGTGGATGGATCCGATCCTAGCCTACCTGCGGGACGGAGTGATCCCCGACGATGACGCGTCGGCTGAGAAGATAGCGCGCAAGGCCAAGCGCCACGCCCAGTAAGTGGGGACCAGACGCTGTGGCACAAACGGAGTCTCTTGAAGTCGCGCTCGGGAAGCGGGGAGTGCAATCCTCTCTGAGATCCATGGAGGCATGTGCGGGAGCCATTCATGGAGCCGGGCGTTGGTCGGAAAGGTCTTCCGCCACGGCTTCTATTGGCCTACTGCCCTCCAGGATGCCTTCGAGCTGGTGAGGAGATGCGAAACGTGCCAATTTCATGCTAAGCAGATCCACCGACCGCTCAGCGCCGCAAACCATCCCGCTCTCTCGCCCTTCGCGTGCGGGGCCGACATCTGGGCGGTTCCGCGGGCGACCGGAGGTTACACACATCTGTTCGTCGCCGTCGACAAGTTCACCAAGTGAGTTGAAGCCTCGCCAGTCCCGGCGATCACGTCCGCTGCTGCCATAAAGTTCATGAAGGGCATCTTCGTCCGGTTCGGTGTCGCCAGCAGAATCATCACCGACAACGGCGCTTTCGGTTCAAAAGTGCCGATTTCAAGATCTGTGCGAAGAGCTGGGTACTGTTGCGCCGCCTCCGCCGCACACCAAGAGCAATGGGCAAGTGGAGCGAGCAAACGCGGAAGTACTCAGAGGACTCAAGACAAGGACGTTCGACCGCCTGTAGAAGCGTGGCAAGCGCTGGGCGAAAGAGGTTCTCACTGTGTTGTGGGCGCTGCGGACAACTCCCAACAGAGCCACCGGCGAGACCCCCTTCTTCCTGGTGTATGGCTCTGAAGCCGTGCTCCCATCAGAGCTCACCTTCGGCTCCCCAAGGGTAGCGGCGTTCAGCGAAGACGGAGACCCTGACCGGCGTCAGGATGAAGTAAATCTCCTGGAGGAGATCAGAGACAGGGCGGCGATCCGAGCCGCCAGATATCAGCAGGCTCTGCGCCGTTATCAAGCAAGGCGGGTGTGTGAGAGAACACTGGTAGTGGGCGACCTCGTTCTGCGCAAAGTTCAGGTGCAGGCGGGCCGCAACAAGCTGTCTCCCTTGTGGGAGGGCCCCTTCAAGGTGGTCTCAGTCTCCCGCCCAGGCTTAGTCAGGCTCGCATTCGAGGATGGTCGCCAATTGACGAACACTTGGAACGTCGAGCAGCTGAGGAAGTTCTACCCGTAGGTAGCTGTTCCAAGAGCTTTTTTGGGCTTCCTTTGGAGCCGAGCGGCGAGGTCTTCCTCCTTCCCCGCTCGCCTCGGGGGCTGCTTTGTATAAAACCATCTGCAATATAAAGATAAGTTCTGTCTCTCTGTGGGCATCTGTTCTTTTTCGCCTTATGTCTGTTAGAAAACATTCTGTTGAAAGTTGGTAGCGAAAAAGTACTTAAGGCTGATGGCCCCTTAGTTGCAAGAGCAAACGCTTAAGCTTGCGGCTGGGCGAGGCGAGGTAGACGGAAGGCGGGTTCTAGCCTGGTGTGTCCGCTCGGTCTGGGCAATGCGCCAACGACGGCACCGGCGTCTAGACCACTTCCGGAAGCTAAGCTCTCGCCACGTAACGTTTAAGATCGGTTTGCCAAGAGGCCATAAGGGTTGAAGTAACCAGATGCTTAAGGAAAAAGCGCTCACTTGCAGCAGAACGTTCTGTCTAAAACTTTTGGCGATCAGTTGCTTAGCCCTAAAAAAGTCTGTTAGAAAACATTCTGTCGAAAGCTGGTAGCGAGAAAGTACTTATGGCTGATGGCCCCTTAGTTGCAAGGGCGAACGCTCGAACTTGCGGCTGGGCGAGGCGAGGCGGACGGAAGGCGGGTTCTAGCTGTGTGTCCGCCGGTTCAGGTAATGCGCCAACGACGGCACCGGCGACTAGACCACTTCCGGAAGCTAAGCTCTCGCCACGCAACGATCAAGGTCGGTTTATCGAGAGGCCATAAGGGTTGAAGTAACCAGATGCCTAAGAAAAAAGCGCTCACTTTCAGCAGAACGTTCTGTCTAAAGCTTTTGGCGTTCGGGTGCCTCAGTTCTTTTCGCAAATAAGAATTTGCGTAAAGTTAAATCGAGACTCACGACAGAAAAGCAAGAGTTTGCATTAATGAGTTCTATTTACAAGACGAAACAAGCGAAGAGTCCAGCTACTCCTCGTCATCATAAATCTTCGCGAAGCGGCGCGCCCATCATGGATACGTGGTTGGCGGCAGCGTCGACCGAGCGCGCTCGTTCGATCCGGTGGCGAAAAGGTTCCCGATGGCGCATCGAGGTCAAACGCGGCGTTTGGGCAAGGCGATTGCCCAAGACGAATCAAGGCCGCTTCAAGAGCGCTTAGCCACCGTCTTCGATCGCCGCGTCCGCATCACCACCGGCAGGTCGCGCAGAACCTCGGCGTCTTCTTGTTGTCTCCTCCAATGGGCGTCTGAGGTGACGCCCGGGTACAAGACGCCCGAAGTCGCGATAGGCGGTCCGCAGACATGTCGGCGAAGCACCCGAGGCGCCCGAGTGCGCCGCTTGAAGTTCTTCAGCATCCTTGGTGGCGAGGCAGCGGCGGCTTGCGCCGCGCAGCCTCGAGTCGCCGCCTCCTCGCGGGCGGTCGCTGCTCAAGCGCCCGCCGCAGCTCGCCGACGGCCCGCGACGCTGAAGCCAGAGCGCCTTCCGGTGCCGCCTAGGTGTGGGCAAGAGCACGGAGCGCCTCGAAGGAGCGTCCGACGTCGGCGGCGATGGCAGCCACGGCGTCGACATCAGCCGCAGCAGCGGCCGGAAGGTCCTCCAGCCTTGGCTCCGCCGCGATCTCCGCGGCGGGATGTCTCGTCTCCGTTGAACGAGCCGTGGACAAGCTGAAATTTGGCAGTCATGAGACCGAGCCCAAGCTCTAGAGTCCGCCTAATTCCATGAAGGAAAAACAAAAAGGGGTTCAGGTATGCGAAAAAACATGCAGCATGCTAACCCTAACGCAAAATGTGCATAAGTGCAGAAAGACACCGAGGCGACGCCCCCGAAGGTGAAGGAGGAAGGGGCAGCGTCAAGCCGCCGGCTCGCGATGGCGGCGGCGGCGCATTCGCGTCAAGTCGTCGAAGCGGTAGCGCCGCACAATGGGCGCCGCGCAAGAAGAGAGCGGGCGCGACGGCGAAGCCGGCGCAGCAGATAGCGGCCGGCACATGAGGCGCCGCAGAAAAAAACTGGAGGCGGCGGCGCCAGTTCGAGAATCGCCAGCGCTCGCCAGCGGCGGAGCGGCGGCGTTAGCAAGAAGGCCCCACCGGAGGGGGCAGAGAAAGCGAAGCGGCCCGGACTCGAGGGGCGAGCTCTCTTTGGCTCGCTCTCCCTCCTCATCGTCGTCGTCCGGGAGAGGATGAGGCGCCTCCGAGAGCCGCCGAGTCACCGCCACAACAGAGGCGCAGCTGGCCGCAGGAGCTTGGCGGTCGTTGGCGGAAGATCGCGGATCTGCGGGGTCCCCGGTCACTTGGACCGCGGGACGAGAGACCTCCATGGGAGGCGGCAAGACGCAAGTATTGGTTGCGCTCCCGTGGGTCCCAGTCGCAGAGGGGGCGGATGCTCGCAGGCAGAGAAGTGTCGCCGGACGGCGCCGACAGAAGTCCCACCACCATCGCCGAGCACATCATCCGCACGTTCCTGCTGGTGGGCGAACAAGAAAGGAAGTCGCGAGTTGGCAAAGAGACAAAAGTCAAACAAAAGCGCTCCAAAAGACAAGAGACCCAAAAAGAATGAAAGAACACTCACCTCCGGGCGACGGACTTTATCGTCGCCGCCATAGTATCGCCAGCAGACGCGCGTCCTCATCGGAAAGCGAGCAGGCGGCGCCGCAAAAAATCTGCCGCGACATGGGTTCCGGTGAGCCCGTTGCTTGGCGGAGCTCAGCGATCTGGCGCCAAAGATCACTTCCAGCCCGCTAAGTCGTCGGGCATAGACCCCCAGCTGGCAAGGGATTCCGCGGGACCCTCGGGGAGAGCAAGATCATCGCAGCCGCTGGAATCTTCCACGTCTGACCAAGATGTCGGTGCGATCCTTCCAGTTGGACTTGACCGCAACCGGGATGAAGGCGGCGGCTTCACGGAGCGTAAAGTAGCAGCTCCCAATAGCCCCGCTCGCGCGCGAGCTCGCGTGCAGCGCGAAGAGCCGGCGCCAGAGCGGGAGGCTTGGCATCACCCCCACAAACATCTCGCAAAGGTGGGCGAAGATGGCGGTAGCGACAACGGAGTTGGGGGAAGGTGCGCCGCCTGGATCTCGTAGAAGGCGAGCACCCCCAAGAAGAACTCGGAATATGGCGGGACGAGCCCCGCCAGCACCGCCCAGGTGAAGGTCACGATCTCCCCGTCGCGGAGGCTCGGCGCGATGGTGCCGGGGCGGAACCGGGCGGAGGTTGGCGGCACGAACACTTAAAGCCGCGCCACCATGTCTTCATCGGCGGCGGAGGCGGGAAGAGCTGGCCCAGATGACGTCACAGCCAGAGCGGCGTCACCGCAGCGACCCTTGCTGCGTTTAGGCGCCATGGAAGACAGTGGTGGAGTTGGCGAAAAAGAGAGTGGCAGCAGCGAAGGAGGCGATTGGCAGTTTGAGGACTTGGCGTGCAAAAGGACTCGTCGCAGAGAAGAGAAGCTTTTATAGAAGGTGGAAGCGGCGCGACGGTTTGATTCCGTCCCCTCGGCTGGGCGCCATCATTGCCCCGCGGCCGGTTTTTTTCAAAAGCGGAGTAGTTCCCCAAGGAAGATCGTGCGCAGGTGGAGAATCAGGCGTACGGCCGCAGCAGGAGGTGGGCCCCCCACGATTCGTCTCCCACCGCATGAGAAACGGAAAAGTATCAGCGCGACGGTTCGCGTATCATGGTGGACCCGGGGGCTACTGTCGGTGTAATGAATACCGGGGTACGAAGAGTCCTGAGAAGATCAGGCGGGCCCCACGCGTCAGGCGGGCGACCAGGCCCCAGCGCGTGGGTGAGCCCTCAGAAGACCAGGCGAGGGCCCCACACGTCGGCGGGCGACAGCCCGTGTGGGCGACTCAGCCCCAGCGTGGGCGAGCCCTCAGCTTCAAAGCGGGCCCCACGTCGGCGGGCGACCGAGCCCCTGCATGCGTGGCGAGCCCTCAGCCTTGACGGGCCCCACGCGTCGCGCGGGCGACCGAGCCGCAGTGGCGTGGCGAGCCCTCGAAGACCAGCGAGGGCCCCACACGCCGCGGGCGACCAGCCCCGTGTGGGCGAAGCCCGTCGCCACGGCGAGGGCCCCACGTGTCGCGCGGCGCGTGGGTGAGCCCCTCGGCGCGTGAGGGCCTCCCACCGCTCAGCGTGGCCCAGCGTGGCGTGGAGCGTTCAAAAGGAGTCTTCGGGCGAAGGCTTCCCCGCTGCGACTTAACGAAGCGCATTCAATGCGACATTACGCGCGGATAGACAGTTGAAGAGATGATTACCGCCACGTGACGCTCGCAGACCACCAAGCATCACCGTGGCGCAGCCGGAATTGACCGCGAGAGAGTTTGCCATCATCAAGCTCGCCGCCCTCCCGGAAGCAAAGAAGTTGGGCCCCACCCGCAGCCTCGCCGGAGCGTTCTGCGGGTCGGGCCACTTGCGAGGCAGCGCGATGGCGGCGCCGTCGCGCATGAGAGCAGCATGTTTTCGTCTCTCCTGTCGTGTCCCTCATGTCTTATCGGTGCATCAGATCGAGAGTATCAGATTGCCTACTTTCACGGCTCTCTCCGCCAGCTCGAGGCTTGTATAAAGGGGGCGGAGAGAGGACGGAGGGGGGTTCCGAAGCATTCTGTAACCACATCTCATACAACCACAACACGGAAAAGAGCTAAGGCTCGGCAGGAGTAGGACTATTACCCGCGAGGGGGTCCGAACCTGGGTAAACTCTGAGTGTCGCTCCTTGCCGCGTCCCACGCTCGAATCGAACTAAGCTCGGCTGATAGACTAACAAGATAGAAATCTGACTAGGGGTGTGATCCGCAGTGGTTGAGCGGAGAACACGCCGTCAACTTTGTATTAACTCGATGTTTGGTTCTTGAAAGTATTTTAATCTTCCATTTCCGAAAAAAAAAACTATCGATGACAGGTGATTTCCTTTTCATTTCAGTAGCTTCTGTTCATGGACATTGAAATTGCTTCCATTTAAAATTTCAAGGGGGTATTATTTGTTAAATCTCTTTTTTTCAAAAAAAAATGAATGTTAAAACATAGAAACTATTATTAGGTAATGGCAAATTGGTACAAACCCGAAAAAATTAAATTGGAGGTCAGATAGAAGTATACATTTGAATATTAGTTGGATGAAATGATATGCATATTTGACAACACCTAGTGTTAAATACTATGCTTTAAGATTGGTATTTTTTTTTTAAAAAAAAAGGCTACTGAACATACCAATTTTTTAATTGTGTTTGCTTTGTTGAAACTGTAGTTTGGCTATCAACGCATTCCATTTATTTGGTGCTTGTGGACCAGATTATTAATTACTCTATTACCATCTCAGCCAAGCATCTGATTTTGGCCTAATGAAGATAGATGACGCAGGAACAATAGTTTTATTTGGCAAAAAACCAAAATGAATAGTATGTTCAGTTTCTATGATGCAGACAAACCAATGTACACATCACGAAGAAACCTGCCATCATCAATGGTCAACAACAGTAAGGTATGTGGTGTTTCATCTCAACTTTGAGGTATACATCATCTCTGACTGATAAATTAGAGCAAATTAAGATTCCACAATGCCGACCTATGTCACTTTGAGTATTATGATAATGATTTGTGTAGTGTTTGTCAGCATTGGAGTTATTTTTTCTAGTGCACTGCTATTCAAAGTTGATGTCATTAAAATCTAATGAACTTGAGGTTGTCTGGTGGGTCTTTGCAGGGTGTAGAAGAAGCAAATAGGACCTCAGAAGACTTCTACATCCGATCTGGCATAACAATCATACTAAAGAACTCAATAATTACAGATGGATTAGTCATATGAGCTTAAAATGGCCATTCCAACATGAGAAGAACTAGGGCAAAAAGAATAGTGCCATGAGTTCTTTTGTATTATTCCAATAAGGCAATAAGATGTGCAGCATTCAGGAGCTGCTTGTCCATACAATCTCATTTTTAGTTTCACAAATATACGTGTCTCACCGAATGATGTCAAACTGGGGATATCGTAAAATTGTAAACAAAGCTAGAAAACTTGTGTTACATTGTTTCAATTCTATTGATTGTTGATTAGTGCACATCATCAGAGGCTCAAGTTTTATGTTTGAGAGTTGATACTTATGACAAACAGTTATGTACATCATTCTGTTTTTTATATGCATAAAGATGCGCATACTCAATTCATAAGTTGCTTGAAGCAAAATTTCATTACTAGAAGGATTAGGCTAAAACTGACTATATTGTTGATGATTGAATTAAGCTGAAAACTGGTGGTATTTTGCCAATTAGCAGTGACCCAGTATTACTGGAAATATAAGTCGCCATACCAACCGATATTAGCTAACATAAATATTGGAATGATTTATTTATGTCAACCAGACAAATGTAAATAAATGAAATACGAGTTGGCATTACTAACCCTACAAGCTGGTAAATAGTGGAAAACTATTTACGTCGGCCGCTGCTGACGTAAACACAAATAGTGGAAAACTATTTACGTCGGCCGCTGCTGACGTAAACACAAATAGTGGAAAACTATTTACGTCGGCCGCTGCTGACGTAAACACATGGCCTAGGGAGACAACCTAGGCTGACGATCTGTATTTACTTTGGCCTCAAGGATGACGTAAATAAGCTGTATTTACGTCGCTTGGTATACGTCGGCTTATTTACATCGGCATGACATCCATTTACGTCAGGACTATTTACATTGGCTTCCGACCAACGTAAATACATCGGATTCCTATGGTGTGGGCTTAGACTTTTTAAACTCCGTGATGAAAATTTGTGTTCATGGTGTGCTAGCTTATTTGACCTAACATCAGTAAGGTAGAGAAATTAATCTGTTTGAATTAGCTAATTAAATCCTAGATAGAATCTATCAAATTTAGGTCATGTTTGTTTGAGATTCTAAAAAAGCTTTTAGCCTTAAAAGCTCAAACAAACAGCCAGCTTTTGAAACCCTCTTCCAAGAAGCTGAAAGCCAACAAAAGCCCAATTTGTACTGATGTGACCATGCACATCATAGGTATGAACAATACAACTTCGGTATGGATTCCATCAGCTACTCCCTCAACTAGGTTGTCGTCAAGATTTTCTTCCGCATGGATGTCGACGAGCTTTCGATCGTCTACTTCATATGCAACCTCTTCATCTACTACAAGTTGGCGACACATTACGACATCCTCTACTACATCTGCACTACCTACGATGACTATGTCTGCATGTCTTCAACGACCGCCTCCTTGGTCAGGTCGTGTAGGCGGCCTACAAGCTTGTTGTGTTATATCGTCGCCGCCATTAGGTCGACCTCCACCATGGCCGTCTCCCCAAGCTTAAGACATATTCAAGAAAGGCTCATCTCCACCTCTTCAGCACCCTCTGGTCCCACAAGTCAAATCCTTGCAAGGCCGGCTCAAGAAAGAGCCCAATTTGTCCACGATTCCGGTTCGGCCATTTCCGTGCACTCAACTTAAAATGGATGTCCCGACCACATACGAACTCCGTTTTGGATGTTCTTGGTATGCACGGATAAGCCCTCGACGAGATCTTTTCAACAGATCTAGTCCCACATACAAATTCCTTACGTATCAGCGGAATCGTCGAAACCATATTGCGACCAGAATCTGCCGGGACCTGTCGGGCGCTGTGCCGCTCCACTTTGGGCCCATGGCCCATGTACCCTAGGGGCTGCGCCCCAAACCCTAGCCGTCACTATAAATTCAGTAGCCGTCGCTAGTTTAGACTTAGGTTTTGCTTAGATTATTCTGCCGTCGCAGTTTCGCCGTGTATCGGTTTGCGGAACCCCAACTTTACGTGCTTATTCGGTAATCAGTAATTTCAGATTGCATCTACCGTGTTCTTGCTCGTGTTCTCGATTCGCTTACAGGAACTCGCCTTCGTGGTGAGGTCAATCGTGTCTTGGCGTGGTTGATAACGAACGGAGACAGTGGTGTAGCGATTGCAGGCTTAGATCTGTTCTTATTAGAAGCCAGATCGTCAAAGTCGAGTTCTCCACCAATCATGTTTATCCTACCTGTCGAAAGATCGGGACCCCCGTCCCCCATCAAGTGGTATCAGAGCCACGGTTGCCCGTCAAGTATACTTGTATCCCCTTTGTTCAGTGTTCATCTTCCACCTAGAGTCCGGAAAATTGCCCCACAAAAATATTTGAGTTCGTCATCATATCCATCATCCAAGCCACTTTGTGCCCTACACGATTTCGTTTTCAGTTCCGCATAGTTGAATTTGTATCCATCGTCATCATCTTGTTGCTGGTTTAGATTAAGTTATTGGTCTTATTTGAGTCTTGCATCTTGACGTCGAGTCTAACGCCATCACGCCGTCGTCGGCGCCACATTCAAATTGGGTGTGAATCTGTTTAGTTCAGTATTTTGCCATTATCTCCTTCGTCTGAACTACAAATTGGACAAATTCGAGGTCTAAGTTATAGCTAAAAAAAAGTTCTATAACTTTGTCCATTGTGAGAAGTTCCAGAAAATAGCGATTGAAGTCAATCTGTTTGTCTCGGGTTTTTCTGAGCAGTCTGTATTGTGGGGCCCATATCTCCTAGATCCATTATCCAAAATTGGTGTTCCATATATGCAAATTGATCAGGAAGAGAAGATCTACAACTTTGTTGTTGTGAGTTTTTGTGTTTGAGGCCTCTAGAAACACGAAAACAGGATAGAAAATTTTTGTATTAGTAGATCTGTTTTTCCAGCATAAGAAAGTTGAGTGTTTGGATATATACCTTGTAATTTCTCATGTGTGGCACTATTGATATTTAGAAAAAAGAAAGTGAAAAAGGCAAGTGCATAATAAGGAGCCACACAAATATAAAAAAGAAAGAAGAGAAAAAAAAAAGCTAGGAAAAGAAAGAAAAAAGGAAAGAAAATCAGAAGTGCTTGCATTTCGTATCCAAAACATTGTGTTAATCGTTTCGCTTGCTTGAACTAGTCCTAGGAACGAGTTTAGGCCAGTAACTTTGACAAGTACTTTGGATATTTATTCAGCTTTGCTATTCTGATTTCGATAATTGCATATTCCTTGCTACTAAATATTGCCTATCCAAACTCCACATACTTCTTATCAGTACTGGTTCGAACTTGCAATCATTTTGCTCACACTTGTTCGGTATCATGAACCAGCCACTGGTTGTACCTCCTGCAGCATTGGTAAGAACACTTGTAAAAGCGTGGTAAGACGATTAAGAGCGTGTGATTCCACCTTCTACCACCTAGTAGTTGATAGGGATAATACTCTTGTGTTATTTTCTGTTTTCTACTAACAATGGCAGGATCATCGATCGAAAATCAAAATGATATTAAGCTTGTTCGTCACAAGGAGCTACTAGACTTATTGAAAGAGATGAAAGCCATGATCAACAATTATGGTCAAAACATTAATAATACACAAGAGAGGTTGGAAGAAAAACACTCCACCAACACTATATCTACTTCCACCGACCAAGGTAAAACTCTAATGTCCCTTCCTTCTTATAATGGATTTTGTGCTAATGATTATATTGATTGGGAAATAACGGTAGATAAAATATTTTCACAATATAAAATTTGTGACAAACGAAAAATTAATGCTGCCGCTAGTGCTTTTACTCGTTGTGCATCAATTTCATGGAATGATTTTTTAAATATAAGAAGGTACCTCAAACATGGAGAGATATGAAACGATATTTGAGAGATGAATTTGTTCCCGTATATCATTATGAAAATTTAATCAATGAATTACAAGATTTACAACAATGTGATAGAACTGTTAAAGCTTAGTATGAAAAATTTGAGACATTGTTGTTGCATTGTGGTTTAGAGGAAACCGAGGAAGCTAAGAAAATTAAATTCTTAGCTGGACTTGATAAAAAAATTTAGAATGTTCTTATTGATAAAGAATATGATTCTCTCTCTAGTTTGTTCAACCTTACTTGTGAGATTACATGACACTTCACCCCAGCTTCCAACGCCTACAACTAAAGATGTACCTACATCTGCTGAGGAGGAAAATAAAGGTAATGAAAAAGGTCAATACTCACTGAAAAGAATAACGATGTTGATGTGCTGAAACTTTCCGCAAATCATGATATGTTAGAGTAACAAATTGTGGAACCCATTGCTGATTTACCTTTGTCACAAGATGATTTGCTCGATGTTTCTTGTGATAAAGAAGAGTTGTGCGATAAATCTTCACTTATATCTATGCCACAATTAGTGAATAAACATGTTATTTTTACTTCAGAACCAAACACTTGTACTTAAAATAAACATGTTGTTCACATTGTTAACGAAAATGATAAGTTGAAATTGTTGTCTTCTTTAAATGTTCTGAGTTATATTGAATTTGATGTTCTATGTGATCTAAACAATTTAGAGGAGAGACTTGTTGATCAATACAATTTGCCTTAGTTATCTAGAAACACTTTTCATGCTATAGGTAAATATAATGATAACGAAAAATACATGGTTAATCGAGTGTACATTTGTAAAAATATAAATTTTGCTTATAATGTACAACCATGTAATCGATTAGAGAGCTACACTATCAACAAACATGTCATGCCGAGTATCTCTTCTTCAATTTTTAAGCCACACGAAATTTTTCAAGAAAGGAAGGATACAAATCCTGATAAATTTGGATCTAACTATTTAATTGTAAACGATATTGTCGACGGTTGGGATATTGAGCCAAGTCATCTAAGGTTCTTAGGAAGGGGAGATAGAAGACATGCCGAACAACACGAACAACAATCAACGACGAACAGGGAGACAAGGGTTTTTATCCTGGTTCAGGCCTCTCGGGAGAGATAATAGCCCTACGTCCAGCCTTTCTTATATATCAAAGGTGAATACAAGATGTGGCTCGACGAGATGAACAAGTCTCGGCGAGATTATGGGTGTACAGGAAGCAATATGCGACAATGCAAAGATCAGGTGCGCTATCAGATGATGGCTTGACCTAACTCGTGCACTTTACACGCCGTAGGGGCCCTGTTTATACAGTATGGAGCAAACCGACCTATCAAGGGATAATCGGGCCGGGCTAACCACGAGATCGTAACAAACTCAACATGCCAAATACATCCCGAGATAGATAAGGCATACTCCAAGTCTTGGGGATCACGACTTCTATTCCAATCCGGGAAACCAACGTCCGGGTCTTCACGTAGCCGTGCAGAACTCCTGTTCGAGACGGACTCAAACACGATTTCTTGGCCGTTACGCACCATGCCAGCTAGGAAGCTGTCCGGCAGGACGCATATGGGCCAGATAGAACCTTCTAGGGAACTGGGCCCTGCTAGGCTGTTCGATTGGGCCGTCAGGGAGTGGGCCATGGCAATGGGCCATGATTTTATCCCCGACGCCCCCGAGACTCAAGTGGAAGGACTCACTAGAGTGGGGTCTTCCTCTTGAGACTCAAAGTCACAAAGAGGGAAATTATGCTGCTACAAGGACATGCAACAAGTGACCGAACAGGTTATGGTTCTACCGAACAGAACTTGTCCGGGATCGAACAAACCCGATAAGTGCCGAGCAGCCCTGTTGCGTCGAACAGGAAAACACATCCATCCGAGCAGAGCACCCAGCCCTCAGCGCGAACGCTGAAAAAAAGTAGCCGTTGGCAAATCTCAACGGTAATTTGCGCTGCGCAGTGAAAACAGACGACCGTTTTTACTTAGCCGTTGCGGTAAAAACTAGCCATTTTGTGGCACAGAACCGTTGCAAAGCTGCTCGCTTGGGTCTATAAAAGCACCCAAGTCGCCCGCGGCTTGCCACTTTTGCTCTCACGTCTTTCCTTCCCAAGCCCTAGTTCCAACCGCGCTCAGCATCAAGCAACCAAACTCCACATCAAATCCTGCTCGTCCAAACCTGGGGACTGCTATGGCCAAATTCTCAGGCACTAGCATGACCGAGGAGGACTTGAAGGTTTGGGAGGAAGAAGGCCACATCGACGCTGGTAGCTGGAGGCTACCCGGGGAGGAAGAAACTCCGGAGCCGCTCGAGGACGAGTTCATCAACTTCGAATAGTTCGCACAGTTCGGATTGAGGTCTCCCGAGAGCGACTTCGTGGAGGCCTTCTTCAATATCAGCGGATTGGAGGTGACGAACCTCAATCCAAACTCCATCCTCCAGATGGCCGTTTTCGCACACCTGTGCGAAGGCTATCCATGGTTATCAAGTCGTAAAGTCGAGTCGAGTCGCATGAGGGAAGACTTGGGGACTAGTCGTGGACTAGTCGTGGCTAGTCCATGACTAGTCGACAACAACAACATCTATTTTGTTTAGAAAAGTAGTTGTGTAGTTGGCATGACTACTTGTACTTTTGTAAAAAAAAAATAACAATTACAGTGGAGTCCAAAAGCATAGCAAGGATGAGAATGCAATGCTAAGTGACTAGTTTTCTTCTAATGTTAGATGATGGAACTCATGGTAGAATGCCTAGTCGAGTCGAGGTCCCTAGTCGTACTAAAAAAAGAGACTTATGGACTAATCGTGGATTAATCGCGACTAATCGCAGGACTTGATAACCATGAGGCTATCTAGGAATCGATCCACCGGTGGGGCTGTTCCTCCACTATTACACAGTGACGATGAGCAGCTCCGCCGCTTCGGCGCTTGGGTGCTACTACCTCAAGCTCCGGGCCACTGCCGACGACGTGCCGTATCCTCGTCCACCACTGCTCGACTCGATGGGCGCATGATGGATGAGGTGGTTCTACAGCAAGCGAAGCAACGACAGCAAGCTCATCTTCACCGGGAAGGCGCCGGCGAAGGGAACCCCAATGCCTCGGCCGGAGATGTCCATCGAGGATTGGTACTTGATAGGGAAGATCGTCTCCCTCGTGGGCTTTGGGCTCACGGGCAGGGAGATCATCCGTGACTACACAGTGAACAGGGTCTGTCCGCTGCGGAGAAGACCCTATCCCTTCTATAAGATAGAAGGATGGGAAGACATCACCAGGGAGAGCAGGGGTAAGTGCCTTTAAGACTCAACCTTTCTTTGACGATTCATCCGAACAGGAACTAACAGTTTCTTCTGCTCGGGCAGTGATGCCAACCGACGCATGGGTAACCGAACAAGTCGACTCCATGCTTAAGGCAGCGAAGAAGGACGGCGAAATCACCGGCGAGGTGGCCTTCACCTGCCCACGCAACGTACTCGTCCGCACAGACGAGGTAAGTCACTTAAACCCAGTCTGTGTTGCTAGACAAAGCGCGCCGAGCAGGCCAAGCGAGCGCGCGACCAGCCAAGCGGGAGGAGACCAAGTCCCACCCTCCTCATCGAGCAAAGCGACAAAGAGGTAAGGGTCATGACCCTTTGGCTTAAGCACGATGCGCAGGCTCACCCGGGCCATATGGGGACGGTCAGAGCAGTCGCCGGCGAGAGGAGGCTCGAGGAAGAGGTAGCGCGCAAGGAAAAACTTCTTGCGTTGCGCCAGAAGAGTGCTCAGCTCACCAAGGAGCTGAGCTTGTCGCCACAAGCTCCTGGAGGCCAAGGCGAGGGAGCCGAGGAGCCCCCGAGTAAGAAGCGCAAGCTCCACAAAGGAGCGAAGAAGAAGGTATCGTTCCCTGCAGCAGGTATGTGTAAACGAGGCTGTTCCTTGTACATTATACCATACCGCACACGAACTAACTCTCCCCTTTTTTCGTCAGCTGCCCAGGAGGAGGTCAACCCGGACCACGTGTTCGCAGCGATAGAGCGGTCCTTGCTGCCCGAGCACCTGCTCGGTGCTTCGGCGGCAACGAGACTGCTTGCGCTAAAGGACAAGCTGACAGCGTGGTCAGCGCTCCCGTCCGGCTCCAGCGACCGGATCGACGCCCTGAGGCGTGCGATCAACAGGCTGGAGGCCCAAGAAGAAGAGCACGGGGCCACGGCGAGCGGAGCCAAGGTCTTGGCTCTGCCGGCTGCCTAAGGCGGGGCCGAGCAAGGGGTCCTGCCGGACACTTCGTCGCAGGGGCAAATCGTCCCTGTGGCGACGGCTACTTCCGACGGGCAGGAAGAAGTTCCTGCTGCCGGGGAGCAAGAAGAGACTGGCAACCAAGGCGAAGCGGCTGTTCCCAGAGAAGAAGGCCACGAGCAGAGCGAGCAGGTCGCCCCGTCCATGGATGCTCTGGCGCCTCTTGCCTGAGGGCGAACAGACGGAGGAGCTAGAAGAAGGGGAAGTCCCCCCTGCTCCCAAGCGGACGCGCTCTCGCGCGGGCAAGACGAAGCGGGGCAAACGGCGAGCGGTCCTCGTCCCGAACAGGCAAGGCTTCGTGACACACGGTCTTGAAGATCGCCTGCGCCGGAGTCTGGAGCGGCGGCTTGGAGAGGTAAACCTCAAAACCAAAACTATGTCTGCTCGAGTTTTTAACTGCCAAGGATTAACTTGGTCTTCTCTCTTTCAGTTCGTGGAGGGCACCATGGAGGAACTCGTGGAAGGCGTCACCGTCGAGCGCAGAGCCGTTCTGGCGACCTTCCAGGAGCAGCTCCGAATGAGGGGGCTCGAGCAGAGCCCAAAGACGACCAAAAGCCAAACCGCCAAGGCGAAGGTGAAGAAGCTCAAGGCCCAGCTGACCGAGGAGAGGCAAGCTTCCGCGGCTCTCCAGGAGAAGATCTCTGCCCTGCGGGCATCACAGGAGGAGGCCGAGGAGATGCGCTGGCTGGCAGCGAGGGCGAGCACCGCGGAGGACAAGGTCAAGGAGCTGGACGAGCAGCTCAAGACCGCCGAGCAGCGAGCTAGTCAGAGCGAGGCTCTAAACGAGCAGCTGCGCGCCAAGACTGAAGAGGTCGAGGCGATCCGCGCAGAGGCAGCGGAGCAAGCACGGCTCAGCAAGGAGGAAACCGATCGTCTCCGAGCTGAGGCCAGAGAAGATTTCAAGGCGCAAGGAGAAGTCCTGCGCCTTAAGATAGAAAACAAGGCACTGAAGGAGCAGCTTGCTTCGAAGTAGAAGTAGGGTTGTACTCCTTGTACCTGTAAACTTTTGGTCATGCAATAAAGGCTTACCTTTTGCACAATAAAGACTTACCTTGTTCCTTAAAAAAGAGCAGCAAAAAGACAAGAACGAACAGGAAACTAAGAGCAAAGGCACAACAACGCTAGAAAGTTTTTAGGAAAACTGGTAGAACGCTTAGCCTAAGTCTCAGCCCCCGTTGTGCAGCTGCTCGAAAACCTGAGTTTGCGAACTTGAACAGGTGCACAAGAGAAAGAGCGACACCTTAGCCCCCGATACGGACGATGCTTGAAAACCTAAGTTTGCGAATTCAAGTACGTGCGTAGAGAGATAGAGCGACACCCATATCCTGATCGACTCGTTCCGTGAACTGCTCGTTAACGTAAGTTAGGCAAATCCAAAGGTGACCGAACAAGGAAAGTGACTCTGCCGCGGAGGGCTTACGAGAGCGGACTTTGCCAAGTGGTCGTGCCGTGGGTGGTAAGTGCCTCTGCCGCGGAGGGCTTATGAGAGCAGACTTAGCCGCGAGGCTGGATGCCGTGTTACGCAACTCTGAGTTTAGGAATTTGTTGAAACCAAATACGGGCAGGGAAACTCTGAAAATCGCGGAGCCAAGAGTTCGCAAGACCGGGTAGCCATCAAGTGTTACCAGAGAAAAAGATAGTCTGAGAAGACAAGTAGTGAAAAGGGCCGCAGGGAGCCGCAAAAATTCGCTGTTAATTGGATTAAACTTTACATGGCAGCCCGAGAGACTTGGACGAACTAAGGCGCGAAGTTTACAAAAGCGCGGAGCTAAGCAAACACACAAAAGACCTACACAAAGAACTTACGAAGCTGGTCGATGTTCCAAGTGCTGGTCAGCTCTCTCCCGTCCTCCATTGCCAGGCGAACAGCTCCCGGGCGAGCAGAAAAAACGACCGTGTATGGGCCCTCCCAACGGAGTGTTAGCTTGTTGGCGTTAGACAAGTTCTGGACACGGCGTAGAACGAGGTCGCCCGCCTTCAAAGCCCTTGGTCGAACTGACTTGGCAGCGTGTCGGCGAAGAGCTTGCTGGTAGCCCGCCATTCTGACTTGTGCCCGTTCGCGTGTGCCTTCGAGGAGATCGAGATCAAGTAAGCGCTCTTACTCGTCGTCAACTAAATTGACCGAGCTCGTGCGAGGAGAGCTGAGTACTATTTCGGCAGGCAGGATGGCTTCTGCACCGTAGACCAATGGGAAAGGTGTTTCCCCAGTTGCCTGGCTAGCCGTAGTGCGAACTGCCCAGAGGACGGAAGAAACTTCGTCAACCCATGCCTTGTTGTGCTCGTGGAGTGCCGCGAACACGCGCCGTTTGATACCCTGGACGATCTGTCCGTTAGCTCGCTCGACTACTCCATTGCTCTATGGATGTGCCCGAGGCGAAAAATGCACCTTGGTGCCCAAATTGCTCATAGTATTCCCGAATAGCTCGCTCAACTGGGTACCGCTATCGCGATCGCCTTGTGGGGATCCCGGCCGCGATCACGTTGCTCTTGAAGAAGCGCACAGCCGTTTTGGCGTGAAGAGATGACACAGGCTCTGCCTCAATCCACTTTGTGAAAGTGTCAATGGCGACGAGCAAGTGTGTGTAGCCCTTATACCCTTTAGGGAATGGGCCGAGCAGATCCAGACCCCATGTGGAGAAAGGCCAAGATGAGGGGATCGTTTGGAGCTCTTGGGCGGGCTTATGTGCCTTCCGAGCGTGGAATTGACAAGCTTTGCACTTAGTCACTATATCCCGGGCATCTTGTAACGCTGTAGGCCAATAATAGCCCATGCGAAACGCTTTGCCGACCAGAGTCCTGAAGGAGGCGTGGTTGCCACAGGCACCCTCGTGTATGTCCCTAAGAAGGAACACACCCTCCTTTTGAGAGAAGCACTTGGAGAGGACTCCCAGAGCACCTTGACGGTAAAGGATGCCATCCATAAGTTTGTTTAGAGTAGCACGCCTTATAAGCCGGGAACACTCGGCTTCGTCTTCGGGCTGGGTCCCATCTGCAAGATGCCGGACAAATGGCATTGTCCAAATCCATGACACCTGCCGATGACGGAGACAAAGACCACTGTCTCGTTGCCTCGTCCGAGACGTGATAGAGGGCTTGTAAAGGTGCTCGACGAGCACTACGAAAGCGTGTTCGCGTGAAGATCCATGCTTGGACAGCTGGTTGGCCAGGAAGTTTTCCTTTCTGGGCACGAAGAGCACCTCGAAAAATGGAAAGTGCCGCTCCAACTTCCTCACTTCAACCAGATATCGCGCCATTAAGTCATCGCAGTACTAATACTCCTTGTTAACCTGATTGATGACCAGCTGTGAATCTCCCTTCACAGTCCGCCGTTGGACGCCAAGCGACTTGCACGCTCTTAGTTCCGCGAGGAGGGCCTCGTACTCCGCGGCGTTGTTAGTCGCCCTCCTTGAGGGGAGATGAGAACAAAACCAGCCCCCGAGTTTCTAGTGCGCGAGCCGTCAAAAAACATGATCCAAGAGGGTTTTTGAGGTTGCTCGGGAGCTTCCTAGGACTTGGGCGGGCAGGTCCATTCAGCGACAAAGTCACCAGACACAGGATTTAATAGCGATTCGATAGCAGTTAAGGCGACAAGAAATGTAATATCAAATTCTTTTAATTCCATTGCCCACTTAGCTATACGTCCGCCAGCTTCCATGTTCCTTAGGATTTCTCCTAGAGGGAACTTGGTCGGGACCAGTATTTGATGCTCCTGAAAGTAGTGGCGAAGCTTCCTGGAGGACATAAGCAAGGCATAGAGCAACTTCTGGACCTCAGGGTAACGCTCCTTTGATCCATGAAGTACCTCGCTCACGTAATAGATTGACCGCTGGATGCCTTCCCTTTCCACCGTCAAGACCGCGCTCACCGCTTGTGGCGTGCAGCCAAGATAAGCAAAAGCTGCTCGCCATGGCGCGGGGTAGTCAAGACAGTTGGGTTGGACAGATATTGCTTTAGATCTTGAAAAGATCGATCAGCCTCATCTGTCCACTCGAAGCCATTGTGCTTGCGCAGGGCCTTAAAGAAGGGCAGCCCGCGTTCGCCCTAACGGGAAATAAATCTGCTTAGAGCAGCCATCCGCCCAGTGAGGCTCTGAACTTCCTTAACGGTAGTTGGAGCCTGCATGTTTGCAATGGCCTCGATTTTTTCAGGGTTAGCAGAAATTCCTTGCGAACCGATTACATAACCGAGTAACATTCCAGATCGAACACCAAAGGTACACTTCTCTGGATTTAACTTTATTCGATGCCTGTTGAGATTTCGGAAGGTCTCGGCCAGGTCTTTTACATGATCTGGAGCATACTTGCTCTTTACAACTATGCCGTCGACATAGACCTCCAAGTTTCTTCCGCGCTGTTCTGGGAAAGTCTTCTCCATTAAGCGCTAGAACGTGGCACCAGCATTGCGCAGACCGAAAGACATGATCGTATAACAGAAAGTGCCGAAGGGGGTGATAAAGGCAGTCTTCTCTTCATCCTCGGGGGAGAAGCTTATTTGGTGATAACCGGAGTAAGCATCCAAAAAACTCAAGAGCTGGGCATCCGCAGTCGCGTCGACCAGCTGGTCTATGCGAGGCAGCGGAAAATTGTCCTTAGGACGAGCAGCGTTCAAATCAGTATGGTCGACACACATCCTCCACTTGCCGCCTTTCTTCTTTACAATGGCAGGGTTGGCCAGCCACTCGGTGTGATCAACCTCGCGGATGAAACCAGCAGCGACCAGCTTGCCAAGCTGATCCTTGATGATCCCCTGCTTGAAGTCCGAAAAGCGTCAAAGCTTCTGGCGAACAGGCTTCTTGTCCGGCCGGACTGCCAGTTTGTGCTCGATAACCTTCCTTGGGACTCCGGGCATGTCAGACGGCTCCTAGGCAAACACGTCTGCATTAGCTCGGAGGAAGACAATGAGCTCGCTTTCCTATATGGAGTCCAAATTGGCCCCCAAGTGAACTGTCTTGGAAGTATCATCAAGAGACATCGGAACTTCCTTGGTCTCTCCCCCTGGCTGAAGGGAAACCCTAGGGCATGCAGACTTGGTCTGCGGAACTTCGGGACCACGCGGTGGAAGCTGGTCGACCAGGGTAAGGGACTGCTCGTCGCAATCCAGAGCAGCTTTGTAGTTGCCCTTGACCGTGATCACACCGTTAGGACCCGGTATCTTCACGCGATGGTCTGCATGGTGGGAGACGGCCATGAATTTACCGAGAGATGGCCGACCAAAGATGGCGTTGTACGCAAATGGAAAGTCAACCACGTCAAACGTGATCAACTCTGTCCGGAAGTTGCTTGGGCTGCCAAAGGTAACAGGCAGAACAATCTGTCCCAACGGCCGAACATCTTCTCCCGGGACAATGCCGTAGAAAGGCATCGCGACCTCTTTAAGCTTGGAACGAGGAATCTGCATCTCGTCTAAGACCTTAGCAGAAAGCAAGTCCAACGCGCTCCCGCCGTCGATCAAGACACGGCCAACTCTGGCGTTGCTGATGGTCGGAGCGACCACCAGTGGGAGACGCTGGGGCTTGGTCATCCCAGTGGGGCAATCTTCCTTAGAGAAAGAGATAGCGACCTCGGTCCACTTCATTGTTTCGGGCTGAGGCTTGCCCTTTTCAACGCTAGGACCTCCGGGCGCTTCCTTGAGGTCGTCGAGAGGTATAAGCCGAGGAACCGCCGAAGATGACGGCGATATGGTTCACGGGCTCTTGATATTCATCATCGTCGTCCCGATCACCATCGTCGGTTTGGCGCTTGGCCTTGCCGGCATCACCTTTCTTGGGTAGGGTGGGCATTGGGCCCTCGTCGTTGTAGAAATCCTCGAGCTTTGTAGCCCAGATCCTGCAATGGCGCGTGTCATTCCTGTAGTTCTGGTGGAACTTGCAATATCGGTCACTTGGACCTTTCTTGCCTTGGTTGCCTCCCTGGGCGGGTTTCTTACCCTTATAATTATTGTTGAGCTTTTTCTGCCCATCCTTGGGAGAAGGTGTGCGATCTATACCGGCAATAGTGTTGTTCGCATCACCCTTCTTTTTCTTCTGGGACTCCTTGTCACCAGGATTGTTGTTGCTCTTCTTCTTTTCCTCCACACCAGGCTGGACGGGCAGCTCGCCCTTGTCGAACGCCTTTTTATACTGAACGCGCTCTGCCGCATTGGCATAGCGATCAGCCGCCTTGAACAGGTCGTTGGCGGTCCAGGTCTCATTGATCTCGAGATCCTGGGTGAGCTGCTCGTCGCGGACTCCATTTTTGAAGGCGCGGACAACAGATTCGTCCGAGATGTTCGGGATCGTGTTGCGAATCTTGATGAAACGCTTCACGAAGTTGCGGAGGGTCTCCCCGTTCATCTGGATCATCTGGTGCAGATTATCCTCCTTGCCCAGACGCACGTAACAGCTCTGGAAATTAGCAATCAGAGCGTCGCAAAGCTGGTTCCAAGAGCTGATGGAACCCTTTTGCTGGTTGAACAGCCACGTCCGTGCAGCACCCTCAAGGACAGTCGGGAGGTAATTAGCCATGACAAGCTCATCACCCCCGGCCGCCATGATGGCCGTAGCGTAGATGGAAATGAATTCCTCTGGGTTTTGAGTCCCATTGTACCTCTCCATGTGACTAGGCATGAACTTTGAGGGCAACCGGACAGCGCGAAGCTCGTCAGAAAAGCCCTGCAGCCCAAGGCATAAGACCGGCCACCTTCCCCAGCAGAACCTAGCCTTGAAAAGACGTTGGTCCTGTTGGTCGGGGGGACTCTAGCTGAGCGGGAGGTTTCTGCCTGGAGGAACTCTCTCCGTGATAAGCCTCCATGCTCCTTCCTCGTGATTGCGACAACGCGCTCCTCGCGAGGGGATCGTCCGTGATCATCGCGTGCACGCTTGCCCCTGTGGTCGCGATGACTGCGGGGACTTGGCGAGCGTCGACGACCACGGGTAACTTGCTCATGGACAGTGGTCCTTCGACGGTGACGAGGGTCACGCGATCGATCGGAGCGCTCACTGCCCGAATCCACCCGAACAGGCTGACTGCGCTGCCCGGAGGAGGTGTTGGCCTCACCTAGGGACTTAAGGCCTTCGGCCAGTCGCTCAAGGTGGGAGGTGACAGCCTCGCCCATGCGGGCGAGGTCGGCCTAGTTGGTGGATCTAAGCACCGTTGCCATGGCCTGGAGTCGTTCTCAACTCTGATCTAGGGGTTCTGGGATCCCTGAGACATCCGTGTCTTACCCGACTGGAGTCCGGTTGCGCGGGGATTCGACCCGAGCAGGTTGAACTTCTGCCGAGGGTCTTGGCGTAGGCTCGCGAGGCGGGTCGCGACGCTGTCGCTTGCGCTGGTCACGGATCTGCGCCAAGGTTTGGTTAATAGACTCGTCGAAACTGCGGCGAACAACATCTTGCTCGCGAGCAGCTAGCACGGCCTCATCTTGGTGCCGAGCAGAATTAGACTGCCCGATCTCACCGGCCGCCGCGGCCCGTGCAGGATCCTCTGAAGTCCCTGCACCGGCCATGTTGATGCTGCGGTGACCGTGTGTTGGCGCGCTAGACGGTGTCATCACTGTGTCGCCACAGGAAGAATCAACCGACATAGCCTTGGAATCCGAGAGATCCAAACCTTCCTATAGATCGTCGGTTCCGTAATCATCGTCGATGACGGGAGCTTGATCTAAGACCATCTCCGGAACATATCCGCAGACTTCTGTCTCAGATCTAGACATTGATCGAGGTCGATAAGACCGATCCGATCTGGCAGGGGAAGAGACATCCTGCCCTTCTGAGTCATAGTCCTCAGGAAGAGATTCGTGGTCGCTGATGGAGTTCGACATGCTTGATCTTCTAGGTCCCCACGGACGGCGCCAACTGTCGACGGTTGGGATATTGACCCAAGTCAACTAAGGTTCTTAGGAAGGGGAGATAGAAGACACGCCGAACAACACTAACAAAGAATCAACATTTAACAGGAGACAAGGGTTTTATTTCGTTCAGCCTCTCGGGAGAGATAATAGCCCTACGTCCAGCCTTTCTTATATATCAAAGGTGAATACAAGAGGTGGCTCGACGAGACGAACAAGTCTCGGCGAGATTATGGGTGTACAAGAAGCAATATGCGACAATGCAAAGATCAGGTGCGCTATCAGATGATGGCTTGACCTAACTCGTGCCCTCTACACGTCGTAGGGGCCCTGTTTATATAGTATGGAGCAAACCGACCTATCAAGGGATAATCGGGCCGGGCTAACCACGAGATCGTAACAAACTCAACATGCCAAATACATCTCGAGATAGATAAGGCATACTTCAAGTCTTGGGGATCACGACTTCTATTCCAATCCGGGAAACCAACGTCCGGGTCTTCACGTAGCCGTGCAGAACTCCTGTTCGAGACGGACTCAAACACGATTTCTTGGCCGTTACGCACCATGCCAGCCAGGAAGCTGTCCGGCAGGACGCATATGGGCCAGATAGAATCTTCCAGGGAACTGGACCCTGGTAGGCTGTTCGATTGGGCCGTCAGGGAGTAGGCCATGGCAATGGGCCATGATTTTATCCCCGACAGATATGCTTGTTGCTTTGCCTTCCTTTGTAGCTAACCTTTTGCAGATGAACGAGCATGAGTCGAGGACGACTCACAATTAAGAAAGGGAGGATGATGTGACCATGCACATCATAGGTATGAACAATACAACTTCGGTATGGATTCCATCAGCTACTCCCTCAACTAGGTTGTCGTCAAGATTTTCTTCCGCATGGACGTCGACGAGCTTTCGATCGTCTACTTCATATGCAACCTCTTCATCTACTACAAGTTGGCGACACATTACGACATCTTCTACTACATCTGCACTGCCTACGATGACTATGTCTGCATGTCTTCGTCGATCGCCTCCTTGGGCAGGTCGTGTAGGTGGCCGGCAAGCTTGTTGTGTTATATTGTCGCCGCCAGCAGGTCGACCTCCACCATGGCCGCCTCCCCAAGCTCAAGACATATTCAAGAAAGGCTCATATCCACCTCTTCGGCACCCTCTGGTCCCACAAGTCAGGTCCTTGCAAGGCCGGCTCAAGAAAGAGCCCAATTTGTCCACGAGTCCGGTTCGGCCATTTCCGTGCACTCAACTTAAAACGGATGCCGCGAGCTCATACGGACTCCGTTTTGGATGTTCTTGGTATGCACGGATAAGCCCTTGACGAGATCTTTCCAACGGATCCAGTCGCACATCCAAATTTCTTATGGATCAGCGGGAATCGTCGAAACCATATTGCAACCAGAATCTGCATGGATTTGTCGGGCGCTGCGCCGCTCCACTTTGGGCCCATGGCCCATGGACCCTAGGGGCTGCGCCCCAAACTCTAGCCGTCACTGTAAATTCAGTAGCCGTCGCTAATTTAGACTTAGGTTTTGCTTAGATTATTCTGCCGTCGTGGTTTCATCGTGTATCGGTTTGCTGAACCCCAACTTTACGTGTTTATTCGGTAATCAGTAATTTCATATTACATCTACCGTGTTCTTGCTCGTTTTCTCAATTCGCTTGTAGGAACTAGCCTTTGTGGTGAGGTCAATTGTGTCTTGGCGTGGTTGATAACGAACGGAGACAGTGGTGTAGTGATTGCAGGCTTAGATCTGTTCTGATTGGATGCCGGATCGTCAACGTCGAGTTTTCCACCAATCATGTTTATCCTACCTGTCGGAAGATCGGGACCCCCGTCCCCATCATGTACTGTGATTTGAGAACCAAGTTTTTTGTGCCTTTTGTCACAAGCAACTTTTAAAGAAGTTGCAACTCGAACAAATAGGGCCTTAAGACTATCTCCAACAGGAACCCCTAAATTTGATCCCCTATACCCTCATATACATGTTCCCTTAAAAAAAATCTCTCCCTATATTTCTCCTATCTCCAACAGCGTTCCCTATATGGAGAATTGTATAGGGGGATGAGAGAGAACCCCTATATATAAGGGAATGGAGAGAAAAACTCTATTTTAGATAACGGAATAGGGAATGCTGTTGAAGCACGTAGGGGAAGAATCCGTCCCCTATTTTAGGTAGAGGGTGCTTTAGGGGAGCCTGTTGGAGACAGCATAAAGGCAAGGTCATAGACTCAATAGATCTAAGGGTGACGGGAGGAATTGTCTTCAATAAAGATTCCAACAGATAGGTCCAATGGTAGCAGGAACTATTCATCCAAACAAAAGGTGAAACTAATAAATTGAAAAGGTAAACATACTATTTAAAAGCTGATATATTCATCTAACTAACAGAATGAGAGGCAAACATACTGTAAACTAGACAATTGGATTATGTAGCTGACGAAATGAAATATAAACAGACTATCGGCTAATAGAAAGTTAGAAGTTGGTAAAATGATGGTAAATAGAATATGAGAGAAAAATATACCGATAGAACAAGGGTGAAACATAACCCATAGTTGAGATGGTGGTACACAAAAATATTGATTAAGATAACATTTTGATGAATCAAAAGAGAAGATCAGACTTAATCGTGATGGCACTCACCTAGTTCCATCATGAAGCCGATTGAAAGGCGATACACAACAAGTTGGTTAAGAACAAAATAGGATAAAATTTGGGTAAGGTACTACTCCTCCTAGGAATTGAGAGGATGGTTGTGTTGAAATAGTAGATTGACTGGTCAGAGACCTTTTTTATGCATGGACCGAATCTGAAACAATACGACTCAATGCTATATATAACCTAACTAATTAACTTACTCTATAACTAGGACCCTTTCTAAATAAACTTGTGTAAAAAGTTTCCTACGATATAGTCCCTCCGTTCTTTTTTGTTTGACGTCTTTGACTTTTGAACACGTCTTTCACCATTCGTTTTATTCAAAATAATTATGTAAATATCATTTATTTCGATGTGATTTGTTTTATTAATAAAGATGCTTTAAATATTACTTTTTTTACATGTTTGCACTAAAATTTTAAATAATACGAATGGTAAAATTCGTGTCCAAAGTAATAAGACGTAAAAAAAAACCGGGAGTACTTACGTAGCTGATTTTGAACAACATACCTTATATAACTTTCCTAAATCGACCTGTTGGATAAGGTTCTCTGATCTCTTATGTGTAGTCGATGAAGACTCATTGTATCCAAGATTTTCTCGCTTTGCCATGATCAAGCTTTTCCATTATGCTGCGGTTGATCGTGTCTGATCCAACTTTCTGTAATCTACTTTTTTTATCGGCTTATTGACCAAGGCCTTGTTTGTTTCAGATTAATGTAGCGATGCGTTTTACTGTAGCAAATTTGTGATCCCCTCAAAATACGTCTTAACGAGTTCAAAAAATTATGAAAAAAATATTTTACAAACTTTAAGAAGTACCATTTAAAACCCCACAAGAATGACTACAAAGCATTACATCATTTGGGTTATACAAATATAACAAATTTTCATTTAATTTAATTTAATCTGAAACAAACAAGGTCCAAGTAACCCAGTAGCTTCTAGAAACTTCTGCTATGCCCAAAATTGGGTGTGAATACGGGGAAAAGACATATATTTTGTGATTTGATGGGTACTTATATGGAGGGGTTAGATCCAAACTTTTTTGGAATAACTTCGTTAAAAATTTATTTTGGATTTTTGAAATTGAGGGTGTTAAAACAACTCGACCCGGGGGTCTAAAATTGTAAATGCACACTATATAACACTATTCACGACACACTTTATCCATCACTCTAAAATTACTTCACACTTTACACTATACTCTAAAATATTTCTTCGCACCAACAAACACTCCATTCTAAACACTTTATTTTACAGTTTTCCCTGCGGATGCTCTTACATATCGGAGTGAGAGGAATTATAAGCGGAGCAACGCTGGTGTGCAGGCGATTGGGAGGCAAACAAGGCATGTGAGGGTGTTTTCACAAAGTTGCAAGGTGATGTAGGAGGGGAGGGGAGGTGGATGTTAAATTGCAAAAAAATTACAGACGAAAGAGCATCGTTGAATGGTTGGTCCAAATGATGGGGACTGTTATGGTGATCCCAGTGCAACGATATTAGTTGTCTCTATATTAGATAAAGAGGACGTATCCAGTGCAAATGCCCATTGAGTGCTAACATGCTAACAACAGATCTGGGCCATCGGATCCATCAGGAGCGGCCTTGATCTGAAGAGGTGTAAGCCACTTTTCTCACTTAAACACTTTCACGAAAACCCCCCTGACTTTTTAAATGGAAAGGGGCTTCCACCTTTTCAGATATGAGCCACTCCTTGTGGATCTGATGGTCCAGATCTACTGTTAGCATATTATCACTGAATAACCATTTGCACTGGATATGTCGCCTTGGATAAATAGATTATGTAGAGAGCATTCTTTTGAGGGGTCACCTTTTCTATATAAGAAACAATTTCTATCAATAAAGAAAAGAAATTAGAAATATCCCCACTGAGAGCATTACATCGTTCTATAGGACTCATATGCCTTGTTTGTTTGAGCTGAAAGTTGCTGAAAAATTTAATCTGAAAAAGTCGTGACCCCTCGAATGACGTCTTAAAGAGTTCAACAAATTATAAAAAATTATTTTATGAATTTTAAAAAGACTATTTAAAATCCCACAAAAAGGATACAAAATATTACATCATTTGAGTTATACAAAATAATAAATTTTAGTTTAGTTTAATTTCATTTCATTTAAGCCGAAACAAACAAGGTCATAAGCAAGAAATGACCTTAAGATAATGGAAAAGTTTAGGTCTCTACATCGGAGATGTATATGGCCAATACAAAAAAGTCTTAGAACCAATACAAGTTCAATCAACACAAATTGTATGATTGTTTGATTTAGATGTCATTACAAATGAAGGTTAATTTCAAAACTACCATTATGAGCCGTCTCCTCGATATATCGGCTGGAAATATACATAGTAATACGAATATATGGTCTAGCAAGCGAAGCCCACATGTCGACCCTATAAGCCTGACCCGACCGAGCTGGTTGACGTGCACCTATTGGACTCTGCCCAAATCCCTAGCCACTAAATCCCGCCGCGAGATTCCACGGTTTGTCGACGCCGGTGATGGAGGTGGCATCCCAGTCTTGATTGTAGCCATGGAAGAAGCTAATGCCACCATGACCATTTATGGAGATGACATGTAGTCGATGGCGGCCTCTAATCCTGTCGCAGGTTCCAAAGTGCCGCAATGCGAGTATGTCCACATCCTTTGCATATGTAGGATTGAGTTCGTCGAATTTACAATCTACGTGTTTCGAATGCATTGTAGTGTAGATTTTTTGTGTTTGACCTTGACGTATTTCCAAAGTTAGGTTGCAAACATAGTATAGAGTTTAGCGTGGAAGTTACTCCACACTTGAACCCGATGGTAAAAGGAGGTACACTAAGGAGTGGACAATCAATTGGAGTTAATGCTGATGTGTTTACTGTTGCCCATGCTCATCTAGAGCTATCAAAACACTTATCTTGGGCATCTCACCAGTGTCCTTTTCTATGGTTCTTTCTATAAGAATTGTGGAGAAGAATATCATCACTAATGATAGACAGCTGCCTATTTTCTTGACATGTATTGGGATTTGAGGAACCCTAAAATTAGGGTAAAAAATATTGGACATTCCTGGCCCTGTTGTCAATTATGTATCCAAATTAACCTCATGCTTCCAAGTTAGATGATCTCCTAGTTTATCATATGCACAATCATCATTAGATCCATTTGAGAACAATGAAGAGTATGTGGGAGTGGGTGATGAGCACATTTATATGGGTGAAAATGTTGACATTTAGCAAACACCATATGAGCACCCTCAGATTGATCATATGGGTGCTAGCCCCAATGTACATGTGATAGAGGAAGCAGTTATAGAGGATGCAGACACAGAAGAAGCATAGGTAGAGGATGCTCAAAAGCTCAACCAAGGAAGAATGTTTGCAGGAAAAAGAAGAAGGCAATGGACAAACACGAAGAACCATCTCAAGATGCTACACCAAGTTGCTCGTCAATACCTAGCAAGAAGGGGACAATAAGGAAGCTTGCAGGAAGGAGAAAAGGCTACACCAAGCAGTCCATCAACACTTGCTAAGCACCCATCTTCCTAAAATATGCACTCATGCAAAAAGACACCAACCCACAAGTGAGTTGACTGGTTTTCTAACAAGCTTTTGTAATAAGGCAATATGGGTGGTTGTTTTGTGTATTGTTGGCATATAAAACCTTAAACATGTAGTCCTGTGATGTTTAGGCTAGAACTCTATGCTGGGTTGTTTGAATCCTTATTTTGTAAACTCTTAGCATGTAAAATATTAAACATTCAGATCTATGATGTTTGTCTATGATATAGGCCTGCTATGAATGATAAGATTGGTGTTTATTGGCTTGCAATGTTTGCCCATGATATTTGGCCTACATATAAATTTGAATGTAATTGGATAATTGAATGCAAATTTTATTGAACCTTCATCAACAACATGTTCAAGACTAAACATTACACAGACCGCATACATCATAGTTAGGAAGTAATTAGTAAAAATTTGCATAAATTTTGTCAGATCTTGTTGGACATTAAATCAAGACTCAACATAATGCAAGTTGTATACATCCTGTTCCAACCCTATTATATAACACAGAGTGACACATACACTTAATTGAAACGAAGACTTTACATCATCTTTTAATAGTTCCAACGGTATGTTGTACTCCTATCTAAACCATCCTTCATTCCTGACAATATAGCCATCATATCGGCATTCATCTTCCCCATTTCATCATCTTCAATTATAGGGCCCTCTTGCATTCATCGTCTATAATCATGTCGGGTTTATCCTCGGACATGAAGATATTGAACGTCAAATTGTGGTAGAAAACAAAAAAAAATTATCAAAACTGATAATCAATCATGAAGCAAAAGACACAAACAAAAACAACAAAGTACTCACCGGCACGAGTTCTTCCTCAATTTGCCCCTGTTTTTGGTAGAGATCATCTCCGATCCATGTGTCACACTACGCCATTGTCGCCCTCGGGCCTTGATGATGTCCTCGCCGATGGCCGCCACAGGGACGGTGGCCTCGTCGCCCGTGCCACCGAATCTTAGATTCTCCGGGAGGATTTGGGTGGGTTGGACGTGGGCGTGGTGTAAGATCAAGCCTTCGATGGGCTGAATGATTTTGGTAATTGATGGCAACTGGGCTTTAGAGCTGGATCACACCAAGATTAAGGACATTTGTTTCCTACTTCTTTTGATTTCTTGCATGTGTGTAGCCTAGGGCCAACATGCCTGCCAATCGTCAAATCTCTAGGCTGTAGGGTCCCGCAGAGCACATCTTTGGTCTCTTATCCTCATTCGTCTTCGAGAGAGTTCGGAATAGGTTCAAGGGACTCCAGGTGGTAGCTACCTGTCCGAAGTTTCGTAGCCGCTAAGTCTCAAAGCCAGATATTTCCTGTGGGCGCGAAACTTCCCGCCTAAGTGTCCAAATGGGGCGAGACATCAAGGGAGAAAGTGATAGCCAAAACGAAGTGGGCTGGTCCGACGGTTGTCGGACTGGATCCGATGGTTGAGCGTGCCAGCGACTAAGTCCCCAAATGCAACCCTACTGTCGGACTGGGTCCGACCAGGCCATCGACTCCCAGTGACTAAGTCCTCAAAATGCAACCCTACCGTCGGACTGGGTCCTACCAGGCTATCGACTCCTAGCGACTAAGTCCCTAAATGCAACCCTTCTGTCGGACTGGGTCCGACCACCGTTGGACTGGGTCCGACCAGGCCACTCTCAAAGTGAAACACTTCATCAGACTAGGTCCGACGGATTGGGCTGAATCACGAGAAATTCAATCTGGGATGTCCATTCTTAAGGTTTTCACCTTGTACCTATAAATAGGAGCCACCAGCACGGGGGAAAGAGAGAGAGCCTCATTTTGTAGCCAGCCCAAACCCTAGCCCTTGTGAGAGCTCCTCCCATGGTTCCCACCTCCATCTAGGGTTCCACGTGCTTGAGAGATTGACGGGGAGAAAGAGGGAGAAGGGGAGAGGAAGAGGAAGAAGAAGGTGCCCCCTACCTCCTCTCATCCATCCGCAAGTCTTGCCCCTTCTCCCATGGAGGTCTTGGCCTAGCTCCATGGTGGGAGAGAAGGGGTGGCGGTGAGGGACGATCTCTAGTCTTGTGCTCTTGGGACTTCACCGCCGGGAGATCGTCGCCATGCCATGGGCTTCATCAATCGAACGACTACATCAACCGAAACCCTCTGTGTGTCGGGGGTCACTTCCGTGTGTCGGAAGTTCGTTGCCTTCATTCATTGGAGGCCGTGTACAAAACCCTTTGTGTGTCATGGGTCGGGGCCGTATGTCGGCGCCATAGGTGCGAGGAGCTTCCGCATGTGGAAGAACTCATCTACGTGTGAAGGTTTGGAGCTCAACTACCATGTGTTGGTGAAGAGCTACCACGAGTGGATTGGGCTAGAGACAAAAGGGTCCTGACTTCTCTGTGTGAGAAGTTTCCTCAACGGAGACGTATGTGTTCATGTGTTGAGAACCGAACTTCGGTAAACAACTTGGTTTGCGCCTCCTCGTCTCTTGCATTCTCTAATACTTCATATTGTGCATTGCATGTATGAGTCATCGAGCCACCTATTCTCTGTTGATTAATTATGCCAATCGTTTCCGCATCTTGCTCATAGGGTTTATCGGTAGCTTGAGTAAAAACCAGCCTAATCAATCACGCAAACAAAGGTTAAAATTTGAATTAGGCATCCAATTCACCCCCAAGCACCTCAAGGCAGCCCTGCATGGCTGGCGGAGAACGCCTCTGCCATGTGGGGCCATCCTGTGAGGTGCAGCGAGGTGGACAGGCAGCACCTTTGTCGACGGCATAAGATAAGCCGCCGATACAGATAAAATAATTAACGCAGGCTGCAACCTACGGACGAGCCCGCACCGTGCCGTGTGCTGCTAGCCAATTGGGTGGAAGTTTAATCTCGATAGGGGTGGCATATTCACCACCGGTGTAGGCGGCCTATCCTATGAAGTCGACACAGTGCCCTCTGTGTCAACTGCCATTCCCCAAGCCGCCGACATAGACCCCCCCCCCCAAGCCCCGATCCTCTCCGGCCCACCAGCGGCGATGCCGACACTGTGCTTTGACCAATGTAAGGTTATAGGGCATGCACTTGACATCATATGTCATATACGGGGTCGTATGTCCCTGCGTTACACTTCCAGTACAAGTTCCTTCGAAACCTTAATGTCCGGTCACAGTACGTAGCCAGCGACGTTAAGGTTTCGAATGAACTTGTACTAGAACTGTAATGCAGGGCAAGACAACCCCGTATAATGACCACAACAAATACATATCGCTAATAAATACATAAAGTTTTTCAAATATACGGTTTCCTTGACTATTGCAAGTGTCCGGCTTGGCAACGGCTGCCCCGGCGGTGATTGCTTCGCAGGGAGGTGACAACAATGGCACAAGGTCGTCTCAGCTCGAGCAATTCGTCATGGGCTTGTTAAATCCTAATCCCGACCTCGACCTCGGTGAAAGCGGCAGCGGTTCGCAAAACCAGCAGTAGTGTTGTTTTGTGGATTCGTATTTGACTATGTGAAATATTGTGTTGTCTTCTGATCTTCGCATTCGATTATGTGAACTATTGTGTTGTCTTGTGGCATTTTCTGATGTTTTGAGAGATTTTGGTTATATTTATTGGTGATTTTCTATTTAGCAACGATGTGGGTGTATATCTGCTCAAAAATGTGGTGGCGAGCACCGAATTATGTGTGGATGTGGTTGAGTGAATTGGAAAATGTAAATATGCTGTCAATTGGGTATTTTGCATGTTGAAGTTGAGCTTTTTAAAAATATCCAGCAATTTTTATTGCTGAAACACTACTTCTATCGGCGGCCATAACATAGCCGCCAACATAGACCGGCTCCAGGTGCATCCAGGGTAGACCCCTGCCAAGTCCTATGTCAGCGGCATCTAGCAAGGCCGCCGACACAGGTTCTGGCTACGTTGACGGTATTCTCCAAAGACCGTAGACAAAAGTATGTGTGGGGCACCTAGGAGCCCGCTTGTGCAGATCTGTGTCGGCCGCTTTACCGGGGGCCGCCAACATAGAGGTTGCCATGTGTCGGTCACCGGTCCCTTCTATGGGCCCCACACATTAGAGCGCCGTCAATGGGGGCGGCCCGTCTGCCATGGCCTATGTCGGCGGTTGAATTGGCCGCCGACACAGACCCTGCCGAGGGGCCATTCCCGGGGTGCGGCTTGGTCGTCGGGGCCGCCAACAAAAAAGGGTTGTGTCGACGGAGCTGCGTTGGCGGACTTGTGTCAGCGGCCGACACAAGTATATGTCAGCGGTATTTGGGGATACTGGTCCCGGTTCCTGTAGTGGAAGAATGAAAACTTTTTTTTTTGCCTTTGGTACAAAATGGGAATATCCATTGTATAATACTCCCTCCATTTCTTTTTGTTTGACACATCTTTTACCATTCATCTTATTCAAAAATTTAGCGCAAATATGTAAAAAGAAATAAGACATATTTAAAGTATCTCTATTAATAAAACAAATCACAACAAAATAAATGATATTTACAAAAAAAATTTGAATAAGACGAATGGTGAAAGACATGTCGAAAAGTCAAAGGCGTCAAACAAAAAAACAGAGTAGTACTCTGTATGAGTGACATGCTAACTTGCTACAAATAATAGTTATCCATAGGATTGCTCGTGGCCTTAGACAAAGGTGGTTGAGGTATTATACGATAAAAATGTCATTAGTAATAATTAAAACTGTGTAAATTAGATGCATTGTATAATAACAAGATAAATTTTATGGTACACAAAAAGTAATATGAGCCGTACGTTCCTCTTGATCTAACGGTTAGATCAGTTTTTTATACTATCATGCTAATATCTATACTACAATGATATTGTAATTTTGTGTGTGGAAGACTCTCGAGATGAATGACACCTTAGTGTATTTTACAATGTGTACCTTAAAAGAGTTCAATCAAGAGAGATGTATAGTATAGATAAGGGCAAAATTGAAAAACATGCATTCGTATTTGGTAATAGTGAATTGCATAGTACTACCTCCGTTTTTTTAATTTGACATCTTTTACCATTCGTCTTATTAAAAAATTTAGTGCAAATATGCAAATATATAAGTCATACTTAAAGTATCTTTAATGATATAACAAATGTAACAAAATAAATAATATTTACATAGTTTTTTGAATAGAACTAATGATCAAAGATATGTGCAAAAGTCAAAGTCGTCAAATTAAAAAGAATGGGGGGAGTATTTGGGAAAGAAAAATTGAGGCCTAGTTCTTTTCAGCTTAACGGCTTAACAGCTTAACGACTTATCTACGTTTTGACAACACATATCCTTTGAGTTTTTTTAGTCCATTTTTTCGTTGTCTTGAAGGTGGGTCATAACGCTTTAAAAAGCAAGTCAAACGAAATATATCTGAATCTCGAGACTGCCTCGAGAAGCTCTCGAAGTTCAGTCATTTCAGCTGTTCAGCCAATTTCCGATTAGCTCAAAAGAACAGGGCCTGAATGAATGTAGCAAAGTTGGTAAAGCAAACCAATTTGTGTGCTGACCATTTCCATTTGTGCATGTCCCTTCCGAAACTTCTCACACATCCGACTGCCAATGGTGTAAAGAGCCAAAAGCATGTGCAACAAGTGGGAATTAGCTGAGTTCAGAAAACAGAATTTTACTATGAGCATTGCCAGCAAGATCCCTATATTTTGTTCTCTATATCCCTTCTCTAAATCACTATTCGTTCCCTATATTTCCATTGTCTCCAGCAGAGTCCCTATCTCGAAATAATATAGAGATTCTCCAGAGAGTCTCTAAATATAGAGACTCCGGAGAGAATCTCTAAATTTAGAGACTGAGATAGTGACCCTGTTGGATGGGTATAGAGGCTGAGACTGTCAGAAATAGTGTTTTAGGGAACTATTTAGGGAACCTGCTGGAGATGCTCTAGGCCCGTTTTGGAACTACAATCTCGGGTGTCTACTCTACGGGGTTCATCCAACCCCTTCCCCCCTGTTTCCTCGAGGAAATCCCCCGATGCCGACACGTTAATTTTTTTCTCGTCCCTCTCCCGACTCACTCCCTCCCTCCCTCCCGACCACGGTTTCAAAAACCACCGGTTAACCACGGCTAACCGCTCCTCCGCGGGGCCCGGCTCGGTAAACCGGCGGTTTAGGGTTTAGGGGTTTGGTCAAAATTCGTTTAAATAAATTTTAAATGTAAAATATACATAAAATTCCTAAAAATACTATTAATCATTCTAAGCATTTTGGCTTAAATAAAATTTTAAATTTTTAATGTGTATTTTAAAGAATTTTAGTCATTTTCATTGATTTTGAACTTTTTTCGTCACAAACCGCGGTTAACCGCGAGAAACCGCCGGTTAACCGCCAAAAACCGTGGCTAACCGCAAAACAAAACCGGGGAAACGTGGTTTTACATTTAGGGTAAAAACAGGCTGAAAACTGTGGCTAACCGCGATTAACCGTGGTTAACCGCCTCCGCGCAGTAAACGGCTCGGAGCCGCTCCGTGGTTTTGTAAACCCTGCTCCCGGCTCGCTCGCCCCGCCTCTGGCCCCCTCCACACGGCCACACCCCCGCCTTCGCCTCCAGCCTCTGGCCCTAGCCTCCGCTCCACGTACCCCGCCTCTGGCTCACTTCGCTCCTTCCTCCATCCTGCTCCAGATCTGTGGGCCACGACCCTCAGCCGTCCCCTCCGGCCTCCACATCGGAGTCGCCCCAGAGCCACAATGCCCGCCCGCTGGAGCCGCTCCGAAGCTGCAGCGCCCGCCCACAAGAGCCGCCGCACCCGCCACCCGTCCTCGGCCGCCATGAGCTCCCGCCGCACCCGATCCTTGAGCACCGGCAGTGAGGCCGTGACTATGAGGTGAGGAAGGGGAAAGAAACATGGTGTGATAGGAAGGGGATGGGGAAATGAAATGTCAAATAGATCCTTGTGAGGAATTATCTACCCAGAGAATTAATCCCTTTGTTGCCAAATGAGCCCTTTTGCAAATTAGCTTCTCTTGTCTTGGTCACAAAACTATAGCGTGATGTTGCATTGTGCAAAGCAAGGTTACAAAACCATAGAGTGATGTCACGTTTTGCAAAGCGAAAGAGCAGTTCGCTCTTTCTTTCACTACCTACGCACGAGATATTTTAGCGAGGCTCCTGTATTACACAATTACGGCCATCTTCAAAGTTCAAACAACATCCTAGTTTTCAAAGATATGACACCACATATCTTACGTACCCAAATCCAAGCAATCCAAGTAATCACTTATGTCAGCCCTCAAAATTATACTTACCTAAAAATGGTTGTTCACACGCACTAATCTCTGGATCGATACGCTAGTGCTTGTAATACGTAATCATATATCATTTCATGCATACAAGTTTATCATCCTGAATATTACATAACATAGTTACAACCTTTAGTCTCACTAATAATAAGGCGAAGAGCCATAAACTTCAATAGAAAAGAATCATCTTAGTTTATGAAGGTTAGCAAAAGAAAATAATATCCAAAAGAATCTTTTAATGGTTATGCATCCATGCAAACGATTAAAGCAGATCCCTAAAACCTCACTGTGACCATTGAAGCTCGGATCATCTTCCCCGTGACACTTGTAGGGTACACATAATTACCACCATCTAAAAGAATATGAGCATGCGACGTCGGTGTTATCCAAACACTGACTAGCTAACACTTGCAAATGCATATGGTGATTAGGGCTTCAAGGGAAGGGACGAGACTCTTTTATTCGCATGAAGCCAATTTTAAAGACATTTTAAACCACCCTATCGAGCACATATTTTTATTCAATATTCTTGAATTAAACATAGGTTCATTCCATCTAACAACCATTCTTAATAACCAACCACAACCCTACAGCCATAATCCATTCTCATCCATAAGTCAAACTCAACCAAACCAACATATCCAATCACCTTTCTCAACACTCGCCATCTTATTCGAGAGTGACATCCCGTTTGTGGGCCACACACACCATGAGGTACCCAGCCTTGACCTAGGAGGATTTTAGACCCAAGCTAGTCTCACCATCCTGAAGTGCTTGATCTTGACCTAGAATGGTGCTAATCCCAAACAAATCTCACGGTCTCACGCTATGTGGTCAAGTCACCACAGTGACAATCCAAGCCGGTCACTCAAGAGCGGGCTTATGGTGCCTCCGCAAAGCGCAAGCCACTGATGCACCAAACTTGTACTACCATGCGATGACCACGCGTTGTGTTGAAATCATCCCTTGATGGAAACCTACACGTGTTAATCTATGCTCCTCCTAGGTAAGCCTATGCTCTACCCAGCACAAGGGCCCTTCTTCCCCAAGATCTCACTCCGCGGTTCTTGCTCAATCAGCTTTGTAGAGCATTCTCAGCACAAGGGCCCTTCTGCCCCAAGATCTCACTCCACGATTCTTACTCAATCAGCTCTGCAGAGCATTCTTTCTTACTAATTCAGATCCACAAAGCATTCTTTCTTGCTCATTCCGCTCCACATAGCATTCATGCTGGACCTCGTCCGCAATTTCCCCTTGGGGTAACATCATATTCAATTTCATCATCACTAGCCTCCACTATAACCAATTCCGACTAACCAACCATCCCAGACCCAAACACAATCATCACAGATTAAGCATCCACAAGTCATCAACCCAATTTTAGCTACCAATCCAAACTGTCATATGCCATCAGTTTAAATGAATAAATGAATGTCCGATGAATATCAGTTCACTGTTTCACAAAAATTCTGCCTAAGTTAATTTTTTTACTTAAGCAAGTCTAAGCAAGTTTTACTCATTAAGCAGAGTTAAAGTTGTTACCCACATAGACTTAGGCTTATCAAAAGGAATGATATTCATAATTGGTAGTCAATGACAAACAAAGGATAGGAATGTTTATAACATGATTAACAAATTCATAAGCATGCATTTTTATAACAATCAACATGGTTTATATAAATTAGGTTTAGACTAGAAATGTTAGCCTGCCTTGACTCAGTGTCTAATAGACCTCCTTGGCGTCCCCAGACTAGCCTTTAAATCATTTACATCTGTTTGCAAGATTTAACACCAAATGAACAACCAAATGCAAGTATGTTATATGTGTGCAACTATCCTAATTAAGAAATGAATGGAAATATTATCATTTTATGTGTATTAATAGGGCTAAGTTAGCAATAGCATACTTAGTGGTAAGTTATTAGTGTAGGGTCTTTAACAGATTTGATGGTTTATAAGGGGTAAAGTACATTTATATTTTTCTTAACTTAATTACCATTTTTAAATAACAAAAAATCCTTACAACCTTTTAATAGTGGGAATAAAAATCCTAAATAACCGTTTACCCTTAATCCCCTAGTGTATATTAGAGCTACACCTTATGCAATATTTTTCTAAGGTCCAACAAATCATCTAGTATTTACCAAATGTTTTATAGAATTTTTTTGGGTTTGTAACTATTTTTAAATAATTCAAATCTATTTATAGGAATTATTTTATTAGCTAAATCAGTGGAAGAATCTTGCACATAGCAATGGGCCTTGGCCGTCGGGCCCATGTTCACGTGCGCGATACGCCAAAGGCAGATTCTCAGAATTACACCTTTGTGCGAGGGAGGCGCGACCCAAGCGGCGCCTCCAAAACTAATCATAACTAGTGGATCATGGACCTACCGGTGAGTGACACAAGGGAACTCATGAAAATATATTAAAGGAAACATTTTTTAAAATCTAGGCCACGCTAGTAAGTGGCCCAGTGTACATGCGTCTACACGAATCTTAGCACGGAACCGACCGTGTTGGTTCATCGTCTTCCCCGGCCAACGGCGTGGCCGGTCGAGACTGTCCGCAATACGGCAATGCTCCAGGGCCGCTTGGCCTGCATACTTGGACGTGTCGGACTTAGCGCGACACCGCACACCCATTGGTACCCGGAGCCGAGGCCGGTTATGGCAAGAAGCGAGAGTGCGATACGGCGCAGCGAGGTGGAAATCCGACAAGTAACCATCCCAACTGCAGCGTCGATCCTAGCGATCTAGTGCGCGCATGGGGACCTAGGGTCTGCTGCGAAACTACCTGAGGTGTAGGCGAGGACAGGGACGGGCTAGAGTTGGCTGGTGATGGAAACAATGACAGTGGCTGAAATAGGGGTAGTGGCGAAAACGAGCTCCACAGGTCCCTAGGCAAATTCCAAGCCACGACGGTGTGAGCAATAACATAGGAAGGCTTGAGATCATGAGTAATTTGAGCGGGAGGCAGAATGAAAAGAGGAGAAAGGACTGGCACAACGGAAGGGCCCTGTGGCCACCAAGACGATGTTGTCAGCTGAGCCGATTTGCCAAGGGGAATTAGGAGAATCGAGAGAAATGGGGCATAGAGGAGGCTCGACTTCGCATTAAGGGCCACGGGAGGGTGCACCGGGGCGAGGGGTCGTGCGAGATGGCTTAGCGGTGACAAGACATAGCGTGCGAGCCAGGCGGCACAACATGGCGGGGTGGTGGTGGCTAGAACTTAGCCTTTTGACCTTAGTGATTTCGTGTCCATCGAGCAAGTGACAGTGCAGCAATGATGGCGTAGGATGGCAGAGCTTGTGACGTGTTGCTATAGCGTTGACCTAGCGGGAAAATTGCATCGGTTCAGCGGGCGACAGTGGCAGCAGACTGACAGGTGGTGCGACGCAGTGCATCGGGCACAGCACGGGCTTGGGTGGGAAAGAGAGTGAGATTCAGATTTAGACCTTGTTTTTTCAACAGATCGTTCAGATGCGTAGACATCAGAAGAAATTTGAGAGCCTTAAAATGAGGTCTAAAGATTATAAAAAATAATTAAAAATAGTTTTATAATCTTTTAAGCACTACTTAAAAGTCACGAAAAAATCGCCGCAAATTATAACAATATATAGGCTATATAAAAATAACAAAATTTGCTACAGTAATACGCAACGATACGATACGTTGAAAAGAACAAAGCCTTAATATGAAATTTTGAACTTTTGTTACAAAACACTGGTTCTTATCTTTCGGTTCGCCCCAATAGCCAAAAGGTTCCTAGCATGCAACTGCCATTTCGGTTCGTCTTTAGTCCATCTCGTTCGGAAAGCTCAAAGGCAACCCTGAGAAAGAGACGTCCTGCAACCTACCCTGCGTGAGCGTGACAAGAGATTCGAGGAGAGCAAAACTGTGCAAGTGCGTACGTGTGTGCATATCAGTGCGTTGTCTCCCACTCACTGAACACTGACAAACGAAGGGCAACCACCAGTGTCGTCCAAACGTAGACACCACTCACGACCACAGAGTCACTGCTACAGAATCTAAACTTGGTTGCAGGCTTGCAGCGTTGACACCGCAGGAAGTGCTTTATTCCATTTCTACCACTCCTACAACGTTTGTGCAGGTGCAATCTTTGTACTCTAGTGGCTCTGGCTCTTCTACATCTGTACAAGGTTTGAGCTGCCTACTCGCCTTTTTCATCAATGGATAGAGTTTGGGACCAGTCCAAAAACCATGCTTTTATACATGAATCCCGTGTCTGCCTGACTGTCCAGCATCTCCTTGCTGAAAGAAGCAACAGAATGTAAACAACAGAACAGATGGCAGACATTAATTGGCCAACTTGTAAAGATTTCTTGGATTCGTTATACACAATTACTTTACAACAACATTTTACACCGCCTAAAAAAAATTCTTAGGATACAACACTTGAACGGTCACTGGACTATCGAAAAAACAGGACGTGGCAATGGGTAAACAAGCCAGCCAAATAACACAATCATTTCAATGTTCCCGTCGATCAGCTACAAAGGTTTGGTATGCAGGCACCGTCCAGGTTTGTCTGCTCTTTCCAGATCCGGCCGGTTACCCTAAGCTTCAGCTCCTTCCTGTCGCCGCCGGAGAAGAAAAGCGCCATGTTCCTCTGGATGATGAGGCCATCGTGGCTGTCACGCACCTTGCGGTGGCTGTCACGGATGCTTCTAGGGGTGCCTTCCCATACCATTTTCCTGCCATTGCCGCCAACCTCAAGGCTGTAGGTATAGTTCCTTGCTTCATTCTCATCCCCCATGAAACGGAGGAAAGCCATGTATACTGGTGCCATTCCGAGCTGGAAGGCCTCAAAGTGCAGACAGAAGTACTGTCCAAAACAATGGAACACCTGATTCAAAAGTAACATTGAATCAATATCTTAAGGTTGTTCAAAGTATCCGAAACTACAGATCAAAATGAACACTAGGAGCCATTGTAACACTTAGTACTTACTGTCAGCATCCAGGTGGCATTTTCAACCTCGCGTGGATTAGACTTGACATATCTATGATTGAATGTGCAACCGCTGTGCATGTCAACTTTGTGATCATCCCTCAAATGTGCAACAAGGAAAGGAATATCACCAGCCACAGCACATTCTGAACCAGCATAGGGGCAGTTGTATGGCCTAAAGCTACACTGGGCTTCATGCTTTATCTTGCTGTAGTACGGGAAGATCTCTGGGCAACCTAAAGAGCAGTACTTACAGGGAAGCTCAAGTGATTCTGCTACTTTCTCCAATGCCAAGCACCTAATATCACCGAGCTCTTGTCTGCATGTAGGACACCGGTTGTGGACCCTAGCCTTGCATGTCGAGCATAAAGTATGTCCATTTTGGCACTGTAAAAAAACAAATTGATGTGAACAATCAAGTTACAAAAATATGTGAATAGTTGGCTTTAGGTGATGAATGGTCCTTTCAAGGCCACAGGAATATGTTTCATTTGTTGTTAGTTTGCATAACATATGCAGTAGACACAACATGATATCTTGTATGCTTCCATTGAAATGTGTTTGTTCATAGCAACTGAATAAATAGCATGTGTTGTAGAAACAAAATTGGAACATGAAGGATCTAAATTTCTAAATGCTGATTTGCAACTAGGAATGGCATGCACAGAGAACTGAATACTACCATATTATACTATTTGTTAGGAAAAGATATTAAGAATCTCACTTGCAAGCTAAAAGATTAGTTGCATATACCAAAACAGGTCATTGACCATTTATCATTTAAGGTTCTTCCAAAGATCCTTCGCAAACGTGGAAGTAGGTTGTTCCTAGATGCTTAGACCCATCAGTGACAATAAAATGACAAGAAATAAAATTTCCAAGCTATCTGAGGGTTATACATTGTACCATAGAGACCCAAGATAACAGCCATTTCACAATGAGATAACAGAAGACGATGATCAACAATAGACAATCTGGTCATTTAGGGTGTGCTTGGTTGGTTGGACGAGGTTAAATGGAATGGAACAAAACAGGATGAGATGAAACAAGATGGAACAAAAGTTGTGTTCGACCAAAAAGCTTGAACCACGTTGTACAGCATAAACAAAGAATATTCTCTAAATTTGAACTATCCTGTATCATCTCATCCCACCTCGTACCACCAACCAAATGCATGTATGAGGAACCGTATCATTCCATCCGACCAACCAACCACATCAATGACCATCCCGTTGAACTTCATTCAACCAACCAAACACACCCTTATAGAATGGTTTAGAAGCAAATTGGCAATAATAATCCCTAGTAACTGTTATTTCATGTTAGGACATGGTTAGTAATGCTCTCTCATTTTTTTGTGTGTAAAATACAAACCAATCGTAGAGGTTATGTATATTTTTTTAATGTAAGAAGTTACTTTGATCAGGACAAATGAAAGAGAAAGACTCCTGGTAAAACATGGTAGACACATAGAACTCTTTTTTTTTTGTTCCTACGATAACAATGGTATAAATGTAGAGGTCTAATTAGAGCTACTAATACAATAATACATGCATGATAACAGCCGTGATAACATGAATAGAGTGCATAAACTTATTTTAGCCATTCTTGGAAGATGCAAAATAAAAGAATACAAAAAAGGTTTGTCATAAATTAGTGTTTGCATGCTTCAGCCTAACTGTTTAATTGATGGCTCGTGGGTGTACCATCCATCATTTTATTGCCAATGTAAAATCATGAAAACATTGAGAAATATTTCACATATTGGTCATGATTCAGTAGTGGCCCACCAGAACAATGTCCTAGAAACTCACAACCCATACTAGATATAGATGAGTAATACTTGAATTTGTCACACGAAATCCTAACTCTTTAAATGCGCAGCTAATTATGACAGATGAGATGGATTGGATACTGATGGAAAACCACTCATATTGTATTTGATCCAAATACTTTTATTAGATACAGATTCGGACAAGGATAGTATCAAATACGGATATGGATAATACCTGGACGAATACGGATACCATAAGAGCGGATAGTGATCGGAATGGATATTTCTCGAATAATACGTGCAAACATAATCCAACTTTATAGATTGAGAGATCGGTTGTAGCTACTGCATATTTGTGGAGATTAAATTTATATTGTTGCATAAAATAGGATGCGAGACAATTAAATTAGTTTTAGTTAAGCAACACATAAATACTAATATCAAGATGACATCTACAATACCATAATATCAATATTAATATACAAAAGAAACAAAGAAGATGCTGAAAAGTTCACAAATTGAAAAGAAACACAAGAAAATGTAGGTGGCCAAATTGGCCTAGTGTTCAATAGGCTAATGGCCACTAACTCACTATTTGCGCTAGGCTGAAATGCTGATACGGATATTTTTCAAAAATTATCCAGATATTATTCAATGGATATTATCTGAGATATCTGAATCCAAATCCGAAACCCTTTGTCCTATCCGATCCATCGTCGTCGTCATCACCCCAATGTTTTCAAGGAAACTCCCACAAAAGCAAGGTAAGGGAGTCGCTGTTTATCCAAATCACTATCTCAGGTGTTTCGGTCAGTCAAAAATTATCCATACCATTTTCACCCTGGCACTGATGCGGTCAACAGCCCAACTAAAAATTGCAATTTATTAACAGGGTGCATACTAGTAGAGATGCCCTAAACCATTAGTTATAGCACAATTCCTCTAGGACCATAAATGTCACTACAAAATTACATTTTACTTATCTTAGTTAAGATTATTTTGATTATATAACAACCCAGCATTATGATCTACAAGTGGCATGCGCATGAATACCAACAACATATGAACTAAAAGTTTAATGTCCTATGAATACTGATGTTGTAATAGTAAAATACTCATGTTGTAATAGTAAAAAAAGTTGAGAATGAAATAATTCTCAATACCTCATGCTAGAAACGTAAATGGCATGCCACATAATTTGATATGTTCAGAATTTAAGACCAAGGATAGCTGGATTCTTTAAGTCCTGCGTTTTCTAGCCCTCTTCTCACCTCTCTTTACTCCAATGGATTAAAACAAATTGAAATGTTAATATTCTGAGGCTATCATTGTAGCAATGCTTTGGAACAACTCACTAGCATGAAGGGGCCAACACAAAAAAAGAAGAATAAAAAAACTAAAAACTGTTCTCAATGAAATCCTTGTGTTCTGAACAGAATAAGATGTATTCAAAAGTTGCTGTCAAGATGGGAGGGACTGGATGAAGAAGTGCACATTCTCATTATGAAATTCTTTACCACCAAAAGAAATGAAATTTCAAAATAAACTTAATGTTTTTTACTGTAATCCCAAAATAAAATTGAAATTAAGGTCTTTACTATCAAGTAATTCTTATTTCACCAGTATCACTTGTAATACGATAAGACCCCTCCTTTCTTTTTATAGTCAAATCCAAGCAAGAGCAAAACCTCCATTGTATGAAATCACCCTAATGTAGGAGGAAGTACTAAAATACCCAAAGTGAACGTCAAGTCTAAATTTGAAATCATTGACATTCATGCCCATACTGGTTTGTTCATGTCCGAACAGCACTGATATGCCTGTGTTCGTTATATTAATCAATCTAATCAAGTAAACTCAATGCCAAACAAGCACAGATAAGTGCCGCCTAGGTGCTAGACCCCCAACAGTCCTGCCTTGGGTGACTATGGGATTTTTCTGGCCTAGGCAGATCAGGCCCTAGAAGCCAGCCAGCCACTGCCCACTGGCACCTAGCGTTGAGGAAAGCATTGATAAATGGGCACAGAAAATTTACATAAAACAGTGACTTCACTCCCTTTGATGTCCCTCAGCAGCAGTTATTTTCTCTCAGTTTAAAGTATTCAAGCACTTACAGAACAGTACTGGATCCAATAGGGTAATAAAAAAAATGTAGGTTTATCACTTATAAACAAAGGGCAGGTTCATCCTAAACAGAGAGAGGAGGAGCAAGCCTATCAAGTATACTACAATTAACGGGAATGTGAAGCAGTAATAATCAGTCAGAGCTGAATACAAGATTACAGGCCACCGGCGCATACAAGATAATACTGTAATCAAAACTTCTGCCCTTGTCTTGCAAATAAAGTTTGGCTCCACAAAGCTAAACATTCTTGGTTATTAAAACACAATACAATCCTCAGTATTACATAGTTAGGCTAGACAGGATAATGAAGCATCTGAACAATTTCAGTAATTAGGAGCACTGACGATTGCTAACAAACAACAAGAAAAAGGATACACACCAGCTAACATGTATGCAACTCGACAATCGTTTCTCACTATTCCAAAACATGTGGGGCTTGAAAAAAGAAGGAAAAAAAAAGTTCCAAAAAAGGACCAATTTCATCGGCAAAACAGTCAAGACTTAGAGAATAATACACTCTAATTCAGATCCAATGAGCAAGATAAGTTTCATGTTAAATCTCGAGTAAAAGAAACCAAGTCCATACAGAAGCATAATGAAAGCCACCCAATTCGCGCTAGAAATCGCTGGCCACCATCCAGAATGGCTTAATGAACTACCGACGCAGAATTACTCGAACCCCAATCAGCCAATCCAGCAGGGCACAAAGAAATCCCCAATCCTAACTACAACAATCCGCCAACAACACGTCAATTTAATTCGACGCCCCCAAAAGATCCCGCCTTCGCCCACTGAAACCCCCAAATCTGCACCCACGGAATCTGATACCAGACTCAAACCCGCACGCAAGAAGCGCACCCACCTGGTGGATGGGTGGGAACATGGAGTTGGTGCAGACGGGGCACTCGAGCAGCTCGTGTACGCTGGTCGCCGGCGGCCCACCGGCGGCGCCCCACAGCCGCCGCCGCCGCTCCGGCGCCCGCGCCCGCGGCATTCGCCTTCGGGAAGGCGCGGCCGGCGGCGCCCCCGACGCCGCCAGCGGAGGCGGCGAGGTGCGCGGGGTGGAGCGGGAGGTTGTGGTGGTGGTGGAGGTGGTGGTGGCTGTCGACGTCGTCCACGTCCATGGAGGCGTCGGGGAGGGAGAGGCACTCCACGCTGTCCATGTCCATGGCGGCCGCCGCCTCCGCCTCCGCGCCGCGCTCCCCGGCGACGTGCGATGGGGGTTCTTGGCCGCGGTGGCGCCTGCGCGATTGGGGTTGGATGAGTTGGGGACGAGGCGTTCGAGGCGGCGACGAGGACGCGGTGGCCACGCACCGCGGGGCGCTGGGGCTGTGACGCTGTGTCTTGCGGCGTTGCTTGCCTCTCCCTCACGGTCACGGCGTCTGAGCGAACGCAGAGACGGCGACCGCGGCGTCTCCTGGGCTGTGGGCTCGCGTGGTAGGCCGTAGCATCAATGGGGCAGTCATAGCGGAATCGCCGGCAACTGCAAGTAGCAAGTAGTATTATGTTGATAAATGATAGATTTCGAATTTTGGAAATGGGCGTGTGCTGTCCTGCTCTGCAGCTCCAGGACCAAAATTATTGAGACATAATGAATAATGATGAATACATAATGAATAATGATACTCCCTCCTTTTTTTACTTTTTTTAAAAAAGTTATTCAAATATCATTTATTTTGCTGTGGTTTGTTTTATCAATAAAGGTACTTTAAACATGGATTATTTTTTTTCATATTTGCACTAAATTTTCGAATAAGACGAATGGTTAAAGGTGTGTCCAAAAGTCAAATGTGTCAAACAAAAAAGACTAAGGGAGCATATGCATCAGGGTGTGTTTGATTGATATTGTATGGAATGAAATGGCACAGGAACGGATGAAATGGAATGAAATGAAATTTATACGTGATCGTTTGACCAAAATAGCCAAACCAACATGTACCACTAAAAGGATCTAATTGGCCTAGAGGGGATGAATATTCAACTTTTAGATTTTATGCAAGTTTGCGGCTTAATCAAATCAATGAGCCAAGTTAGTTAGCAAGTCCTATTTTAGACAAAATCAAAGATGCGGTGTGGAAATAAAAAACAACAAGTAAAACTGAAATTAAATGCAAGAAGTAAAAAGAGGGACACAAGAATTGTTTGACCGAGGTTCGAAGTCCTCCTACTCCCATTGTGGCAAGCCCTTCACCAAGAACCGGCTCCCGCTCGAGCTCGCGCCTCTTTCCACTCTTGCTAGCTTTTCACCACTCCGGAAGGCAAGCTTCAAGCCCTTCACAACAGCATTCTGAGGACTTCCACACCGCCATGGCAAGCTCTTCAAGATCACACCACCACGTCGTCTAAGATTGATAATCTAAAAGTAATAAGTTTCAAGACATCACAAACTTGAATAACACTCTCCCAAACAAACTCAGAGCAGTATTGGAGCAATAGGTACAAACGCCTTTTGTGTAAATGTGGATAAAAAAGAAGAACAATGTTGTAGAGTTGGCTAAAATATGTGTGAATGATGTTCATGTGCCAATCCTCTATAGGAAGAGTGTTTATGCGCCTTTAAATAGGCTAAGAGGAAAATTATAGTCATTTGACACTCTTCCTAGTCATTAATTAGAAGGTAAAGTAACTTTTAAAAAAAGTGCAGCCAAAAATGCTTTTGCAACGGACGGATTTAAACAGTAACTAAATGCAACATAGAAAACTCAGTTTGCGTCGGACAGAAGATCAACAGAATTTCTTCACATGACGGACTGTCCGGAGCAAATAACATTTTTATTGTCCGCTACCAAGACAGAAGTTATCTTGCGACAAACTGTCCCGCGCAAACTAAGAATTCACTGGACAACTTCACAAGTTTTACACTGGACTAGATGTTAATGTCGGACTGTTCGGCGTGAATTGAAATATCACTGAACAAAGGAGAGAACTCGAGTCGGATTTTGATGCTCACCACAAACTTTTCGCTGTCGACTTGAATTTTTCTGTGGAATATCGGACTAAATAAATTGGGAAACTAAGTGCTTCTCCGACGTGAACTAGATTTCCTCTATAACATTTTTTGTCATAAAAACAGAGCTAAGTCCTAAGGATTCTTGTTGCTCCAATATGTTTGATGAGTTTGAGGGATGTATCACCCAAGTAAGTAATAGTAAGAAACCCACTTTAATAGTACGACAAAAAATTAAAGAAAGAACCTAGCTAGAGGCTTGATTCATCTCCCATAAAGTTCCTTAACCCTGAGAATTTTGCTTGATGTCGTACCACCAAGAATAAAAAAACACAATGAGTCTTAATGCTCTCAAATGAGTCAATTTAATCTTTATTAGGTCATCATCACCAAAACCACGTAGAAAAAATATATCAATGAAAATTGGAAGGCCTAGATGCTACAATCTCTATCTTTTTTTATGATTGATGACAATATAAGTTTCTGCAAAACAGAGTTAGCTACAAGCAACACTATTTCTGATTGCAAATGAGTTTTCAGATAAAAAAACTATAAAGACAAGTTAACCACAAAGTCCCCCTTAATCAAGCGAGCACACCACCAATGTTTAAACAACCAAAAACAAATAGCAAAAGACAAGAACTAAGAATGTTAAGACACCCTCTAATATTCATCTCCTCTCCATCTTCTCACCCCTTTTGGCATCAAGCACCAAGAAGATATCAATGACGTTTTGAGAAAGTCCACTTAAAGGATTTGACCAATTTGGGTACTCTGGACTTTTTCTTGTGACAACCACCGTCCAAAGGAGAGGATTTATCAACTCATTCTTCTTCTTGCTAATAGAAAGATGATTGCATAGCTTGCTAATGCCAGATGGGTTGGGGATCTTCTTTTATGGTCCAATTATGAAAATCTTCTTGGAGTTACTGGATATTGGAGCCAATCTCATGAAGTTCAACATCTACAGTGGCTTGCCCTCTTCTTACTTGTTGTTCATACTCATTCTGTCTTTTATAGAGATCTTTAATCCCTTTATCTTGATGTTTTAGAGTGATCAGCAAGTTGTCTTGTGAAGGAGCCATTGTGGTGTTCCAAAAACCTTTGAAATCAATGTGAAATTGTGTTGCTTGATTCCAGAGTTCAACAATATGTTCTTGTAACCTGCTTTGAATATGACCACAATGCACATCTAGATTAGTTACAACACTGTCAAGACTTGTGTGAGATGACTATTTTCTTCATTAATTCATCCATTTTCTTTGTGTTCTCATCTTGCATCTTCTTCAAGTAGTCCATTTTGGAGAAAACAACTCCTTAAGAGCAAATGAGATGCTCTTGCATTCCTCTTAACCCTTTGATATTCTCATCATATCTTCTTTGAAAATTGTCAAAGTTTGAGAATAGGCCCTGAATCTGAGTTCACAAGTTCTCAAATAGGGAAGTGAATTGTCCCTAGCCCCAAAACTATTTTTTTTATGCATTTGATCAACTGGTGGGCTTGGAAACTCGTGATGCAACTGAGAATATTCAGAGGGCATCTGCCGCTAATGAGAAAAATGTGGAGATCTTAAAGGAACTTCTCCAACCTATATAGAGCCTCCAGCCTCATAATCATGTTGTCTAGGACTGAACCTACGGATTTGATCTTCAGGAAACCTCGCAGCTGTAGCAAGTTCCCGCAACTTTTCAACTTGATCACTCTTAGTTTGGTGAATCTTTTCAATTCCTTGATAGGCTCTTACTTCAGTCATTGAGTCATCATGCCAACTTCCCTTTTGGCTATTTTCAGGCTTGTGTGAATGACTTGAGCATGCTCACTCTCTTGTGTGGCATATGACATTCGAGGCCCAAGAGGAAATGATGGACTTGGAGCATTGAATGGACTCTCAAACTAACTAAGGTAGTAAGATCTTGAGTATTGAGCATGAGAATTGTCGACGGTTGGGATATCGGTCCCAAGTCAACTAAGGTTCTTGAGAGAGGGAGATAGAAGACACTGCCGAGCAAGGCAAACAACAATCAACGAGCAGCGAGCAGACACAGGGTTTTTATCCTGGTTGGTTCGGGCCTCTTCAGAGAGATAACAACCCTACGTCCAGCATTTCTTTATATGAGAAAGGATTACAAGGAGGAAACTCGACGAGACGAGCAGGTCTCGGCGAGACTATATGTGTACAAGAAGTAATATGCGATCTTGGCTTCAAGTCTTCTTGGATTGGCCCCTCTACACGCCGTAAGGGCCTTGTTTATATAGTGTTGAACAACCGACCTACCGAGGGATAATCGGGCCGGGCTGACCACGAGTCCGTAGCAAACTCAATACATGCCAAATACATCCCGAGGTAGATAAGGTATACTCCAATTCTTGGGGATCACGACGTCTGCTCCAATCCGAAAAACTATGTCCGGGTCTTCACGTAGCCGTGTAAAACTCTTGTTCGAGTCGGACTCAAACACGAATCTTAGGCCATTACGCATCGCACCAACCAGGAAGCTGTTCGGCAGGATGCACATGGGCCTGATAGAACCCTCTAGGGAGCCAGGCCCTAGGAGGCTGTTCGATTGGGCCGTCAGGGAGTGGACCATGGCAATGTGCCGTGATTTTATCCCCGACAGCTAGCCCCCGAGACTCAAGCGGAATATCTCACTAGAGTGGGATCTTCCTCTTGAGACTCCAAGTCACGAAGAGGGAAATTTTGCTGCTACAAAGACATGCAACAAGCGACCGAACAGGTTATGGCTTAGCCGAACAAGCCTTCTTCGGGACCGAACAAACCCGCCCAGTGCCGAGCAACTCTATTGCGTCGAACAGGGAAACACATCTGTCCGAGCAGAGTACCTAGGCCTCAGTGTAGAAACTTGAAAAATAACCGTTGGTAGATTCCAACGGTAACTTTCGCTACGCAGTGAAAACGAGCGACCTTTTTACTTAGCCGTTGCAGTAAAAAACTAGCCGTTTTGTGGCAAGAGACCTTGCAGAGCTGCTCGGACCAGGGCTATAAAATGCACCCAAGCCACCTGCGGCATGCCACTCCCATTCTCATGAGCCTTTCTCTCCCAAGCCATATTCCAACAAAACCAACATCAAACAGCCAAACTCAACTCCAAAGCTGCTCGCCAACCCTGGGGATTGCTATGGCCAAGTTTGTGGGCACTAGCATGACCGAGGAGGACTTGAAGACCTTGGAGGCGGAGGGACACATCGATGCGGCAGCTGGAGGCTGCCCGGGGAAGAGGAGAAGCTGGAGTCGCGCGAAGACGAGTTCGTCAACTTCGAGCACTTCGCCATGTTTGGGTTGAGGTCTCCCAAAAGCGAATTCGTGGAGGCCTTCTTGAACATAAGCGGGTTGGAGGTTGCAAATTTCAACCCCAACTCGTTCCTCCAGATGGCCGTCTTCGCACACCTGTGCGAGGGCTACCTGGGAGTCGATCCATCGATGGAGCTGTTCCTCCACTACTACACAGTGACAAGGAGCAGCTCCGCCGCTTCCGGGCTAGGGTGCTACTACCTCAAGCTCCGGGCCACCGCCGACGACGCTCCGTACCCCCGTCCACCGCTGCTCCACTCAATGGGCGCTTGGTGGATGAGGTGGTTCTACACCAAGAGGAGCGGCGACAGCAAGCTCGTCTTCACCGGACAGGCGCCAGCGTAGGGAACACCGATGCCGCAGCCGGAGCCGACCGGCGAAGAGTGGTATCTTACTCGGAAGATCACCTCACTTGTGGGCCTTGGGCTCACGGGCAGAGAGATCACCCGGGACTTCGTGGCGAACAAAATATGTCCGCTACGGTAAAGGTCCTACCCCTTCTACAAGATAGAAGACTGGGAGGACATCACCAGGGAGAGCACGGGTAAGTTCCCTAAACGCTCAACCTTTTTTGGCGAATCATCCGAACAGGAACTAACTATTTCTTCTGTTCGGGCAGTGAAACCGACAGACGCATGGGTGACCGAGCAGGTCGACGCCATGCTGAAAGCTGCAAGGAAGGACACCGAGGTCACCGGCGAGGTGGCCTACACGTGCCCAAGAAACGTGCTCGTCCGCTCACCAGAGGTAACAAACGCTGATCCTCTATCTGAATTGCAAGATTTACACGATTAAGGTATGCTAACATTCGCTTCCCAAATACGTAGAACGAGCAGCTGATTCTCAGCGGGATCGTCGAGGAGCTCTCCGAGCCCGACAAAGAGGGAGCGAGGAAAGGCAAGGCCAAGGTGGCCGAGAAGCCCAAGGTGGCCGCTGTGCCAACGCGGAGCTTGCCGCGCCGTAGTGGCCTCCAACAACCGCCGAAGCCCCCTGTGGCGACGAAGCGCACCGGGCAAGCCAAGGGGGGAACGCCCAAGCCTATCCCTCCTCACAGAGCAAAGCGATGAGGAGGTACGGAACCTAACACTCTGCATGAGGCGCTATACACAAACTCACCCTGATGCGATATGTTGTCCCGATCTTCACGGCGTAGGATTTCAAACAAGATAACTAGCTGCAAGCAGCCGGGATAACTAGTGCAACCTGACAAAACACCTCGAAGCCAACCACCGTCTTGATACGGCAACCTGAATCGAGTATTCGCCCAACCACACTCTTAAGAACCAAGCCACACAACCTGCACACAAGGAGTAGGAGCACAGATTGGGTGCCGATGAAGCGGCGGGGGTCCAAGCCACACAACCAGCACACGAAGGAGCAGGAGCACAGCTTGGGTGCCGATGAGGCGGCGGCTTCCGTAATCTCCGCGAGGAAACCACAAGAGCAAAGGGGTAGAGATCTCTCTCTGATTTTGTTAGCACACAGCTAAACAAAGGGGTTTGTATTCAGATTATCAAAAGTTCTCAAATAGATGGAGTACATGGGTATTTATATTAGGAACATCCCTCCTAGTTTAGGTGTGAAAGCAAAACGAAACTAAAGAAGTTCTCTTGGATATAGAGGAGTCTTTTCAGTTTCTCGCGCAGCACTTAACAGCCTGTGCAGTCCTTAGTAAATTGGTCATTACTCCTTAATGGGAAGTCCAAAAGACACACCGTTTGTTGCGTTGGAAAGTAGACTCAATTATCTTTCCAACCATATGCATTATGCCCACCAAAACGTGACAGGTTGGTGCGCCCATCTCTTGTAAGTTGTGGTTCATGTTGCACCACAGCTTGAGCAGCGACCATGTCAGCTTCCACGTCGTACTTGTCCATGTACCTTCTCTTGAGCATCATCCATTTCTTCATGTGTAAACCTAAGCAACAAGAGGGTAGAACTTTTAGGCAGTATAAAATTCTCTTCATTTGTAATATTAATTTCAGTAAGGAGTGAAGTCACCTCTTGTTGTAGTTTCTTCGCACGGCTGCGGGTAATTGGTCCTTCGATAGCATTTGAAGGTGTAGCATGTGTTAAGAGTTTCTTCGCACGGCAGCGGGTAATTGGTCCTTGGATAGCATTTGAAGGTGTAGCATGTGTTGAGGTACCCGGGATGTCCTCATCATCCTCCCCTCCTTGAAAAGGAGTCGTCCTCGACTCTAATTCTTCCAAACCAAAGAATGGTGTGAGATCAGCAACATTGGAGGTCGGACTAACTCCATAGTCTCCAGGAAGCTCAACTTTGTATGCATTGTCATTGACTTTTGCCAAAATTTTGAATGGACCATCTCCTCGTGGCATTAATTTTGATTTGCGCTTCTCTGGAAAACATTCTTTGCGCAGATGTACCCAAACAAAGTCGCCGGGTTCAAATATTATCTTCTTTCGGTTCTTGTTGGCCTTCTTAGCATAATACTCGTTCTTCTTTGCAATTTCTTCCTTTGTCTTCTCATGTATCTTCTTTACCTATGCAGCACGCTTTGAGGCATCCATGTTACTTCTTTCTTGCAAAGGCAGTGGCACCAAGTCGATTGGGGCAATTGGCTTAAACCCATACACAATTTCAAAAGGACACATATTGGTTGTGGAGTGAACAGCTCGATTATAAGCAAATTCCACATGCGGCAAGCATTCTTCCTACTCTTTCAAGTTCTTCTTGATCATTGTTCGTAGCATCATAGAGAGTGTTCTATTCACCACCTCAGTCTGTCCATCTGTTTGTGGATGGTAAGTGGTCGAAAACAGCAACTTCTTTCCAAGCTTCGCCCATAGTGTCTTCCAGAAGTAACTCAAGAACTTGGTGTCACGATCTGAAACAATTGTCCTTGGCATGCCATGCAATCTCACAATTTCCCTGAAAAACAAAGAGGCTACGTGGGAGGCATCATCGCTTTTATGACATGGTATAAAATGTGCCATCTTTGAAAACCTATCTACCACAACAAAAATAGAATCCCTCCCCCTTTGTGTCCGTGGTAATCCCAAAATAAAGTCCATACTAATATCTTCCGAAGGAATACTAGGCACAGGTAAAGGAGTATATAAACCATGGGGTTTCGTTGTGGACTTAGCTTTATGACAAGTGCTGCAGCGTTGCACGTATCTTTCCACATCTCTTCTCATCTTTGGCCAATAGAAATGATCAGCCAGCAGTTCATATGTTTTCTTCCATTCAAAGTGACCCATCAATCCTCCTGAATGAACTTCCTGCAGCAGCAAGAGTCTAACAGAAGAATCTGGAACACACAACTTGTTAGCTCTAAACAGGAAACCATCATACACGTGATATTTTTACCATCCTTTCCCATTTTTACATTTGCCATAAGGTTTACAAAATTCATGATCAATAGGATACATCTCTTTTAAGCTCTCAAGGCCCGGTACCTTCACATCTAGTTGGTTTAACAAAACATTCCTGCGAGACAAGGCATCGGCGACAACATTGTCCTTACCTTTCTTATATTTTACAACATATGGAAATGTTTCTATGAATTCAACCCATTTAGCATGTCGTCGGTTCAGTTTTGCTTGCCCTTTCAAGTTCTTCAAGGCCTCATGATCAGAATGGATGACAAATTCTTTTGGCCACAAATAATGTTGCCAAGTCACAAGCACTCTCACCAAAGCATATAACTTCTTATCATACACAGAATAATTCAATTGTGCACCTCCTAACTTCTCACTAAAATAAGCAACAGGTTTTCCATCTTGCATGAGAACTCCCCCAATCCCAATTCCACTAGCGTCACATTCAATCTCAAAAGTTTTAGTGAAATCAGGTGAAATGAGCACTGGAGCTTCAGTCAAAAGTTTCTTCAATTCTTGAAAAGCATTTTCTTGTGATTCCCCCCATTCAAAAGAAATTCCTTTCTTTGTCAATTCATTCAAAGGAGCAGCTATGGTACTGAAATCTTTCACAAATCTCCTATAGAAACCAGCAAGACCATGAAAACTTCTCACCTGGCTTACATTCACAGGAGTTGGCCATTCCTTGATTGCTTTCACCTTTGATTCATCCACTTTGATTCCAGCACCTGAAACAACAAAGCCGAGAAAAACAACTTCTTTTGTGCAAAAAGTGCACTTCTCAATGTTAGCAAACAATTGCTCCTCTTGAAGCACGTCCAACACTTGCCTGATGTGATCAGTGTGCTCCTCAAATGACTTGCTGTAAATTAGGATATCATCGAAATAGACAACAACAAATTTTCCAATGAAGACTCTTAACACATAATTCATTAATCTCATGAAAGTACTATGAGCATTGGTCAATCCAAACGGCATAACTAACCATTCATACAATCCAAATTTTGTTTTGAAAGCGGTTTTCCACTCATCTCCAATTTTCATTCTTATTTGATGGTATCCACTTCTCAAATCAATTTTAGAAAATATCACAGAGCCACTTAATTCATCAAGCATATCGTCTAGCCTAGGAATAGGGTGACGATAACGAACAGTGATGTTGTTGATGGCCCTACAATCAACACACATTCTCCAAGTGCCATCTTTCTTTGGAACCAAAATCACAGGGACAGCACATGGACTTAAGCTTTCACGCACATAACCCTTATCTAAGAGTTCTTGCACTTGCCTTTGTATCTCCTTGGTTTCTTCCGGGTTGGTGCGGTATGGTGGTTGATTAGGAAGTGCAACACCTGGAATGAAATCGATTTGGTGCTCAATGCCACGTAAAGGACGAAGTCCAGCAGGTGTTTCTTCTGGAAAAACATCTTTGTACTCCTGCAAAAGATGAGACACAACACTTGGAAGAGATGTTAAGTTGTTAGCTGAAAGCAAAACATCTTTGTACGCAAGTACAATTAGTACTTGGTCTGGGTGATTTCTCACATCTCTCAATTCAGATTTGGTGGCTATCATGGCTAGATTTTCACTCTCCATCTTCTCTTTTCCTTTCATATTTGGCTTGTGGCTCTCACTCACCGTTTTGTGGAGGGCACTCAAATTCTTTTTCAATTGATCACTTTCACTAACCACCTTCACTTCAGCACTCTTTTGCAATTGCTCAGCCATGATTTGATGAAGTGTCATGGGCTTAAACACCAGATCCTTTCCCTTACATTTGCTGGTGTAATTGTTGGTGCGACCACAGTGTTGAGAGGAACGATCATATTGCCATGATCTTCCGAGCAGCAAGTGACACACCGTCATAGGTGCCACATCACACTCCACGGTGTCAACATATTCTCCAATCTTGAATGGAACTCTGACTCTATGCGAAATCTTAATATCTCCAGAACCATTCAGCCATTGAACATGATATGGGTGAGGATGTAGCAGCAATGTTAGCCCAAGCTTATTAACCATCTCTTTACTTGCAAGATTATGGCAACTCCCACCATCAATGATCACCTTGCATACTTTATCTTTCACCTTTGCTCGGGTTTGGAAAAGATTATGGCGCTGTCCATTCTCAGCTTCTTTCAGTTGTACATTCAAGATTTGAGTGACGACAAGGGCAGCCCCTCTCTCAAACTCACAAAATGTTTCACCATCATTCTCTTGTGCTTCTTCTGATGGTGTATCATCAACATTCTGCTCTTCTTCACTTGCTGAATCATATTCCCCGAGGTCATTGACAAGTACCACACGGTTGTTTGGACACTCCTTGATAACATGACCACGACCTCCACACTTGAAGCATTGAATCTGGCTATTTCGAGCAGTAGAACCAACTGAAGTGGTTCCTGATGAACTGGGTTTTGCCGCAATTGGGGCAGCTGGGGTATTGTTCCTGAAATTTCCTTGAGCATTAGAGCGGACACCACCACTCGTGCTTGGGTTAGCTCTTCCTTCTACCTTCCTTTGGGCAAACTTGTTACCACTTGTTGTCACCCTTGTGCCAAATGAAGTATGCTTGCTTGACTTGTAATCTTGCTGCAATTGACACTCGGCCTTGCTAGCCTGATGCATCAAGTCAATAAGTGTGCGGTAGGGCTGAAATTCAACAATTCGCTGAATGTTGCGGTGTAGTCCTGTCATGAAACGTGCAATAGTTTGCTCCTCATCTTCATACACATTGGCTCTTATCATGGCCTTCTCCATCTCTTTATAATACTCATCCACTGAGAAATTTCCTTGGGTCAAGTCTGCAGCTTGTTAAAGAGATCACGACGATAGTGCTTAGGAACAAATCTTGCTCGCATTTCTCTTTTCATTTCTGCCCACGACACAACATCACCTTGCCCAGCATCTTCTCTATCACTTAGGACTTGCTCCCACCAGATTAGAGCATAATCATCAAATTCAAGAGCAGCCATTGCCATCTTTTTTTCTTCAGAATAATTATGCAAGCGAAAGATCTTATCGACCTTTAGCTCCCAAGTGACATAAGCTTTCGGATCAGATCCACCATCAAACTTTGGTATAGTGAATTTCAGCTTGCCAAACCTATCCTCCTCAGCACGATTGCGTCGGATATAGCCTCGTCCTCGGTTGTCATCATCTTGGGGCTCGTAAGGGGCATCTTCATATGGCTCATCATCACTTCCAAAAAGATCGCCATTTTGTTGTTCATGACCTCTACCTCTTCCACGACCAGCAGCTGCTCCGTTCCCGACCAAGACCAGTAGTCTCACAAAGACGACCAACAACTCGATCTCTTCGTGCTCGTGGGTCATCTTGCATGTACGGCTTCATTTTCATCCACTTCTTCGTCTTGATTAATAGCACCACGATCTCGAAGTTGAGCAACAAGAGCTTGAAGATCTTGGGCCATTCTTTCTTGCCTTTCCTCCATCCTCTGCCTCAGCGCATCAAATTGTGCTCTTGTGACACAATCTTCAAAATCAGGATCATTGGCCATCCTTTCTGCAAGGTTAGTGATGGCGAACAACAAATATATATATATGAAAATTAATTATGTGGAACTCTCAACCTCTCCTTATCTTACCAACCAATGCTCTAGCGATTTCCCAGCAAATTACAGTAGCATATGTGTGATGGTATGAGTGATGGTTAAGCGAATACACAACCAACGTTCCGACTACGATGGTTTCTTTGTGGAGCTTGGGAGGGAAAGTGTATGACCTACACAATCTGAGATCTTGATGTTGTTTCAATAAGTAAATATCCAAGCAAGAATACAATGTCTAGTTGCTGAAAACAAGATATAAGTGAAGAACACGACAAACTCACATAAGGATGATGGAACCAAATGCAATCAAAGGAGTGAGCTTGACAAGATATAACGATAACATAAATAGCTCAATTGCAAAGGTTATGGAAAGACGCTAGCTAATTGCAATAGATAAAGTAGGGCACAAGATTGCACAAAATAATGATTTTCTCACAGTGGTGCAACTTTGGAAAATTTATCGCACTTTTTTTTTTCAAATATAGCAATCACCCAAAGCCTCCTCTTTCTTTTTGATGACTATGCTATCAACTTTTCTTTTCTTTTCTTGCAACCGAGTGATAAAACAAAATGAGTGCAGCCCTAAGCAATGGAATAGCTAGTCTTGATAGGTGCAAAGTTTTCGCAAAGGAAAGATGGGCTATCAAAGCAGATTCTAAAATTTTCGCAAGTCTACAGCAGTCTGATTCAAACACACTTTCAAGAATTTTTCAGGCCGAAATAGAGAAACTCGTCTCTATCAAAGTTGTAGAGAATTTCATAAGCTTTTCAGAACATCCAAGAACGCGAAATTCTGAGTACGTATGAGAGAAATACGACCAAAACAATGGACTGGACAGATCGAATGAAAAAGTGACGCGAAGTAAGATGAACAGTTTCAGCAACACAAACACGATTCCATGGATAAAAACTTAGCAAAACGCACAAGAACAATAGATCGGATACTAAGGCTCAATATTTTTGTGAGGCAAATTTTCTGGATAGGACGAACACAATATTTGTAGCTAAGGGTAAAGAATCCTACCGTGTCAACGAAAGCTCTGATATCAAATGATGCGATATGTTGTCCCGATCTTCACGGCGTAGGATTTCAAACAAGATAACTAGCTACAAGCAGCCGGGATAACTAGTGCAACCTGACAAAACACCTCGAAGCCAACCACCGTCTTGATACGGCAACCTGAATCGAGTATTCGCCCAACCACACTCTTAAGAATCAAGCCACACAACCTGCACACAAGAAGCAGGAGCACAGATTGGGTGCCGATGAAGCGGCGGGGTCCAAGCCACACAACCTGCACACGAAGGAGCAGGAGCACAGATTGGGTGCCAATGAGGCGGCGGCTTCCGTAATCTCCGCGAGGAAACCACAAGAGCAAAGGGGTAGAGATCTCTCTCTGATTTTGTTAGCACACAGCTAAACAAAGGGGTTTGTATTCAGATTATCAAAAGTTCTCAAATAGATGGAGTACATGGGTATTTATATTAGGAACATCCCTCCTAGTTTAGGTGTGAAAGCAAAACGAAACTAAAGAATTTCTCTTGGATATAGAGGAGTCTTTTCAGTTTCTCGCGCAGCACTTAACAGCCTGTGCAGTCCTTAGTAAATTGGTCATTACTCCTTAATGGGAAGTCCAAAAGACACACCGTTTGTTGCGTTGGAAAGTAGACTCAATTATCTTTCCAACCATATGCATTATGCCCACCAAAACATGACAGATTGGTGCGCCCATCTCTTGTAAGTTGTGGTTCATGTTGCACCACAGCTTGAGCAACGACCATGTCTGGAGCATCATCCATTTCTTCATGTGTAAACCTAAGAAACAAGAGGGTAGAACTTTTAGGTAGTATAAAATTCTCTTCATTTGTAATATTAATTTCAGTAAGGAGTGAAGTCACCTCTTGTTGTAGTTTCTTCGCACGGCTACGGATAATTGGTCCTTCGATAGCATTTGAAGGTGTAGCATGTGTGGAGAGTTTCTTCGCACAGTTGTGGGTAATTGGTCCTTGGATAGCATTTGAAGGTGTAGCATGTGTTGAGGTACCCGGGATGTCCTCATCACACCCAGGCCATGTGGAATGGCTGCAATAGATCGCCGAGCAGAGGAGGCTCGAGGAGGAAGTCGCGCACAAGGAGACGCTCCTTGCATTGCGCAAAAAGAGTGCTCAGCTCAGCAGAGAGCTGAGTTTGTCGCCGCGAGCACCTGGAGGCCATGGTGAACAAGAAGCCGAGGATCCGCCGAGCAAGAGGCGCAAGCTCCGTCATAGAGCGAAGAAGAAGGTCAAGCTCCCTGCGGCAGGTATGTATTGGCAAGACTCTCCCCTTTACATTCTGCCGAACCGCATAGGACCTAACGCATTTCTTTTTCATCAGCTGCCCAGGAGGAGATCGCCACAGACGACGTGGACGCGGCGATCGAGCGGTCTTTGCTGCCCGAGCACCTACACGGTGCGTCGCGAGCAACGAGACTGCTCGTCCTCAAGGACAAACTGGCAGCGTGGGCCGTGCTTCCGCCAGGATCCACCGACCAGATAGACGCGCTGAAGGGCGCGGTGGAACGGCTCGAAGCAGAGGAAGCGGGGCACGAAGCCACAAAGAGCGGGACCAAGGAGTTGGCTCCGCCTGGTGCCCGGGGCCGGACCGAGCAGGCTGTCCTGCCAGGCACTTCGCCGCAGGGGCAACTCGTCCCTGTGGCGACGGTGATCACTGGCGAGCAAGGCGAGAGACCAGCCGCCAGGGAGCAGAGGGAAGGCCACGAGCAGGGCGCACAAGTCGCCCTGTCCGCGGCAACACCGACGTCGCCGAGCAGAGCAACGCTGATCTTGCTCGAAGGCGATCTGGAAGAGGAAGAAGAAGAAGGGTAGGAGCTTGAGGGCGAAAGATCATCGCCCGTCGCCACTGTCCCCAGGCGGGCGCGCCCCCGCAAGGAGAAGAAGCAGCGGAAGGAACAGCGCGCTGCGACTGCTTCGAGCAGCCGGGGCTTCGCAACCCGCAGAATCGGGAGGCGTCTATGCCTGAACTTGAAGCACGGGCTTCAAGAGGTAAGCCTCAAACCAAAACTTGTTCATTTAAGTTACCAGCAGCCCGACATAACGGACTTGCTCTTCTCTCACTCAGGTCTTGCGGGGCACCATGGAGGACCTCGAAGAAGGCGTCGCCATCAAGCGCAACGCCATTCTGGGAGCCTTCCAGGGGCAGAGCCGCGCGAGGTGGCTCGAGGGGAGCTGAAGACCTCGGTCGAACGCCGAAGCCGACTCGGGGCGAAGGTGAAGAAGCTCAAGGCCCAACTCACCGAGGAGAGGCAGTCCTCCGGGGCTCTTCAGGAAGAGGCCGAGGAGCTTCGCGCGCAGGCTGCAAGGGCGAGCGTCGCGGAAGGAAGGGCCAAGGAGCTGGCCGAGCAGCGCCAAAGTCAGAACGAAGTTTTGGCCAAGCAACTACGGGCCAAGACCGAAGCGGTCGAAGCCCTCCGTGCGGAGGCCAAGGAGCAGGCCAAGCACAGGACGATCAGCAAGGAGGAAGCCGAGAGCCTCCGAGCTGAAGCAAAGGAAGGAATCAAAGCCCAAGGGGAAGCCCTGCGCCTGAAGTTAGAGATTGGGGAGCTGAAGGAGCAGCTTGCTTCTAAGTAGTAGCAGTAGGGCAGTAACCTGAAAGGGTCTTTGTACCTGTAAAAACTTTGTTAATGAAATGAACTCTTACCTTTTCCCTGCAAAAAAGAGCAGCAAAAGACAAGAACGAACAGGGAACTAAGAGCAAGGCAAAACAACGTTAGAAAGTTTTAGGAAAAACGCTAGAACGCCAGCATAAGTCCCAGCCCCCGTTGTGCATATGTTCGAGAACCTGAGTTTGCGAACTCTAACAGGTGCACAAGCAAAAGAGCGACACCCTAGCCCCCGGTACGGACGATGCTCGAAGACCTAAGTTTACGAATTCGAGCACGTGCATAGAGAGATAAAGTGACACCCGCATCTTGATCGACTCGTTCCATGAACTGCTCGTCAACGTAAGTTTGGCAATTTATAAGGTAACCGAACAAGAAAAGTGCCTCTGCCGCGGGGGGCTTACGAGGGCAGACTTTGCCGAGTGGTTGTGCCAAGCGCGGTAAGTGCCTCTGCCGCGGGGGCTTATGAGAGCAGAATTAGCCACTAGGTGAAAAGCCGTGTTACGCAACCCTGAGTTTAGGAACTTGCTGACACTAGATATGGGCAGGGAAAAACTGAAGATCGCGGAGCCAAGTGTTCGCAAGACCGGGTAGCCATCAAGTATTACCAGAGAGAAAGTAGTCTAAGAAGACAAGATATGAAAAGGCCACAGGGGGCCGCGAGCATTCACTGTTTATTGGATTAAACTTTACATGGCAGCCCGAGAGACTTGGACGAACAGAGGCGCGAAGTTTGACAAAAGCGCAAAGCTAAGGGAAACAAAGGATAGACCTACACAAAGAACTTACGAAGCTGGTCGATGTTCCAAGTACTGGTCAGCTCTCTCCCGTCCTCCATTGCTAAGCGAACAGCCCCGGTCGAGTAGTAGAAACGATTGTGAACGGGTCCTTCCAACGGAGAGTTAACTTGTTGGCATTGGACAGGTTCTGGGCGCGGCGCAGAACGAGGTCGCCTACCTTCAAAGCCCTTGGTTGTGGTAGCGTGCCGGCGAATATCTTGCTAATAGCGTGCCATTCTAACTTGTGCCCGTTCGCGTGTGCCTTCGAGGAGATCGAGTTCGAGCAGGTGTTCTTGCTCTGCGTCAACCATGTTGACCGAGCTCGTGCGAGGCGAGCCGAGTACCACTTTGGCGGGCAAGATGGCTTCTGCACCGTAGACCAGTTGGAAAGAAGTTCCCCAGTTGCCTGACTGGTTGTGGTGCGAACGGCCCAGAGGACGGAAGGAACTTCGTCGATCCAGGATTTGTTGTGCTAATTAAGTGCAGCGAACACCCGCCGTTTGATACCTGGACTATCTGTCCGTTAGCTCGCTCGACTGCTCCATTGCTCTGTGGATGTGCCACAGAGACGAAGCAGACCTTGGTGCCCAGCTGTTCACAGTATTTCTGGAATAGCTCGCTTCTGAATTGGGGACCGTTATCGGTGATCAGCTTGTGGGGAATCCCGAAACGTGTGATCGCATTGCTTTTGAAGAAGCGTACAGCCGTTTTGGCGTGGAGAGATAACACAGGCTCGGCCTCAATCCACTTTGTGAAGGTGTCGATGGCGACGAGCAAGTGTGTGCAGCCCTTGTACCCCTTGGGGAACGGGCCGAGCAGATCAAGACCCCATGTGGAGAAAGGCTATGATGGGGGATCGTTTGGAGCTCTTGGGCGGGCTTATGGGCATGCCATGCACTTAATTACCACATCCCGGGTATCCTGTAACGCTGTGGGCCAGTAATAACCCATGCGAAACGCTTTGCCGACCAGAGTCCTGAAGGAGGCGTGGTTGCCGCAGGCACCCTCGTGTATGTCCCTAAGAAGGAACACACCCTCCTGCTGCGAGATGCACTTGGAGAGTACTCTCAGAGCACCTTGCCGGTAAAGGACGCCGTCCACAAGCTTGTATGGACTAGCACGCCTTTTAAGCCGGGAACGCTCGGCTTCGTCGTCGGGCAGGATCCCATCTGTAAGGTACCGGACAAATGGTGTTGTCCAGTCCGCAACCTGCTCGATGACGGAGACAGCACCACCTGTCTCTGTTGCCTCGTCCGGAGACGTGATAGAGGGCTTATAAAGGTACTCAACGAGCACCCCTGCCGGAGCAGGTTTGCGTGAGGATCCAAACTTAGACAGCTGGTCGGCCAAGAAGTTGTCCTTCCTGGGCACGAATAGCACCTCGAAGAATCGAAAGTGCCGCTCCAACTTCCTCACTTCAACCAGGTATCGTGCCATTGAGGCATCGCAGCACTGATACTCCTTGTCTATCTGATTGATGACTAGCTGTGAATCTCCCTTCACAGTTAGCCGTTGGACGCCGAGCGACTTGCACGCTCTTTGTCCCGCGAGGAGGGCCTTGTACTCCGCGGTGTTGTTAGTCGCCGCAAAGTGTAGTTGGATAGAATAATACTGGAGTTGCTCTCCTTGAGGGGAGATGAGAACAAAACCAGCCCCCGAGTTTTCAGTGCGTGAGCCATCAAAAAACATGGTCTAGGGGCTTCTTCAGGTTGCTCGGGAGCTTCCTGGGATTTGAGCGGGCAAATCCATTCAGCAACAAAGTCACGGGACACAGGATTTAATAGCGATTCAGGCGACAAGCGTAATATCGAATTCTGCTAGTTCCATTGCCCACTTAGCTATACGTCCACCAACTTCCTTGTTCCGTAGGATTTCGCCCAGAGGAAACTTGGTCGAGACCATTATTTGATGCGCCTGAAAATAATGTCGAAGCTTCCTTGAGGACATGAGCAAGACGTAGAGCAACTTTTCGATCTTAGGGTAACGCTCCTTTCATCCATGAAGTACCTCGCTCACGTAATAGATTGACCGCTGGATACCTTCCCTTTCCACCGTCAAGACCGCGCTCACCGCTTGTGGCATGCAGCCAAGATACAACAAAAGCTGTTCGCCATGTCGCGGGGTAGTCAAGGCAGGTGGGTTGGACAGGTATTGTTTTAGATCTTGAAAAGATTTGTCAGCCTCCTCTGTCCACTCGAAACCATTGTGCTTGCGCAGGGCCTTAAAGAAGGGCAGCCCGCGTTCGCCTTGACGGGAAATAAACCTATTTAAGGCAGCCATCCGTCCGGTAAGGCTCTGGACTTCCTTAACGGTAGTCGGAGCCTGCAAGTTTTCAATGGGCTCGATTTTTTCAGGGTTAGCAGAAATTTCTTGCGAACCCATAACATAGCTGAGCAGCATGCCGGATTGAACACCAAAGGTACACTTCTCTAGATTCAATTTTATTCTGTGCCTAGTGAGATTAAGAAATGTCTCAGCCAGGTCTTTCACATGCTCCGGAGCATACTTACTCCTTACAACTATGTCATCGACATAGACCTCCTGGTTCCTTCCGCGCTGTTATGGAAAAGTCTTCTCCATTAAGCGTTGGAAGGTGGCACCAGCATTGCGCAGACCGAAGGTGATTCTTACGCTCAAACAAATTAATCCGCAAGCGGACGGATATCGCTTGTAGTTTTCACTAGGAGTATTTCTAGAGTTATCGAATCCACAGGGAACGAGGGTTTAAAGAGATAAATCTCTATATCTTAATTATTTAAAATACCAGCAGTCTAGGTAACGGGGGGTTAGGTTAAATGAAAAGACCGGGACACACACACACAATAAATATTCACACAATTAAAGAGAAAGCTACACTAGCTAGATAGACAGTTGGGAGGACAACGAGACAGGTTTAAATAAGTTCACAGAGTCGTGTGATTCAGTTCAATTGAGCGAGCTTAGGATATTCTAATAGTGGTCCACTTGATATTCGTCGTCGGAGCTCGGACACTCACTACCACCTGCTATTCTGAATTGGAATCCCGAATGGTTATGATCGTTCTAATTTGACTCTACTGGTCCAAAGCCGGACGCTGTGGGTTACGCTCGAGATACTTAGTATCTACGGATGGATAGGGCTGTCACCACCTACCACATATACGTGGGCCCGGGTGTAAACCGAGTTAGTCCTAGTCTCAGACACCACATCTGCGACTATTCCTAATCAATCTTCCTCAGTACTAAAAGAAGTTGATCTAGGTTCAATGCCTGGCTCTAACAGTATATGAGTGAGAACCTAAACTGATTTCAGATGAATATAAGCTACCGGTAAAGCAAATATACACAACTCATTTATGCAGATATACTCAGCTCAAATAAAGTTCAACACTATAGCAATGAATGAAGTGATCACACTAATTGAAACAATTAGGAAAGGGTACAAGAGCTATTACCCGAATTCCCGAAGACACTTCCGGAACTCCGAGCGTCGGCTCGACCTGACTCTAACTCCCAACTTCTACTAACTAAGAGCTACTCTACTAAGTGGAATGAAATGTGAAAGTGTTGTGTGTTGTGTTACAAGTGAGTAGAGGGGGTCTATTTATAGTGTTGCGCAGCCAACCGGGGTGCTCCACGTGTAGGGACATGTGTCATCCAGCCCTCCTCCAAAGGGGAACCCGAGGGAGCTCAAGCTTGGGTCGGCCGGCCTGGTGGGTCGGCCGACCCACCTCCTTTGCCTCCCGGCCGTGGATTTTGCATGGGATGCTCCCTTGATGGTATAGATTAACCCCTTAAGCCGGTGCATCAAATGGACTTGCGCAAGAAAGGAATCCAAGGGAATCCAATGCTCATTTGTGAAGCAACTGTGTCCATTCGATCAAACCGACGGCAGTGGATGGTCTAGATGGCTTCCTCTTGTGTTTTTATGCCACTGGGGAGAAGACAGGGCTGGATCGGTGACCTGGCTAGGTCGGCCAACCTAGGTGGGTCGGCCGGCCTGGCCTTTTGCCCGGTCTGGCCCTGGTTTGTCCTGGTTTGCACCTGTAGACCCAAAACTACCAAAACTTGTGGAACTTTATTAGAATAAATAAAATGTTAGTATAAACCTTGATTTTCCCTCGAAAAGCCGGAATTCTGGAATATGTTGACGTACAAAATTGATGTTTATTTGACGTCAACACACCCCCCAACTTGAACTTTTGCTCGTCCTTGAGCAAAGAGCTCAAATGAGAACCCGGTGGATCAGGATTGCATCAATATCATTATTCAATAAATACTAAGCATACAAAGTTGTACTGCATTATTCGTTGACAAAGACTCGTACAAGTGTATCCCAACTTTTTATCAAACTCACGAGGTTTTCAAAATTTCCCCTTTCCTTTTAGCTGTTGAAAGCTGGAATAACTTTGATAGAACTTTGTCAACGCAGCGCTTTTTAAGCTATGTCTCGGAGTTTTCCTTTTCTAAAATGTTTGTTCCTCAATATCACTCTCAAATCTCTCGGTGGTATTTAACCCTCACCCAGGCCTTTTTATTGATGGCCTTCTTTCCTCCTATTCTAATGTTTATGTGGAGCTCATGGAAATGTGGCCTACTTAGGTTGTATTATTTTGTAAAGTCAAAATGGATCCTAGAGAATTTGGTACTACTTCGCATTCTGGTCATTGGAATAATAACGTCCAGGGATGAGGGAGAGAATGAACTCACGCCAAAGGAATGAGAAAACACAAGTACAAGTGATGAAGGGTACTAATGAGTCCGCTCCATCGGATCTTGTGTTTATGGAAAGGTCTATTTGACTTCTTTATTTGATTCGATATCATTCCTCACTCTAGAATTTTGAGAGGTTTTATATATATATATATATATATATATATATATATATATATATATAAAGATGGAAGGAGATGATGGTTCTCTCTTCCTCTTTCCTTTTTGTTTGACTGCCTCAATTTTCCATAATTGTGAGGAGTGAATCTTTTATTATTTTGGAAGTCTTTTTCATAGACCAAATAGGCAGATATATAATGGTGGACCCACAAAAGAGAACTTGGCTTATTTTGTAGGGAGGAATACCTGGCGAAATGTATGCTCGTATTCCAATGTGGAATTTAGCATTACCAGATACAAATGCTAGCAATCAATAGGTACGCGAAGGAAATGACCAGCTTTGAAGAGCATTAAATCCTAAGGATTTATTTTTGACAAAACTCAACACAACCAAAGTGTCTGAATGAAGGCTTTGAATGTATTTAGCATTTTTGGCTCTGGTAGGATGAAGAAGTCTAATGAGGAACTTCAAAATAATTTTCTCGTTTTAAAATAAATTCCGAGACTTTGCCTTAGTAGGGGCATGAGTAACTAGGTCCTTATCTCTATTATATCATATATCTGAACAACTTAGAATTGGTTCAATAGTGTCAACACTCGATGAGCAAGATTAAGCAGGATGACTACGCATACCAATAATTGTCAAACTTAAAATGAGAATACTAAATTGTATACTTAGCATTTATATCACAATAATAGAGCAATGTTCATCATATCCTTTCTAGGTAAAATCAACATTTATACATTTTATTCAAAGGGAAATATTTTTGGTATTTTTTAGATTATGCAAATTTTTATAGTTTTTTTAAAGGACATACTCTTAACTAAGCACAGAGCAAAAATTATTCACAAATGGGGCAAGATAATTTAGGATTTTTGGTAAGGTAGATCAAGATAGAATTACTGGGAATTAATCTAGCAAGGCATTTAGTAGGCTGGCCACAGCAGGCAGCGACAGAGTGCAGGACTAACCTAATGAGCTAGAGGGTCAAAACCAATGTGTTGGAACCATGCCGCAAGGGCATCGTTCGTGGCTTGTGTTGTGGTGGTATTGGCTCTCAGGTCACGGGTAATATCCTCGTGGTACCTAGTGTGATTGGCCAACGTTTGGTGAACGTGCCCGATATCATCAACTAAGGTATCCATTCTCTGTCCTAAGAAATGGATGTTCTGAGCGAAGGTGTCGACGGTTGAGATATCGATCTCAAGTCACTAAGGTTCTTTGGAAATGAGATAGGAGACACGCCGAACAGCAACGAACAGGAGACAGGGGTTTTTATCCTGGTTAGGGCCTCTCGGGAGAGATAATAGCCCTATGTCCAGCCTTTCTTACATATCAGAGATGGTTACAAGAGACGGCTCGACGAGGCAGACAAGTCTCGGCGAGATTATGGTGTATAAGTGCGACAATGCAACAATCAGGTGTCTATGACATGCTAAAAGCTAGATCCCGTCCCCTCTACACGCCGTAGGGGCCTTGTTTATATAATGCAGAGCAAACCGACCTACCGAGGGAATATCGGGCCGGGCTAACTACGAGATCGTAACGAACTCGACATGCCAAATATATCCCGAGGCAGATAAGGCATACTCCTAGTTTTGGGGATCATGACTTCTATTCCAATCCGGGAAACCACGTCCGGGTCTTCACTTAGCCGTGTAGAACTCTTGTTCGAGTCGGACTCAAACAGGAATCCTAGGCCGTTACGCACCGTGCCGACCAGGAAGCTATTCGGCAGGATGCTTATGGGCCTAATAGAACCTTCTAGGGAGCTAGGCCCTAGTAGGCTGTTCGATTCGGCCGTCAGGGAGTGGGCCATGGCAATGGGCCGTGATTTTATCCCCGACAGAAGGGCTCGAAGTAGGAAGGGTAACGGGCCGACGAAGGTCCTCCCCGTCCTATCTTGGGTCCTTGCTCATGAGGTGAGTGGGTCCATCCGGCATCAAGTGGAAGGACTTACTAGAGTGAGGTCTTCCTCTTGAGATTCCAAGTCACGAAGAGGGAAATTTTGCTGCTACAAAGATGTGTAACAGGCGACCGAACAGGCTACGGTTCAGCCGAACAAGACTTGTCCGGTACCAAACAACCCCGTCCAGTGCCGAGCAATTCTGTTGCGTCGAACAGGGAACAACATCTGTCCGAGCAGGGCACCCAGCCTTCGACGCAGAAATCGGGAATCCAGTCCCCAAGCGCAGAGCTCGTCGTGGGGACCAGACGAGCATTCCGGGCGAAGAGCTGCCCGGTGCGAGGTGAATCATCTCCTTGAGGCTGAACGTCATCAAGGAGGGATTGGATTCTTGGTAGTAAAGAGTGTACCACCACATCCGGTAAGATCAGATCTTCCGGGAGAATGAACATAGCAAGTCGCGAGGCGGACTCGTCTTTGTTGCATCCGAGCATTCAGATGCCTAGGAAAGATAGGGAACCACCTCTCGGGCTAGAGCTTGCCCGAGAAAGCGAAGATGCGCTCTCGGCGAATGTCGCTTCCAGAGCGAAGGTGGCGTGCCCAGGGCGTAGATCGTGTGCGAGGCGAGACAATGCATACGAGGGAAGATGACCCGCCCCGGCGTAGAGCTCGCCAAAGGAACCAAGTAAGGAGATCTAGTCCCGAGCACGAGCTCGTTAAAGGAACCAGGAAGTGCGACCAGCGAGGGCGTACCGGTAGGAGCCAGCGGCCCGGCGAAGAGCTTTCGGTCGCGGTGATCCGGCCCGAGCACGGAGCTCGTCGAGGACGAATCGCGGCCCGGCGAAGAAGCGCCGGTCGCGAGGTGAATCACAACCCGATGCAGTCAGAGCCGCAAGAGAACGTGTGACATCAACGCTTTACCCAGGACGTATTCCTTGCGACAGTGTTAGCGTTTATCTTGGCAAGTGCAGAACCGACGCTTGGAGTGCCCGTTGCGATGAGAATCGGCTTACAGTGGGCAGGACTCCGATGGTGGCGCACTACCTTGACTTAGCCGAACTGTGAAGGTCAGTGCCGGGCAAAGGCAAGACATCATACGCGGGTGAAATGAGTCAGTTCCTGGGCATGCGCGGAGCAAACCCTGGAAGAGAGGGATGCAGACATCGGTTTTAGTGGGGAAGCCTGGAACCTCGCCGTGACCATCACCGGAGTCTGGCGCTCCCCGTTCGTGTACTTCCTGCAGAAGACAAACAAGAAACGGGCCAGCAAGGGGAAAAAAGAGAGCAAGAACAGGCTCTAAGAAGAGCAAAGCGAGTTTTGGAAAACACGCTAAAGACGACCTACCCGCACAAGACATAATTTTTTCCGGGTACGTCCCCCGATAGCGTTAGTGTCACCTCGGCGAATGCGGAACCGACGCCAGGAGTGCCCGTTGCGATGAGAATCGGCTTACCGTGGGCAGGACTCCGTTGGTGGTGCATTGCTCTGGATTACCGTGCCAGGAAGGACATAGTATGGATAAAAAAGACGTGTGCGGGCAAGTGCAGCCCCACTGTGGCTAAGACCGCTAACCAGAGAAAGCGATCGGGACCTTAGCCGCAAGCAAAACGTGTGAGGCGAAATCTTATCCGGGCATAGACCCGTGCATCGTTGGTGTCGCCTCGGCGGGTGCGGAACCAACACCAGGAGTGCCCGTTGCGATGAGAATCGGCTTACGGTGGGCAGAACTCCCTCGGTGGTGCACCGCTTCGGTTAACCGGAGCCGTACAGATCGTCGCCAGATAAAAGACATGCTACGACGCTGCGTGGCGCCACGGAGCGAAAGACCAGCGAGGTTTTGAAAATAGCGCTAAGGAAAGGAACTGAAAACTGAAAAGCGTCTGGGGTTGACGAAATTCAGCTCAAGTCCCAAGCGACCGAGGAAGAGGATCCTCAGGAGCTGGCCGAGCGACTCAAGACCGCCGGCGGCGCTTGAATCGAGCGAAGTCGGCCGAAGCAGCTTTTTCCGCAAAAAGAGCGAGAAAAGACAAGGACAAGCGAAACCAAGAGCAAAGCGGCGGCGCTAGAAAGTTTTAAGAATACTGGTAGAACGCAACAGCCTAACTCCGGCCCGTTGTGCAGTTGCTCGAGGACTGAGTTTGCGAACTCGAACAGGTGCACAAGAGAAAGAGCGACACTCTAGCCCCCGGTACGGACAATGCATGAAGACCTGAACTTGCGACTTCAAGCACGTGTGTAGAGAGTTAGAGCGACACCCGTATCCTGATCGACTTGCTCCAGGAACTGCTCGTTAACGTAAGTTAGGCGATTCCGAAGGTAACCGAACAAGGAAAGTGCCTCTGTCGCGGAGGGCTCACGAGAGCAGGCTTTGCCAAGTGGTTGTGCCGTGAGCGGTAAGTGCCTCTGCCGCAGAGGGCTTACGAGAGCAGGCTTAGCCGCAAGGCTGGATGCCATGTTACGCAACTCTGAGTTTAGGAACTTGTTGAACCTAGATATGGGCAGGGAAAACCCTAAAGATCGCGGAGCCAAGAGTTCGCAAGTCCGGGCAGTCATCAAGTGTTACCAGAGAGAAAGAATAGTCTGAGAAGACAAGTTGTGAGAAGGGTCGCAGGGGGCCGCGAACATTCACCGTTCAATGGGTTGAACTTTACATGGCAGCCCGAGAGACTTGGACGAACTAAGGCGCGAAATTTGAGAAAAAGCGCGAAGCTAGGAAGCGAAAAGACCTACGAGGAACTTACGGTCGGGTCGATGATCCAAGTCTTTGGTCGATTCTCTCCGTCATCCTTTGTCGAGCTAACGGCCCGGGATCCGGAAGGAGTTTTGATCCAGTCCTCGAGCACGGAGCTCGTCGCGGGGACCAGACGCCCGCCCGGCGAAGAGCTGCCCGCACGAAGTTGATCCGATCCCGAGCACGGAGCTCGTCGCGGGACGAACGAGGCGCTTCCGGCGAAGAGCCGCCCGTGCTGAAGTTGATCGATCCCGAGCACGGTGCTCGTCCACGGGAGACGACGCGCGGCGAAGAATCGCCCGCGCGAGAGATTCGATCCCGAGCACGGAGCTTCGTCGCGGGACGAGACGCGCCCGGCGAAAAGCCGCCCGGCGAAGTTGATCGATCCCGAGCACGGAGCTTCGTCGCGAGAGAGACGAAGCGCTTCCGGCGAAGAACCGCCGCGCGAGAGATCGATCCGGGCTTCGTCGTGGGACGAGCAACGCTCTCCGGCGAAAAGCTGCCAGCGCAAAGTTGATCCGATCCCCAAGCACGGAGCTTCGTCGCGGAGACGAGACAAGCGCCGGCGAAGAGCTGCCCGGCGAGAGATCCGATCCCGAGCACGGAGCTCGTCGCGAGATCGAGACGCTCCGGGCGAAAGCTGCCCGCGCGAGGTTGATCGATCCCGAGCACGGAGCTTCGTCGCGGGAGACGAACGCGCTCCGGCGAAGAAGCTGCCCGCGCGAGTTGATCCGGCCCGAAACACGGAGCTTCGTCGGGACCAGACGCACGGCCCGGCGAAAAATCTATCGGCGTGAAGTTGATCCGGCCCGAGCACGGAGCTCGTCGCGATCAGACGAGCAGCGCTTCCGGCGAAAAGCTGCCGGCGAAGATCGATCCGGAGCTCGTCGTGGGACGAACGCGCTCCGGCGAAGAGCTGCGGGCGCTAGTGATCCGATCCCGAGCACGGAGCTCGTCGTGGGGACGACGTGCGCCGGCGAAGAGCTGCCCGGCGAAGATCTAGTCCCGGCGTGGGCGGGAACCAGATCTGGAAGGCGATCAAGATCGAAGGGATCGATCCGATCTGGCAGGGGAAGAGACATCCTACCCTTCTGAGTCGTAGTCCTCAGGAAGAATCTCCTGGTCGCTGATAGAGTTCGACATGTTCGATCTGCGAATCCCCACGAACGGCGCCAACTGTCGACGGTTGAGATATCGATCTCAAGTCGCTAAGGTTCTTTGGAAGTGAGATAGGAGACACGCCGAACAACCACGAACTGGAGATAGGGTTTTTATCCTGGTTCGGGCCTCTCAAGAGAGATAATAGCCCTACGTCCAGCCTTTCTTATATATCAGAGATGGTTACAAGAGACGGCTCGACGAGGCAGACAAGTCTCGGCGAGATTATGGTGTATAAGTGCGACAATGCAACAATCAGGTGTCCATGACATGCTAAAAGCTAGATCCCGTCCCCTCTACACGCCGTAGAGGCCTTGTTTATATAGTGCAGAGCAAACCGACCTACCGAGGGAATATCGGGCCAGGCTAACTACGAGATAAAACTGAACTCGACATGCCAAATATATCCCGAGGCGGATAAGGCATACCCTAGTCTTGGGGATCACGACTTCTATTCAATCCAGGAAACCACGTCAGGGTCTTCACGTGGCCGTCGCAGAACTCTTGTTAGTCGGACTCAAGCAGAATCCTAGGCCGTTCGCGCCGTCCGACCGTAAAGCTGTTCGGCAGGATGCTTATGGGCCTAATAGAACCTTCTAGGGAGCTAGGCCCTAGTAGGCTGTTCGATTCGACCGTCAGGGAGTGGGCCATGGCAATGGGCCGTGATTTTATCCCCGACAGAAGGGCTCAAAGTAGGAAGGGTAACGGGCCGACGAAGGTCCTCCCCGTCCTATCTCGGGTCCTTGCTCATGAGGTGAGTGGGTCCATCCGGCATCATGCTGCCGTGAGCTACCGGCCTCAAAATTGTGCGTGCCCCAACCTTCATACTCATGTGGAGCAAAGGCGGATGGGTTCCATTGATCCCAACCCGCGCTATATTCGGAGTGATGAGGGGTTGCAGCTGCCCCCGTCCACTGATCGTGGTGAGGCTCGCTGGTCTCAGGTTGTTCTCGCTGCTGGCGCGCGCGGCTGCGAGTCACAGGGCCAGAGACACTATGCCTATGGGGCTCCAGGGCTCTAAAGTCTATGGTTAACGTCCGGGCTCTGTTGATTCCAAGTCTTGGATTGGGCAAACGGATCTCAGCAGATGTGCCCGAAAATCTCATGAAATGAGTGTCTGACTCATCAACCCGAAGGATGTGACCTCGGATGAAATGGTCATTTCCTATTGTTTGGAATTGTGTGTCTAGAAAGGCCAATTCACAATGATCTAACAATCCCATACCCTCCGCAATGCGGGTGATTAGGAAAGTGCAGTCAATATGCCCTTTTTGGTTAATCATTTCTACCCAATGAGCTACCATATTTGCGGTCGGATTAACAGGCTTTTTATTGACCATTGCAAGCAGTCTCGCTGACTCATCAAAGCGCGACGCAGTGCGCATGTCTGACCGTGAATTAACTACCATTCCCAGCCACCTATGCATGAACCTAAGAGTGGGGTTATGAATATCGTTCATGCGGGGTTTGCTAGTGGTGCTATACCCTTTGCCAGAAATAGATTCCCAGAATTCATCGCGATCAAAGCCAGCTAACCTATCTGAAGTAACTCTACACACGATGGAAAAACCTAAATAACTAGTTAGGGTCTCTAAAGAGCATTCAAATTCTTCATTAAAGAGCCTAAAATAGTATCTATGCCCACCATCAAAAAATGCGTAAAGTACTAAGAAATTCAAGGGTTAGAAGGCGCGAACCTTTTTCGACGATGGCCGCGAAGTTTTCCCATCCAACGGCTTGAAAGGCCTTGTTGAATTCGTCCAGAAGGCCGGTCTTGATCAACAGCATTGGGTCGTAAGTCCGTGTGTGCTAAAAAGACCGGCGCCTCAACGCTTCGAAGGTTTGCCGTTCTCGGTCGATGTGGAGCACAATTTGCTCCTCCGACATCAAAATCCTCATTCCTGGGGCTGGACTAGCCCCAAAGGTTGTTGGGGTTTCTGAATATACGCCGGGGTACCCCGAAAATCGGAAATCCACTGACATTGTATCCCCAGACTGGCTTTCCACGACCTCGGTCGGAGTATGAGTCCGATCCGAGCTCGACAAGCTGAATCGTTTGTGGACGCCCTTCGCTCTCTTAGCGATGGTGTGGCCAAACTTGCCATACCATGACGATATTTTTCCTGCAGAGGTTAGGACGAACAAATACCCGAAGGATATACAAAAATATTTACGGGTTAGTCATCCAAAATTAGTCGTCACAATTAGCAGTTCTTTACCTCCTCAGAAATTATTTTTGCTCGATTTTTAGTTGACAGTATGCGTGCAGTTGAAAGCAAATATGCAGTGCAGAGGAGAGCTGCAGGTGAGATCATGCAATCACCGCAGGGGTGCATCTCAACCTGCTGCATACCTCCCTATTTATAGTGACTTCTAATTGCAAGATTAGTGAAATCATGAGGTTAAATGCAAGATTAAGTGGGACAAATTACCCTACCTAATGCCTATATGCCTAGGGTGGTGGGTGTAGTGGGGAATGAATGGATGCAAGTGGTGGAGTCACCCACCAAATTTGGTGGCATTCTGGCGAGGTGAGTGGGTCGGCCGGCCTAGGTGGGGTCGGCCGGCCCCACTTTTCCACCAGAATTTTTTTTTTATATGAAGGGTAAATGTCCAGTAAAAAGTAAATATGCTGTGGTGAAATGCACAAAATAAATATGAATGCAAGATAAATTTTCAGCTTACCTCCCGGTGAGGGCTCGAATTCTTTTTCCCCGGTCGATGAGTTGGACCGCGTTCAACCTTCAGTTGTCTTGAATTAGCTCCGCAGCCAAAGTTGCTGTGGCCGGTTGAATTTCTTTCTTACGCCACACTCGTCTGTTCTGAGGTTTTTGAGTGGCGTTGATCTTCCCTTGCGGCTCCGATATCTCGACCGCATGTTTCTTTCGACGGGGCTTGGATTTCCCCTTGTTCTCCTTCCCCTTCCAATATGGACGAGGCAATGATTCGTCCAATAATCGGAGGGTATTCATCATTGCAGCAATGAGCCTATCCACTTGAGGTTTCGGTATAGCCCTTGTTTCCTCCTACACAGGTTTAGCATTTTTCCCATGAAATGTGCGTACCTGTAAGCATTGTTCAGCTCTTGGCCTGAAATTGAATATTTCATCTCGGCCGTTAATGTTGAGCTGAATTTCCCTTGCACCAACATCGATTGTCGCATTTGCCATGCTCAAGAATGGCCTCCCAAGAATGAGGGGCGTCTTGGTGTCTACCTCTATGTCCAGCACGACGAAGTCCATGGGTACTAGAAAATTTCAAATTTTCACTGGTATGTCATCCGCGACTCCAATTGGATGGCAAATCGATTGATCCGCCAGCTGCAGGGTCATGCCTGTAGGTGACAAGGTAGAATGATTTAATCTTTCATAGATTACCTTGGGCATGATGCGGACGCTGGCTCCGAGGTCACACAAAGAACGCTCAAAGTGTTGTGAACCAATGGAGTATGAGATGGTCGAGTAGCCGGGATCCTTCTTCTTCTCAGGGAGAGTGTTCAAAATTGCCGCACTGCACTCTTCAGTCAATTTAATGATTTCCGACGTTGGCAACGGGTGCTTGTTGTTGAGGATGTCCTTCAGGTACTTAGCATACGTCGGTACCTGCATTGCATCTAGCAATGGTATGTTGACATATAATTGCTTGATTACCTCAACAAACTTGCCAAACTGCGCGTGCACATTTGATTTGCGTTGGCGACGTGGGAAGGGTAGCAGTTGTGTCTCAGTGAACTCAGCGGGACTTGGCTTGGTCCGCGCTTCACTCATTTTCATCGGCAGCTCTTCTCTTGGTGCTTCATCATTCTCCCCTTTCTCCTTTTCTTCATCGGAGATAACATCCTCATCCCCTAAAGTGTTAGTTTGCGGTAGGTCTCGGGTGGTTTTACCCTACCGGGTTGCGACCGCATTAACATTTTCTTTCGGGGGAGCCTCCAGCTGTCCCGAGAGTTTTTCCGAAGCAAAGGTAGGGATCAAAGCAGCCAATTGAGCTATTTGAGTTTCTAGCATTTTATTAAAGATCATTTGACTTTTCATGTCAATTGTAAATCCTTCTAGTTGTGCGTTGATGCTCTCCAGAATTTTATCATTAGCAAGAAATTTCCTACTAATGTTATCATTCACTTTTTGCTGAGCATTAGCATCATCTATAGGAGATTTATTACGATTAAAATTGCCATAGTTACCTCCTTGAAGACGGTTATTGGTGGAGAAGTTCGGCCTCGAATTCCAACCCAACATGTAGTTGGATTGAGGTCGAAACCCATTGCTGATGAAGTTCGCGTCCTCCGGTCGGGTCTCAGTGCAGTTGTCTCCAGAGTGTCCAAGGCTCCCGCAAACCTCGCAAGTCATGCGAGATTCGAGCGCCTGGACGGTTTGATTCAGCACTTCCAGCTTCTTCATTAATAGATCCATCTTGGCCACGAGCATATCCATATCGTCAATTTGGTGGACTCCTCGAGCTCGCGGTTGTGAACGCTCATCGTTCCAGCCCTGTCTTGAGACCATCTTCTCAATGAGAGTGCGGGCAGCACTCACACTGAGCGAGAAGAAAGCTCCTCCAGAAGCAGCATTGAGGTGCTCTCGGGCAGTACGGTTCAGCCCATCATAAAAGCTTTGAATAAAAAACCAGTATTGCATCCCGTGGTGGGGGCAAGCCAATATATATTCTTGCAGACGCTCCCAAGCATCTGAAATGGACTCGTCCGTGTGTTGCTGGAATGCGAAAATCTTGTTCCGCAGGGCATTGGTCTTGCCTAGAGGAAAATACTTGGTGAGGAAGGCATTGGAGCACTTCTCCCAAGTTGAGACTGCATCTTTGTTGGCATAAAACCATTGTTTTGCCTTCCGACCAGTGAGAACGGAAATAGGCGTAGCCGGACAGCGTCGGGAGTTGCACCCTTAATGGTGAAGGTACTGCAGATTACTAGGAAATGCTGCAGATGCGCATTAGCATCCTTCGTTTGCTTGCCACAAAAAGGGCTCGCCTGAACCATGTTGATGAGAGCTGGCTTCAGCTCGAAACCACCTTCTCCCACGTTGGTGGCAGGTCCAGTGGGGACATTGGTGCTTGACGGGGCTGAGAATTCAAGAATGGTCTTCTCGGCAGCCATCACTGATGAAGGTGTCTCGATGACGAGGAAAGGATTTCTCGTGAGGTTGGATAACTCGGAGGCACGAATTTGTGGAGGTAGGACTCGAGGTCTCGTCCTTCGCACCAGTGACTCCGGATTTTGTCGAAAGTTTTTCGGGAGATCAAAACATGTCATCCACTGCTCTGCTAGTTCCACAGAACAAAGACGGAGCAGGGTAATACCCGTTAAACTAGGCTGGTAAATTAAATAATTTAGATCTAGGTTTTGAAATTTTTTTTATCTCTTTTTTTGAGAAACTGCTGCGTTCCCGGCAACGGCGCTAGAAAACTTGTTGGTGATTCTTACGCTCAAAGAAATTAATCCACAAGCGGACGGATATCGCTTGTAGTTTTCACCAGGAGTATTCCTATAGTTATTGAATCCACAGGGAACGAGGGTTTAAAGAGATAAATCTATATATCTTAATTATTTAAAATATCAGCCAGTCTTGGTAACGGGGGTTAGGATAAATGAAAAGACCGGGACACACACACACACAATAAATATTCACACAATTAAAGAGAAAGCTACACTAGCTAGATAGACAGTTGGGAGGACAAAGAGACAGGTTTAAATAAGTTCACAGAGTCGTGTGATTCAGTTTAATTGAGCGAGCTTAGGATATTCTAATAGTGGTCCACTTGATATTCGTCGCCAGAGCTCGGACGCTCACTACCACCCGCTATCCTGAATTGGAATCCCGAATGGTTATGATCGTTCCGATTTGGCTCTACTGGTCCAAAGCCGGACGCTGTGGGTTACGTACGAGATACTTAGTATCTACGGATCGATAGGGCTGTCACCACCTACCACCTACCACATATCGTGGGCAGGGTGTGGCAAGAGTTAGTCCTAGTCTCAGACACCACGTCTGCGACTATTCCTAATCAATCTTCCCTAGCACTAAAAGAAGTTGATCTAGGTTCAATGCCTGGCTCTAACAGTATATGAGTGAGAACCTAAACTGATTTCAGACGAATATAAGCTACCGGTAAAGCAAATCCACACAACTCATTTATGCAGATATACTCAGCTCAAATAAAGTTCAACACTATAGCAACGAATGAAGTGATCTCACTAATTGAAACAATTAGGAAAGGATACAAGAGCTATTACCCGAATTCCCGAAGACACTTCCGGAACTCCGAGCGTCGGCTCGACCTGACTCTAACTTCCAACTTCTACTAACTAAGAGCTACTCTACTAAGTGGAATGAAATGTGAAAGTGTTGTGTGTTGTGTTACAAGTGAGGAGACGGGGTCTATTTATAGTGTTGCGCAGCCAATCGGGGTGCTCCACGTGTAGGGACACGTGTCATCCAGCCCTCCTCCAAAGGGGAACCCGAGGGAGCTCAAGCTTGGGTCGGCTGACCTAGGTTGGTCGGCCGACCCACCTCCTTCGCCTCTCGGCCGTGGATTTTGCATGGTGTGGACTATATGGGCCCCGGGTATCCTCTAGAAGGCCCATAAAGGAGCAGATAGGGGGCGATCCAAGTCGGCCGGTCAAGGATAGAGACCACTCGGGCTACGCGTGGCTTGAGCCGCAAGAAAGTTCCCGAGGATATAATCTATCTCCATGTAATTAGCAGATCAACACATGCATTCCATGTAACTGCATACCAGAATTAGGTATCAGGGATCCCGAGATATCCTGTAACTCTATGTCCCCCGACACTATATAAAGGGAGGGGCTAGAGGCCATCGGCATGTAAGTCTAAGAGGCAGTAGAATCATCTACTGCGCATAGCATCATCTTGCATCTCGCATCTTGATCCACCATATAATCCCAGAACACAGGAAGTAGGGTATTACCTCCTCCGTTGAGGGCCTGAACCTGTCTAACCCTGTCTTGTGTTACCATTTAACTTAGTTCTTGATTAGCGTCCCCTCGTACAAATTCATTGACGGTGGTGACCCCCCAGTTAGTCACCTGCCGACAGTTGGCGCGCTAGGTAGGGGGCAGCGTCAAGATCATCCCCCAAGTTAGATGGCTTTTCCAAGATCGCCGTACGTCGCCATGAGGCTAGGAGAGTCTCTTCGTTTCGGCAGCCTGGACTTCATCGTCGACGGCATCGGCAATCTTCACCTCTCTCCCCCTGGAGAGATTCCTTCGCAAGGAGGCGCGCGCAATCTATGTGACCCATTGCCTTTTGGCTTGGAGAATTTAGCAAGCGCCTTCCACGGATTGACCCCCTCGCTGTTCGCCTTCGCACCTCCTCTCGAGGCAGACGGAAAAGAACTCGGTGGGCTCGACAGCTTGGGCGTGGATTGTATTCTGCCCAACAACTCTTCGGCCTCGGCTGGATTTTCCTCCGGACTCGAGAATTCCATCGCGACTCTCGCACTGGATTCCTCGGTTATTCGGATAGGAGATAACCAGTCGGCTAGCGCATTGGATCCACTCGGATCAGATCCATCTATGTTCGTGGGTGTCATCAACGGTGGCCAACCCATTGGACAGAGTGAACAAGTCAGCCTCTCCGCTTCTGGCATAGAGTCCGACGGGAGAGCTGAGATTCGAAACGACCGAGAGGTTTTCGTCCTAGGCGCGGATGATCACCATTCTACTTCTCCGCTCGTCGCGTATGAAGTAACCGACGCTGGCGCGAACCTAGATCCTCGCCAGGCGGAGAAACAAGATCGCGTACAACTTCGTGTCCGTGGCCGCGACGTCCAGAATGAGCTTCGGGCGGTGAAGCTGAGGGATCACGAGGTCTACAGCACTCCCCAGGCTAATGTCATCGCGTCGAAGACTCTTCTCGAGACCATCGCGCCGCAATTTTCGGAAGGCAGCCCCCTCGGCCAGACCCTTGCTCGAGCGACGGCCATGGTGGAGATGGCTGCCATACAACAGAACGAGGCAATGCCCGCTCCGACCGCTTCGGCACGCAGTCGATCTACGCGCAATCGGAACCGGGCCCGCGCCTCAACGGCTGGCGACTCCAACCAGTCGCCTGTCTAGGTAACGGCGAGCGGAACTCTCGTGGCCGTCAAAGTCGCCGCGACGATGACCAAGCCGAGAGCACCGCCAGTCGGCGCGACCACCGCCAGAAGCAACGCCAAGGCCCGAGCCGGCCGCGCAGTAGTAGATCCCCAGCGCAGAGGCGGCCACAACCATTGGAGGGGATTTGGGCCTTCACCCCGGATCTTCGCCGAGTGGTCTGGCCGGATGGTTTCAACCTCAAAGGCATCGACAAGTTCGATGGCGAGAGGGACCCAAAGAACTGGCTACAGGTTTACATCTTAGCAGTCAGCGCGGCAGGAGGTGATAAGAACGTCATGGCAAATTACATGCCGGTCGCTTTGACCCCAACCGCCCAGACCTGGCTAACGGGACTCCCGGAGAACTCTATCGAGTCTTGGGACGACCTCTAGGAGCAGTTCATCGCCAATTTCCAAGGGACTTACGAAAAGGCCCGTGGGGAGATGGGAGATCGGACAGCTACACCGGCGCAAGAACGAAACTCTTCGCGAGTTCATCAAGCGCTTTACCCAGAAGAAGAACGAGATCCGGGATGTTTCGGAGCAAACAGTCATCGACGCCTTCTTCGCCGGATGCCAATCCGAGGAGTTAATCAGGCAGATGACCCGGGACCCCCCGCGTAATCTCAAGGCCATGTTCACAATGGTAGACCAGGAGGCCGAAGCCGAGGAAGCCATCGCGAATCATCGCGGAGACAACGACGGAGGCCCCAAGAGGAAGCCTAACGACGAGCAAGACAAGCCCAGGGATAAGAAGCAGAAGGGGGACGAGATGGTCGCCAACATGCAGCGCAACCGACCTAAGCCCCCCAACGACAACGACTACAAGAAAGTGATGGATTCGGTATGTCCCTTCCATCCTCGAGGAAAGCACTCTGCCAAAGATTGCCTTATTCTGCAGAAGTTCGCCGACAGCGCGAACCAGTCGGCTAAGGGCGGTCAAGGCAAGAAACCTGATGGAGATTACCAAGACGCCGAGCGCGAGATCAACTACATCTTCGGGGGCTCTGATGCGTACGAGTCCAAGCGGAAGCAAAAGCTTACCACTCGGGAGATCAACGCTATCATGCCCGCGACGCCTAAGTACTTGCGCTGGTCCGAGGTGCCCATCACCTTCGACGGATCGGACCACCCGGACCGGATCGCCTTCCCTGGGAGGTATCCTCCGTGTTGATCCGGCCGTGCGAGGAAGCAAACTAAAAGGGTTACGGTCGATGGCGGAGCGGGATTAATGTCCTTTTCGTCAAGACCCTGGACAAGATGAATATTCCTCGTTCCGAGCTACGGCAGGGATCATCTCCGTTCCACGGGGTAATCCCCGGGACGTCCGCAGTACCACTCGGACAGATCTCTCTGCCGGTCACGTTTGGGACCAAGGATAACTATCGAACCGAGAGTCTGAGCTTCGAAGTGGCTGATTTCGAGACGGCGTATCATGCCATCTTGGGAAGGCCGGGGATTGCCAAATTCATGGCTGTTCCCAACTATACCTATCTCGTCTTAAAGATGCCAGTCCCAATGGTGTAATCACCTCCCGGTGACGTTAAAGATCCACCTTTCTGCGACAAATAAAGTCGCGAGATGGCGCAGTAATCGGACTCATCTGCCGAGATGGAAAAGATCCGACTGGAGGTTGCGAATCTTCAGGAGGAAGGAGATGTCCTCGTCAAGAAGCAGGCCAAAACATCCATCCAAGTAGCCGAAGAGACCAAGAAGATCCTGTTGGACCCGTCTGATCCGGCCAAGACGGCCGTGATTGGGACAGGGCTAGACAGCAAATAGGAAGACGCGCTTATCACTTTCCTCCAGGCCAACCGGGATGTGTTCGCTTGGAAGCCTTCGGACATGCCCGGTGTTCCAAGAGAGGTGATCGAGCACTCTCTCCACGCCGATTTAAAAGGAAGCCGATCAAGCAACGCCTACGAAGATTTGCCCCGGATCGGAAAGACGCCATAAGGAGTGAGATCACCAAATTGTTGGCCGCTCGGTTCATCAAAGAGGAGTATCATCCCGAGTGGCTCGCCAATCCGGTCCGTGCGTAAGAAAACAAGACATGGCGATGTGTGTCGATCGCACCGACCTCAACAAGGCGTGTCCCAAGGATCCTTCGGGCTCCCGCATCGACCAAGTGGTGGATTCCACCGCGGGCGCGGCTCTTGAGTTTTCTCGGGCGCCTACTCGGGCTATCATCGATCGATCGAAGGAGGAGGATTGCATCAAAACGTCGTTTATTACGCCCTTTGGTGCTTTCTGCTATATCACAATGCCATTCGGGTTGAAAAACGCTGGCGCGACTTATCAGCGCACCATACAGCGGTGTTTTCACACTCAACTCGGACGCAACGTGGAGGCATATGTCGACGACGTCGTCATAAAAAACAAATCCAGATGGGATCTCATAACAGATCTGACCGAGACATTCGAGAGCCTAAGGGCAATTCAGATGAAGCTAAATCCCGAGAAGTGCGTTTTTGGGGTTCCGTCTGGTAAACTACTCGGATTCATCATCTCCAATCGAGAGATCGAAGCAAATCCAGAGAAGGTCGGCGCCATCCTCAAGATGAAGCCTCCGACCAACCAGAAGGATGTGCAGAAGCTCACTAGATGCATCGTGGCACTCAGCCGATTCGTTTCCCGACTCGGGGAGCGAGGCATGCCTTTCTTTAGGCTCTTACGCCGACAAGACGATTTTCGATTGGACGGAAGCAGCAAGCCTTTGAAGATCTAAAGAGGTTCCTTACCACGCCACCGGTGTTGGTCCCTCCCATGCCCCAAGAGCCCCTCTTACTCTACATCGGCGCAACGACTCACGTCATCAGCAGCGCTTTGGTTGCGGAGCGAGATGAAGAGGGCTCCCTCCAAAAGGTACAGCGTCCGGTCTACTTCGTAAGCGAGGTATTGGGCGAATCAAAAACAAGATACCCTCAAGTGCAAAAGCTCCTGTATCCTGTGTTACCCACATCGCGGAAGCTCAAGCATTATTTTCAAGAGCATACAATTTCGGTGGTCACTTCTTTCCCGCTTGGAGACATACTTCATAATCGGGAAGCCACTGGGAGGATTGCCAAATGGGCAGTTGAGCTTGGAGCCTTTGAAATAAAGTTCAGGCCTCGACTAACCATTAAATCTCAAGCGTTGGCCGACTTCGTTGCAGAGTGGACAGAAGCCCAAACCCCAGCAGCAAAGGAAAATCTCGAGTACTGGACAATGTACTTTGATGGTTCCCTCATGCTCAGCGGCGCGGGGGCTGGAATTTTGCTCATATCGCCGACTGGAAAGAAGCTACGCTACGTCCTCCAGATATTGTGTCCCGTCAGCAACAACGCCGCCGAGTACGAGGCACTCATCCACGGGCTACGAGTCGCCATATCGCTTGGCGTCAAGCGGTTAATGGTGCGCGGAGATTCTCAACTCGTGGTCAACCAAGTCCAAAAGAAGTGGTCTTGTATTGGCGACAGCATGGCGGCTTATTGTCAGGAGGTACGCAAGTTAGAAGACAAGTTCGACAGACTGGAGCTTACTCACGTGCTCCGCCGCGACAACGAAGCAGCAGACGAGCTAGCGCGGATGGGATCCACTCGGGCCTAGGTCCCGAGTGGTGTTTTCGTCCAGGAGCTATGCGCACCGTCTATCAAACTACCATCTACATCAGCGAAAGATCAAGAGAAGCAGCCAGAACCCGATGCAGAGGTACTATCAATTACTCCCGGGTGGACTCAGCCTTACTTAGATTATCTTCTTCGTGATGAACTGCCTGAGGATCGAAGCCTAGCCGAGTGCATCACACGCCGAAGCAAAAGCTACAAGATAGTCGGGGACGAGCTTTTAAAAAGCGCCCGGTACTAAGGCATTGCATATCTGAGCAAGAAGGCAGAGATCTACTCAACGAGATCCACTTGGGGGAGTGCGGGCATCACGCAGCAACAAGCCTATTGGTGGGGAAAGCCTATCGGCGAGGATTCTTTCGCCAACCGCGGTCACAGACGCGAAGACATAGTACATAAATGTGACGGTGTCGATTCTTTGCACGGCAAATCCACATGCCGCCCCAAGATCTACAGACGATTCCGATCTCTTCGCCTTCGCCGCCTAGAATCTGGACATGGTGGGCCCTTGTTTAGCGCAAGGCGGATTCACTCATCTCTTCGTCGCCATCGATAAGTTTACCAAGTGGATTGAAGCCAAGCCGGTTGCTGTCATCGCGGCGGCCAAGGCACGCGAGTTCTTCCGGGACATCGTTGTGCGTTTCAGCGTGCCCAATTGCATCATCACCGACAATGACGTTCAGTTCAAGAGCAGCGAATTTCAAGATTGGGGCGAGGAGCTGGACATCGAGATCTGTTATGCCTTGGTGGTCCACCCAAGGAGCAACGGACAAGTTGAACACGCCAACGGATTGGTGCTACAAGGGCTCAAAGCCCGAATCTTTGATCGCCTGAAGCCGTACGCAACGCGCTGAGTTAAGGAGTTGCCTTCGGTGCTCTGGGGGGCTCAGAACGACCCCAAATCGAGCAACCGGGCAGACACCCTTTTTCCTAGTTTATAGCTCGGAAGCGGTCCTCCCGACTGAATTGAAGTTCCGGTCCCCTCGGTTCGCCGGTTACGACGATAATCAATCGGATGAAGCAAGATACGAAGACCTCGATCGGCTCGAGGAAGCCAGGGAAGCAGCAATGATCCAGTTGGCCAAGTACCAACAGGCTCGCCGCTACCATCAACAAGAACATACGGGCCGTCGTTCTCCAAGGGAGATCTGGTCCTCCGAAGGAATCAGAAGCACGAGCATAAACTCTCCCCACTCTGGGAAGGCCCCTACGTGATTGCTGAGGTGACCCGCCCGGGGGCTTACCGGCTACAACGTGAAGACGGATCTCAAGTGCCCAATACCTGAAACATCGAGCAGCTACATTGTTTTTACTCTTAAAGTCTTGTATTCAAGCAGCATGTAATTAGTTTCCCTTTTTTTGACTTGCTACTTGGCCGTAAACGACCAAGCAGTAAGTCGGGGGCCACACTAAATAGTGTGCGGAGTCAACCGCACCCTATCTCATCAATAAAATTGTTTTATCTTTACATGTGCTGATCAAATTCGAGTATTATGAAAATTCTTGAGTAATGGCGCTTTTATATCCCATCGACAATGTTTAGCTACTCTGTAGTTGCATAGGGAGAAAGCCAAGCGCTACTTCCTGGCACTCGGGGCTGGACCAGTCGGCAGGTGCGTTTCATGAAAAAGGATAAAACGTACTATTCGGATAAACCGGATCACCAGTACTGAGGATCAGCCAAGCATTTCCATTACAGACATAATTACAAGTCCAATTGTTCGGCTATCCGGACGGCAGTCGAACGAACTTCTTCCAATAAAGTGGTGGCCTTCTCTTCAGAGCAAGCAAACCCGTCCTTCACGGCTTCGTAGTCCAGACAGGGGAAGTTTGATTTCGCAATGGCGAGGCCTTGGCCGGTACATGTTATCGCGGCCTCCCGAATGAAGACCTTGATCCGCTCAGGAATAGCGTCGAGACGGGCCACCAGGAGGTCGGGATTGTTCGGCGGCTCTTCATCCGGATAAAGACATTGAAGTATCGGGGCTATTCCCGTCGAGGTTCAGTGGCGAAGCTCTGTGTAATCAGTCGGGTGTGGCGTATCAGTCGAAATTCAGTGAGGTTGAGCCAGGGAGAGCCAGTCGGGAAAAGTTACATTCCAACTCTTTAGCCGACTCATCGGCTTGAGCGTTGGCTTGGCAGATTTCATCCTCTAAGGCCTTCTGTCTTGCTTCCAGAGCTACATTCGATGGAAAATATTGGAGATCATTATCTATGGAGCATCCTTTCTAGAGATTTAGCATGGACTGGGGTCCATACCTCGGTTAGTGTTGGACTCTTCCACGTGGTGGAATAGGAGCTCGGTGACTTCGCAGTGGAGTTCTTTGATCCAGCCGCGATATTGTCGCTTGACGGCATACAACGCGTTGTCAAACTCATCGCGTGTTTTCAGCTCGCCTACCGTTCTCTCCATGCATCGGGTCTTTTGCTTCGACCTCTCCTTCATGCGCTGCGTGGAGAAGGGAGGGAGATTAGTGGGATTCCCCCGTGCAGGATGAGGATTCGTAGCGAGAAAGAGTTCTACCTTGTATATCTCGGCTTGAATTGTAGTCACTTGGTCTAGCACCTCCCACTCTTCGGCTTCCTGCCCGTCATCGACCTCATAGCCCTCCATTTTCTTCCGCCATTTCAATCGGAAGGGTGGAACGTGAGCTTTGGGGGAGGGGCGAGGAATCTCCTCGATTTCTGGCTCTGAGCTCTCTGAAGCCGGAGCTGGGATTTTCCCCTTCGCCGACGAGGATTGGCGACTGGTGGCGGACGGGCCAGAGTCTTGGCGAGGCGCGGTGGGCCGAGCCGAGTCCCTAGAAGGTTGGGGCTTGGCTTGGTAATCGGATTTTGAAGCCGTTGGAGCGGGTGTCCCTTGACCATGCGAACTTGGCGGCTCGTCATCGTCCACTGGTTTTCTGAAAACATTCGAAGACCTTTCAAGATACACATTTCTACGAATTATGAAGTTACGGCGTCGCAAAGAAATACCTGTGTGATGGGACGTATCTCATCTTGAATCGCATGCCCGAACCACTCGGGCCCGAACCAGGAGGTTTCTTCGCCCCTGACGCGGCCTTTGGGTCAGCGGACTGGCGAGGCGGAGGGCTTTGTGGCTGCGCAGCCTGGGCCGATGGCGATCTCGTTGCTGGGCGGCGGCGGCACAGAAGCGGGACGGTATCCTCATCTTCATCATCCTCTTCCGAGTCCTCAGGAGCAGCCCCCTTGCCTTTCTTGGCCGGAGGAGCACTCGTCGAGCCCTCAGCAGGCCATTTGCGTGGTGCTTCTTTGTGGTGTGGAGCTTCTGGAACCGGTGGGGTAGAGAAGAAGGCTTCGCGTCCCTGCGGCATATCAGATTACGTAAATTCTGGCTCTACACGGACAAACCGCGGTTGAGATGAGGAGGACCTTCTCCTTACCGCTGGTGGCAAATGTCCCAAATTGTACGGAGCCGAGCACTCTACGGGAGTTATTTCCGAGCCTAGAGCGAAGAGCTCAACCACTAGGCTGATGATTTCCTTCTGTGTGAGGCTCTCATTAGTTTCCCGAGTGGCGTCTTCGGTCCCCGAGTACTCAAAGGCGAGATGAACCCTCTCCTTGATGGGCTGGATACGGCGCTGGGTATAGTTCCAAACTACCCCAATGCCGGTCAACCCAGTGGACTTTGCTCTGCGGAGAAGAACAAGAAGTTCCTTTCCTTGGCCTCCCTCGTCATCGGCGAGGAGAGAAGACTAGGAGCGACGGACCGTGGGGCACTCGCCGGAGAAGGAAGGGAGGACCGGAGGAGAGTTGGCACAATAGAACCACTCTGAGTGCCAGCCTTTGTTGGAGGTTCTCAAAGGAAGATCAAAATAAAACTTTCGGACACCTTCCCGCAATTGAAATCCCGCGCCGCCTACGGCCTTGGGAGAGTTCTTGTTGGGATAGGGTTCGAGAAGAAAAAGGAATCTGAAAAGGTCGAAATGAGAAGCGATCCCCAAATAGGCCTCACAGATGTAAACAAAAATCGCAATCTGAAAGATGGAATTGGGGTTCAAATGCGAAACCTCAATCCCATAGAAGTGGAGCAATCCCCAGAAGAAAGAAGAGCAAGGAAGGCCGAAGCCACGGAGAAAAAAGGATTCGAAGACCACTACCTCGTCCGGGCGAGGGGTGGGGCGGGATTCGCCGACGGCAGAGCGCCAAGACACGAACCCTTCCGCGGGAAGCACGCCGAGGGAGACCAGCTTCTATAGCCTCCGTTCGGTCGTGATGGACTTCATCCACTTCTTCTCGTCCTTAGCAGCCTCAGGGGCGGTGGGGGATGATGGAGCCATCGCGATCGGAGACGGGTGGCGGCGGAGGTGACGGCGGAAAAGAACCCTAGCGGCGGAGTCTGCTGGGAGAAGTTAATCGACCGAGCGAAAAGTGAGCGAGGTGAACTAATTTCGCTTCCTGTTCCTAACTTATCGCAACAGGCAAAGTTTCGCATTCTGGGCCGGGCCTTAGTCTAGCGCTGGATGCGGCCTTTCCGTGAGGGGCCCGATAATCGCTCGGCCAGCCGAGTGGTTCCCTCCGAGAGGTCTGCGTTAAGTGCCGACTGCCGGACTAGGAGTGGACGAGCCTAACTACTCGGACGAAGCAATGTTGCGGATTCGAGATCAAATCAAGAAGAAGCGGCATTGCAGATTCAAGATTGGAGAAAAAACAAAGGTTCATGGATATCCAAAAGATTTTCATTAAAAGGGCTTTTAGGCCCAATTACATATTCTCCGCGGCACAGCACATCGAGCTAAGGCTCGTCGCTGGCTCGCGGAGGAGCAAAAGAAGAAGCCCCTGGCGGAGGACCTCAGTACCCGCGGCGCGAGGAGGCTGCGACCGATCGTCCTTCAGGGGAAAGCACACTTTGTGGAGTTGCGGGAACCCGCGGATCAGAACCCTAATGGATTCTTCCGCGTCGATTTCCGCCCTCACCTGAGCGAAATCCCGCCAGAGCTCGTCTTCGAAAGCTCTGGCGGCGGCCTCCGCCTCGTCCTTCGCGTGGGCCTCAGCGATCCACATCTCGATCATCTCCATGATGTTTGCCATTGCTCTCGAAGCGAGACGAGGGTGGAGATTTTTGGGTGTCGCCGAGGAAAAGAAAACTCAAAAACTTGAAGGCTGGTGGTGAAGTAGTATTCTGCCCCTGGGATTTCTTTTATACACGGAGAAGTTCAAGGGTCGCGCCTTATAATCCGTTTCAAACACAGTAAAACCATCATGGCGGTGGGACGGAAGTGGACGCGAACACGGTTTCCGACCGAGACGCGTGTCCCTCCGGCTGTGTGAGAAAAGGGCGCGAAAACGCTTCGCCTCCCCCTAATTGGGCTTGGGCTAAAACTGCAAAGGGCAACTCCCTTAATAGGCTTTCCTAACACGCCGCTAACGGTGGCAATGTGTTAAAATCAAGCCTAATTCGGCCTCGGTACACCCTAGAGGGCATATGACCGGCAGCGCCAAAGTCAAAAATATTTCACGGCATACCCCATGTTGGGTCACTAGCCGACTTCGCATGCTCGAGGTTGTGTGTTGGTGAAATTTGGGTCCAATTTCTTGAGGTATGCCTTTTATAAGGTCGCCAGTTGTACACCGCTACCCGGGTACAAATGCCTCTCGGCAAAATTGCATCCAATCGATACGCCCCGAGGGGCCTATGCTGATCCCTTCTCCGGTTGGGACAGGTACCACCAGGCTGAAAGGTGTGCCCCATGCTGGGCCGAGTGCTAGCTCCTACAAGTTAAGGCTAGGCGCCTGACGTCGATATCCCCTGCAACGTTAAACTACAACATGCTGCAAGACAGAAGTTGTGAAGACGTGGCTTAAGGCACGCCCCATGATGGGCCAATCGCTGCTTTTGCATTGCAAGAGTAGGTGTCAAGTAGCCGAATTCTTTTGTTGAGGTGATGTGCCCAAAGGGCCGAGTAAGCTGGAGTTCGGTACTGCCGATCCAGGTATTGCTTCAACACAAAAACTTAAGATTTGTTGAGTTCTTTACAATCTCTTTTCAGATTACAGGAGGTATTGGTGAAACCAGTCGGCCGGACATATGACTCGATCGTAAAGCACTCGGGGGCTACTGTGGACTATATGGGCCCCGGGTATCCTCTAGAAGGCCCATAAGGGAGCAGATAGGGGGCGATCCAAGTCGGCCGGTCAATGATAGAGACCACTCGGGCTACGCGTGGCTTGAGCCGCAAGGAAGTTCCCGAGGATATAATCTATCTCCATGTAATTAGCAGATCAACACATGCATTCCATGTAACTGCATACCAGAATTAGGTATCAGGGATCCCGAGATATCCTGTAACTCTATCTCCCCCTACACTGTATAAAGGGAGGGGGTAGAGGCCATCGGCATGTAAGTCTAAGAGGCGTAGAATCATCTACAACAAGATAGCATCATCTTGCATCTCGCATCTTGATCCACCATATAATCCCGAACACGTGAAGTAGGGTATTACCTCCTCCGTTGAGGGCCGAACTCGTCTAACCACATCTTGTGTTACCATTTAACTTAGTTCTTGATTAGCGTCCCCTTGTACAAATTCATTGCCGGTGGTGACCCCCTAGTTAGTCACCTGCCGACACATGGGATGCTTCCTTGAAGGTATAGATTAACCCCTTAAGCTGGTGCATCAAATGGACTTGCGCAAGAAAGGAATCCAAGGGAATCCAATGTTCATTTGTGAAGCAACCCTGTCCATTCGATCAAACCGACGGCAGTGGATGGTCTAGATGGCTTCCTCTTGTGTTTTTATGTCACTGGGGAGAAGACAGGGCTGGATCGGTGACCTGGCTGGGTCGGCCGACCTAGGTGGGTCGGCCGGCCTGGCCTTTTGCCCGGTCTGGCCCTGGTTTGTCCTGGTTTGCACCTGTAGACCCAAAACTCATAAAAACTTGTGGAACTTTATTAGAATAAATAAAATGTTAGTATAAACCTTGATTTTCCCTCGAAAAGACGGAATTCTGGAATATGTTGACGTACAAAATTGATGTTTATTTGACGTCAACATCGACACACATCCTCCACTTGCCGCCTTTCTTCTTTACGATATAGGGTTGGCCAGCCACTCGGTGTGATCAACCTTGCAGATGAAACCAGCAGCGAGCAGCTTACCAAGCTGATCCTTGATGATCCCCTGCTTGAAATCCGAAAAGCGATGAAGCTTCTGACGAACAGGCTTTTTGTCCGACCGGACTGCCAGTTTGTGCTCGATAACCTCCCTTGAGACCCCGGGCATGTCAGACGGCTCCCAGGCAAACACGTCTACATTAGCTCAGAGGAAGGCAATGAGCTCGATTTTCTATTTGGGGTCCAAATTGACCCCCAAATGAACTGTCTTGAAAGGATCGTCAAGAGACAGCGGAACTTCCTTAGTCTCCCCCGGCTGGAGAGAAACTTTCGGACGGGCAGACTTGGTCTGCGGTACTTCAGGACCACGCGGTGGAAGCTGGTCGACCAGGGTAAGGGATTGCTCATCGCAATTTAGAGCAGCCTTGTAGGCCCTCTTCGATGCTCTGTTTATACCCGTTCTGTCCGGTTTTGGTTCACGACGACAAGGCGAATGCAAAGAAGTCGATGTCTAGATATTTAATGCGCCGTTGTTTTGTTCGATTCGCAGCGACGACAAAGGCGCGAATGCAAGAAGATCTGATGTCTAGATATTTAATGCGCCAAGATGTTTTGTCGGGATTCAATGAACCGAACGAGAACTAACAGAGCATCGAAGAGGGCCGTAGTTACCCTTGACCGTGATCACGCCGCTGGGGCCCGGTATCATCACGCAATAGTATGCATGGTGGGACACGGCCATGAAATTTCCAAGAGATGCACTACAGGAAAGCATGGCCTCACATGCTGTAGAACTGCTTGCAATAGTGGGTTTTAAAAGCGGCTAAGCCGCATGGACTTTAAGTAGCTACCGCTTTTCGTTCTGCTGCTTGCAAAAGTATTCAAAGAGGTCTTTACTTTCCAAGCGGTATTACTGCTTGTAATGATAAATTCCCAACGGTAGTGACGTCTTTGAGGTTTAAACCTTTCAAAGCAGTACAAACGCTTGAAATGTAATTGCAAGCTGTAGTGCCGCATGCATCTAGGCAGACCTCACAGTTCCAAAATTTAAATCAAAATACATATGTACCGCTTGCAATACTGATTGAATATATAAATGGTAGAACAGATAAGTTGACTAAACTCTTTTTTTTCATTATTCAACCATGTAAAACCGATGAGAACTCTGCAATCATATGACAGTACTAATCCAATAAACAAAATGATAACATCTGTCATAATAAACCATACTTCAATTTTTTCCTAGAAATCCTTATCCAATTAGTAACATACATGAGTTCTCATATGACAGGCACATGCATCATCGTGCATATTTCACCAAAATATTGGATTCAATGTCACTCTATTGCCTTTAGACAAAAAGGCATTCATGTGTCTCATGATCACAACAAAATGCCAGCCACTACTTAAGTCCATGGACTTCATAACAAGATACAAACTAGTGGATACTTCCTATTAGTACTATCCATCTTGAACTTGACAAAAGGACAATTGCAAGGACTTCATCCATCTTTAGCCATTTCTTATGCCCCTTCCACCTGTGAATTAAAGTTGTATAATTGTTCTCAGATTGGTTGCCAATAGCGACAACTGACAATTCGAGATAAGTAGACATGGCCAGGTATCTTTTAGTGAATCACAAGTGTAATATTATTTGAGAACCAAAGGTTTACCTAAGCTGAGGGTTGCGATGTATTTGTTTACTTCATCTTGATTTCTCTGTCTATGAATTGAAGCACATCCATTGGTTGCCCTAACATCATCTTCCATCTACAAATTCATTGATTTTTCTCTTGATTTCATATTCTAGAAACAGATAAGAATTAAAATAGTACAAAATATGCATTACCCTTTCATATGGCCATGCAATGGAGTGTCCCTTGGCATCACCCATTTTTGTTATATTGTTGTATGGTTGGGGCAGTGGAGCATTCTTTTTCAGCACATAGTTCACAATGACCTCACAGTACTCGGTGCCAAGAGAAGTACCTCCAACAACAGTACATCGTGTTGTTCTTTGTACTGTAGCCTTAGCTACTGGAACACTTTGCCCTATAACTGAGAGCAAAATAACATCTCTTCCAGCCTAAAAGGTGCAAGTAAGGAATACCTAATGATTAGAATACCTTAAATAACATGCTGTTTTATTTAAAATATAGTATGCAAGTAAGAAATACCCGATGATTATAATTTCCTACATTTCGCGCAACAACCTTCTTTTGGATGATCTGTACATATTCAGATAAATTTTAGCTAAACTCTAATGCACACCCAAATAACAATAAAAAAAATATACCTCACTATGTGGAATCCTATTTTCATTAACAATTGACCTAGCACCGCTGTCATCACTTTGGCCTCTCCTATTCTGCATTGGAGAGTTTGAAGCATAATTGTTCATATCCTGTATATCACAAAAATGGATATTTTGTATAATCAATAGAATGATTCATTAGGTACATCATTAGAAATAGTTGGAAAGAAAATTTGAAGCACGATTATTCGTATCCTGTGTACCACATAAATGGATAATTTTCAATTAGCAGAATAAATCATCAGCTACATGTTTGGAATTAGTTGGGCAACAAAATCACCTGTATAGGAGAATTTGAACTAGGAATGTTCATATCCTGCATCTGACATATATGAACTTGTTAATTATATGACTAAATTATAAGCAACATATGTAGCATTAGATGGTCAGTAAATCACCTCCATTGGAGAGGGTGAGCCATGATTGTTGTTTTGTTCAACAGGCCGTGTAAAATTAGCCGACTTCTTCAATTCTTCCATTTCTTTCAGCACTTTTTACATTTGCTCTTCGTGGGCATCCAATCTCTCCCTCAAAAGTGTGTTCTCACTTTCAGCTTTTATCTTTGCACACATAATTAATTTAAGTTTTGTTGATGACCCACGAACCCCAGCCATCTTTAAGTCTTGATGTGTAACATTATTATGGGTAAATATGCTTCAAAGATCTGTCTACAGCATGAAGGCAACACATGGATCAACCAAATCAGTAACCACATATTACTACTTGAGTGTTTTTCTGTAGGTTGCCAATATACACAGGGAAGAACATAAATAGTTGATTGTTCTGCTTTCATTGTTATTATCAACTGATATAAAGGTAAACAAACACTAAAAGAGGGTTAGTACCATAATCAGCAATGTTAGTCACCAAATATATGCATGCAGAAATGATTTTTTTAGTGGCATTATACTATCCGATTAGCTTATATGTGCTTTCACTATCCTGAAGTGTGAAGCACTTTTATTACCCTTGCAGTTCATCTACCTGAGGAATGGAATGTGGTTCACGTGTGTGCTTATAATCGGTTTGTAAATTTTATCCGAGGGGGAGGATAACACTGATAGGAGGGATAATCGGAAAAAATTGGGTGAAATCATTTGGTTTTTTAAAAAACTGACTTTGAATTCAAATCACTATCGGGGATTTATCGTGATAATCGGATACAATTATCCGCCAAAAATGGCCGCAGAAAACAAGTTAGCCCCATTATAAGCTAACTTGATCGAACGATATTTATTTATAACTAACAGATGTAAATCAACCAAGTGTAGAGAAAATGAACTAAGTTTAACCAATGAACCAATACGCCGTAGATTATCTTCACTGACAAGAACACACTGCAATTATCCTGATTTCATATCAAATCATTGGAAAATTAACACACTGCAATTAGCCATGGCAAGAGAGACGTTGTTGCTTCTCCAGATCACGAGAGACCCAGCAGCCGGCTACAAGGTTTTTGGCTTCAGAGAATAGCGCAAATTATTTGTTCGGTAGGCACTTTTATCCTAGGGTCGGATAGCACAGATAAAATTGGATAATCGGATAAATCAGACCGATTATCAAAACATCGGAACTATTGCTTTTTACATGGTAGACCTAATAAACAAATTTATAGATGAATCCCAAGCAATAATCTTACGTATTGTCATAGAACCAAGCTATTAGGGGCATCAAATAGGCATACTAACCTTAACACTCCTCGGATGCCGTCGCTAATTCATTCAAACGGATGATGTTGTAGCTTCACATATCGCCACCATCACCATGGCTAGGAGATGTCGCCGCCGCTGCTTGGGCTGCAACCAGCACCACTGCTCAAGCTGCTCCTCCGTCATTGCTCCTCCAGCCCGTCGTTGCCCAGCTAAAGCAGCTCTTCGTCGAACTGCTCGAATCGCTTGGATCTGATGCGTCTTTCCAAGAAGCCCCTCGATCCCCCTACCGCTGATTCCTCTTGGTGAATCCACCAGCCCCAGATGCCCATAATCGAGCCTGCCATCACCAGATTTGGGGGCACTCAGATTTGGGGATCCTTGGATTTGGAGACGTGCCCTCACAGGTGTGAAATATAGGGGAACCCAAGTTTTGGAGACGTACTGTGTACGCTTATATTTGTCAGGAGAATTTTTAGCCTTGCTGTGGCCCGCGCGCGCAAATGGCTCGTGTGCCCCAAAATTTTCACTTAGCCCGCCAAACAGATATCGGAAGCAGTAGTACCACCTCGTATTATTTTTCCAAGCGTTATCGCTTTCAATGACACATATCTTTTGCATCAGTGGCACAGTTTTGTATTTATACATTTACAAGCGGTGTCAATGCTTTTGAATATAAAATTTATTGTAAGAGGTACCACCGCTTCCAATTATATTTTTACCAAGCAGTTGCAGCACTAACACTAATGGGTTATCTTGTAGTCTCCCAGGCAAACACGTCTGCATTAGCTCGGAGGAAGGCAATGAGCTCGATTTTCTATTTGGGGTCCAAATTGGCCCCCAAATGAACTGTCTTGGAAGAATCGTCAAGAGACAGCGGAACTTCCTTAGTCTTCCACGGCTGGAGAGAAACTTTCGGGCGGGCAGACTTGGTCTGCGATACTTCAGGACCACGCGGTGGAAACTGGTCGACTAGGGTAAAGGATTGCTCATCGCAATTTAGAGCAACCTTGTAGGCCCTCTTCGATGCTCTGTTTATACCCGTTCTGTCCGGTTTTGGTTCAGCGTCAGACGATAGTCGCGAATCAAAGAAGGCGATGTCTAGATATTTAATCGCAAGAGTGTTTTGTTCGGTTCAATAACCGAACCGAACGAGAACTAACAGAGCATCGAAGAGGGCCGTAGTTGCCCTTGACCGTGATCACGCCGCTGGGGCCCGGTATCATCACGCAATGGTATGCATGGTGGGACACGGCCATGAAATTTCCAAGAGATGGCCGGCCCAAGATCGCGTTGTAGGCAGATGGAAAGTCGACCACGTCAAACGTGATCAACTCTGTCCGGAAGTTGCTTGAAATGCCAAGATAACAGGCGAACAATCTACCCCCGTCGAACGACTTTCTCCAAGACAATACCAAAGAAGGGCATCGCGACCTCTTTGTGTTTGGAGCGAGGAATCTGCATCTCGTCCAATACATTAAGAAAAGCAAGTCCAAAGAACTCGCGCCATCAATCAGGACACGCCCGACTCTGGCGTTGCTGATGGTCGGAGCGACCACCAGTGGGAGCCGCTGAGCCTTGGTCATCCCAATGGGGAAATCCTCCTTAGAGAAGGAGATGGAAGCCTCGGTCCACTTCATCGACTCGGGCTGTGGTTTGCCCTTCTCAATATTGTGGACCTCCCGAGCAGTTTCCTTGAGGCTGCGCCAAGAGGGATAGGCCAAGGAGCCGTCAAAGATAACGGCTATATGGTTCACGGGCTCTGGATAGTCATCCTCGTCATCCCGATCACCACCATCGGCTTGGCGCTTGTCTTTGCCGGCATCACCCTTTTCGGGCATGGGGCCTTTACCGTTGTAGAATTCCTCGAGCTTTGCAGCCCAGGTCCTGCAATGGCGTATATCATGATCGTAGTTCTGATGGAACTGGCAATATCGATCACTCGGACCTTTCTTACCTTGATTGCCTCCCTGGGCGGGCTTCTTACCCTTATAGTTATTGTTGGGCTTCTTCTGCCCGTCCTTAGGAGGGGGCGCGCGATCTATACCGACGACAGTGTTATCCTGCGCACCTTTGTTCTTTTTCTTCTGTGACTTCTTGTTACCAGGATTGTTGCTGCTCTTCTTTTTCTCATCTACACCAGGCTGGGCGGGCAGCTCGCCCTTGTTAAACGCATTCTTATACTGAACACGCTCTGCCGCATTGGCATAGCGGTCAGCCGTCTTGAACAGGTCATTGGCGGTCCAGGTCTCATTGATCTCGAGATCCTGGGTGAGCCGCTCGTCGCGGACACCGTTTTTAAAGGCGCGGACAACAGATTCATCCGAGATGTTTGGGATCGTGTTACGGATCTTGATGAAATGCTTCACAAAGTTGCGGAGGGTCTCCCCGTTCATTTGGATCATCTGGTGCAGATCAACCTCCTTACCCAGACTCACATAACAGCTCTGGAAATTGACGATCAGAGCGTCACAAAGTTGGTCCCAAGAGCGGATGGAACCTTCCTACTGATTGAACAGCCACGTCCGAGCAGCACCCTCAAGGACAGCTCGTCACCCCCGACGGCCATGATGGTTGTAGCGTAGATGAAAAGGAACTCCTCTGGGTTTTGGGTATCATTGTACCTCTCCATGTGGCCAGGTTTGAACTTGGAAGGCCACCTAACAGCGCGGAGCTCGTCAGAGAAAGCCTTGCAGCCCAGGCTGTACGACTGACCACCTTCTCCTATAGAACCTAGTCTTGAAAAGACATTGGTCCTGTTGCACGGAGAGACTCTTGTTGAACAGGAAGATTCCGTCTGGAGATATTCTCTCTGAGACAGTCCTCCGCGCTCCTTCCTCGTGGTTGCCACTATGCGCTACTCCCGAGGGGATCGTCCGTGATCGTTGCGCGCCCGCTTCCCCTGTGGTCGCGGCGACCATGGGGACTCGGTGAGCGTTGTCGACCACGGAAAGTTTGCTGGTAGCGAGTTTTCCTTTGACGGTGACGAGGGTCACGCGATTGATCGGTGCGCTCGCTGTCCGAGTCTTTTCGGGCAGGCTGACTGCGCTGCTTGGAGGAGGTGTTAACTTTACCTATGGACTTAAGGCCTTCAGCCAGTCGCTCTAGGTGAGAAGCAACAGCGTCGCCCATGCGGGCGAGGTCGGCCTAGTTGGTGGATCTGATCACCGTTGCTATGGCCTGAAGTCGTTCCCGACTCTGATCTAGGGGTCCTGGGATCCCTGAAGCATCCGCGTTTTGCTCGATCGGGGTCTGATCAGGCGGGAATTCATCTTGGACAGGTAGAACTTTTGTTGGGGGACTTGGCGGACATACGAGAGGCGGGTCGCGTCGTTGTCACTTGCGCTGGTCGTGAATCTGCGCCAAGGTCTGATTAATTGAGGTGTCTGGACTGCGACGAACAGCATCTTGTTCGCGGCGACCAGTATGCCCCATCTTGATGCCGAGCGTAATTGACCGCCGATCTCGTCGGCCGCCGCGCCCAGCAGATTCTCTCGAGGTCTCGCGCCGCCATGTTGATCTTTGTGACGCCGTGTGTTGGCACACTAGACGGTGTCATCACTGTGTCGCCACATGAGGAATCGACCGACATAGCCTTGGAATCCGAAAGATCTAAACAGCGTAAAGATCGTTGGTTCCGTAATCATCGTCAATGACAGGAGCGTGATCTAAGACCATCTCCGGAACGTAGCCGGAGAGTTCTATCGCAGATCTGAAAGGCGATCGAGATCGAAGGGATCGATCCGATCTGATAGGGGACGTGACATCCTGCCCTTCTGAGTCGAAGCCCACAAGAAGATTTTCCTGGTCGCTGAAAGTGTTCGACATGCTCGAACAGGCTTGATGTACTATATCCCCACGGACGGCGCCAACTATCGACGGTTGGGATATCGGTCCCAAGTCAACTAAGGTTCTTGAGAGAGGAAGATAGAAGACACTGCCGAGCAAGGCAAATAGCAATCAACGAGCAGCGAGCAGACACAGGGTTTTAATCCTGGTTCGCGCCTCTCCGGGGAGATAAAAACCCTATGTTCAGCGTTTCTTTATATGAAAAAGGATTACAAGGAGAAAACTCGACGAGACGAGCAGGTCTCGGCGAGATTATATGTGTACAAGAAGTAATATGCGATCTTGGCTTCAAATCTTCTTGGATTGGCCCCTCTACACGCCGTAGGGGCCTTGCTTATATAGTGTTGAACAACCGACCTACCGAGGGATAATCAGGCCGGGCTGACCACGAGTCCGTAGCGAACTCAATACATGCCAAATGCATCCCGAGGTAGATAAGGTATACTCCAATTCTTGGGGATCACGACGTCTGCTCCAATCCGGGAAACTACGTCCGGGTCTTCACGTATCCGTGCAGAACTCTTGTTCGAGTCTGACTCAAACACGAATCTTAAACCATTACGCACCGCGCCAACCAGAAAGCTGTTCGGCAGGATGCACATGGGCCTGATAGAACCCTCTAGGGAGCCAGGCCCTAGGAGGCGGTTCGATTAGGCCGTCAGGGAGTGAACCATGGCAATGGGCCGTGATTTTATCCCCGACAAGAATTATGACCTTGAGAGTGGTCAACACTGTCCCTTTCCTCACTTTATTCATCACTAGAGTCTTGCACTTGAACAGGGGATAATGTACGATGAATACCTCTAGTATTCTTAACTGCATCTCCAATTACCTTGCTAAGCTTGTATTATTTTGGGAATACTTTGAACTCCCTATTAAATTCTGCTATTGACAACGAAATTACTTCCAAGCATGATCAAAGAAAAGGTAGTGGACTAGACATTTTTTTTTGTAGATTGATTCTTCCATCTCTCCCATAATATAATCCACTAAGGCCATGTTCTTTTGAGCTGATCTGAATGGCTGAACAGGTGAACGACAGAAATGACTGAACTTCGAAAGCTTCTCGAGGCAGTCTCGAGATTCGGATCCATTTCATTTGACTTGCGTTTTAAAGCGTTAGAACCCACCTTCAAAACAGCAGAAAAACGGACTAAAAAAACTCAAAGCATATGCCTTTTCAAAACGTAGAGTGTTAAGCTGTTAAGCTGAAAAGAACTGGGCCTAAGTCTTTGGGCTGCCTGCTCAAGATAGGATGGAGAGCCAAGCTAACACAGATGTTACAGCCTTCCTATATCAAGTCTTGGGATACAAGGTGTGTGTAAAAATCATGAGCAATGCCTTACCTTCAGGTGTTAAGAATTTGACCTCTTATGGGTTGAACCCTTCTTCATGATAATTCTGATAAATGTGTCATGACTCATTTATGGGAGGCATCACTCCAACTTGTTTACACCTTTTTTCCTGAGAGCATATGCTCATATATTCTAAAGGAGTGAAAACCATGCCCTTCTAATCCCAAGCATTTGCTAAAACACATGGTGATTTTAATTTGCGAACTTTGACTTTCATTAAGAATAAGAGGTAAAACCTTTACTTTTGAAACCAGAAAGATGCATAGAGTTCAAGCACCCTGTCCACATCCCAACTAAAGTTTCCACCACTAGACTGTAAATCCCAACTGCCAGCCCCCCTTGCGCCATCAGATAAAAAAATATGTGCGACACCTGTTGAAACATCGGGCCGAGCCAGTCTTTGAGGCAGGCTTGGAAAAGCCCGGTCTCGTGAGACCAGGCCCAAGCCCGGCCCGGACTAGTGCATCGGGCTCCAAAATCGGGCCCGAGCCTGTCTCGAAGCTCGGAGGCCTGGCCCGACCATGGCTTATTTCACAAAATTCTTGGGCCCGGGCCTGGCCTGGGCCATCGGCCGGGCTTCAAATTGAGGCTCGAGCCCGACCCAATGCGCTAGTCGAGCTGGACCGAGCTTTTCTAGGCTGGGCTTCCCATGATCCCCCTTGCACCATCAGATAAAAAAAATATGTGTGACACAGTTAAATCCATGGATTTTTACGCTCCTTTGTTCCACCAACTGAATTAGATTTATGCTATGTGCGACACCGTTAAATCCACGGATTCTACAGTCTCATGTTTCATTGAGCTGTTCAAACTAAGAGTTTGAACGGTGCTCAACTAGGGACTACCCATACCATCACTCGTGGTGGCACTATTAAACTTAGTTTTACTACCCTCAAGGACTCGGTCCTAATTAGGGATTTGGGTGGTTACCACACTGGACCCGAATCCCGTGCGTACTGCACCAATCCTTACAACCATCCACCCAAAATAGTTTTTTTTGCAAAATCACTTTCCCTTTAATAGCACCAAGTATAACGTTCCCAACAATCCCATTTTATCAAATACGATAGTATCAACTGCCTTTTAAATCACACAATCAAACATTGCATTTCACATGAAATAATAGTAGAGAACATATCCTGTGCAATCTTCGTTCCCGTGCAACCACCGTGCAATCCAACTAGCAAAAGTTGCAAAAAATTCTGAAAAAATTTATACATGTACTTCAAGTCATACTCACCTATATAAAATTTCATGTTCAAATTCGTTATATTTTAAGCACAGCAAAGAGAAAATTCTGACACATTTATACTCTAAAATCTGTCAGAATTTTCTTTTTATTACTGCTAAAATATAACGAATTTGAACATGAAATTTTATATATAGGTGGAGTATGACTTGAAGTACATGTATAAATTTTTTCAGAATTTTTCGTAACTTTTGCTAGTTGGATTGCACGGTGGTTGCACGGGAACGGAGATTGCACCGGATATGTAACAACTATAAGCAACAAATAGCAGGGCTAAGCATTAATCGAGTAACTAATCAATGAAATGGCAATAAGCAAAGGTATATAATCCTAAGGTAGACAAGGATCAAGTTTATACGATAATAATTAAATTGATTTTTACATTTCAACATAACATGCATATTTGCAAAATCTAGGAAAATAATTTATATGACTAGGTGGCAATATGATCAACAATTATTTGGGAAATGTCAATAATGACTTGTTGTAATTACAGTCTTCTGGATGTTTAGACGGGTCTTCGGTAGTGACAGCGTAGTCAATCGAATCTAGCACAATGCAAACACACATATTCAATACAACATAAAAATATGAATGTAATGGTGCAAATGATATTTTTAAATTAAAGAGAGCATTTTTATGAATTTATAGAAATTTATTTCATTAAATTTGGAGCTGTATAATTAAAGATAAAAAATAGCAAATACTTCTTGATAAAATAAATGATAGAACGTGAATGGATAGGCTCCAACAGGTGTGCCCCCAGCACTGAGAGCGCGTGGGGGAGAAATGGAACAGCTGGGCTTGCACGTGAGGAAATAGGCTGAAAGGATCTAGTTGGCCAGGAGGGGGGTGAATAAGAAACTTTTAAAATTTTAAGTTAAAGTGCAAGCCTTTTAGCAATTTGTTTCCCAATCTAGCTAGCAAGTCCTATCCTAAGCAAGATGCAAAAAACACAGTGGAAGAAAAAGAGATACAATTGCTGAAAGTAAATTGACAAAATTAAATGCAAGAAGTAAGAGAGGGACACATCGATTTTTGACCGAGGTTCGGAGTCCTTCTCCTACTCCCTATTGAGGCAAGCCCTTCACCAAGGACCGGCTCCCTCTCGAACCCACAGCCTCTTTCCACTCAGGATTGCATTTCACCACTCCGGTAGGCAAGCACCTAGCCTTCACAAGTCATCTTGAATGCTCCCACAACCGTCATGGCAAGCTCTTCAAGAACACTACCACCAAGCCGTCTAGGATTGGTAATCCAAGGATAATAAGCTTCAAATCATTACTCAAAGTGTGAGAGTAATACTTTAAAGCCAAAGCTCAGTTTGAGATGAAGGTTTTGTATCGTTTTATAGGCTAAGATACAGATAATAGCCATTTGAGTATAATCCTAGCAGTTAATAAGAAGACAAAGTACTTTAGCAAAAGCACTGTCAAAATTTCTTTACCAACGAACGGATTTCAATGGTAGAAATTTTAAAAAAGAAGAACAACAAGTTTGCGGCGGACAGACTTTCAATAGAAAACCTTCACGCGATGGACTGTTCGACATGAACTGAGATTTGCTTGCACGCTATGAAAGGAAGTTTATATTGCGACAGACTGTTCTGCGTACACAAGGTTTTGTCTGCACGACAACCTAAAGATAACTAATTTGCAACAGATCGCGGATCCGGCGTGAACTGGAATCTTTCTAGAGAAGCACCGGACCAAAGAGAACTATCATGGCAAGGCTTGTCCGGCGAGAACTTGGATCTTTCTAGAGAAGCACCAGACAAACAGAGGGTGGTTGATGACTTATCCGGCGTTAAATAGAATCTTTCTGCAAAGGAAATATGGCTAAGTTTATAGGAATAGGTTGCTCCAAGTTATCTTCATAAGATTGAGAGAAATATTACCCAAAGGTGTAATAATGTGAAACCCCCTTAATAGTACGACAAAGAAAAAAATACCTAGCTACAAGCTTGATACATCTACCAAGCTTATACTAGCAAAAAATGTTCTTAATCTTGTATTTGAGCTTGATGCCGCACCACTATGGTGAATACTCACAAAATGAGCCTAATTGCTCTGAAGTGAGTCCAATTAAGATTTTTGAGGTCATCATCACCAAAACCCTTCATTAATTCAATCAATAAAAATTGGGGGGCCTAGATGCTATATGGACGGGTCTGGCTTGCGGCCTACGACGTGCGTGGGAGGGAAGACGGCTCGGCCGACTGGAGTGGGCCAAAAACAGCACGCGGGAGGGAGAGGGAGGTGGCTCGACTTGGCCTGACTTCAGCCCACTTGAGAGGTGCAGTGACTGCGCCAGCTGTTGCACGAAGGGTCAGCGCGGCTTGCCAGGCTCAAGATGGTTGAGGAGAGGATAGGCTGACGGAGGGGGGCCACTTGGCAGCGAGCTAGAGCAGGGGATAGTGACGAGATGCGGCTCGACAACGTGGTCGTGCTCGGGAGAAGGACGGTGCACGGTGGCAGGAAACTTTGGCAGAGATGGGTGGCGGTGGATGACCGGGGACGCTCCGGGCGGTCTGAGGAAGGAGGGTGCGCTGATGCTTACCGTGGCGAGCGGCAATGATGCAGAGAGGGGTGACACCAAGAGAAGGTAGGGGGAGGGAAACGGCCGCCTGGAGCGACCGCGGAGGGGGATGGTCGACTTTATAGGGGAGCGCCTGTTGCGGCAAGTTTCTACCCCGCGGAGAGTGGTGGGCACGACAAGAGCAAGTGGGGTAGAAACTTGCCGCAACAATAGGAGGAAGGAGTGGTGGGCACGTCAACCTCAGCAGGGAGGAGCAGCTGCCAAGGCAGAAGCATGCAGTACCGGGCAAGGTGGAAGAAAGGGGAAGAAAGAAATATGGAGAAGAAAAAAGAAAGAAGAAGAGGAAGAAAAAGAGAAAAAATAATAAGGAGAAAGAGGAAAAAGAAAAGGAGGAGGGGCCCACATGCCATAGAGGGGAAAAAATATGTTTTCCAATCTTAGAGCTAATTTTTATATATTTATTTAAAATAAATATTTCCAAAATAATATAAAAGCATTTACTAATACAATTTTTATTGAATCCAAATCAAAATATTAATTACAAAAATATAATATTGTTTCTTGCAAATAAAATTCAAAATATGGATTTTAAATTAATACCGATACTCTTTTTATTCAAACCAAAATTAAAATATAATTACCAAAATATAATTTTGTTTTTTTCAAGTAATTATTTTAAAATTCAAAATCAACATATTATTTTTACCAAAATATGTTTTTAGTTTAGCAAATAAATATTTTAAAATTCAAAATATTGAATTTAGTTTCTACAAAGTAGCATGCACATTTTCAAAATAAATAGTTTTTAAAAACTTAAATCACATGAAATGATATGGCCATGATTGTTTATATTCTGAAAATGGGGATGTTACGGATTTATTTCAAAAGTAAAAAACACTTGTACTAAAAATATACATGTTGTTTGCATTGCTAGTGAAAATGATGATATGAAACTGTTTTCTTCAATAAATACTCTGAGTTACATTGATTTCGATGTTTCATGTGATTTAGATATTTTAAAGGAGAGAATTTATGTGCATTCTATTTTTCATGTTTATCTTGAAATGTTTTGCATGTTGCTTAAGCTAGCTCAATATAAGAATGGGGACCTATAAGCTCAATTAAGTGGCTGCACCTGCTATTAAATGAGCCATGAGCAAACTGGCCATACTTAGTTCAGGCCCGTGCTCGCTAATGTTCATTGAGTATAGGCTCGAGCTAGGCATGTTTTCGAGTCGAGCAAAAAAAAAAAAAAAAGAGGGATTTACGAGCAAGCCACGAATCAAAAGGTAAAGTTCCTGTTCTACCACTAGGAGTAGAAGGGTATCAAGGTATCGTCGGATTCAAGCCCATCACCATCCTCACGAGCCGGATTTGCGCCCAGCACCCCAAGGGAGGAAGGCAGCGTCGCGCTGGGAGGGGAGGTGTTAAAGGACGAGTGCTCTGTGCTGTGAAGTGTGAACTCTGCAAGCAATGGGACGCGGGGGCTGTTCGACGCCTGTCCCACGGCTGCGCCAACGGCCAACGTTTGATCTTGAGCTAAATTTTGTTATTTTTCTTTCGGCATGTGCAAAATACAATAAAATCAATAAAATCATAAATATTCTATAATCGATGTCAGATACCACATGTATTTTATTCGGATCATCATAAACAATATTCATTTCTATAAAAGTTTTTTTAAAACATAAACTATATGTATAAATGTTGCATATCAATATAAAAATATATGTGTGAATGGACATGCATTAGAGAATATTTCTAATTTTTATTGATTTTTTAATTTTTGTTACACAGCAAAACAAAAATAACAAAAATATTCTCAAAATCTAACGTTGGGCGTTGGATCTTCATCCAACGGCCCAAAGCAGGAGTTGGATGGGAATCGCGTCCGACGGACATCGGACTGCCCCCGCGTCCCAAGCAATGTGCATGCGAGTGGGAAGGGAGCGAGAAGTGGATGGGGACTGGGGAGGGGGCCAGGGTTAATAAATGTGAAATAGGGCTCTTGCTCCTAGCCTTCTAGGTTGGGTTGAATGATGTCCTTTTTATAATTATTTTGTGTACCTAAGATTCTAAGGGTTTAAATTTGTGTCTATCCAAAGTAGATCCTCGAAACCCCCCAAATAGATTTTTCGCGATCCCTTGTTGACTAAGGGTGAAATGGATCGGTTGTTTTCAGGTCCGAACCAGTTGAATCCGGATTCGGATATTTCGGGATCAGATATTTTCGGGTAAGATATTTTCGGATACTTTCAAATATGGGTCTGGATATTGATATTTTTTTACAAATACGGATGATAGAACCAGATGGATTTGGATATTGATCTAGGCCCTTTTTTGAGCGTATAGTTGCATTGGCGTATTACTGTAGCAAAAACAGCTCTAAAGATTATAAAAAAAATAATTAAACAGAAGTTTTATGATATTTGGAAGGACTACTAAAAGTCATGAAAAAATCGTTACAAATTATCAAAACATATAGGCTGTATAGAAATAACAAAATTTACTACAGTAATACGCAACGGTATATAACGCTCAAAAGAAGAAGGCCCTATATATCTGGTACTGTTTATATTCGGATCTCAGCCCACCAGCCCAATATAAAGGCCCAACGTACAAATATAAATTGTAAATAAAATATTTAGCTATTAGACCCATAGCCAACTAACCATAACTCATCGAGCTTATCAAAACCCATAGCATATCTATAGATGGAGATTGTAATAATTTTAACTACAAATCGTACGTCCGATGTAAAGAAAAAAACTGAAAACTTTGTTCCAAGCAATGCTAACCATATGCATATCCGTATCCATATTCGATAATATCTATATTTAGATCTAAAAATTACTCCACATGAATACGGATGCGTTTCAACCATCGTATTTCGATCTGTTTTCGCACCTACTTTCACATTGAAAAAAGGTACATTAATCTTTCACATTGTAAAATGAAGACATAACCTTGGTTCAAAAAGCAAAAGTAAAACAACACACATCAATCATACAAAAATATTAAAAATAGAACTGTAACAACCTAAATGAAGCAAATATCGATTACTTTACAACCCTGATGAAATGATATTATTACATAACATTGAGAAGCTTTACTAAACTCAAACAACCAATAGGCCAGAAGGAATTTTTAGAAACATAGAAAACAGATCATGTATAAATAAATTCACATGCAAAAAACAATTTACAGTCCTAATGGAACGTTGTTACTACATAATAGAAGGAAGCTTTACTAAACCAAAAAGTAAAAGGTATCAATATTAGAAAACCAAAAAGCAGAGGATGAAAAAAATCATATACACAATATAGAAATAAAAGTAAGTCATACTATACATCATATACACAATATAAAAGTAAGTCATACTATATCGTAAAATGGGGGAAATGAAAGGCGTTATTGCTTACGATCATGTTCTAATGCGTCGATGATTTCAATACTTTTATGCAACTTACAAACGGTGTATAGAGACCAATCTTTCTTAAAAAAACATACACTTCTAATGCATAAGATAAATGCATGAAAAAATATTTCAAATGCAGCAAAGTGCATTAAAAAAGATATTTCACTAGTTACCTAACATAGTCATACCATACTTTACTGCAGATGCCATAAAAAATTTCTATGCAACATAAATATAATTTACGGATCACATAAAGATGCTTTACTGATAACAGATAATTTCATAGTGATTTTTGTTGAGTTAGTTTCTGAGAACAGCATAAGGATCCAATTCTTAATGTACACACTATACTGCTACTTATGTAACACTTTAATACAACGTTTGTACACATTAATAGTATTGTATAGGCAGAGTACTGTACTGTATAGACGGAGTATTGTACACTTACTAGTGGTAAAGTATTAAACATTGAGTGGTAAAGCTTTATTCATGATTGTAGTAAAGAAAAAATTAAAAAGTGAGATTGGTCTATTTTTGTGCAAAAAAATGTCAGGAACAAGGAACATGATGTCGCAAACAGTTTTTTCGATTGGAGCTTCCAGTGAAAAAATATGATAAAAAAAGAAAAATAAATATGCATGCGTCAATGCAAGGAAGGGAGGAGGGGATGGCACTGTGTGTGTGGTGGGAGGGCGCGCACAGCCCTGCGGTGAAGCGATAAGGACACGTGTCACGTTTTAAGTATTTTAGTCTTCATGTACTGATGCGGTTCAACCATCGTACTCCGATCTGTTTTCGCACCTAGTACTTTCGTTTAGTCTAGGAAGTAGGAAGTTGGCCGCGCGTGCAGCCGTGCAGTCAATCGTGAAGGCAGTGGACTTGTCAATCCGTTTCGGTCTCCCGCGCCGCTATATATTGAGACGCCATCTAGCTAGCCAGCAACAACCATACCCCCAAACTCCTGATCTCACGTGCGAACAGAAATCTTGACCTCCGCCGTCGTCCTCGCGCCCGCTCGCCGGCGGCCAACATGTCGTCGGATCTGATGCAGAACGGGGCGGCGGCGAACACGCCACAGGGCGCGGCGCCGGCGCCGGAGAAGGACGTGATGGGCGATTTCGTGGACACGTTGAAGGAGCGGAGGGAGGAGGAGCGGCTCCGGGACGTGAACCTCGACAAGTGGCTCCCCATCACGTCGTCGCGCAACGCCAAGTGGTACTACTCCGCCTTCCACAACGTCACCGCCATGGTCGGCGCCGGCGTGCTCGGCCTCCCCTTCGCCATGTCCCAGCTCGGCTGGTACGGTCTTCTTCTCCAGCTCCGGCCGGTGATCGATCTCCTCTTCTCTTACGCATGGCATGGAGCTGACGCTTATGGGTCATGGATATTTGCAGGGGGGTGGGGACGGTGGTGGTCGTGATGTCGTTCGTGATCACGCTGTACACGCTGTGGCAGATGGTGGAGATGCACGAGATGGTGCCGGGGAAGCGGTTCGACCGGTACCACGAGCTGGGGCAGCACGCGTTCGGGGAGCGGCTGGGGCTTTGGATCGTCGTGCCGCAGCAGCTCGTCGTCGAGGTCGGCACCGACATCGTCTACATGGTCACCGGCGGGCAGTCGCTCAAGAAGTTCCACGACCTCGTCTGCGCCGGCCGCTGCAAGGACATCCGCCTCACCGCCTTCATCGCCGTCTTCGGCTCCGTCCACTTCGTTCTATCCCAGATGCCCAACTTCAACTCCATCTCCGCCGTCTCCGCCGGCGCCGCCGTCATGTCCCTCTGCTACTCCATGATCGCCTTCTCCACCTCGGCGGCGAGGGGCGCCGCCGCCGGCGGCTACAGCCTCCGCGCGGCCACCGCGTCGGGGCGGTTCTTCGGCGCGCTCAACGCCCTCGGCGCGGTGGCGTTCGCGTACGCCGGCCACAACGTCGTGCTGGAGATCCAGGCCACCATCCCATCCTCGCCGGAGCGGCCGTCCAAGACTCCCATGTGGCGCGGCGTCGTCGTCGCCTACGCCATCGTCGCGCTCTGCTACTTCTCCGTGGCGTTCGGCGGGTACTACGCCTTCGGCGCCGACGTCTCCCCCAACATCCTCATCTCCCTCGAGCGGCCGCGGTGGCTCATCGCCGCCGCCAACCTCATGGTCGTCGTCCACGTCGTCGGCAGCTACCAGGTCTACGCCATGCCCGTCTTCGACATGATCGAGACCGTCCTCGTCAAGAAGCTCGAATTCCGCCCAGGCCTCCGCCTCCGCCTCATCGCCCGCTCCGCCTACGTCGGTGAGTCCACACGCCATTGATCTTCATCTCCACTCATCGAGCTCCATCGATCAACCTAACTATTATTTATCAACCCGATGTGCAGCGCTGACGATGTTAATCGGCATGACCTTCCCGTTCTTCGACGGCCTTCTCGGCTTCTTCGGCGGCTTCGCGTTCGCGCCAACCTCATACTATGTAAGATATCGCACAATAACAATTGCCAAACCCTAATTAAATTCTGATCTCAGCTTCAAATTTCATTATTCACACAACTAAATCTAGTCGTTCAGGCCAATAACTAGAGCTAGCAATAATCATGCTCCTGCGCTTGCATTAATTAATCCTCGCCAAATTACACGCGGCAATGCAAGCTGCTCGATCGATCGATCGCTAATTAATCAACTCTTTTCCCGCCATTTTTTTTTGGCGTGATTTGCTGCAGCTTCCATGCATAATCTGGCTCATGCTGCGCAAACCCCGGAAGTACAGCGTATCGTGGATCATCAACGTGGTAGGTTAATTTGACTGGACTAAATGTCGACTGCATTCTAAATCCACGCAGTCTCGATCACGATTGAGTGGAAAAATTGACCTTGCTCTGCCGTTTGGTTTGACCAGATTTGCATCGTGATCGGCGTGCTGCTGATGCTGCTGTCCCCCATCGGAGGCGCGTGGCAGATCGTCCATGATGCCAAGAACTTCAAGTTCTACTCTTAGGATTGCCGAGACGACTCTCTAGATACCCAAGATGATAGCGAAAGGCTGCTTTGACTTTTTATATTTTGTTTTGCACAATGTAATTTCCCTCTTTTTCATACATAGTAATGGAAATTAAACACAATCAGGCTATGCGCGTTCTGTTAAATGTTCTTCTTTAAGCTAGAGATCATAGGGACTTTCCATGCTTATATGTTTTCTTTCAAAAATATGTACGCCTAAGCTACAAACGTCAGGGGAAAAAACAAATAAATGAATATAAAAGAAAAGAATATAAACTTGAGTGCAACATATCAAACCATTAACCACTGAGTACGTAGCTCTGATCAAAACTTGTCACAACCGACATTAACCATTGAGTAATAGCTCTGATCAAAACTCATCACAACCGACCAATCTCATGATATCATAGAAATTAATAGAAAGCACAAGGTGTCACAAAATTTTTTAAATTGGATGTTCTGTTTTTCCTCCCGTAATGGATTTACATGGGTAGGGGTGGTAAAGAAAGTTCTAGTAAGCTCATGGTTATGTGTTTAAATTGCTTCAACTACACTCGTTAATTGCTTACAATTAAATAAGTTGCTTTGGGATGAATTTTAATTGCCCCTTAGCTATCTCGTCCGCTCGATTATAAAATTATCCTTGAACTAAAAACATTATAAAATCATTTTTAAAAAAAGAAAACTCCCTCCGATTGATTTCCATGGCTATATGTTAATTTTTTAAAAAAAACTTAGAATGAACGTTCGATTGCATCGGACACCACGGCCCAAAATGCAGCTCAAAGCCTAATCTCACACCCTATGATCTTCTACTCATCTACGCCAAATATTCTCTTCCTCTCTGTCTCCCTCCTCCTCTTGCCACACTACAGCTCACGTGGCCATGCTCATTGGGGTTATGTTGTAGAGCTCGCCGGCCATTCTCGTCGGGCCTTAGTGTTGCCATGCTCGTCGATCAGAGTTTTGTTCTAGAGCTCACCGGCCAAGCCACTCCTCTCACCAGATCAAGATAAGAATATGGACAGATTTTTTAAAAGACGACTGGATTTAGAGAAGATAATCCTTGATTTTGACACGAAACATTGTCATGTCAGTACTAAAAAATTGTGCTTACTCTTGTAAAACATCCCATTTACTTTGTTGAGACACTGCTTTTTTCCTCTAATGTTTCACTATTGAAAATCTTATTTGCTCTTGTGAAACATTTCATTCTCATCGGGCCTTAGTGCTGCCATGCTCATCCATCGGGGTTCTGTTCTAGAGCTCGCCGGCCAAGCCGCTCCTCTCACCAGATCAAGATAAGAATATGGACAGATTTTTTAAAAGACGACTGGATTTAGAGAAGATAATCCTTGATTTTGACACGAAACATTGTCATGTCAGTACTAAAAAATCGTGCTTACTCTTGTAAAACATCCCATTTACTTTGTTGAGACACTTATTTTTTCCTCTAATGTTTCACTATTGAAAATCTTATTTGCTCTCGTGAAACATTTCATTGACACTGCGAAACATCTCATTGACATCTAATTTTGAAAGTTGCAGTGCATACTTTTTTAATTCTCAATTCTTTGGTTCAAATGTTTAGGTGCTTTAATTCTCAACGGCTTTCAGTACTCTAATTTAAATGTTCCCACAGCTACTTTCTAATGTTTCATTGCTTTAACTCAAATTTTGCAGCAACTACTTTTCAATGTTTGAATGTTTTTATTTAAGTATTTCAGTGCTCTATTCAAATGTTGCAGCAAATACTTTTTAATATTTTAATTTTACTGTTTCTATGGTTTATTTAAATGTTTTAAATAAAATATTACAACATTTAGTTTAACATACTGCAACTGGGTCTAATTTTTTTTAACCATCAGATTTGTAGTCTAGCCCGTTAAAAAATATGCAAGCTTAAGCTACAAAAACCAAAAGAGGGATACAAAAGAAAAGAAGAAGCAATATAAACGGTTTCCTCTGTTGTTTGTTTGGAATGGCTTCCCTTCATGTTTTATAGAATTGATTATAAAATAAAAAGTATGTTAATATTGTTTTTGTTCCGATTTGATTCTTAAACTCTAAAATTGGACTTAACTGATCCTCAAATTATCAAAATCAGGCATGACCAGTCCTTTCACCAGACTACAAGAGGTTTGACTGACATGGCAATAGATGTGGCCAATGACGCAGGCAAATATGGGAATGTGGCTTCGATATGTTCCCACTCTCTCTATCTAATTTATGCCAATCTCTCTCAGCTTCTCTCCCTAGAGTTGCCTCCTCCTCTTCTCCATGTACCGACCACCACATCTCCTCCTCCTCAATGCATCTTCTCGTCTCCCGCGCCTTCCGGGGATGCCTAGCCATACCCAACACACAAACCATGCCGGTTGCAGCCAAGCGTCGTATCCATGCATTGGCTAAGTATTCTGAAGGCCTCGGCAGCCCTGACACGCCCCACGCTAGTGTTGCCTCTGCCGTCCACGCCAACAGCCACCTCTAAGCACGGCACACACTACCCCGTCCAACTTCTGACCAGTGAGCCAATGGCCATCCCCAATCTCGACACAGCCCGTTACTCACGGTGTTGCGTTGCTGCCGCACTGGAGCTCTTGTTCACACTGTGTCGCTCACACGTTGCCGACTTCGTGCCATCCGCACCGAGCGCTTAGCCATGTTGCACTAGCCTGTTGCATGTTGTGTTCAAGGCCATGGACACACCATTCCATGTCCTAGCCGCACTGTCACTAGCACCCCTGACAGCCATCTCTCTAATCTCTCCCTCCCTCCCCAACCCCCACCGCAACAAACATCAATGGAGGATAATATTGATGATAGGATAGTGTTGGATATGGGGAGGAGGAGGCTAAGGTGGTGCCGGCATGGGAGGAGAAGAGGTGGGGCTCTGCCATGAGAGAAGAAAGGCGACACAGGTCGATGAGGAAGCAACGTTGTTGGATCTGATGAGGAGGTGGTCGAGGTGACGCCAGCATAGGAGAGGGGTGAGGTTGATAAAGGAGGGGTGACTAAGGCTAGACCAAAATCTCGGACTCGACAATCTACTCGAGATCAAATCGAGATCGAAAGATAAACGAGCAGATCTCGAGTCTGGTCTCATATTTTATTGTATTCGAACCGAGCTCGATTTTGAGCTCTCATCGAGCGTAACCGATCTCGTACAAACACCATTTTACCAGGTAGTCCATTCTCCTAACCAACTAGTCCAACTAATTCGAGATAAGCTCAAGCTCGAAATCGAGCCTAACCGAGTACATATAGTCTTATTTCCTCATGTACTAGCATTGATACGTTCATTCGAGTTCAATCAAGTCAAGCTCGAGCCTAACCAAGCCTTCATCGAGCTTGAGCTTGACACTACCTTCAATGTTAATTCGAGCCAAGCCCGAGTCGCGCTCGAGCCTAACTCGAACTTTGATAGCCTAAGCTCGCTCGGAATCGGCTCGATTCCAGCCCTAGGGATGACTTTGTGCGTCAGTGAGAGGAGGGGTGTGTGGATGGGGACATGAGAGAGTGTGTGTGATAGGAGACAGAGGAATTGGAGACAAGAGAGAGTTGATGTGTTTGCGGCATATGAATAACACGTTAGTAAAAACCGGTTACATGGTGCCACATCTACTGCCACATCCACAAGACTACTTGCAAACTGGTTAAAAGACGGTTCATGTCCGGTTTTGACAATTTAAGAATCAGTTAAGTCTAATTTTAAAGTTTAGAAACCAAATTAACAGTAAAGCGATAGTAGAGACCAAGTAGGTATTTTTCCATATAAAATTACCCTTAAACTATGAAGATATAAAATCAATTGGCGTCATTATTTTTTTAAATAAAATCTCGGTCTGCTCGATTTCCACCGTAACCACGATCTGCTTGTGGAACAGTTTACGCATGAAAATAAGGAAAGTTAAAATACAATATCCATTTGGTGACATCATCGGTTCCATGGTCTAGCGGTTAGGACATTGGACTCTGAATCCAGTAACCCGAGTTCAAATCTCGGTGGAACCTGATCTTTTTTACTTCTCAATAGAATCTAAACAACCTGTGTTTCTTTTAAATAAGGCGAGATAATATCTGTGTCTTTATTTTCAGAGAAGGTTTCGATTATTTTGTAAGCAAGAGTGTTCACGGAACTGAAGTCCCAAAATAAACTTTTCTCCTCAGCTTTTTTTCTCAATAGTAAGATAAACAACCTGTGTATTATTTCTTTTAAAAAAAGAGATAATATCTGTGTTTTATTTTTAGAGAAGGTTTCCATTATTTTGAAAGAAAGAGAATTCACGAAACTGAAGTCCCAAATAAAATTTTCTCCTCAGTTTTTTTCCTAAAAAACCATGTTTTAATTAAAAAAGTGTGGTTTTTCTTAAAATGAGTATTTACCGAACTGAAGTTCTAGACATGCTTTTTTCCAACATGGGATTTTTCATTAATGAAACCGTGCTTTAAATCCATCCTTATCTATACAATCAGAGAGAGTCAACCCAGCACGGTATTTTAAAGGCGAGTGCCAGCGTCCGGACGTCCGTCCGGATGCCCGCGCGCCGAACCGACCGCGTCCGTCGGATCGCCGGGTACAGCGTCAATCCAACGCCCCTGAGTGCGCCCGCGTCCCAGCCTTCCCAGCGCGCGTTGTTAGTCGTCCTTTGATTAAATTCCCAAATAAACTTCTGATTTTTGTATAAAATTCAAACAGTGTTCAAAATGCGTGGAATAAATTTCATAATTCTTCTAAAATCGAGAGCAACCCATTTTAAATACTTTTTGAACTTTTGAATTTTTTCACTTTTTTGATTTTTTTTTGTGAAACTACGAGAAGGCACTTATGAAACTTATATCTATACTAGCGAAACTTGGTCGTGTGTTGATGAAACCGTGTACTGATGAAATCTGATGAAACTTGGATGAAACTTCGATGTAACCTAATGAAACTTGGATGAAACCTGTTGAAACTTGATAAAACTTGAATTGACCTGATGAAACTTGAAAAAACTTGAATGAAACTTGATGAAACTTGACAGTTCGGCAAAGTTTTACGAGTATGAAACCCAAGTTTTACTAGGCGAAACCTAAGTTTTAATAGGCGAACCCCAAGTTTCACCAGATAAGTTTGAAGAGTTATATGACAACATATATCTTGTTTTGTTCGTAAAAATACGAGAAACACGTTGGTGCAAACTGTTTGTGGATTGGAGCATCCAGTCAAAAATTATGGTTGCCGAAAGAAAAAAAAAAAGACCGTGGGACGCACCTGCATGCAACACAGTGCCTTGCCCTGACGCCTTTCGCGGGCACACGCGCGAGGCCGGACGCGCCGGCCGTTCGGCCTCAAGCGTTTTCGTATTTTAAAAGGGAATGGATATTTTGTAAACTGAGTATTGAAGGAACTGAAGTAAAAAAAAATCCCGCAATAATTCTAGGTTTTTTTTTCTAAAGAAACTGATTTAAATTATTTCTAAAATGGGTGTTCACGGAAAGTCAACTGCCAAACAACATTTTCTCACTGAAACAGCCCAAACAACCTTTTTCCCTGGATAATTCAAATTTTTACTAAAAGAACTGTTTTTAATTTTTTTAAAAGGGCGCAATTTTTTCCGTAAATGAGTGCCCTCAATAATTCGAGTTTACCACTAAAAAACCGTTTTAAATTTGAAAAAGATATGATTGTTTTATAAACTTAGTTTTTATGGACTGAAGTATTAAAAAAATTTGCTAAGAGCATCTCCAATGGGACCAGGTCAGCCGAATATACATGTAGCATTTTTGCTAAGATGGATGAGAGTGGGAGTAGCAAAGCTAAGCGCCGACGCTACATCAAGCGCCGGGTGCTACAAGCCCCCCAGAGACGCGTCTCTCTCTCTCTCTCTCTCTCTCTCTCTCTCTCTCTCTCTCTCAACGCGCTACGAGCCACGCCGCGCCGTCGTCGTCGTTCTTGCCGCGGTTTGGCTTTGCGCTTGCCGTCGCCGCCGCACGGATCTGGGCCCTTGCTGCACCGTCGAATCTGCCGCCACCAGATTGGGGCCGCGCCTTCCGTCGCCATCGTGGCCGCGCTGCCGTCATCGTTGCCACTGCCAGACACGGCCCCATGCCACGCCGTCGTCGTTACCGCCATCGGACCCGGCCCTGCACCGCGCTGTTGTCAGTTCGCAGGGGCAAGGAGGCGGAGGAGATATGGGGAGGAAGAGTATCGGAGGGAGGAAGAATTTATTAAAATAATATGGCTTGGAGTCTGTGCCAATAGCCAAGCTATTGGAGATGTGGTCTTTTAAGCTGATGTGAACATATTATATCCAGCAAGCCGGCTCTACCATTGGACATGCTCTAAGTGACCGCCCAAGTTTGCTTGAAGTAAACCTGTTCAAACGTCGGGCCGGGCCGGGCTTGGAAAATTTTGGTCCCACGAGACCAGGCCCGAGCCTGGCTTGGCCCGGTGCTTCGAGCTCCAAAATTGGGCTCGCGCCCGGCCCAAAGCCCGGTGGCCCAGCCCGACCATGGCTTAAATCACGCAAAACTCGGGCCTAGGCCCGGCCCGACCCGACAATCGGGCTCCATATGGCGGCCCGAGTCTGTCTCGATGCACCAATTGGAGGCTTTTTCAAGCCAGGTTTTCGGACCGGGCTTCACATGATCAGGTCAAGCTTGAAGCGCAAAAATTCACAAAAACAACCTTTGCTGGCTCCAAAAATTCTTTTAAGGCTTTGGACAAGTACACAAAAACAAAGACTTCGCCAAGTCTGCTTGAAACATGAACCACTGAACGAATACATCAACAAAGTCTTTTGCCAAGTCCACTTGAAATAGACTGCAAAGATTTTACCTGAAACTCGGGTCGAATACATCAACAAAGACTTCTGCAGCATGCTGTGCGCACGTGCATAGAGACGTGAGAGGCAAAGCCTACTCCCTCCTCCGTTCTCAAATATGCTGTTTGAAGTAACCGAAAGTCAAAGTTTTAAAACTTTAGATATAAATATCTTTAAGCTATTTTCATTGAGTGCATAAAAATCATCTGGATAGATTCATCATAAAATAATATAATAATTGTAGTGGGTTTAGTAAATGAATTATATTGTAACTAGTGGTCGAAGGCATGTTTAGAGACCATGTCATTGTTCAAAACATATTTATTTGTGACTAGTATAATGTTCCCTCCATGCACTTTTGTAGGGCATATTTTAGCTTGAGGAAGTATTTGAAGATAGTTTTTGACTGTTAAATTTTTTAGAAAAAAGTACCGATTTGGTCTCTCAACTATACCCGCTGGACCACTTTGTTCCCTGAAGCTCAATATCGGACTTGTGAGGTTCCTCATATTGAAGAACCGGGTTTGATCGATCCTTTGACCGGTCAAAACAATAGTATTAGGGTTTTGACCAGTTAAAACATCGGTTTTAGACTTGAGAGAGAAAGTAAGAGATAAGACAATGAGATGGATGCCATGTGGCCCATGAAGTCAGCAAAAATTATGCATGGATGCCACACAAGCAAAAAAAAAGCTAAAACCGCCGACCTAGTCGAATGACTAATTTGGTCCGGTTTTGCTACGTGAAGGGCCTCACAAGTCCGGTATTGAGGTTTAGGGACCAAAGTGATACAACGGACATAATTGAGGGACCAAATCGATACTTTATCTAATTTCTTATAATATTTATTGTCAATTGCTACAAAATAACATTGCAATTTCATATGTGAACATATTTGTACAAATTTTGTACCCAAATGATCTATACAATTTGACCAATTGTTTGTCAACATCTACAAAGTTTGACTTTTCTGATCAAAATGCGTATTATAAAAGTGGGTAAATGGAGTACAAGCTAGGTTCTTATGTGTAGGCATGAAAGAATCAAAACCACTCATATTGTATTTGTTTTGCAAATTTTTATTGGATACGGATTCAATCATAGATAGTGTCGGATATGAATTCAGGTAAGGATAGTATCGAATACCAAGGCTATCCTTAGTGCTAGGTGCCAAGTGAGCGACAGGCAAGGGCCTAAGGGCCACAGGGCAAAGGCGAGTAAACTAAATACAAGCTATTTTAGCAATTTAGGTCACTTCAAGCGAACAAAAATTCATGATCACACCGTCATAGCTAATAGTCTCACACAGTCACACTGCCACAAGCTCGAAGCACACTAACCGTCACATTGCAAACTAAAGGGGAAGGGAAAATACAAAGAATATATGCTGAAAAGCTCACTATCCTAGATCCTTTATCCGTATTCGAAAAAATTTCTAGATATCTGAATCACTTTCCGAGATACTTCGGTCGGTTGAAAATTATCCATACCATTTTCACCCATACTTTATGTGTATATTCTTAAAGAGTATGTTTTAATTGCTGCATTACTAGACGTGCAAAACGAACCTCTAATACAAAATAGCAAAGAGTATACATGTTCTTAGATATTACAATGAGTAAAAATTATGCATGAGCGCCGTGCTAACTTAAGCACTACTTCCATCATTTAAGCGCATGTACTATTCTATATGCTGAAAAGAAGTTATTTTACATAAACATTTCTGAGGTATGGCTTTATGAATGATGTTGTCAAATTAGAGATAAGAACTTAGGAGTATTTCTTTCGGCAAGGGGATGATTGTTATTTTGAAACTAGGGATCGATTCCGCACGGATAATACTTTCCGATTAGAGTAAAGAGTTCTTAAGAATTCATATGGTTTTTGAATTAGAGTAATAGCCCTAGTTCCTACTGAATCAGGTACAAACTTATTCTAAATTCGGAGATATAATCTTCTCTCATGAAATTAGGTGATTATGAGTTTCTTATGGTTGTTGGTTAACAAAAATTATACTCTATTTGCCGTTTGAAATATGTGAAACTCAAAATTTTAAATTTTTTCCCACAAATATTTTTAGACAAATTAGATTTTCACACATGAAAACCATATGTTTAGATTCTTTCATAATACACTAATTTTAATAGGTATAATAAATGAGTTATGATAGCAACTAGTACTCCCTTCGTTCTTTTTTATTTGACGCTTTTTACTTTTATACACATCCTTTACCATTCGTCTTATTCAAAAATTTAGTGCAAACATGAAAAAAATAAGTTATGCTTAATGTACCTTTATTCATAAAAGAAATCACAACAAAATAAATGATACTTGCATAGTTTTTCTGAATAAGACAAATGGTTGAAGGTGTGTTCAAAAGTTTAAAGGTGTTAAACAAAAAAGAACTAAGAGAGTATTTTGGATACCATGTCAACGTCAAACCGACCACGCTTATTTGTCACCGGAGGAGCAGTGAATTTCAAGAGCGATTCTCTTTTTAGGAAGCTCGCAGATGCTATACGACAAAGGTCAGTTCCACGTTGTTGACCTGAAACGGGTGCATATACATCACTCCAAAGTTACAAGCTGTTAAAAAACTCTCACAAATATGCCATTATAAACAAAAAAAAAAGGGGGGGTCAAAGTACACCAGTGATAGATCCGGCGTGTTGCTGCTTCTTCCTCCAGCTTCCTCCCTTCCGTTTCCTCTCCTTTCTCGCCTCTCACCCCTCGTCTCCTCGGCAGTGGACTAATGACTTCATGTGAGCTGGTGGTAGCAAAGTGGGAGTAGAGAGGGGGCATTTCTTAGAGAAACAACCAATAGTGCAGAAGCACAAGTTCCATGTTCCACCATTGTTAGCCACAAATCGCAAGAGAGGTGGCTAGCTCAAACATTTCGTTCCTCCAAGTGCAAGTGTGTGGAACTAATACGGCACAAGACTGGGGAGCATCAGCACAAAGTTCAGGTCAAAGCTCAAGTACTAGGAAAAGCTACGGAACCCAAAACTACTTAATTCTACAAGCACAAAGGAAATGAAGATAAGGGCCGAAAAATGAACACGTGCCTATACTGGCTCCACAGCCCACGCCGTCCCGTGCCTGCTGCGTGCGCCCGGCACTGGCTCCAGCCTGCCACCTGCATGTGCGTGCACACACACACACGCACAGCACCACAGCACTGCATGCAAACACGCACACCTACACTGCACATGCATGCATATTTTTTCCTTCATTTCGTTCTTTTTCTTCTTCTTTTCTTTCTCCTTTCTTCTTTCTACAAAATCAAAACATACATATATATATATATATATATATATATATATATATATATATATATATATATATCCAAAACTCTCCAAAAATATTAGTTTCATATTAGTCCAATAAATCATCAATCATGCTCAAATATTCATCCAAAGTTATTATTTTCCTTTCAAAGATATTCTAATAATTTCAAAAATCCTCACAAAAATATGTAAATAAATTGAAAAATCATCTCATCATACAATATTAAAATATTCACTCAACACGTTACTTTCATGCTGCTGTACCATTTTCTTGGTGTACAAAGTAGACAAAAACAACAGCCAACAAGCCTATGAATGCCGCAGCTATGTACTTCCAGCTCATCAGCGACGGCTCTATTGTCCGCATGGTGTCAAGCATATCCTCACTAGAGGAGTTGTCCTCTGTTGCGTTTGCCTTCGCTTCATCTGTATCTGTAGGATCTGCATGTTTCTCCACCTGGGTAACACATGGATAAACATTACATTTTTACTCAGAGTCAGATCAAAATATATAGGCAAGTTTGCAAAATGGTAAGTGTAAATGCTTGTAGGATGGGTAGCTTAATATTGTAGACAGGCTATGAGCTGCATACATACACAGACCCACAATACAAACATAATTCAGTAATATAGCTCCAATGATCCAAGTTGTGAATTTATGCCCTTTTCTACCATTAACATTTTTTAGTAAGCAAAATCAGATGGATCATGGATGGAGCAATGATAAAGCAGATAAATAGCTACATAAATCATTTTCAAAATTAATTGATAGTAAATTACAACCTAGGTTGCTCAGATATCCTGATAACAGAAGTCCGAAACAGACACACAATATGTAGATATAAGGAACACCATTTGCAAAAACACCAATATGGCCATCTTTGATGTGTAACAAATATCGGTACAAGGATTATCTGAAGTATCAGTGCAAAGCAGATTACAACAATATATTTTTTCTAATAGCAATGGAAGGGATTTAAAAATTTTAAAAAAAGATTTTGCAGTCGTACATTAGAAAACTAGAACGAGGCATGCATGTTGCAGTGGAATTAAGATAGAAAATTTGAACATAGAGCAATTTTCTTTAAAAAAAAGGTAAAAAGAGTAAATAGTTCAATTGTTAAAATAAGTACAAACAAATTCATCTCCCAGTTATAGCATGGCAAATTTTATAGGTATTAGGTACTATATGGAAATTTAGTATAAAATATATTTTTTAAAAAAAGATATGAGATTAACTTCTTTTCATAAATAAAATTATGTCTTTAGAATAATCAATTGCTTGGGTAGAGAATTTCTGAGTATTTGATAAGTATCTTGGCCTACCTCAAGTCCTGTCTTCCAAGCTGGCTAAAGAATTGGAGCTGGCTCAAACCAACCTAAGCTCAAACTAAAGTCAAACTCAAACTCAGGGTAAACTCAACTATTTTGACAGTGTTACAAGGAAATGATTGGTGGGATAACTATTACAAGTCAGATGAATTGGAGAAACAGTTGATAGCCTTTTGCAGTTTTCTTAAGATGAGATTAGTCAAGCACAGAGAATTCACACCTCAGCTTGTGATGGTGAAGAATCAAGAACTATTTCCTCGGGCAATTTAGTGGAATCTTTTTTGCTCAACTGTGTACCATCCTTTAGATTTCCTTTGCACTTCTGAGACAATGTCTTGTTCTTCTTTGTTAACACAGAAATCTGTGGCCAAAAGAAAGAGCCAACACAGCATATTAACACAGCTGTGGTGTAAATACGACATATTTTCTGTAGAAAACTACTTGAAACAACATCAAGATTACAAATTACACACTTTTTAAAAAAAGGAACATCAGATAATTAAGAAATAGAATTGAATCAACAGGTCAAGAACAGCCAGTTGCTGCATAGTCTAGGGCTGTGCATAAACCAACCGAACAGAAAAAAACCTTACTGAAAAAACCAAAACCGTACCAGTCAACACTGTTTGACCGGTTTTTGGTATTCGATTCGGTTCATAGATTTGAGGAGTTTTGGTAGTAAAAACGGCCACCAAAAAAAAAACAGTGCTACCAAAGCCTGGGAACAGTCACTCAGTCTCTACGTCTCTTCGTCCTGAACTCCTGATCCCCTAATCCTCAAGGCACCAACAGCGACTCCCGATTTCCCTCACCCCATCATCTCCTCGGCTCCTCTCACCTTTCACTCCCTCAGGTCTCCCCAGATTGGCCTTGCCTCATCTCGTCGCGTCGTTGGTCGCCACCCTAAACCTAGCTCTACAACGCTCCTGTTGCAAGAGGCGACTAGGCCACTAGCCACCAGGAGAGCTCGTAAGCCAGGTCCTTACCCAATCTCCCCTGCCTAGGTAGGTACCTATCAACTATCCAGCATGGCAGAGGAGCTCCCAGATGCTCCACGAGTGTGAGCCATCACCAGGTTAAGAATCCAAAGCCGACGTGGTCGGCAGACTGCTCCATGCTTCACTTCAATTACTCCAGGTCTCCTGCTACTTGAAATGCAGATTATCTGGTTGCTCCTGTTGGACTATATACATAGTGTTGTTATGTACCGAACCGTACTCTAAGAAATACCATATTAACCGTATATACCACACATACCAAACCATATAAACTAAAAATACTGAATGAACAGCCCTAGCATAGTTTGTAGAATAGAAATCTCACACCATAGATGAAAATAAGCAAATAAGTAGAAAGAACAAGCCTTAAAGTCAAAAAAACAAGCCTTATCAGCAAATCAATACACATATAAAACATATTACTCCCTCCATCCCAAAAAACAGGGCACATAAAAATTTGAATGCTGTCTCAAAAAATAAGGCGCATGCATAATCATGGTTAAGTCTTCACGCAAACGCCCCTGATCGCATGCAGACTTGATTAGTTTCTTTCCATCGCTACGCCTTGCCTTCCGCGCGCGGCAAAACCTTTGTGGCCCTGGGCTTTCCTTCCGCTGTGGCTTTCCTTCCGCTGGCCCACGCAGTCCTTTCCGCCAGGCAACTTCTTACATCACTAATCACGTTGCACTACTCATGATTAGGGGTAAAGGTGGAAAGGATTGGCACGTACCTCCCTGCGTTAAGCTTCGTGCAGAATTTTATGAGCCCGGTTTTTTGGGATGGAGGGAGTAGCAATGAGTGCCAAGTCTGTGTACAGGAAGCTCTACATAGGATGACTATCCAATAATAAGTTTATAGACTATTGACTAACTTTCAGGTACATGTGATGCTTTTGCTCCAAAAAAGGTACACATGTTACTAAATCATTGACGTGTTGTACCTTGCATCCTAGCACACACATATCATTTACTGTCCAAGTCACATACGTACCAAGTTATCAACTATCATACATTCCTCAACCTAACCCTTTATGTTTAAAACCAAATCTGGATCTCTGCGTTAACTTAAGACTAGCTTCTAAATTTGGAACCCAGAGAACCAATGCATACGATGTTGACTAACTAGCTCACTGAAATCAAATGGTCCAATTCAGGAGTCCTTCTGAAACAGGTATGTATATTAACAACACCTATATGAAACAGTAATAAATATTCATAATAGCAAACCTTTCTAGGGAAAGAGTCTATGCAATAATGCATATTAGCATATACCTGGTGATGAAGTCGTTCTCTTTCCAATGCAAGTTTTGTGACCAAGTCAGTAATGATTTTTGTTCTGATACCAATGTCCTTGACAGTTGACATCTTCACATGGTTGGCTTCATGCAATGAGTTCTCTAGGCTTTCCACTCGACCTCTCAGAAATGATAGCTCTTCACTAAGTTCTAAATTAGTATCTGTTAACAAAGTACACTTTGATTCAGCATTCTCTGCCCTGGCTTCAGCTTTTGAAACTTTTCCTTTCAGATTTTCAATCATATGTTCCATGTCAGATATTGTAGATCTCAGCATATTCTGCTGCTCAACAATAGCATCGACTGATGCCTTTGCATGCTCTAATTGGGTATTTGACTCTTTTAGTTTCCTGTCCAAAAGGCTGGCCTTATCTGAGCCTTGACTTTTAAGAGAGCTTAACTCCCCATTAAGTTCTATATTATCTTGTGTTAGCTGCATGCACCTTACTTCAGCATTCTGCGCTCTACTTTCTGCTATAGAGATATCATCTTCGAGATTCTTGATAGCATCTTCCAATGTGCTAAGGTCAGAGGGCAGTGTATTCTTCTCTTTTTGGTGTGCTTCTACTGATGCCTTTGCCAATTGCAATTGTGAATCTGACTCTCTTAACTGTTCTAGTTCCTGAACCTTATCCTGCAAGGATAATAATTCAGGGATTGAATGCATGAGATTATGCTCAGCCTTTTCAGCTCCAGCTTTTCCACTTTCTTTTTGCACCTTCTCTGGGTTGAATTCCAAAGACTGCTTCGTCAAGATTTGTTCTAACTTCGACTTGAGATCATCTTGACTACAACTTGATGCACTTAAGTGGCACTGTATAATATCAAATCTATTTATAAGTTCCTTTGAAGTTCCCAATAGCAAGTCAGAAGCATTTTCTGCTTCAAACATTCTCCCAGAAATTGTTTCAGTTGATTCCTGCAGGAAATATGTTTCCTGTTCTTTGTGATGGAGCTTCAATTTTAGTTCTTCTACAATAGATCTCGAATCAGAGAGCTTCTTTTCAAGATCTAGCTCACTTGCTATGGATTGTTCCAACATTTGCAAAACATTTCTTCGCTGATCTTCTGTTTGCATGCTAGTGTGGGATAACATATGACCGTTTTCACACCCATCGTCTTGAATAGCCCCTGTACAACAGTATAAATGCATTTAAAAATAATGCAATTGATTCAAATAGGACAAAGGGATATCTGAGCATTTACCAGCATTGCCATGGAAAAAATCTATGGTTTTCTCAAACTTTACTGACTCTTTTCTAATATCAGCAATTAGATTCTGCATCTGCTTCAAAGACACCATAGCACCATCCAGCCTAGCTTTGACCTTGCCTCCAGATTCTTCTTCATAAACCTTATGCTCAACATTTCCTATATCCATTTGAAGAGAGCTAATCAAGCTATCCAATTCCTTGCTTTCTGCATCTAGAAAACCATATAAGATGTCCAATTCAAAAGCGTTCTCAGCAGTCTCAGAAAAAACAGATTCAGCATCCAAGGTAAGAGGCTCAAAATCAGTAGCTTGACGAGCTATTTCCATCACTAGCATCTCCAAATTTAATAATTTCTCAGAGGCAAATGCAAGTTCAAGTTCCACTCTTGTAAGAATTTCCATGCTGCTTCCTCCTACAATCATTCTATCTCCAGGAGGTAGAGCATTTATATTGTTCTCGACATCCATAATTCCTATTCTACCTCCTGCACATTAGGTCATGTACCAAAAAGCATATATAAGATACATGTGATAGATGATAGATTAATCAAAATATTGAAGTAAATAAAATACAAAGAAAAATGGTGACGATAAAAAACCATAGCATAAGCGATTTTTTTAGGGAAACATAAGCAACATATATAGCTTATGGGGCATTGAATAGAGAAGTGACATTTAAGATTTGATATTATTGAAGGGCAATTAACAGTGTGATTTCAAAATAAAAAATGTAACGTTCAGAAAGTTTAATTCAACTAGAATAATCTGGCACAGGTACGCAGGTCAGATATCAGTTCAAATAGCAAAAAACTATAAGCTTATGCTACTCAGTAGATACCCATGTATGGGAGTAGCCGAGTAGGTTTACATTTTTTTCAATGGAAAGCAGGAGCACTGCCTATTTGACTAGAAGATACTTATACAGATATATCAGGGGCACTTGGGGTCAAAAAGCTAACAATATAAACTGCCTTAAACTTAATGTGTTTTGTACTTTCGGAACTCATCATCAAATGGCATGGATGTATGATCGCCCAACCTAAATGGCAGATGACCACATGAGCTGGATCCCATGTCCTCAGACAAAATCCCTGTTGTGTGACAAGATGCCTCATCTACCCATCGTAACCTGCCATTAAAGCAGGGACACAATCCTCCAACTTGTGGCATAGGCTGTGTTTCTTTCGGCGGTTAGATTATAATCTGAAAAGGTTGTGATGTTTTTATAGAAGATTTAAAGAGCTAAAAAAATTATGAAAAAAATATTTTTGAGATCTTTGAGACAAATTGTGCAAAGTTTCGAAAAAATAACTATAAAATATTTCAAAATATAACCGGTATAAAAATGATAAATTTTAAGCTGCAGCTTATAATCTAATTATTATGCTGAAAGAAACAGAGCCATAGTCACACTCAATTAGGAGAACAACTCACCACAACTCAGAAAGAATTACCTCCAAGATTCAGGTTTTCAGCAAATTAGATGCATGCTACTGCCCACTACTCCATTTTGAAATACAAGAATTTTCCGCTGCTCAATCACAATTTGTAAATTTCTCATTGCATTAAGCGAACCTCAAAGCACTTATCCAGTTAGGATGTTGACATGAAAACAATTGATGGCCATTTTACCCCTCCTCCTTTCATCATCCTCTCCCTCTCTCCTGATGCTAGCGTCATCAGAAGGGTACCACCATTGCTCGCAAACTGACAGATCATATTTGTGGCACTGCCTATACACTGCACCACCACATCATGTCTACTAAGCCTAGTAGCATCTTCTTTTAAACGCACTCAAAAAACAGAAGGAAGGAACAAGTGTAGCAGGTGTCACTAGGTCACTATTCACCACTTATTACATTAACTTGTTAAGCTAGCTCAACTGGCTAGCTAGCTCAACTGGCCAATGTAATAAGTGATGAATAGTGATCTAGTCACACATGTTGTCCATCCCTCCCTCCCTCTCCCATTTTATAAGGGTGTTTAAAAGAAGATGCTACTAGGCTTTAGTAGGCACAGCGTGGCAGCGCCGCATATAGGGAGTGCTACACTGCCCTCTGTCCATGACATCCTCCTAGGCTCCTACTTAAACTAACCGTCCATCACATCTGCTTTGATCGCCTGCCTGCAGCCCTCTGACCATGATAGGATTATTTCTACCAACTGCCACAACCCACCTCCCTCCCCCTCTGTCACTCATGTCCCATGATATAAGTTGTTAATGCTACTCTGTTGCCCGTCATAAAGACTCTACCACCATCACACACAGAAATAAATCTCTCAATTAAAAAGAATACAGTGGAAGCAAACACCAGATTGGAGTGAAATCTGTTAAATATAATCTTGACATCTACTAGAAGATTGTAGAAGGAGTAGCTAGTTGATAGCTATATGGAGATGCTAGAAACATCTAGAACATTCAGTTCTACTACAAACTAGATACTAGAAACATCTAGCTATTATTAGAACTAAAATATTAATAGTTAGATGTAGAATGTTTTAAATATATGAGTTGATCTAAGGTTAGTTTAACTTAGCCTATAAATAGAACATGTAGGAGCACTTGTTAGCTAAGCTTAAGAATTAGTTCAATGTATACTACAAGTGTAATATAGTAAGTCTCAATTGCTTCCTAAGTGAATGTTACTATGAAATTTTGTGAGAGTTTTGCCTGTTATTCGTGTGAGCTATTTGGCCAACAATTGGTATCAGAGCCAAATTTAGCTTCTTCATCGTATAACGAAGGTCATGCTGCGGACACCGGAAAAATACAAAATCTGGCAGTGATGGCAGCCTAAGTTACCTGAATATAGCCAGAAACTCACGTATCCGTATCCGGACACATACCGGATACGGATACGTATCAGATACGCAAGATACGTATCGAACATTTTTAGGATTTTTAAATAATAAAATTAAATCGGATACCTTGTGGATACCTCTCTGATCTGTGGGATACCGCTGAGAGGGGAGAAGAAGAGGGACGGGGCGGGGCAGACAGAGAGAGAGAGGGGCGGGGTGGAGATAGAGAGAGGGGAGAAGGAGAAGGACGGGACAGAGAGAGGGGAAGGAGAGGGAGGGGGCGGCAGCTTGGTGGAGCTTACCGGCGGCGAGGGCGGCTGGCAGCCTGGCAGAAGGGATGGGGCGGCGCGAGAAACAGCGGCAGCGGCGGCTGACAGGGCAACGCGCAGGGAAAAGGGAGAGGGGGGAGGGGGTGGGGGGGGGGGGAGGTGGCGCAGCTAGCCGCCAGAAGCCCAGAACTCCGCCGTCGGGAGGCGCGGCCAGGGAGGGCAGGGAGGGAGAAGAGAGGAGTAAGGAGAGGGGTGCATCGGAGGAGAGCGAGATTGACGCCTTGTTTGTTTCGGATTAAATTAGATAAAATTAAATTAAATGAAAATTTGTTATTTTTGTATAGGTCAAATGTTGTAATATTTTGTAGTTATTTTTGTGGGGTTTTAAATAGTTCTTTTTAGAGTTCGCAAAAAAAAATTTGTATAATTTTTTATTTTTTAAAAACGTATTTCGAGTGAGTCACAAATTTGCTATAGTAAAATGCAACTCAACATTAATCTGAAACAAACAAGGCCGAGAGAGATGAGGAGAGTGGAGTCCGGAGACTGAAGAGGAGAAAGAGAGCAGTAGGAGATAGCAGGGGTGTGTGGAGGCTGAAAGGGGAAAGAGAAGACAGGTGTCAGGGAGGAGAGAAGATTTAAAATGCATTGAAAATGGACATGCTTTTTTTTTTGATAAGGCAAAGCCATTATATTAATAAGAACCAGGAGACGATACAAACTCTTTTACAGAAAAGAACTCAAGAAGATTAAAAATACAACGAAACTCTTTGATCATCCTTTCTGCAAAGAAGAGTACACTGTTCATCTCTGACCAACAGCCCCTCATCGGAGAAGCACTCGAAGCACACCGGAAAAGTAGCCGAAGAAGCCACCACCGGCCGTTACCCACAAAGGGTTTACAACACCGAAGCTTGCCAAAGCCATTTGCCTCATCATCAAAGCAATTAACCACACAGATCTGTAGCACAAGGGCAGCATCGGTGTGGCTTGAAGGAGAACACCGCCCACCATGGTAGCTTGGGACTAAGACTCCGGAGCCCCGATTCTTTCGCCACGAGAAGGAACCACAAAGCGAAAAAAAACAATGCAAGGTTGAAGTCTCGGTCCTTACCTCAGAACCGATCCACCGCCGAGGAGGAAACGGAACCCACCGTCGACGAGGAAGACAAACCTCCGGCGACGTGCTCCAACTAACAAGCCCATGGGGTTGCCGCTGGATTCGCCACCGAGGAAGCAAAACTCCACCCAACCGGGGAGAAAACTCATATCTACTAACCTACCTACTAGATTAGTAATCTACACAGGTCCCCCGGTCGGTTCCCCCTCCTCAGCGTCGCCGGAGCGGCCGCCGGAGGCGAGAGAACCGACCGGAGACAGAAACGCTGGAAGTCGCCGACCTGGACCTCGCTCTCTACTGTAGAGGAAGAAACGAGAAGAGGACAGCTCGTGAAAAATGGACATGCTGATGCTCGTTTCCAAAAAAAATAAAAAAGACGCCACATTCATATATTTATATATATAATTAATATATATAAACGTATCCCCGTATCGGTATTTTAAAGAAATTACTGTATCGCGGTATCGCGTATCCATATCCATATCCCCGTATCCAGGCAACATAGATGGCAGCAGCAGCAGCGAGGATGTCAAGGATTTCGACGAGAGAAGGCGTCGTAAGTCTTTAGTATCCGATGCTCACCGACAGCAACTATGGGTCTTGGGCGGTGAAGATGAAAATCTTCATGCGCACACAAGGATTGTGGGAAGCAGTAGAGAGTAAGGAGGTTGCTGACGAGCGCAAGGATCAGATGGCTCTCGTAGCTATCATGCAAGTTATACCGAAGGACATAATGATGGTCTTGGCAGAGACGACGGCAAAGGAGGTATGAGACACATTGCAAGAGTTGCATGTTGGTTGACCGCGTCAAGGAAGCTCGTGTTCAGACCCTGATGACGAACTTCGAGGATCTGTACATGAAGGAGATAGAGTCAGTTAGTGACTTCGCTATAAAATTAACCACCATCGCCAATAAGATACCAGCGCTTGGAGAAAAGATGGAGGAGCACACAGTTATCAAGAAGCTTCTTCATGTGGTACCAGACAGGTTCTTGTTTTTTGTCTCTACTTTTGAGTGACTTGTTGATATAAAGAAGAAGCTGGCGAAAGTGGTCGGTCATCTCAAGGCATATGAAGAGAGGAATAGAGGCTGCCGGCGAGTCGAAGAAGGCAATGAGTTTCTACTCACTCATGCTGAGTTGGAAGCAAGGTTCAAGGAACAATAAAGATTTTGGTAAGAACTGCAAATTTAATAAGGCAAAGATTCGACGCTTTAACTGTTAGAAGTTCGGGCATTTTGCTAAGGAATGCCACAACCGAAGAAAGGAGCAAGAGGTGATGAACCTCCTTATTGATGCTAATGATCAGCCAACACTGCTACGAAGATGGACTTGACGAGTTGAGTCCAGGATGTTGAGTAGTGGCGTCGCCATCCTGAAGTCAAGTCTGAGAGTAGGTTCTGAGAGTAGGTTTCGACAAGTGGTGCCCTAAATGTTGAGTAGTCGCGTCGCCGTCTAGAAGTCGAAGCCGAAGATAGAGCATGGGGTGTTTGAGTAGTTGCGTCGCCATCCTATGCATGCTTAGTAAGTGTTGCACATATCATAGGAGTGTCCGAATGCGTCAACAAGTTAGAGTTAAGATGTCAAGATTCGGAAAAGATTATTAGATATAATCTTGACATCTACTAGAAGATAGTATAAGGAGTAGCTAGTTGGTAGCTATATGGAGATGCTAGAAGCATCTAGAATATTCAGTTCTACTACTAGTTCATAAATGAACTAGATACTAGAAACATCTAGCTATTACTAGAACTAAAGTATTTAATTGTTAGATGTAGAATGTTCTACATATATGGGTTGAGCTAAGGTTAGTTTAACTTAGCCTATAAATAGAACATTTAGGAGCACTTGTAAACCAAGCTTGAGAACTAATTCAATGTATACTACAAGTGTAATATAGTGAGCCTCAATTGCTTTCTAAGTGAACATTACTGTGAGAGTTTTGCTTGTTGTTCGTGTGAGCTTTTTGTCCAGCAAAATCAACAAATCAAGTGAAAATTTGGAGCAAACCGAACCAAATCTCTCATCCTATCATCTCTCAGTTAATTGTCATGTTCAATTGGCGACAACCTCAGTGCGCATGTGAGCTATGAAGCCTGAAGATCAATCCTGAGAGGCATGCCCAATGGTACCCAACTTAAGGTGATGAATAGTGCTAAATAGCACTATACCAAATAAAATAGAAGAGAGAAAAATGCTGATGAATAGTGCTAAGTTCACTCTAAATTGAATTTCATTGAACATTCCCTAACAGACCAAATGAAAATATTTTTGTGAGGTAACAGTGGAAAATTTACAATTTGAGATTGAGCAGGAGCAATTATCCTATTTCAAAAATAAGCAGTAGCATGTATCTGACTAATAAATAGCCCAATTATCTAACTAGATTAGATCGGTAAAAGACAAAATTACCACGATCGGGATCCTCTGCCTTTGGAAGTCCAAAGGCACGGTGCCTTTTGAACTAGCTCACAGCTGCGGTGAAACCATTTGGAGCGGCCTTGAGAGAAATTTGGGTGGGCCGCGCCTCCTGCGAGCATGCAGCTGCCAAGACGGGCCTCGCGTGCGGAAAGACAACAACCAGGTTCTTGCAGAGCAATGGATGGGCATGAGCTAAGCGAGAGCCAAAGTGGCTGCCCACCATCGCTTTAACACAAGAGAACACAATTTAATTGTTGGATCTCCATCCAATGGTCCATAAGAGCCATAACTGGAACGCTTTTCTTCACACTGAAACACAAACGTACAGGCTACAGAAAAAGCTAAAACTGAACACTTCAAATTAGATCATGAAATGATCATTTAGGATGCACAAGAGCACAAATATAGCTAAAATGGATTTTCAACTGTATTATGGATCTTTTAGCACAAATAGGAAATCTAAAAATGTAGTAATTCGGATGAAATTTTGATTCAAACATAATATTAGTAACTACAAAACCACAATGAACTGGACAGTGTGCCAAAAGATTCAGTCTAGCACTTCTTCCTGGCAGGGTGCTTTCAACCCAACTAGCACCTCACAAGTGATCATCATTATTGGACCCTGCCTACATGAGAATGAATTATTGTGATTAGTATTTCCAAGAAAATAAGAAAACATGAATATACTAAGAAATTAGTATTTACCATCAATAGTTACATGTAACTTCCGGTGAAATCATTCTCTTCTAAGCGATCTTGACTATTTTCTATCAATTGATGATGGTGGATGTTTTCTTTATTGGCATCTCCCTATAAGTGACAATCAATTTTTTGTCAATATTCTAGTGTAACATCAAATTGAATAAAGAGTGTGTTGGGTGATTGATAAGCGGCCCATCCTGAGACGGGCCTTGGGCTAATTCAATACCGGCCCACCGCACATACAAAAGGTCCAAAAGGCCGCCCCTGGCCGTACCAAAGGAAGCGTCTAGCCCACCAGGGTCTTCATCGGGCTTGACCAGGTCAACCGCATCTCTCTGGGTCCCAGCCAGGAGCGTGGCGCGCCTCCTTAGCCCGGGAGAGGGTCCCGCGGATAGTCCGCCTATCCGCAGGCAGGTGGTGACAACTGTCATGCCCCGCCACACTTTCCCCGGCCTTGACAGGGAGGAACTGTGCCTCCCCGGGAACCCGCAGCCCGGGAAGAAGCACACGGGTAACGCGGTTTGTCGTTTGCCCCCCTTTGGCAGGCGACGACGGTTGTTATGCTACGCGACGCCCCCAACGGGTGGCGCGAGGCTGGCTCGGTCCAGTCAATGCTATATTGGGGATAAAGGAAAAGTGCTTTCTCCCTAAAGCATATTTCTCCCCTATATCGGCATTCCAAGACAAAAACGTGTCCAGTACTAACCTAGCCAGCTTCTTCCTGCAGGCTCGAGACCAGACAGAGCCCCGGAATGAGACAAGAACATCGCCACTAAAGCAAGAATGGGCGCGGGGCCCGCCGCATCAGCTCCGGACGACCTGGGCGACCCGCCGCGCCTATAAAAGAGGGATCCCTGGACATTCGAAGGGATCCGATTTCCATCAAGCAGTCTCAAGCAGATCAAGCAACACCCGCGCCCGAAGCTTCCTTAGCAGTTGCCATAGTCCTTAGTCATCATCCTTGTAAGCTCGGGATCGATGCCTTTAAGCCCGGTCTCGGCATCCCTTGTACTGTTTTCCACCATATAATCAACAAGGCTGGAGTAAAGCTATTACCCAGCAGTGGGGGCTCGAACCAGGGTAAATTGCTTGGGTCTTCACGGTTTGTGTGGTTTCCTTCCTTCCTTTCCCCCATTCTTTTCTTCTCCTCCACCGTACGACGGATCTGTACCCGGGTCGCCAAGTCGCACCAGGCTTAGTCTGGGAAGATCGCACGGCCTGGGCCCCCGCAGGCTCGGCCGCCCCCCGGGCTGCTGAGAAGGGTTGTCGTTGGGCCTCACCCCAACTACAAATTCGTCTGCCGATCCGTGGACCCGCGGCTCTTTAGGAGCGCGTTTCCCAGACACCGACAGAGTGCAATATATATTATAGAACACAAACCTTTGTAGTGAGCTGTTTCTTTTTAGTTAGTTGATGTTTTTGAACCCAATCTCTGTTTCTCTTCGAGGTCCTCTTTTTAGCCTCTTTCTTCTTTAGACCAACGGTGTGTGGTATAGTATGGGATACTTGAGAGATCTCTGTAGGTCCATCTTTATTATCATTGCCACCCGTAAGTTCTTTTATTTTTCCCTCCACTACTCTCGACAAGTTATCATATGCATTATCTAGTAGCATGACACACTCAGGATAATCAGAAGCACGAGAGGACAATGCATTGAACTTGTGAGAAAGAAGCTGGTAAGAACGTGAAGCTTCTATCTTCGAATTTTCCAAGACTTTTTTGCCATTAGCATCTTGAACAACAGAGCTACGCACTCCTCTTGTCCATCGTTTGAGAACATAATTGTCAGTCATTTGTTTTATGTTCATCAAATCAAGAACTTTTAATGCATTGGCACATAATATCCCAACTCTCTCAAATAGACGGCAGCTACATGAAACCATCGGCCCCTCCATAGAACATACAACCGTTTTTTCTTCTTCCACATAAGATTCATCACCAAAAGTTTCCATTCCAACAATGTACTTATTGTTATTAGCCGATAGCTTTGCATAGGCTGCAAGAGATCTTTCATATTCATTTTAAAAAGATCAAAATATTGGAGGGGTGTACATCTTACTTGCTTGCACCAACATTGGTGTCCTCATATGTAATCGTGGTACTTTCTTCCTCGAGTCATACTCAGATTGTAGTTCTTTATCTCGCTTTTCTTGCACAACCCTGTCAAAGTGGTGAAAAACCGTGGAATGTCCAACTTCACATTCAAATAGCTTTTGAGATTGCTATTGAAACTCTCACTTAACTGTGTGCTTCGCATTCCCAACGTGAATACACCCTTCATATAGCATAATGCCCACTTTTCCTTTAACTTATACATGATGTCTAACTAAGTTTCCTTCAGAACCTTGCTTCTCATGCCATTGAAAACTTCTTTAAACATTGCATTGTCCTCATGCTCATACATGCAAGCTCTAAAATCATCAAGAATACTTGACTCTCCAACCATGTGACGGTTTAAATTCTTGATTGCATTTTGACCAATATGCCAAGTGCATAACCCTTGCCATGAATTAGGAAGTACCTCACCGATGGCCTTTCCCATTGCCGCATCTTGGTCGGTAAAGATGGTCTTGGGCGCCTTCTCACCGTGGCTAGTTAAGAAAGCCTTGAATAGCCATTTAAAAGACGCATAGCTTTCATCATACATAAGGACAGCACTAAAGATAGTGGTCTCTCTAAATTGATTGAAACCAACAAAAGTACCAAATGGCCGACAATCTTTATTGGTTCCAAAAGTGGTATCAAAAGTAACCACATCACCGAAGTGTGAATAATCAATGATCATCCTAGCATCTGCCAAATATATATTTGTTATTTGTCCTTCCTCGTCAGATTGCAAAGCATATTGGAATGAAGGATTTGTAGCAATTTTATTTTGGAAGTAGGCCAACAAACTCTCATATTCCCCACCCTTTAACTCCTTTTGACGCTTGGACCGTACATAATTCTTGTGATCAAGACATGTGTAGGTAAGATTGGAGGACCCTCCAACTTGACGGCTCGCCAACTCATGGGCAACTTTAGGTCTAATTCCAGAATCTTCGGCCATTTCAATTTGAATAGCTTGTGCTTCGGTGATTTTCCTTTGTGAAGGCATTAGGTGAGTTGTCTCGGGCAAATGGAGAACATGGTTGTGCTCAAGATTGAGATCAAGCAACTTGTACAACCCTAAAATGCGATCCAAGGTGATTCCCATACGAACATCACAACCTGTTCTTGTCTCATCTCGAGGAAGCTTCGTCAAATGATCTCTTTTATCCTCTTTTCCAAAACCTTGCTTCGAGCAAACATATCTACATGATGTGAATATCTTGTCCGTTCCACTTTTATTCTCATACTTCTTCCTACAGCTAAAGCCCACTTGACCACCGTAGAATACCCAAAACCTCCAAGCTTCCTCTACACTTGCAAAGTCCATGCCGATTTGAGGCCTCCAAGAAGATATATTGTTTATGCTGAAAAAAATATGACATTGATTTTTACATATGTTTGACTGCTACAAAGTGATAAAAACATATGTTACATATGCAAGAAAAAATATGGCATTGATTCTTACATATGTTTAATATGACAAAGTGATAAAAAGATATATTACATATGCAAGAAAAAATATGGCATTGATTCTTACACATGTTTGATATGGCAAAGTGATAAAAACATATATTACCTATTTTGGGCATGAATTAATCTATTGGGACTTCCAAATATTTTTAGTGAGGCTCGAAGATTCATTGGAACTAATTAGGGGCACTACCATAACCGGTGTTACAAGTTGCATAATCTTGAAGAACAAAGAGTATGTAGATGATGATCCGGATGAAGATTTGCCAAAGTATTAACAAAAAGTAGGCCCCATGCCTACTATCATGAACAGTGTCATTGATCTCAGTCAAAATTATTTTGTATATGAGCTACAAAGAAACATACCCGTGCTGCTGATCTTCATTTCTTTTGCCATCGATCTCTTCCACAATTCCTTCCACTGCAACCGGACTCTCCATTTTCACCGCTTGCTGCTCGTCAAAATGAACGGACGGCGTTTTGATTCTTGTTTTTGTTACAACGCGCGTGGAAAGCATGCGCTCGGCCGGGAGGAAGCGCGTGGCCCAGCTGCTGTGCGCTCGCACGCGAGGCCCGTCTTGGCCGCTACATGTTTGCAGGAGGCGCGGCCCACCCGGCCCAGCCTGCGCGCTCGCTCCAGCTGGTTTGACCGCAGCTGTGAGCTAGTTCAAAAGGCACCGTGCCTTTGCACTTCCAAAGGAAGAGGATCTCGTTCGAAATTACCAAGCCAACTTCACCAATTAATTAATAAAAGTTAAAGAGCCATTAATAATGTGATTTCAATATTAAAAATGAACACATTGGAAACTTCAGCATGTAGAAGGTCCGGATGGACTAAAACAACCTGGTGCAGCCATGCGCATTAGTTTTTTTGTGTGAAATAAGGTAGAAACCATATAAGCATCTGATACTCAGTAGGTACCCGCTGTGTATGGAAGTGGGGTGACACTGCATAGATGTTTCAGAAACACTCGCTTGGGTTTCAAAAACCATTATATAACATATAAGCTGCCTTAAACCCCAACAAAAGTATGATCACCCAACCAAATTGGCGGATATACGAGCTGGATTGCATGCCCTAAAACAAAATCTCTATTGTGTGACAAGATACCACATCTATCCATAGTGATCTTCAGTTAAAGCACAAAACTAGGATAACAACTACCGACACAAACAGAAAAGGAATTAGCTTCGGAGACTCGAGTCTCCAAGAGATATCTAGCTAGAGCAGACCAGATCAAAACACAAAATCATCACCATGCCGACTTGGCTAACCAATCACCACTAACGACGACTACTCAACTACGTCGCCGCACCCCCACTCAACACAAGAAACTCAACGAGGCTATGTGATCCACATCCAGTCATCCACCAAGCTGCGGCTCGCAGCCACCAGCGCTAGACAGAGCTCGCCCTGCTTCTGGGCTCCCCGCATCAAGAGGATGAAGCCAAGCTCCTTGCTGCAGGCGGTTGACCCAAATCGGCAGAAGCCAGCGGCAAGAGCAAGCGGCACTGGCACACTAGAGAGGCATTCCGGCGAGCGCGTCGCCCGAACGGGGCGGTTACCTCGGCTATGGGAGAGGAAGCCTGGGAGCTGACGCACGCGAACTCTGCGGAGTTGAGGCAGGAGTTTATATATTCTGTGTTTAGATTAGAATTTGAATTTTACTGAAATGTAAACGGTTAGCCGTGGTTTATAGCAGTTAGCCACGACTTTGGCGATTAGTTGCGTTTTTTTATGGTTAGCCGCGACTTTGGTGATTTAACATAAAATCACATGAAATGATGAGAAAAATTTTAAATTCTAAAAACTTTTTTAAGCCAAAGTGTTTAGAATAATTAATACTATTTTAATAAATTTTATACAAATTTCCATTTGAAATTTCATTTTAATGAATTTTAAACGGTTTGACCGGTTAGTTTTCCGAGCCGGCCGGCCACGGAGCCCAGTTAACTAATGGCTAGCCGCGGTTAACCGATGGTTTTACGAAACCACGTGACACCATACGTGGCTTCCACATGTCCCCTCGCTTTGAGATTGTCTCCATCGTGGCTGCCAAATATACTCCTCTCTCTCTCGAAAGAAAATTCTATGCCACATACACGTGTTCCTCCCGTGAAAAGAGAGACAGAGAGGGCGCACGCACGGGAAGAGAAAATATTCACTGTTTGCCCAAAAAAAAACAAAATTCCAAAAATGCCATCCAATGTTGATCAATACAAAAAATACCCCTTGGCGCCGGGGGCGAGAGCGCCAAGCGTAGTAGGCGTCAGGGGGGAACGGCGCCAAGGATAGTAGGCGCCACCACCCACGGCGCCATGGGCTAGGCGCCACGGCCCACGGCGCCTAGCCCATGGTGCCACCACCCACGGCGCCATGGCCCCTAGGCGCCACCCCCCGCGCCATGCCCCATTCGCTGTATAAAATTACAACCAACCAATTATATTAAACTGTTAAATGTTAAATTACAACGGTAGGAAGGGATTCAGCAACGTAGATTACGTAGAATTACAACCAATTATACTGGGGAAGAAGGGATTCAGTGGATTTATCAATGTAGATACGTAGATACTATGTACAACATGTGTATCTACATTGACAAACCCACCGAGTCCCTTATCCGCAGGTGGACATCGAACTCGGATAGCAATGTGTATCGCTAGGATGTATTGGAAGCTTGGAACGAAGAAAATTAGCGGGTTTATCAATGTAGCTTCTTCTTACTATGATGTGGTATTTATATACTCCGTTGGAGTGAAAGGATCTCAGTGAGAGCCCATTATATTAATTATTGCCGCTTATCAAGATTGCATTCATGAGTGAGGCAAAGGCATGCATGCATGAGGTGTAAAGGTAAAGGCAAAGACATGTATAGGCAAAGACAAATGCATGCATGTGTGAGGCAAAGGCATACAGTATTTACGCATGAGGGTTGTCGTCTCCCTCTGCCAAAGGCGTGCATGCGTCCACCGACGGAGAGAGAATGGGAAAGTTTCAATGGAAAGGCGTTCTAGGTGAGGGCGCATGCTGGGTGAGGTAACTATTATCACTGTGCATGAATAGTATCATCGATGTCAGCTGCAGACCTGCAGTGCCCACCAACAAAGAGATACAGTGGTGGTCTGCAACGGCGCTCTCGGTGATGGCGCCATGGGCGCTATGTCCAATGGTGCAGCATAAAGCTACTATAAGAACTGTGGATGTAGTGTGTTTTATCCGTCACTGCGGTGTCCACCGACGAGAGAGAATAGCGTAGCATGTAATTGGAGCCATTGGCACGAGTCTTGAAGGTTTAGCATGCAATGTGTTGATTATGTCGGAGGCGGTGCAGAAAAGTATAGCGGGCTCAGAGTTAGGTCACTATCAGCATTGTGCAGGGTAAGGTCACTCTCAGAACTGTGTATGGCATCGGACTGTTGTACCGTGCATTGTTTTTTTTACTTTTCATAAAAATTATTTGACATTCATCGCTTTGAACCGTGCCAGTATGGTACCCCTTCCATCTATAAATATGTGTCTCCGTAAGGTTCGAACCGTAGAAACTGAACGATACCATGGCAAGCTGGGGTCCTTCCTCACGCCCTTTCATTCCTGATACTTGGTGGGAGTCATTTGGCCCAGGGGAGCATGCTCGTCCTTTGCATCAGACATGCGTGTGTTGGACTACGACGACTGGAGAGATGGCCCAGCCCTCCTGAGAGATCGAAGCTGTGCTTCAATTTGGCTATGGCCGAAATGTCAGTGTGGTAACCCTGCCGTTGTGCAGTGGTTCGACTACGTCCATGAAGGCTTCACAGGTCGTAGATTCTACCGGTGCCCTGACTACAACGTAAGTATCGTCCTTATTTTTCCTCATAGACCTTGTGCTCCACTAAGTGTATCAATTGAACTCACAGATTCCAGATGTTACCTGTGGATGGACTATGTGGATGGATGACCCTTACCCGAGCGCCGTATATTTTTACATCGCAAGCCTCCATGCAAAGATAGATCGCTTGAAAAGCATGCTTCGTGCACTACAGCCATCTGCACAACAAACAATTCAGCAGCGTCCTCAGAGGCGTCGCCAACAGCCGCCGGCGAACGCAGAGCCGTCAAACCGCATGGTTCTCGATCAACACTACATCCCAACTCGTGTTTGTAGTGACACGTCATACCTTTGTGGATGCCATTACCCCGCCACACCGAACGCAGAAGTTCTTCGGCGAAGATCGGTCATGCAGCAACAATATCCAGGGTTCTTTGACACGGAGTGGGAAGCGACTTCTCGATGTTCAGCGACGTGGTGTTCATGCGAATGCCACAACCCTTTTACACACCTATGGCCGTGCACGTAAAATAGTAGGTATTTCAAGGGTGACGACCTTATGCTACAATTGTTGTATGATTGGTGTTTATGCGACTTGTTACGTATTTGTTATATGAGTTCAATTGTGATGTGTTTGTTCTACGTGTTTGTTGTATTGGTTGTACGAGTGAGAGATAAGAAGTACGTATGTCATAATAAGTACGAAAGGAAAGACATACGTTACGAGTTAAACAAGTTCAATGCAGACACATACCGTTAGACAAGAAAAGTAAAGACAAACTAATGCCGCCCCCTTTTATTGGCGGGAGGCTGCCTACGACCCGACGGGCTCCACCGCTGAGGGGGGTGTGTGTCACGACGCGGTCGTCCGTCATGGACGTCCACTCCTGGCAGCTCAGCCTCTGGGGTGCCGTCATCTCCCTCCTGTGAGGACCCACCGAGCCATCCTCCAGAAGCAAGCAACGACTGGAAGGTCATCTGCTGTGTCTGAACTAGGTCGGGGGTACTGAAGGGCAGCGAGACCTATGGCGTCAAACCTGTGGAAGACAACGTACAAATGGTAATAAATGGAAGCGATTTGGTTACGGTTTAGTATCATATGCAAAATGTAATATATGCATGTACCTGTCGGGCGGTCAAAGCCGGAACCTCTCTTGGAGTCCCGAAGCTCTTCTGTAATAGTGCGACTTCTTTGAAACCCGGAGAGCCGCCTCGAACCTTGTTGAGTCTTGAAGGCCGAGACTTCTGGAATTGTGCAGGTGCGAAGACCGCCAAAGGGTCATTGAAAGGCTCTCGATGCAGTGGAGCCCTTGCGGCAAGGTAGGAAAGCAAGGGTCTTGGTCCACTGCAAGTACTACCGTAAAAGCGCCAACGATGTTAATATGTCTATGAAATGGTACAATGTAACACAATGAAAGCGGTCAATTCGATGCGCACTGGTTGACCTCCCGCTGGAAGCCTGTGGGCCTGTCCGACCAACTAGAGAACCCGACCGGAGAGTGGGAGCTGTGGGAACTCGGCCACAAGTCGTCTTGCCCTTCTTTGAAGCTTCGGTGGAAGGTGGTCCCGGTGTACGTGGTCTGCACGCCGGGAGGCAACACGTCCGGAGGGTGTACCGACACGGCGACGGTCACAACAGGAGTAGGCGGGCCAGTCGGTCGCAAAACGCCGCCCATCTGAGAACTCTCACCCGTCTCAAAGTGTGTACCACGTGAGCTCTCCGGTCTCTCCATGCCCACGCCGAATTGGACTTGCGGGGAGGAATGGGTGGGGCGTGAAGCGCGAGAGTAGGCGTACCAGCGTAGGAGCGGTGGTCCGCGCCACCATCACCTCCCATGCACGACGCAACGGACAGCTCGGACTCCGCGGTCCACGACGCGACGAACAAAGTCCATGAAGTGCTCCTCACGGGACATTCTCTCGAGACATCCGACCCATCATGTGGGCGCCTTCGTTGGCGTTAAGTAATATGCTCATCGAGCTAGGCACGAAAAATATCTTGTCAATGGTCGGATAAAAGCTAAGTAATTGATAGTATTGAAACTTGTTATACGGCCTTACCGGCAGTGCGAGGGGACGATCAAGGGTGGGGTAGTAAGTGGGCGTCACACTCGGCGGTGGGGCGCCCCTTCGTCAACCAGACAAGCAGACGCACACGGTGTGCTTGGTGGTACCGATCGAGTAGGCTCCATAGTTCAAAGGCGATGTGGTGCACCAGTGGAACAGTCATTGGGAACCTCCTCCCACTCATCCACCCACTTCTCCATCACCGCCTTTGCCATGTCGAATTCTTTGGGTTCCCTCCACGACGGGTGTACCTACGATGAGGAATCAAATAATTATCGGCAGATTAATAATAATTCATTCTATAAACCTCTCGACGGCTCAGTAGTGTATACCGTACCTATGCACGCGATGCAGTACCCTAGAACCGAAAATGCAGAGAAAGTCTGGCGTGGGCGAGCTGTCGATCATCACGGTGCGGACAGTGCTCCTCCACAAAAACGTCGTATACAACCTTGCGGCGTGTGAGCCACAAGTCACTGTCCTGGACACACAGAGAGGAAAGGCCTCGGGGAGCTCGACTGTACATCTGACCTGGCGCGGGATATGGCTCCCACACAACCTCCGTGTGCCTTAAGTAGTCGAAGCGCTCCACGAAGTGCTCGTACACAGACACCACGGCATGCCTCGCCCAAGTAAGCTGAAATGCTTGACGCTGTGAGCCATCATAAACATACAAATTGCAATGAAATGCACACAAATTCTTACGGCGTCGGCACCAAAGCAGAACCAACGGTGGGCCCATCCTCGGCACGTCCCGAGAAAGCGTCACCGTATGGTGATCGCCCACTCGGACGTCCAATGGTGAAGCGCTCCGGCGACCACGACATCACAAGCATGGGGCATCCGAGAATTGAATCCGTACCATTTCGGCGGCAGCAAGGCAAAGGCCTCTCGGCGTGGCGGAAGGACCGCGGATCCCGGTACTGTACTCGGGTACACCGCCAAAGTTCCCTCCGCAATGGCACGCGCGATTGGAATGAAGCGCGTCCACGGTTACCGTTCGAGTTGGTGAACATCACCCACCCAAACAACTAGAGGAGATAAGCCTCCGGATGGCGAGCCACAGTGCGGCGTGGGATCATCCATCATCTGTTCAAGCTGCGAAAAAATACACGTGTCAATCGATTGCATGTTTCCATAAATACTGAAAATAAATTGAAAACAAAACATTGCATGACATATTATACCTCGAATCGCTCTAGCCTTCGCAGCGTCGGACCTCGCTTCTTCTTCTCATGTATGGCGGCTCTTACGCATCTTCCTCTGCCGCCACAACATTGTGGAACCTTACTTGCAGGTCCTCCACCCGATCGTACTCCTTTGGAAGGTCTTGCGGCACTAACGCCCTCCCTCGCGTGCGGAGACCCAAGAACTGTCGACACATCTGTAAGGTGAGTGCCATCTCACCGCCTGACAGTGAAAAGTGTGGGTCTCCGGCCGCCAACGATCGACTAATGCGATCGACAAGTGCACATTTAACGGAATCGTGGGAGTCTTTGTAAGAACTCCGACCACCACCGTCGTCCTCGGCTCGTCCCGGCCTCGTCGCGTCCGATCTCGCATTATCCGACAAAGAGGAGAAGCCTAGGCTGTCATGATCGCAATACATGACGAGATATTATCATAATTTGGCGATAATAAATTTTCATATATTTAAGAAATCAAAGTTAAATTACGGTACTGTCAATCCACCTCTGTCAAGTGCCCACACACTACGCGAGTGGCGACACCTCGGACGCTCATCGCATCCACATCATACTGCGCTTGTATGCTCGGTGCGACGGTCTATCGCTGAATCCAGAGCTCGAGTCACCTCGACCATACCGCAAATCGATCATTAATTTATAACACGAGACACATAATAAAAGACATTATCCATTCAAAAATCACACTCAAATAATAAATGCGAAATTGAAATAATACAAAGGATTACATAGCATTCTTGTAGTTTAAGTACATTATCGTGGAACCCAAATTTCCACTCACACACCTACTGTGTAATATACATGTTTGTTGACAAAATACATTATCATCGGAACACATTACACGTTCATTGTGGGCATTATCTCTCCTATGACCAACTTCATTACAGATGCCACATCGCCGTAGTTTTACTCCTCTCGAGACTCGTCCATGTCGTTGTGGATGCGACGGCTTTGACGGCGACCCTCTTCCCGCTATGAACAAAGGCGCCGTGGGATCCACACTCTCTCCGGGCCCCTATCCTCGACGAATGATCCAAAGCGTCGAAAGCCATTTATATTGCCAGTCCATGTTGCAACAACTCTCTCCTTCCGGAAATATTTAGACACATATGGAGATAGATCCTTTCGCATTGCTGCGCAAACGGCAATCAAATGCGAGCAAGGCCTCTGTGAAGTAATGGTTTGTTGCATGTGCACACATCCGCTTGAGTTCGTTGCATCCGCACAAACCTCATGGGCAGCGCGCATGTTTGTTCCACCATACCCATCCTTCGACTTTACCCATACCTCGTACCTCCCCCTCTCATGGCCGGTGGGCGTTGGGACATGCCCCCTTGCACTCTCACATTTATGTTCCAAATACCTCGTCATCATGGAGCTATAAACAACTCCGGGCTTTACTGCGTGCAGTGCTGCCTTCTGATGCCTGTCATGGAAATATCCTCTTATATTATGCATTATTCCTTCCACAATTGCAACTAGCGGCAATGGACGTAGCCGTTTGATCACCCAATTGTACACCTCAGCCATGTTAGTTGTCATAACACCGAACCGCGCACCATCAGTGTCATACAACAAGGCCCACTTTTCCTTGGGCTCGTTCTCAATCCAATCTGAGAAGCACCTAATATTCCTTCCTCGACGACGAACTACCCCGGCGCATCAACCTGGCGAGGAAGAAAGGGGTGAATCACGTCGGCGGTGCCAGCAGGTGCTTGCCGTGCAATGTCAACTATGCTGTTGCGAGTCAGGTCATCGAGAGTGGACCAAATTGCATCAAATTTACGTTGTTGATTCTACTTGCATAACGCTTTGAACAGGTCCATAGTCTTCTTGCTTCTAAACTGCCTGTGAAAATTGGCTGCAAGGTGATGCATGCACCATCTATTCGTCATGTCCGGCCAATGGTGCGGGTATCCCACTTCTTCTGAAGGGTTTTTATTGAGCGCAAAGCCCTACGTGTCGGTCATGGATCACACATATGTGCAGTCGGTCATGCACCACCCCACGCTTCACTCTGAAGAAACCACAACCAGCTATCATAATTCTCGCCTTCAACGAAAGCGAAGACCGGAGAACAAGCGATCATTAGCATCCATGCCGATAGCGTCATTATTGTCCCCTTATACTTCCCGAGAAGGAATGTGCCATCACAACACACCTTTGGGCGACAATCTGAAAGCTTTAACACAACATCCAAATGCGAAAAATACCCGTTGAAGGACCTTTAACCCATCATGATCATCTGTTGGATTGTCTTCAATCTTTGTAATACATGCTAGGATTTCTTGACTTCAAAAGCTCGAGCATCCGGGTAGGTTGTCATCGAGGCTTCATAGCTTCCATAATGCGACACGAGCCTTTTGTTTAGCCCTCCATGCTTTCTGTAGTCTACCTTGTATTTAAACCTCATTGCACATGCATTCATTATGAATCGGGCGGCTATGTCACCTTCCGAATGATCTCATCCCTCAAAACATCGACAATCCGGGTAAAACTCATGTTAGGTGTTCCACCAAACATCTGGGACATAGTGCATGTGTGGATCCACGCTTCAATCTTCCACTTCAAAGCAAATTTGGACTTGCTTGCGTGTACCCTAAACTCACAGTCATCCTTCATGCATCGGATGTGTACCGCTCTTATCCGATTTCTCTACCACGAATTGACGTTGCATGCTCATTGACCACACCTTCACACAGATTTGCACATCGTCCTTCGAACTAAATATTTGCTCCGCACGCACCTCTCTTGCCCCCATTTGTAGGCGACCCATGATCGTCGATTACAAGAAGGTCACTTGCGTTGCATCTATTCCATTCTTCCGAACGACCCTCTCTTCCTCGTCATTTGGAATCATCATCCATGTCCAGTTCTTCCTCCCGCTGGCGCTTGTGCATCATCATTTTCCATACCATCCACAATCGCCACATTCACTTCTCCCATATCGGCAACATATTGATCGTCAGTACCCTCTTCCTCCGCCCTTGATCTTCTCCATACCCCTAGCTTCTTGTCCGAACCCTCCTTCTTGTGGCATTGAGAATCTGGGGTTTCTGGCTACCGCCCGCTCCTTCCCAGGTTCCCCAACATTTTCCGAGAGGCGATCGGCTTCATGGTAGCCAAAACCGGGATAAATGGCGGCAGTTTCTCCCCGGCATCCACGTATAAAGTTTGTGAGGCCATTCTCGTATTGAGACTAATTAGCCTATAATACGGAGTTTCGATAGACGTTGTCCATAAAGCTTGTATCCAAATTATGTGATAATCAGCGACCACCCAAATATCGAGAAATCAATTAGGCAGTCCTTCAGTGTTATATTATCCCCATATGGATACAATTTGTTTCATGGAGGCAAATTGACTAAGATCTACCCCATTCGGCCCTTGATCACACTACCATGTCCATAAAAATTACGAGCGTCGTCATGACCATTTCTCTGCAAATCAAGTGATAAAATTACTACCAACATTTAAAAATATTTCACCGTAATCCTAATTATCTTGTTTTATAGCATTGCACTAAACTTAGTAAATTATTTACATTGTACTTTAAAAATATTTCACCGTAATCCTAATTATCTTATTTTATACCATTGCACTATACTTATTAAATTACTTCTACTACAATGATATGTCCTACTATTACATATATATATCCCTATACTAAATTAATTAAATTACTCATAATAAACATATTTATATTTTCTAAATAACAGTCCACCTATCTACTCCTAATAAACATATTAATATCACTATTCTAAATGACTAGCCTACCATGGTTTTGCAAATATACAATAAAAATATCACGAGAAAAAATTAAAATAATAATACTCACCGACATGTGATCCAGTAGCACAACCTCCTCCCTCCTCCTCCTCCTCTCCTCTCTCAACTTCCTCTTCTCATGCAATGCGCAATTGGAGGCTAGAGTGGGGAGCGAATGAGTCGCTATCGGTGAGGCCGCCGGTTTATATCTGGAGAAGGGGGGTGGCGCGTGGGGGTGGCGCTAGCCGCGATGGCGCCATGAGTGATGGCGCCAACCCCTAGGCGCCGTGGGCGTGGCGCCAACCCCTTGGCGCCGTGGGTGTTGGCGCCCAGCCGGCCTGGCGCCGCCCATCCTGGCGCCAGGGGGTATTTTTTTTGGATAATTTAAACAAATGATGGCATTTTTGGAATTTTGTTTTTTTTTTTTTTGGGGCATACAGTGCAAATTTTCACGGGAAGAGGAAGGTGGCCGGAGAGGGGCGGGCTTCGGCGAAGGTGGCTCCCTGGCAGTCGGCGACGGCGCAAGCAGGGCGGCTAGCATGCCACTGCCATCTCCCCTCTCTGCCACGGCCGACGTGAGACCCGACCTCTTCTCCACACAGGCGCACCACCGCTTGACCCCCTCTCCGCCGCGTCCCGGCATGTCAACGGTGCTGCCACCTCTTCTCTGGCGCCGCCATCCCTCCCCTCCGTCATGCACATGGCGATGCCCCCTACTCCACTGCCTGGCGCGACAACGACACGCCTCTCCTCTAGCTTGGGCGGCACTGCCAACCTTCAAATTTCAATCTGCCCTGATCCGGCCACTGCGACCTTCGATCTGCTTTGATATGAGCCGACCGCCACCATCTCCTCCCCCAACACAAGGCGGCGGCGGCGCCACACCTCTTGCTAGTGACGTGGTGGTGGCCCATGTCTCTTCCTCGAGCACATGGCGGTGGTGGTGTCTGCGTTCCCCTTCATCGGCTCCAAGGACGAAGAGCGGGGCATGGCGAGGTGGAACCCGTGCTGTTCAAGCCCCTTGCTGCTCCTACTCGGCGATGGCCGTCTGCTGTGCGGCTCGATTCCCCTCCCCTTGTTGCGTGGAGATAAGCTTGGAGGAGGAAAGAGAGAGGAGAGATAAAAGATGAGGGGGAAAGGAAATAAATTAAAAGAGTTATGTGGTCACCAAGTCAGCAAAACCATATCTGCGTGGCGCCACATCAGCAAAACTACCGAACAAAACAGAGTTATGATGTGTTTTAAGCCGGTTTTAAAAGTTTAAGGGAGGAAAGTAGATCAAATCATAGTTTAGTGGGTTTTCCATACTTTGGCGATAGTTGAGATACCTAAAATGTACTTTTTTATAATTTGTAGACCTCTTTTTTTAGAGCTTTCAAATTTGCTACAGTAATACGCCAATGCAACGATACACTGAAAAGAACAAGGCCTTCGAGGGGGAGGACAAACCGCAATTCCCATGCGTTTAGGCGGGAGCTGCAGCACTGCTACCCCATGTTTGCCACCTCCTATTGCTCCTCTCTTCTGATGGATCTACTCAATCTTGCTCGAATTCCTGCTCACGATGCAATGTTGCCCGATCTTCCTCCCAATCTTAGAACTATTATGGAGGTCGAATGGGCTTTAGTACTAGAAAAAAGTTTGAGAACACAAGTAAATGTGATGGCAATGTTACTTCTTGTAGATTTGTATGCTAAAAGAGATGTTTGAGAAAAAAGGATAAAATAGATCATTTAACCAAGAACCCTTAAACCAAGACAAAAACTGATTGTAAGGCACACATGGGACTTTCCTTTAAGCGAACAACTGGAAAACTAGATATAGTTGATTTGGTTGTTGAACACAACCATCTACCCCAAACTCCTAAAATAGCTCATTTAATGTTTCGCATCGAAGCATACCAACGGTACAAGGTGCTGAAATTGAAATTGCAGACGATTCTAGGGTTCAACCTAGAATTGCTCATGAATTATCTGATAGGCATGTTGAAGGGGCATCAAACCTTGGTACACTACTCAAGATCACAAGAATTATTTGCAAACTAAACGTCAAAAGGAGATGAAGTATGAGGAGACTGGTGGCTTGTTGCACAACTTTCAAAACAAGGTTGTTGAAAAACTCTTCCTTCTACTATGCTTTGCTGCTCGATAGCTAAGAACAAATAGTAAATATCTTTTGGATTGATGCAAGAATGATAATAGATTATGCATATTTTGGTGTTGTGGTTACCTTTGATGCTACTTTTGGAACTAATATGGAGAGGTAACTGGTGGCGTAACTAGGATTTAGTAAAGATCGGGGCCAAGTTGTCAAGTCAACATGTCAGATGCTTTGATTTGCAATGCCATTGCGTGAGATTCTAACCACTTCCGAGTTTTTCTTGAGCAACTTGAGTTTTGAGGGACTTCGATTTTATGTGTCAGCAATTCTAGAACAAATAAAAAAGTAGTAGGACCTCACTTTCGTGTATTATGGACTGATGTTTTCGCAATGGATGGGATGTTTTCTCATAGCACTAAGAAGATAATATTCTAGTCTCCCTTTTTTGTCAGCATCCAGCTGCTTGATTTACAAACCTTTCAAAAAAAAGGGTACAAATCGCACTAGGTTATATTGCCTTTAAATGAAGTGAAGTAGGTTCGTTTTGTTAGATTAAATTGGGTTGGCCCGTTTAATTTAATTAATAAAAATTCCAAATGCCCATGTGAAAATACTAGGAGTAATAAAGGTTTAGTACCGTACGGAAAATTGAGAGAGGGATTGACTAACTTAAATAGTTGGGTCGTGTGTCTCTCAATTACAAGGATGAGAAAAGAAAATGGCAAGCCACACGCGCGTGCGCGCTGAGCCGAGGCGTGTCGTGTTGAGACGTGAAGTTTAGACACGACACGTGAAGTTTCTAAATCGACGTCTTGATGGCATTGGTTTGAAACTGATGTCCTGATTGCGTCCGTTACGAAACCGACGTGGTTGATGATATAAGGGATGCCTGCGCTTTCCTTTCTATCTCGCCTCCCGCACCTTCCATACTCCAGTCCTGATTGCGTCCGTTACGAAAACCGACGTACGCCCATTGATTCACTGCCCATTGCTCTGATGCCTACGCTTTCCTTTTTGTCTCGCCTCCTGCACCTTCCATACTCCAGTCCTTTTTGTCTCGCCTCCCGCACCTTCCATACTCCAGTCCTTCCTTCCGTAGCGCTGCCTTTTGCCATCCCCGTCTCTGTTCCTTGCGTGCACAGGGAGCCAAGAGAGCAGGTTCCTCCGTAGCGCTACCTTTTGCCATCCCCGTCTTTGTTCCTTGCGTGCACAGGGAGCCGAGAGAGTCGGCCTCCGGAACCTCGTCCTTCTCGTGATCTTGCTCGGGACAGAAGGCCGATAAGGTTTTTGGGGAGCGTTTCTACGCGACTGCTCGATACCTTCGACCAGGAGGTGCGGCGTCAGAACTTCCGACAGGAGTGCATCCGGACCTTCGACGAGGAGATGCCGGAACATCCGACAGACGCCGGAATATCAGACAAGGGTGTCTCTGGATCATTGAGAGAAGGCGCCTGTACATCTACACTGCATCAACGATCGACTGCAACAACACCTCCACTGCATCAACGATCTTCTCTGCGACAACCTGTGATCGTCTACATCAACCGTCATGGCGGCTGAGAATGCGCAAGTCATTCCTCCGCCTGCGCTCGCGCCTGTGCCTGTAGTGGCCGCGGCTCCGGCTGAAGGGTATACTTTCTTATACCTTGTGCTTTGCTACTTGTTTTTCAGTTCTTTTTGCCATGTGTATGAGATAGATATTTTCATATCTAGTACTTATGGCATTGAACTGGAAATGTGCTTGTATTTAGTCATGCTTTATATAATAATTTTGTGGATTAAAATATTGAGAAAATTCCTAATATTTCCAACACGTTTCATCACACATTGCTTGTTCTTTCCTGCGTAGGAATAGGCTTATGGTTTATCGACTGTATCGAAATGCCAAATGTTTCTCGAACCTATTTCTCCAACTCTCGAACATGCTTCTCGGAGTTCTCAGAATGATGAAGCCATTTGTTCTCAAAGCTCGAAGTTCTTATATTCAACAATTTAGTTTAGAAAAGTGTCACGCAACAATGGTATTATAGAATTTCATGTTTAAAGCAACTTTTAGTGTTACACAAGTATACATACCTGTGAATTGAGGCGGCTGGGAGAGGCGCAGGCAGGGAGGCGGGGATCGACGGGGGAGAGCTGGAGAGTAGGCGGGGAGCGACGGGGAGAGGAGGTGGTCGGCGCCTCGGCAGGGTGGGCTGACGGGGAAAGGCGCAGGCGACGGTGCTAGGGTTTGGGACTCGATAGGAAGACGGGAGCAAGGAGTGATGAGAGGGAGAGGGTAAGCAAGAGGTCGCGCTAGCTGCTGGCGCTGGGGGTGGGGTGTTGAGTTGGACCGGGGAGTTCCGCACAGAGGTGGCTAAATGTGGTAGGCGTGATTCGGACTGGTTCAGACCAATTTGGTTCATTCTTGTCTTGAGCAGACCCATTGGGCCTAGGTCTCGGCCCAGGTTCGGTTCGCACACTAACCGAACCGAACCCGGCCGGCCCGATTTTATATGGGGTGTTTATTTTAATTTAAAATTCTAAATAAATTAAGAAAAAACCACTATATTTTACAAATATACACTATAAATTGCGTGAATACACTATATATCATTAGAAATATATATATAAATGAATATATTTAATTAAATAAATATCTTCTGATGATGTAACCGAATCAAGGCAAAACCAAACCGAGCCGGTCCGTCATTACTATACAAACCGAATCGGCCGGGATTCGGTGAATAATCTTGGTGACAGTTCGGCCTTGTTGGTGGTGGTTGTTTGGCCACCTCTAGCTCTGCACGACTAGGCCTGTTAATGGGGCGGGTTTAAATGGATAAAATGGGGTGGGTTGTTGATGGGTCTGTCATGGATGGATTAAAACGGGTTTGAATAAGAAACGGGCGGGGTGGGTTCAATGCTAGTACTAGGTCGGGTTAGGGTTCAAATGGTTTATATATTTCGAGTTGTAAACGGGTTTCAACCCGTGGAAGTGAGATGGGGTGAGCACCATCTCCCCCATCTCACCAGTCACTACTAGGTTTCCTCTACCCTGCGCCGCTGGCTCATCCGAGCTTCCCAGGAGAGGCGTGGCGGCGGCGGCGGCTTCCCACGCGTGGCGCGCCGAAGGCGGCGCTTCCCACGCGAGGCACGACGTCGGCGGCGGCCGCTTACCACCCGAGGCGCGACGACGACGGCGTCGGCTTCCCACACGCGACGACGGCGGCGACAACTTCCTATGCGCGGCGACGGCGGCGGCTCCACACACGCACGGCGATGGTGCTCGTCGCAGTTGCCTTCTTGGTGATGGCACTCTCTCTTTCGTCAGCTGGCCACTGGGCATGGAAGGTGCTTGTCCGAGCCCTGCCACTGGCGGCAACAAATCCACGCAGCGCTGCTGAGGTTCCTCAAGATAGGAGACCATGTAGCTTCGGTGATGATCTGATGAATCAGATCCGAGTGTTTCGGTTCATTATTTAGCGCTAGATTCGTGGCGATTTGATCTTGTTTAGTGCCAGATCTATTCTTCCATTGTTTCTATTCTTTGCGATGGTGATTTGATTTGTTTGGAGCTCTATTTGGAGGGCACTACAAGGATGGCGATTTGATTTGTTTGATCCTCGATTGTATTACTTCCAATGGATTTCCCAAGTTTTCTTTGTGGAATTATTCTAATCCCCTTTGCAATCTATGAACTTCTAGCCACAAGCCGGATCAAATTTGATTAACATCCTTAATTTCTTTTCCCAATCATATGAATATTTTCTTGAAAATTCCAGTTCTTTCCGTGGTTTTTTAAGTTTTTTATTTGATTTGCTAACATTTTCAGTCCTATAATTACCTGAAAATGCATATTTTTTATGTAAGTTTTTTGTTGTTAGTATGACCTACACACCGCATGCACTAACTAAATTCACGCTTTGCATAGGACCCAGGTGTAGAAATGGGTGGAGTGAACGGGTTGAACCCATACGGAGAAGATGGATTGGGTTGAGATGGCTGAAGAAATCGGTCAGTTCGGGTTGGGTTGGGTAGAGATTACCGTCGGGTTGGATTGGGTTGGGTAAGACATTTTGGCAATTTATTACAGGTTAGGTGTGGGTTTGGGGTGGGTCTGCCCCCATTAGCAGGTCTACGCACGGCCCCAAGCGTGCAGGTAGAGCTGGCCAAATGGGTGGTCCGACCGAACCGAACCGACCCGTACTGTTCATGAATTGGGGGGTATCGAACCGAATCGGGGCCGACACCTCGACCCATCGGGCTGGCTCGGATCGGTTCGCTTAGTGGCAGCCCGGTTCGTTTTGGTTCGGTTCGGTTCGCTACTGTAATATATTTATTTAATTCAACATATTTATATATGTACTTATATTTTTTATTATGATAAATAGTATATTTTCAAATTTATAATGTATATTTGTGAAATTAATGGTTTTTATTAATTTATATATATGTATTTATTTATTTAAATAAGATAAAACGACCAATAAACAACCGGGCCGGCCTGGTTCGGTTCGGTTCACTGTGCGAACCGAACATGGGCCGAGACCACAACCGGGCCCGAACTGAACCGGGCCAACCCGTTGGTTAGGTCTGCGTACGGGACCGATGCCCCGGTGGCCCTGGGCCCAAATCCGCCCTAGAGCCGACCATTTGGTGTATTGTTGGATTCAACCATTTCAGGGAAGTGGTGCTATTTATGGCTGCACTCATGTATAATGAGACATTTGAATCATTTATGGCTTTTCAATACATTCTTGATAGCTCATAGTAAAAAGCAACCTAAAACCATTTACACTAATCAAGAAGTTGTTATGGGCAAGGCAATAGCTGACGTTTTCCCCTCAACAAGGCATGTTTTTTGCACTTTGTATATAATGCAAAATGCAATTAAGCATTTGAATTTGCATAGAAGTGATGGCGGAAACATTCAAGGAAACATTCAGAATATGACCCAAGGAATAAATTTCCCAAAATAAAAATGAGGACTCCTATGTTGTTGCATGCAAGTTAGTTGTACACTCCACAAATTTTTTAAGCCCTTCAAATTGTTTATGAAAGGTCTATGTTAGCTTATGAACATTTGACAGATGATAAAAATGCATTTTATGTTTCTATCTGCTCCTTTGAAGATCCTTTTATTGTTGAAGAGGAGCATAAGTTAGATGGTTCCTTTCATGAATTAGCTAGTAGGCATGGATAGAGGTCTAGTCTCATTATGCCTTGACTGTACCTAGAAGCCCGCCCCGACTTGGATCCAACCCAACCCAATTTGACCTGATGGTGCCCCAGCCCGCCGCGACCCAAGAGCAGCTGAGAAGATACTCACCAAAGTCGTCGCCAGTCCATCGAGAGGAGAAGAAGAGTTGCCGAGGAGTTGCTCACCACCACAAGGAGGAAGCATGATTTGGGTCTTGGTCACTGCCATTTGGACAGCTCAGATTTGGTCGCCATCGTCGAGGAAGCCATGTCATGGATCCACCTCAATGTCTTCATGCTCGGTGGTCATCTCTGCAATCGGCTTCGGAGATGCCGAAGATGAAGGGATGGCCGCGCTAGGGACAGGCCTCGCCAACTCGTGGTGTTAGGGGCGGGCCTCGCAAGCTTGTCTCCTCGTCCTAGGAATGAGCTCTACCACCATCGCGGGCCTTGCAAGCTCACTTTATTGCCCTAGGGACAAGCCTCTCTGCCATCACCCAGAGAGGTGGATGGCGGACTAACGGACGTGAGATGTTGAGGGGTGTCAAGAGAATGTTAGGGTTTCTAAATGTGGAGAGGATGTTGGGTCAAATCAAATGATTTAGGTGGATTGGATATGGTGAGGGTAGCTCGAGCGCGGCTCAGAAAGGTCCGAAGAGGCTTGGCAACAAGGCAGGCCGAGAAGGAAGGAGGTGGCGCGCGGCAGAGTGAGCTCCGGCGTGGATGCGTGGTGACAGAGGTCGGGATCAGCCCCATGGGGTTCCAGGGAGAAGAGGACTCGGGGCGACGACAGCTTACCTGCGATGATGGCCACGACGGCAGATGGACAGAGGGGGCAGGAAGAGCAGAGGCAACATCGGCATTTATAGGCGGCGGTGGCGGAAGAGGACAGCGGCGGTGGGGGCCACGGCGAGCAAGTGGAGGGGAGTGGGACCCGTGACGATGTCAGGGCAAGTGGGTGAAGCTTCGGGAGGGCGCGGCGCTGGGAAACTGTCCGGGGATGTCGGCCCGGGGAAGAAGACAAGGGAAGGAGAAAAGAAAGCGAAAAGAGAAGAACAGAAAAAGGAGGAAAAGAGAGAAAAATAAAAGGAAAAAGAAAGTGGAAAGAGCTCACTGCCAGGAAATAATTTTTTAAATTTTGATTTAAAACTTTTAATTTTATTTAAAATAGAATTTTTCAAATTAATATAGTTGTATTGGTTTAAACTAATATGATTTTTATTAAATCTAAATCAACATGATAATGACAAAATATATTTGTTGGTATTTGCAAATAATTATTTTTAAAATTCAAAGTATGGATTTCCAAAATTAGAACCAATAATCTTTTTTTCAAACCAAAGATTAATTATCAAAATATCCTTTTGGTTTTTGCAAACAATTATTTAATTAAAATTCAAATTCAAAATATTATTTTTAACAAAAGATGATTTTGACTTTTGTAAGGATTATTTTGAAATCCAAAATATTGAATTTAGTTTTTAGAATATAACCTGCACATTTTTAAAAATTCATGCACATGAATTATGGATGCCATGCTTTTAGCGTTTTGAAAATATTTGCCTTTGGTCGTATACATTTCAGCTTAACGTAGCGTAGCGTTTAAATAAAATTTGAGAGTATTTAAAAAGTGGTTTAAATATTATAAAAAATAATTTAAAAATAGTTTTAGGATTTTTATGAGAACTACTAAAACCTGAGAAAAATCATTACAAACTATTACACCAAATAGGCTATATAAAAAAGATAAATTTTGCTGAAACACTACGCTACGGTACACTAAGCTGAAATGTACAAGGCCAAAGCACAGCACACTGATCAAGCCTTCAGTAAAGTTGCGTCGACGCTGAAAACTCAACTTCACTGCAGACTACTCTAGATCATTTTTTTTTTGAGAATTTGCAACTGCAAGTACTACTTGATTGTTTCTGAGGCCATGGCCTTGTTTGTTTCAGATTAAATTAAATTAAATGAAAATTTGTTATTTTTGTATAAGCCAAATGATGTAATGTTTTGTAGTCATTCTTGTAGAGTTTTAAATAGTACTTTCTTAAAGTTTGTAAAATATTTTTTTATAATTTTTTAAAATCGTTAAGACGTATTTTAAGGTGATCACAAATTTGCTACAGTAAAACACAACGCTACGTTAATCTGAAACAAACAAGGCCCATGTATTGCTTTTGTCCTGTGAAGGAATGGAAGTGGGGTCTTACCCTTTTGCCCCCCAAAAAACAAATCCGTACATCACTTTAAAAAAATTACAGGTGGGCCCATATATCAGATGTGCGCATCTGTCCACTGATAAGGAATAATTCATAGGCAGAATGGTTTCACAACAAAATAGCATTCCCATGGAAAGAAATAATATATATAAACCAAAAACAAGGCATTTCATCAAATACAGTTGAGACAAAAAGGTGTTAAGAGCCAAAGGTCTTTGAATCTATAAGCAAGGAGGCATACTTGAATTATAATTGTATCGATTCTTCTTACTTTTGTTGGGAAGTGACAAAACGTCCTCCCTTTGTTCACACATTAACAGGAAAAAGTTCGCTCGTATTTCGTTTTCACTCCCTGCAATCTGTACATAATTTGATGAAAACAAGAAATTAAGAGTACAAGGTTTAGGCCCATTTGCCAGGGTATGTATTTCGCAGGAAACAGAAAAATTCCAACAATGGTTCATTTCATTTCTTTTGCACCACACAGTATAGATTACCGAAAGGGAAAAGAATTGTTTCCACACCTTCACTTTTGTTCATCCTTCTATATATCAGTAATAATAAAGCTCCAACATTGAATAGTCATATCTTTGATGCAAAAGAACAAAACTTTCAATTCACATAGTACTGTTTATTGGTCCATGCTAAACAGCTAAAAATATTAGACATGATTACCCACTCACAAAACATCAAAGATGAATGAACCATGGGGAAAACAGTAAAAAATTTACAATCGTGAGTTGCACTTACAGATTTTCCTGCTAAGTTAAACTCTGAGCTTTCTATAAAGATGTTCCACTTATGTAGTCACTGACAAGCGATGGGTGCCACTGTGCCACAGTAGCTACTAGAACACAGCCAGAGAAGTGATTTTCTTAAACACATTAAATCATCAGTAAATTCTACATAGAGTTCATTGCATGAGACATAGCAGCAATCAGTTTATCTCTTGTTTCCTGTTCAGAGCCAGGAGATTTTATAACAAAGGAATGCACTACTGTGCCATTGTTGGCTGTAACCTTTGATTCACCCACTGTGACTTCTGCATCTTCAAAAGCCTGGAACACATCCTTTACGGGGTGTTGCTCCAAAGGGGACATAACTCGAACAAGAACCTCATCTTGCACCACCTGGATGTCTACTTCTGGCCTAGGCAATTGCTTCCTAGAGTCTACCATACCAGATTCCAAAAATGTCTCTCTCTCTGCTTCCATCTCTTTGAGCATCTTCTGGAGATCAGTGATGTGTGTTATGGCATCTCCCAGAAGGGATGCTTTGTCCATTTTTGAGATGTTAGGCACAATCGCTCTCAGTGCATAGAACCGCTGGTTGAGCTTTTCCCTCCTTTGGCGCTCAGCCTCAACATGGTTAAGTGGCTCCTCCCTACCATTAGCTGGTTTTCTTCCTCTCTTCCTTGGCCGCCGGTCCTCCAGTGCAGCACTTCCTTTCTCCTTAGACAAGCCATCCGCATTGTCATTCTCCCCATCTAGCACAGTTTGTGAAATCAAAACACCAGACTTGGAACTGGACCCTACACTAAAATCTATTTGTCTAGGTGCCTGTGGCTGAGGTGTTGACTTTGCTAGTATCTGCTGTGGCTTTTGAAGTTGAAATGAATTCAATCCATGACCAAGTGCAGATCCGTTGCTGCAATGGGCAGTCTCACTTGTCACAACTAGGATACCATTGCCAAACTTCTGCTGATGAGAATTCAGGCCTCGAGCCTGATTCCACGTGAAGTTCTGCAAACCTTTCCGGACATTTGGGAGTAACAAGCTGTCACCACCACCATTCTTTTGCACATCCCAAGACTTTCCATCTACCTTTGATGGACCAACTCCTGTGTGGACTGTAGGTCGGCTAAGATTCAAATCCTTACCAAAAATCTTAGCGAATCCTGCTGACATTTGAGCAGAACCATTTCCGTCATGCTTCTCAGTTGATTCCTTGTTACTTGCCCCTAGAAATACAGATCTAATAGTTTTCAGTGCTTCAGCGCTCTCAGACACATTCTGTATAGAGCCTAACTCAAGTACACCGGCTTCGAATGGCAATAGCACGATGGTCCTAAATCCTGCTGCACTCGCAAGGAATCCACGGTAGCAATAATTTGCTGGAGAAACCTTGTGCTCGTTGTTTGGAATCCAAAGTGGTGAACCTGTAGCAAACACTTTCCCAGGACCACCTACATGACATGGAAATGCAAAATACATAGATGCTAGAAAGAATATCTCAGTGTTAGTCACCTGGTCAATTCCAGGAGCATAATCCTCCTCATCAGCCCCACCAAAAGCTGTGTGAAGCCGCTGCAGGACATGCTTCCGCATCCGCTGTCTGGTCACTGAAGACGCATCATCAATTCCAGTAGAACTACCAGAGCCCATCTCATTATGATGGGGTTCACAGCAAGATCCATCACCCCAGCCAAGGACAAGGTCACCAGATTTGGTGCGAGAGAGCTGCCAGAAGATAGCATAGTTCCAACGAAGGCTATTATCATCTGCCTCAACCAGGTCCTGAAGTTTATTTTGTAAGTCCACCGACACAGATGCTGCTACAAGACCTTCAGATATGGCACCACCACCTTTCGTCAAATACACGAAGGCATCCAAGCCCAGCACAGAAGCACAAAGGGCTTTGTCCTCCTCAGTCCAGGACACTCCAGTGCCTTGCTCTTCAATCTCTCTCTTCATCAGTACATTATCTACTCAAAGTGGTATAAGTCAGGTCAAAGGAACGATAAGGCTAACAGACAATTCTTGAAATAGCTAACCAATCAAACATTTTGAACAGCCACATAAGCCGATGATATGCATAAAGGAACAAGAATGGACTTCTTTTTTTTCTTTTTGCTAATCATGTCCAACAAGATACGACAATGGACACCAAATTGAAACCAGCAAGAAACAAATTAGACCAATCATATTATAAATAGCAAGCCCCAAGCAATAAGCAGGTCATGAAATTCCAGCTTCAACATTCATGGAATCATGGAGTTGTTGTAACTGAAAGAGAGGGTTTTTCTTATTCTAATACAAATATGGCAGCAATGGTTGAATCTCACCATCATAGCATGAACATCCACTCTAGCCAATAATCTTATTGAGCCACCATCCTCACCTTACATACTACCATCGTACATCACAAATTCACAATTATACCTATAGCAAAGTGCAGACAGAAATAATCTATTTGGTGCTCTCACCTTCAGTATTATGCTATTAGCAAAGTAAATATTGCTGCAAGCTTGACATCATAGGAGCAAACTAAATGTTTTGGTAAATTTACTTTACAATTAAAATTAAAATATGAATCAGGACGGTACAAGGACTAAAACAACTACAAAATTTGTTTGAATCGACTCGAATGGCTTTCCAATCCTAACCCGACATTCAAATTTTTAAACAAGCCCTTTTGTCCCAAAAAAAAATCTTCCTAAACAGAACGATAAGTATTCAGGCTCAGAACAATCAACCACAGTGTGACACTGCATCTAGAAAGGACTCTGAAAGTACCAAGAAAATAACGGCAGTAGCAACTCAATCCAAGGAAATACATTAAACACTAAAATTTTGAAAATGAACCAGAAACTAGTCGCTCAAATAAAAAATGGATCATAGGTCAAGCTCAGTTCTTTCAAGGGAACAATAATTTACCAGTTCACCAAAACCATACTAGATAGAGGTCAGCAAGCATGTCAGGCACACACGAGTGGCACAGAGGCAGGAGGATATACAGAGCTCACAGAGTCATAACCCCCTAGGTGTCCTACCCTATTCGTGGATCTGGAGATCAAGGACGCGCCAGAGACAGCAACGAAGACGGCAAGGTGCTTCCGGAAGAGGACTGGATCCGAACGCCAAGCGGCGGAGAGCAGTTCCGCTGCAGGGGGTGGAGGAATGAAGGGAGGGATCTAGGGGAAGAAGTGCGCTTGTTCTTCGGCTCTTCGCTGATACCTTGCGGCGAAGATCGAACAGGAGAGCCCACATCAAGGAGAGATGCCGGTGAATTTTTAGATTTTGGCCAGCAAAAATGATTTATTACACGATTGCCCAAGTCCTGGGCTAATTCCACTTCTGCCCTCCTGCCGCAGCACTAGCAGAAAAATACGACGCACGATACTCAATTTGTTCGCCTGATCAGGGATGACACTGTGCACTCTAATTTCTCCAACCAGTGACATTTTACCCATTTTCCACCTTTTTTTCTCCCTTTTCCCCTGTTTTACCATGTTTTTTTATCAAATAATATGCAATGAACCGACGGAAATGCCGTTGGGTCCAATCTTGTAAACTGGTAGGACCCAACTAGTTGCTCACTCGGGCACGGGAGGAGGAGGGCGTGAGGGCACGGGAGGGGTTGCGGCGCCGTCGAGGGGAGCGCCACCACCTACCGCCGCCAACCCGCCAGCCCATCGGTGAGGACTGCTCGTGAGCCTACAGCACCGACGCACCACCTCCCGCTAGTCTTCTACAGCGTCGGACCCCCGCCGTGCCGCCTCTTGTCACTTCGCGCATTTCCACCGGTCTTCTACAGCGCCGGACCACCTCCCACCGGTCTTCTACAGCGCTGGTCCGCCACCTCCAAAGAACTCTAACTTGATGTGGTGCTGCTAGTGCTATCTCTTTTGTTTCATGATACCAAACTGTCTGTTTGAATGAAATCGATGTCTTTTGATGCTTGATTAAACCTTGGATGTTGCATGTCAAGCTATATATTTTGTGTGTCTAATGCCAAGCTGTGTTAGTTTGCTAGCAAACTATGTAATGTTGCACTGTATGCAGTGCCAAACTATGTGGTTTGATGGCTGTATAAGTTTGATGGCAAACTACGTCAGTTTGATGCCAAATTAAGATGCTTATGTAATTATGATGCCAAATTTTGATGCTTATGTGATTATGATGCCAAATTACTATGCTTATGTGCTGCTTATGTAATTATGATGTCAGATTATGGTGCCAAATTATGAAGCTTATGTCAGTGCAATAATGATGCTTATGTCATGCCCAACCATTGAATTTTAATTTCAAATCAGTTTTCAAATTACATTTCACAAGCACATGCATTCAAAACGTGGCTAGGATAAGCCAACAAAGTTGTAAAATATACATCCATTTTGCCTGACCAGCTGTAAACATTAAATGATCAATATATATTAATCGCACCCAACAACCTCACTGCCCAAATAGACGAAAATTTTTACTGTTTGCCCATAAAAAACCACGCAAACGAAAAAATGCCCAAGGTTTCGATGCAAATGCAAAATGCCCTAAGCGTGGCGCCCGCCAGGCGCAAGCACCTAAGCGCGCCAGTGGCGCCAAGCTCTAAGCGCCCGCGCAGCGCCAAGCCGTTGGCGCCCGCCGAGCGCCCACCTAGGCGCCTCCGCCATGGCGCCAAGCGTAAGCGCCCGCCAGTAGCGCCAAAGGCTAGGCCCCCGCCGACAACCAGGCCCCCAACCGACACCGCCTCGTTTTCTTCGTCATTCACTCGGATTCCTTCCTCATTGTCGTCCGTGATTCACCGCGATTTCTTTCCGCGCCCACATTCCGAGAGCGATTTAAAGCGCTATCACATCTTGCTCGCCACAACGCCATCACATTGTGCCCGCCACCGGAAGGAGGTGAGCACCGTACTCGGCAATAAATAGGTGATCACTCGCTGGTCGATTGCAGGCAATATATTTGCGCAGTGAAATTTGAAAACAATAGGAAGAAGTGACTTTGATACCGCCATGGCCAGGAGCGCCTAGGGGCATTTTTGCATTTGCGTCGAAACCTTGGGCATTTTTTCGTTTGCGTGGTTTTTTATGGGCAAACAGTAAATATTTTCCAAATAGACCGACTGTAAACATTAAATTGAGCTTTCCCGCCATTTTGCCTAGGGGCACATGGTAAAACAAGGGAATGGGGAGAAAAGAGGTGGAAAATGGGTAAAATGTCACTGGTTGGAGAAATTGGAGTGCACGGTGTCATCCCTGATCAGGCGTTCCAATTTATTGTCATTTCGTATCAGGCGAACGAATTGAGTGTCGTACATCGTATTTTTTCTAGCAAAGGCACAGGGGGTTGGGGGAGCGCGGCCTCCGCACAAAAAAAAAAGGTCCAAATGACACTCAATATGTTATTACGAAACAAAATAACATCCAATTTATCTGTATTTTCCATATGATACCAACGCAACAAATTTTATTGCCAAAATGACATTTTAACATTTTTCTCTTTTCCCTCATTTTCTCCTTTTTATCCTCCTTTTGGTGTTCTTCTACACCTCCGGCAGCCACCTCGCCGAGTCGCGCCGCCACGCCACGTTGCCACTCCGTCGCTATTCCATCGCAGTCTCGCATCGACGCCACCGCTTGCATCGACGACACTGCTCACGTGCCCGCCGCTCTCGTTGCTATCGCCACTCGCATCGTGCCGCTCCGCCGTTCACATCGCTGCCGCTCCGGTTGGCGCCGCTATCGCTGTAGCCGCCGTTCCCGCCAGCATCACTGCTCCCATCACCGCTGTCGCCGCAATAGACAAGAATAAAAGGAAAAAAGGGGAGAAAATAGAAAAAGGGGGATAGATAGAAAAAATGCCAAAATATCATTTGTGAATAAAATTTGTAGAGACGAATGTTTCGTGGCAACGAATTGAATGTCATTTGTGCAATTTTTCCCTTGCACCCCTTTCCACCGCACGGCACCGCGCCACAATGTGTGTGTGTATTGCTTTTTCTATAAACATTGTTTTCGCTTTGTTTTTGAATTTGTGTTCCCGGGTTTCATTATTAGATCTTTTTGGATTTGTTGTGAGCGCTGGTCCTATGGGTCCAATAGAAGTAAGTAGATGGAGAGATCAGCCACAAACGATTTTCTTTCTAGTTTAGTCGTATCACATGTTGATGACTTTGTGAAGTATTGATCAGCCCAGAAAGATTGAAGTGAGAGATTTGCCTGGAAAAGAAAGGATACAAGTTTTCTTAAAGCTTCTTGTTCGTATCTCTCATCAAAGCGTGCTATTCTATAATGTTTCTTTAGCTGATCCCCTGCTAATCTGAGCGAGCTTTCACATATTTGCCCCCACATTCATTCGTGAGGGTACTAATAAGGGATTGAAGACCATATCAACAGGTGTTCCATCTTGCAAATAGGGCATATCTTGCCTAGGAAAGATTTTGGAAATGATCCCCTTATACCCGTGTCTTTCGGCTACTTTGTCTCCAATTTTGATTTCATATTCCTGTAAAATATATACACGAACCATTATGTTTAGGGGGTCCCTCTGGATCCATTTCACATCGATAACGCATCCTCTTCCACCTATAGGTAGTTTGAGAGAAGTTTTTTCAAGTGGATACCTCAAGACCAAATATGGCTCATAATTATTCAGCTTTCGCGATATACGATGATTCGCTCACTATCTGAGGCTTTAATTTACTTACTAAAATATCACCAGTTTCTACCCAGGATCCCAACCTAACAACTCTATTTTTGTCCAAATTCCGGAGTAAATGTTCTTCTAGATGTGGTATTTATTTAGTGATTTTTTTGGTGGAGCCTTGTCTTGTCCTATCTGTCCGAATTTCATATTTTTGAATGTGAAAAGAAGTATAAATATCCTCATATACCAAACGTTCGCTAATTAGTACCGCGTCTTCAAAATTGTAACCTTCCCATGGCATATAAGCTACTAATATGTGTTTTCCTAAAGCAATTTTCCCACCAACTATAGCAGCTCCCTCCACTAAAATTTGTCCTTTTTTAATAGGTTTACCCCACGGGGCCTAAGGTTTTTGGTGCATACAAGTATTTTTGTTAGAGCGCTGGTGGGTAACTAAAGGAATACTTATAGTCTTCCCACTACTTGATAAAAGGTTCTTGCATGTTGTGACTATCAGTAGAATTGATCTTTCCTTCATGTTCGGCTGTAATGAAACCCTCGAATCTAGAGTTGTTTGGCATAGAAGTTTTTACGGGTTTTCTCAGGAAAGTATGTTGGTCTTGCAGAAACAATTAGGGGGTTTCAACTAATCCTTTCCGGAGAATTAGACGGCCTGCCCGAACAGGCTTTTTATTTGATGGGTAATATTGATGAAGCTAGCACGAAAGCTATAAATTTAGAAGAGGAGAACAAATTGAAGAAATGAAATTAAATCTCTATGTACTAACTCATAAGCAAATTATTTGGGATTATGAAGTGAAAGAAATCATTTTATCTACTAATAGTGGCCAAATTGGCGTATTACCAAACCACGCCCCCATTAACACAACTGTAGATATGGATCCTTTGAGAATACGCCTCCTTAACGGCGTAACTGTGGAGCGGTTTTGCAAGAATAGTCAATAACTTGAGTATGTATGTATGTGTGTATGTATGTATGTATACACGGAAAAATAGGATCCTAAACAAATCACATTGTCGATGGTATTTGCCGATCACCATTTCCAACCATTTTTTTTGTTCATTTCATTCCCTTCTTCATATTTTTTTCTTCATTTTTTTTTTACCATATTTAACAACATCCCTTCAAAAAAATGTGAAGAGAATGGAGAGAAAATTTCTTTTCGAAGGGAATGCACGAATAAATTTTACTGAAGCAAACCATGAAGAGAATATGTTTACAGTTCGAGATGGGGAGAGGCGGGGACGGTCAGGCCTTGCCCCGCTCCACCTGTCCTAGTGCACCGACCCATCCACTCTGTCAGTTGGACAATTTTCGTGACACGCCCTTCTCCCTCCCTGTCTCTCCCGTGCGCGTGTGCCTGTGCGTGCGGCGTTGCCACTCCACCCCGTCCTCTCCACCCACGGCACCACCTACGCCTTGTTGCGCCTTCCCGCCGCCTCGCTAGTTCTGACATCATAATAAAATTATTACGAAAACGCTTGCGCGTCCGGCCTCGCGCGCGCGCCGCGAAAGGCGCCAGGGGCAAGGCACTGTGCTGCATGCAGGTGGGTCCCATGACCTTTTTTTCTTTCGGCAACCATAATTTTTGACTGGATGCTCCAATTCACAAACCGTTTGCACCAACATCTTTCTGATATTTTTACGAACAAAACAAGATATATGTTGCCATATAACTCTTCAAACTTATCTGGTGAAACTTAGGGTTCGTCTACTAAAACTTGGGTTTTGCCTAGTAAAACTTGGGTTTCATACTCGTAAAACTTTGCCGAACTGTCAAGTTTCATCAGGTTTCATTCAAGTTTTTTCAAGTTTCATCAGGTCAATTCAGGTTTCATCAAGTTTCAACAGGTTTCATCCAAGTTACATCTGGTTACATCGAAGTTTCATCCAAGTTTCATCAGATTTCATCAGTACACGGTCAAGTTTCATCAACACATGACCAAGTTTCGCTAGTATAGATGTAAGTTTCATAAGTGCCTTCTCCTAGTTTCACATCAAAAAAAATTAAAAAAGTGAAAAAATTCAAAAAGTATTTAAAATGGGTTGCTCTCGATTTTAGAAGAATTATGAAATTTATTCCACGCATTTTGAACACTTTTTGAATTTTGTACAAAAATCAGAACTTTAATTCAAATTTTAATCAAACGACGGCTAACTAGTTCGCTGGGAAAGGCATGTACACGGGAGCGCGGGTGTGCGTTGGATTGGCGCGGTAGCCGGCCATCCGACGCACCCGGTTGGTCCGGCGCGCGGGCGTCCGGACGGACGTCTGGACGCTGGCGCTCGCAGATGAGTCACTTGTTTTAAAAAGTAAAAAAATAAATTTGACTATATATTAATATTCACTATTATTTTATGTATTATAAAAGGCCCTATTAATTATTTAGCTCAAGCCTGAGGTTTAGAAATAGTGTTTAGAGAGTTCTTAACGCGAAACAGTGATCGAGACATCGGCCAAGAAAAGTGCTAATCTATGACGTCCTGAAATCTCGTCATGTATATACATTCTTCTATGACGAAATGTTTTAGGTCGTCATGGCTATTATCGCGCCCCCATCAACCGGTGAAACTTAGTGACGAAACGTGAAATTACGTCATAAAACAGTGAAACAAGACATAATAAAAAGTGTTGCCCAAGTTTAGACCATGGGTGTCTTTTGTGTGACAATTTATTGTTCGTCACGGACTCGCGTCCTATCAAGTGGCTAAGCATGGTGCTTGACTGACTTGGCAGGGGTGTCTTTTGTGTGACGATTTATGGGTGCATCTCTTGAGGCTCTTGTCTTACTTGGCGGTGTGGGTCCCACATATGGGTTCCTTATATGTATGTATTATCTGTGACGACATACTTGTCACAAACGTAGTCCATATCAAGTGACGAGCAGGCCCCTAACCAATGTGGTGTCGCGGGCCCACACGTGGGTTACGCCTTAGACGTTGTTAGATGTGGGCCATGTGGGATCGACACTTTTGGTCTGGAACCCATGTCTTAGGTTCACAAGTTTGAATTTTGTGGGTTGTAACTCTAAAGAGCCGTTTTGGTCAGTAACTAGCGAGGCCTTCTTGGGCTACAACCTTGCAAGCCTATGGGATGAATTTGCTTTACACAACGTATTTTGATAAAGTTAGGCCTTGATTCTTTCAGATTAAATTAAATTAAATGAAATGAAATTTTTTTTATTTTTGTATAGATCAAACGGCGTAATATTTTGTAGTCATTTTTGTGGGATTTCAAATAGTTCTTCTTAGAGTTCGTAAAATATTTTTTTATAATTTGTTAAATTTTTTAAAATGAATTTCGAGGGGGTCACATTTTTGCTACAGTAAAATTCAACTCAACTTTAATCTAAAATAAACAATAAGGCCTTAATAATCTTAAACATAAAATTTTATATGACAAAAAGTCCAGGTTTTTCCATTTATGTGCGCATAATATAGGACATGAATAGCCAATCCCGTCCATATTTGAGAAGTATGCAGCGTTGGACTCAAAACCTAGCATGAGATTGATATCTTTTAACATTAGCAAATAGCTTTAATTGTGAAATTGCATTGAATTAGTTAGATCCATTCGATGGGATAAAAATTGAACGATTAATGATAGATTAAAGCTACCTGAATTGCTCACCATTTGACATGAACTATATTGCTTGTTGCAGTATGACTACACTAAATGACGAAAGAAATTTCCAAATTCTTGATATCTAGCATGCCCTTTTATCAACTAGTACAATGCCCGTGCTCTGCTACGGACCATAAAGCGATGAAAGAAAAACATAATTCGTAGAAAAATATATAAGCATGAAGGGTGATTTGCAGGAAAAACATTATATGTGAAATTATTTCAGATCGATAGTATAGCACGTGACGTGATGTAGCTTGGATCGTTTAGGTCGGATCCAAGCATCCTGAATAATCTATCCATCACCCATGCTTTGCTACGGACGTTTAAAGGAAAGGGAGGAATACATGAATGATAAACAAAAACATAAATTAGAACATTATGTGACATAAAGATTTTTGGTCATCAACCATTAATTCCAAAAATATATCATCATGACATAATGGGTTTTAACAACGACATTCTAGAAGGAAATCGTATTGTAGGATACCACATTTCTAACACAGAACATACATAAAACAAACTATAATAGCAGATATATGAACATAGTAGACTTTTTACAATTAGTATATGCAGAAAACCAGAAGGAAAATAAACATGTATTCACAAGATCATAGAATTTTAGAAACAAAATTATTGGAGTGCCTCTCAACTCAAGACTAACTAATGAAAACAACTAACAAACAATTATTTGACACTTGTTGTGGCAGCAAACAAATTTCAGATGGAATGGCCTACAAATATTAAAAAGCTTGCATTAATGTATTGATTGTTTTGGGTCCCTTCATCTCAACACTTGCAACAAACTAAACTAATTATCGTTATCTATTTACTTGATCATTCGTCAAAGTAGTGGGAGTAATGCTTAATCTTCTTTTCTTGCATGCTTTACTTGATTATGCATCAATTCCGCCTCATCATCCGCAAAATTCTAATCAGAGACCTCTGGAAAAAGAAAAGAGGCATCACAAAATTAGGTTCATTGCATAATGCTGCTTTGGGATATTGTTAAACAAAATTAAACAGCATGCATATCAACTGTTTTGGGTTATGACTACCATAGATATATCCAGAAAAGAACCATACAAGATCCTCTAACTTAAGTGCAATTGATTTATTGTTGCTCATGTCTCTTCCATATTATCAGTTAGTGTTAGAGAAACACATGTATCATCTCTATTGCATGCTATGATGCACCAAATGTTGATTTTTAGTAAGAGCCATTATACAATGCATGAAATATGACAAAAAAAACTTCATAACTATTTGGACTATCTGAGTAGTGATAATATTCAGCTTTTTTAATTGCAATATTCAAAAAAGATTATGAGACAATGATTGCAGAATTTTGAGCATTTGTTTTTTTAGTTTGAGTAAGAATTTGTTAGCATTTGTCATAGCGAACTGGTGACAAAATTGAGTTAGCCACCTATACTTTCATCAAGAAAGCTTTCTCCCTTACAAGCTTCCCATTCCCTATACAACAAGATGGTTTCTGCCAAGATTTGTATGGACAACATGAACTCCATTTGTGTTACCTGAACAAAAAATCAGTGGATGTGCACTTATGTAAACTTGTACAGAGTTGGCAAAATTGACAGGAAGAGAGGGCACAAATCTGAGAATGAATGGCCATTTATATATGTGCTCTACGTTTTAATATCATAAGATAAAGGATATCCTTACAACCTGGATGAGACAATGAGAACCAAAAAAATCAAATGTTTAGAAAAAATCCTTAGATACTAGAGCTGGAGGGGGAGGTGGAACACTGGCAAGACGAGCAAGCTACACGAATTAGATGAAAATTAGATATGGTCATACAACATATAGGAATTGGAATTTCGGTTTCCGCAGATAGAAAATACGGCGATGCTTATGTCCAGGATTCAAGGCAAATATGAAATTAACCCTAGATGAGTATGAAAGAGGATCCTATGGCCTAGAGGGGGGGGGGGGGTGAATAGGCAATTTTAAACTTTTTCGGTTATTTGTTAATTAAGCATCAAATTAATAGTGACCCAATCCTAGTTTCAATTGATACGCAAGCAGAAGCGATAAACAAGTTAATATGCAACTAAGACATGGCATCACAATCAACACAATCAATGCAACGGTAGTAAGTGCGGAAAGTAAATAAGAGAGAGCGACATGGAATTTGTTTCACCGAAGTTCGAAGCCGCAACTCCTACTCTCCGTTAAGGCTACCCCTTGCGCACAAGGACCGGCTCGCTCTCGAGCCTAACGCCTCACTTACTCCCGGTAGTCGTTCCGCCACTCCGGCGAGGTGGACTCCGTCACCCGTACACCGACTCGAGAGTAGCCATACGCCAAGGCCTACTCCCAAGCCCACACCTCCACGAAGGATGTCGTCTTCAAAAGTAACAAGCCCAAAACGCCCCGATCATGCCGGATCGAAAGACTTCCATGAAGCTCGGTGTTGGGGTTTAGCGATTTGTGGCTTTGGATGATTTGTGGGTGGAGGAATGGCTCTAAATCACCTAATTGATGAGCAATAAGTGTGGTAGGTGTAGAGAGCAGCAAAACCTTAAAGAAGCCAGCCACTAGACATCTATATATAGCCCCAAGAGCAAACTAGCTGTTGCCCCCCTGAAGGGGACAAAAAGACTAGCCGTTAGCCTCTACTGGACGCCGTCCGACGGGCATCGGACGCCGTCCGACAGAGCCTACTGCTCACAGAAAAACGGCTTATCGGACGCCGTCCAGTCCCCACCGGACGCTGTCCGGCAGCAAGGAATGCTCATGCTCTAAGCCCATCGGATGCTCGCCACCTACTCCCAAACGCCGTCCGACTACGAAAAGGGTACGAATTTTAACCTGATCGGACGCCGTCCGGTAACTACCGGACGCCGTTCGACAATGAAGCATCAGAATTGGTTTGGTGGTGACGCCGGCCGGCCGTTTCCAGACGCCGTCCGACAGAGGAAATTTTTCTATTAAAAAGCTTGAGTGGGTGTGGGAGAGTTTGGGGGTTTCTTTTCTCTCTAGAAATGTCACAAGATGAATAATTAGGTATTTTTGGAATAGGTGGACTACGGAAAACGATTTTCGAGAGATCGCAAAGATCCGGCATAGTCCGAGTGATTCAAACCCCTTTTTAAATCCGTCAAAAACAGGAAATAAAACCTAACTACTCCTAATCTATACGTGACCTCTTTTTAAAAGAGTATCGAGGCAATAAATAATATTACAGGGAAAAACAAGATCTCGATCTCACTACCCCTTACTACCTCGATCTTACTACCTCGATCTCACTACCCCTTTCTAACCCATGCCAACTCTCTCTAACTTCTCCCCCTTCGTCACCAAGTGACACAAAAGAGAAAAACTCCTAGCCAGTCTACTCTTCTTGATCTTCATCCATGTCGTCGCCTCCATCATGTCCATGGCCACCTGAAGCTGATCCCGGCCCTTTGCGACGCTTGTACATAGCTAGATGAGCTGCAGAAGGTACCGACCGAGGAGAGGATTGATCATCAAAGAGCTGGGTCGGTGGAGGGTTTTGCAAAGAAAAGTTTAGATGACGACACATCTCTCCACCAGTAAAAAAGATCTTACCGGGAGAAGAATGCTGAGCTGGAGCACCAGGAGGAGGGAAAGGCTGTGGTGGTGGCACATGAGTAGGTGCAGGCCCTGGAGGAGGATATACCCAAGGATGAACCGGTGGTGGGTAGGTAGGTGGGCGTGGGAACACCTGTCGCTGCTCATAGGCCTGATAACTGTCGTGGGCATGAGAATACCATGCGTCTGGATTTGCCCTTCGAACCGGCATGAACATCGCACCCATGTATCGCAGCGCACTTGAACTCGCAAACTCATCACTCGATATGTACGCCGCATCCCGCCAACTCATTCATCTCTCTGCGGGTGGGCATGAGCTCTTCTCTCATCTCGGTCTGTGACCCTCTCATCTCACTAATCAAAGAGTCATACCAAGAAGGAGGCGTGGCAGAAGAACCCGCACTGAAATCGGCACAAACGGTCGCATTGGAGCAAGCAGGAGGCGAGGCTGGAGCTGGAGGAGGAGCATCATCACCAGGTCGATCCAATTTGGGATTGCTCCCAAGAGAGTATAGAAAGATCTTCATCTGATGTTTCTTGATTTTGTTGTCCCAACCCCTAACTTCATCCTCTGATACGCGCTGAGTCCTGGAAAGCAATTGGCCAATATAGGAAGCTAGAGGTAATGCCCTATTGACCTCTCTGAAAATGGCGTCATCGAATTCTCCCATGAGGGTGGCTCCAATGTTGATAGTCCTGCCTGTCAGAAGATACAGCATAAACCAACTGCAAATAGGGAGGATTCTGTCGCGGTTGCCACTCCGAACAAACAGGGTGTTTCGAAGTATGAGGTTGATCGAGGTGAGCTCTGTCATGAATCGATTTGTCTTATCCACACTTATTTCCTCATCGTTAAGATCGAGATACATGAATCTGATTTCTTCCAAAGGAGGATATTTAGCTCTCCAGAGGGCATCTTCATATGCCATCTCATTGAGGTCGGCGCCAGAATCAGGAGTACCCAAAGCAAAGTTCATGTGAGCCACTGAGATTCCCTGAACATTTCCGTTGAGTGAATGATAGTAGCTAAATTCGATCGATCCTCGTGACCCGAAGAGAGTGGCAAAGAATTCGCAGTGCCTCTCTTTGCACCACGTCAACTTCTTATTACAGATCAGTTCTGCCAATCCAGGAGTGGAGCTGAAGATAGTGTGTACCTCAGGTCCTGCCACTGCGGATATCTCTGTCCAATCAACACAATGGGGTCCTTAGACCACCCTTGGGTGCTGAAAAAACACATATATAGTTGTTTCAAACTTGGTGTAAAACCTGAAATTTTGGTATCCTCTCTCACCGAGGAACCATCTTGCATAAAGGACAGCCCGCTTCTTTCTCAGGGTTTCCATGGGCAATTTGAGGACCAAATTGTCCACGGGTTCATCCTCAACCACCACGGTCTCAGTAACATCTTCATCTATCGGGTCCTCAGCATAAGTGTCATCGTCAACATCCTCGCCGGTCGCAAAAGAAGACCCTGCAACCCTTTTCCAATCGTATCCCACATCATGCTGCTGCTGTGTATCCCCTCTAGTAGCTTTTCTTGTCCGAGGAGGAGCTGCACTGCTAGCCGTCTCATCAAAGTAATCAGGATCACCCCGGCTGCCACTGTCACGACGACCACTCAGTGTCCTGCTCAGAGCCTTGCCAAACTTCTTCAATGAACGCAACATGTCGAATCAAACCTTCTGACAAAATGACCACTGACGAAACAATCCACTGACAAGGTGCCAATCCCACAGATGAACCAAATCCACTGTCAAGAATCCACTGACGAGGTGCCAACCCCACCACGAGCCAACCCTAGACAAAAGCGCGGGAAAATCCTATTCAAAACCTAGAACTCGGTAATCAAAGGAATTTGCGGGGAAAAGAGGCGGAAAGTCGTTACCGAGCCCTAGAAGGGAAGAGGAAGCCGCCGTGCGCAAGGGGATCGTCCCCTAGGCCCTTCTCGGTAAGGGAAAGGAGGGGAGCTCGACGGAGACGAGGCGCACGAAACGGGCCGTCCACCTTCAATCCCCGCGGTGGGAATCGAAGAGGAGGACGAGGGGAGGCCGGTGGTGGTGGATGTCGCCGAGTAATCGCCGAAGGCCTTCCCGTGAGGAGAAGGAGCAAGAAAGGCGCCGTTAAGAGTGGAGAGGAAAACAAATGAGCAGAGAGGGAGGCGGAGAGGCAAGTTAAAGGCGTCTGCGGTTGGGCCTGTCGGACGGCGCTCGACAATCTGGTCTGTGCGCTGGATAATACCTCGTCTTGACGGTGTCGAGCACTCGAGACGGCGTCAAGCAGAAGATTGGAGCGCTGAAAGACTTCGTCGGACGGCGTCCGTGGTGGCCGGACGATGTCCGACAATCTGAATTCAACATGCAAAAACCACTGCTTGACGGCGTCCGATGAAGACTGAATTGCTCATCGCTAGCACTTGACCCGATGGGCCCCACCAATACAAGAAATTTTATAAAAATAGTGTTTTGAAGGGATATTCTCCATCTTTGCTCAAAATTCAAAGGAAGATTCAAATGTGAGCAATTTGAAGTAATTTTAAATTTTTAATTTTGAAGGGATAAGATTCTAAATTGACAAATGAAACCAAATCAAATTCAAAAACCCAAATTTTGATCTTAGAGACCAAGAAAATGTGTGAACCCAAATTTTGCCTTGATTTCTCATATATACATGAAAATCGAGCATAGGTGTTCACTTTAGAGTTTAAGCACATGTTTTTTAATTTTGGCTCCTTTTCAAATATTTTCAACAATTTTGATGCCATATGATTTTCAAGAGAACAAATATGCATATGGAGCAAATTTTTCAAAAGGGGATAAGATTTTCAAATTTAGAAGTTTGAAGTGGTAAGACGATAAGGATAGTCTATTAAGTTCAAATTTGTTTTGGCTTGAAATATAGGACAAGAATGTGCTAACCCAAAATCAAATTTATCTTTTCACCGCTAGAGGGAGTTTTGAGATCATGAGTTGAAATTAAAGTCCCCCTAAATGTGACAAGGGTCAAAAGCAAATGAAAAGATTCAAATAAGACCCAAAAATCACAAAAATCAATCAACACGCATTTGATCTATCTAGTATGTTGAGTTCATTTCTTAATTTGCAAAACCGTGCCTCATCTAAGGGTTTGGTGAAAATATCCGTCAATTGGTCTTCCGTTCGCACGTAGGTGAGCACAACGTCACCCTTTGCAACATGGTCACGAATAAAGTGATGTCGGATGTCGATGTGCTTTGTACGGGAATGTTGGACCGGATTGTTGGCTATTTTCACCGCACTTTTATTATCGCATAGAAGTGGCACTTTTTCAAATTTTAGCCCAAAGTCACTAAGCATCCGTGTCATGTACAAGAGTTGAGCACAACAACTCCCCGCCGCTACATATTCCGCTTCCGCGGTAGATAGCGCCACGGAGTTTTGCTTCCTCGAAGTCCATGACACGAGTGAGCGTCCTAACAAGTGACAACCCCCCGAGGTGCTTTTGCGATAAATTTTGCAACCGGCATAATCCGAGTCGAAGTAGCCAAGAAGCTCAACACGCGCTCCCTTGGGGTACCAAAGTCTTAGGCTAGTAGTGACTTTTAGATATCTCAAAATGCGTTTTACGGTAATAAGATGCACTTCTTTAGGGGATGCTTAAAAACGAGCACACATGCACACACTAAACATAATATCGGGTCGAGAAGCGGTGAGATAGAGAAGCGAACCGATCATGGAGCGATAAAGCTTTTGGTCCACGGGCTTTCCATCTTCATTCAAGTCAAGATGCCCATTAGTGGCCATTGGTGTTTTGATCGATTTGCAATCATCCATAGAAAACCGCTTGAAAAGGTCCTTTGTATATTTCTCTTGACAAATGAGGGTCCCTTCCCGATGTTGCTTGATTTGAAATCCAAGGAAGAAAGTGAGTTCTCCAATCATTGACATTTCAAATTCCTTGGACATCATTTCTTCAAAGTTCTTGCATTTAGATTTGTTAGTGCATCCAAATATAATATCATCCACATATATTTGACAAATAAATAAGTCATTTTCTATAGGCTTTAGAAACAATGTGGAATCAATCGCACCGGTTTTAAATCCCTTTTCTAAGAGAAAGTCCCTAAGACGCTCATACCATGTTCTAGGAGCTTGCTTGAAACCGTATAACGTCTTAGTGAGCTTATAGACATGGTTTGAGTGTTTAAGGTTTTCAAAACCGGACGGTTGCTCGACATAAACGAGTTCATCAATAAAACCATTTAGAAAAACACTCTTAACATCCATTTGAAAAAGAGTAATGTTATAGAGAGAGGCGAATGCCAAGAGTAACCGTATAGCTTCAAGTCGAGCAACGGGGGCGTAGGTTTCTCCATAGTCAAGTCCTTCGATTTGTGTGAAACCTTGCGCCACCAATCTTGCTTTGTTTCGCACCACTTCACCGTTCTCATCTTGTTTGTTACGAAAGACCCACTTGGTTCCAATGACATTGTGGTCATTCGGTCTTTCCACAAGCTCCCAAACTTCATTTCTGGTGAAGTTGTTTAGTTCTTCATGCATGGCGTTCACCCAATCCACATCCGCCAATGCCTCATCAATGGTCCTGGGCTCAACAATAGACACAAAGGCGTGATGCTCACAATAATTAGCGGTATGAGAACGGGTTCTTACGCCTCGATTGAGATTGCCAATGACTTGATCTAGGGGATGATCCTTGGAGAGAGAGCGATGTTGTTTGACGGGTACTTGTAAATCAATGCCTCCTCCTTGAGCTTGATCAACTTCAAAGTTTGCATCTCCGTCCACCGCTTGGTCTTGAGTAGTTGGTGAAGTGTCTTGAGCTTGATTATCAATGGAGGTGGTGGGAGAGACGACTTCATCTTTTGACACCTCCGGTGAGGGTTGAATTTTTTCAACTCCATGGCTTAATGTGGTAGCTCATCACCTACATTTCTTGTCAAATCTTACTCACTTTGCGAGCCATTAGTTTCATCAAATTTAACATCATAAGCTTCCTCAACTAGCCCGGTAGTATTAATTAAAAACTTGAAAAGTTTTGAAGCGAGAAGAGTAGCCTAACATGATACCAACGTCACACCTCTTTTGGAACTTACCCAAATAAGTCCTTTTCTTATAAATGTATACCTTGCAACCAAAGACTCGAAAGTAAGAGATGTTGGGCCTTCGTCCCACTAGTAGCTCATATGATGTCTCGTGAAGGAGTCGGTGGAGGTAGAGGCGGTTGATGGCATGGCACGCCGTGTTGATGGCTTCCGTCCAAAAAGCATGCGGCGTGTTATACTCGTCAAGCATTGATCTTGCCATCTCTATCAAGGTACGGTTCTTCCTCTCCACCACTCCATTTTGTTGGGGAGTGTATACCGCCGAGAATTCGTGCTTGACACCTAACTCATCACAAAATTTCTCAACATTTGTATTAGTAAACTCGGTGCCATTATCACTCCTCACCTTTTTAATAAAAGATTCAAATTCCTTTTTAGTTTTCAAAGCAAATTTTTTAAACACATCACCGGCAAGAGATTTATTTGTAAGGAAAAATACCCCAAGTGAAGCGAGAGAAATCATCGACAATCACATAACAATAAGAATAACCGCCTATGCTCGCATAGGTGGTTGGGCCAAATAAATCCATCTGCAAAAGTTCAAGTGGTCGGGATGTAGACATGAATGTCTTCGTCGGATGAGAATTAGCCACTTGCTTGCCGGCTTGGCATCAGCTACATAAATGATTTTTTTCGAATTTAACATCCTTCACTCCAACAACTAAGTTGTCTTTAAAAACCTTTTTCAAAGTGACCATTCCAACATGTCCAAGACGTCTATGCCACAAGTCTTGATTTGAGAAGATTCACGGTTTGAAAAATCAACCAAATATAAGTTTTGAAACCGGGTGCCTTCAAATGCAATACTTTGATTCTTAGTGGAAAGAACACGAACTCCGTTGACCGAAAAGAAACAATCAAAACCTAAATCGAACACTTGAGCAACGGAGAGGAGATTAAAGTTGCAAACTTCCACCAAGAGAACATTAGAGATGGATAGGTCATTGGATATTGCAATTTTACCTATACCTTTTAACTTTCGCTTGGAGTTATCCTCAAATGTGATCTTGTGTTCGGGGTCCTTCTCCTCCTCTAGTGAGATGAACATACTTGAGCTACCGGTCATGTGTTGAGTGCAACCGCTATCAAATATCCAATGCCGGCCATCGCTCATGTAGTTCACCTACACACACAAATTCAAGCTTGGGTTTTAGATACCCAAGACTTCTTCTTGGATCCTTTTGAGTTAGTCATCAAACATTTGGGCACCCAAATAGCATTCACATCTTTCTTTTCATTGGGTGCACCAACATATTTTGCATAAGTAGAGTCATTCTTCCTCATAAGCATGTAACTAGCATTAAGCACTTGAGTTTTAGACATGAATTGAGACGATTTTACAAGAGGACAAGCAATGGCTTTGTGTTTCTCACTTTTGCAAATATGACAACGGGTCCCTCCCTTAACAAAAAGTTAGCTTGGGCTTACCCCAACCTCCCTTGGGCAAATCCCCGGGATGAAATCCCAAACCATGCTTGCCCAAGGTGTACCTTTGCTCCCGAAACACTTTGTTAAGAGAGTTGTTCCCCACAAGCAATTTAGCTAAGTTAGAGTCTAGTTGCTCAATTCTATCCTTTAGAAGCAAATTTTCCTTAACTAGCTCATTTGCACATTTAGCAACACCACAAGTACCAATAGAACAAGCATTTTCATTTAAAGAAGTAGCACTAGCGGGTGAAGATGAGCTAGCATTAGGTATGATAGTGGGTGACAAGCTCAAAGATGTGTCATGAGATAAGCTAAGTGAACCATTAATGGTGTCAATTAAGTCACAAGTTACACCAACATTGTATTTTTCAATCGAGCAATCAAGAGGAGTTTCATCAATAATATTTGAGCTAGCAAGTTTGTTTTTTAGAATTTCAACTTGCAAATTTAGATCTTCATAATCATCCTCTAGAGTTTCATATTTTTCAAGTAAATTCTCAAATTCATTCGCAAGCTCTTTATGCACTTTCATTAACTTCTTCCTCTTAGATTTTTCCTTCTCTAGAGCATTATTCAAATCATCAATCAAAAGTTTAAACTCACTTTTAGAAAGGTGCTCATTTGTTACCTTCTCCTCTAGTGCCATGAGGCACATGGGAGGTGTAGAGTTGTTGATGGCGACTCTAGACACTTTGGTGCTTTCATTGTCGGAAGAGTCCGCCCAAAAACCTTCATCGTCGGTGATCCATTCCCCAATCACCTCTTCTTGTATGTTGGCGGTGCGACAAAGTTTTTGCTTGGGAAGAGCCGGAGGAGTATTTTTCTTGATCGCAAGTCCGGCTAGCCCATGAGCTCTATTATCTTCTTCTTCGGAGGAGGATTGGGAGGATGATGAGCTTGAGCTATCTTTCTTTTTGATCTTTTGACCGGCAAGAGCTTTTTTCTTCTCCTTAGATTTGTGATGGCTCTTGCGGTAGTGACGGTACTTCTTCTTGTCGTCATCCTCATCTTCCTCTTGATTCCTTGCCTTGTGCTTGCTCTTTTTGCTTCTCGGGTAATCCGCCGCCAAGTGACCCTTCTCTCCACATTCATAGCAACGCATTTCGGAGATGGGTCTTCGCCTTGAAGAGGATGATGCACCGCGGAAGTTCATCTTCTTGATCAACTTTCTTGACCGCTTGACAAGGAGGGCCAATTCTTCAATCTCCAGAATTGCATCTAGGAGTCATCATCATCTTCTTCAATTTCAATCTTTTTCTTCCCACTTTTGGCTTTGGCGGGGAGAGCAATTGACTTCTTATTGAGCGGAGACTCTTCACTTTCAATAAGCCGCATTTATAAGAATTGAGTTGTCCGAAGAGCTTTGTCGGTGTCATTTTCTTGAGTTTTGACTTGGATGCTCGAATTAAAGTCACAAGTGGATTAAAGCTAAATGGCACAACATCGAGCATCTTTCGACAAACGTCAATGTCCTCCATGACCTTCTTCTCTGAGCATCCGGCAATTTCGTTGACGATGGGGTTCAACCTAAGAAACATTTCATTTACACTTTCATTAGGGAGCATCTTGAATTGATCAAATCTTTTTCTAACTCGAGATAGCTTCTCCTCAAGCTTCTCGGCGCTACCAACATGAATTTCTTTAAGATGCTGTCAAATGTCATAAGCTTTAGTGAGATTGTCAATGCTATCAAAAACTTCGGAAGATATACCAGAAAGTAAAGCATTTCTAGCAATGGCATTAAAGCGCTTGTACTTAGTATGAACATCATCAAGAGCTAAAGTTCCTACCGTAGAATCCGGATAACAGGTCTCACAAGCAACCCACACACCGTAGCTAAGCGCCTCTAAGTAATATTGCATCCTAATTCTCCAATAGTTGTAGTTTGTTCCATCAAAGATAGGAGCTTTTCTAATTTCTATCCTAGGCCCCTCTTGAGCCATCTCCTAGCGGTGAAGCTAATACCGGAGAATCTAGATGCTCTGATACCACTTGAAAGAGGATCCTATGACCTAGAGGAGGGGTGAATAGGCAATTTTAAACTTTTTCGGTTATTTGTTAATTAAGCATCAAATTAATAGTGACCCAATCCTAGTTTCAATTGATACGCAAGCGGAAGCGATAAACAAGTTAATATGCAACTAAGACATGGCATCACAATCAACACAATCAATGCAACGGTAGTAAGTGCGGAAACTAAATAAGAGAGAGCGACACGGAATTTGTTTCACCGAAGTTCGGAGCCGCAACTCCTACTCTCCGTTGAGGCTACCCCTTGCGCACAAGGACCGGCTCGCTCTCGAGCCTAACGCCTCACTTACTCACGGTAGTTGTTCCGCCACTTCGGCGAGGTGGACTCCATCACCCGTACACCGACTCGAGAGTAGTCACACGCCAAGGCCTACTCCCAAGCCCACGCCTCCACGAAGGATGTCGTCTTCAAAAGTAACAAGCCCGAAACGTCCCGATCATGCCGGATCGAAGGACTTCCATGAAGCTCGATGTTGGGGTTTAGCGATTTGTGGCTTTGGATGATTTGTGAGTGGAGGAATGGCTCTAGATTACCTAATTGATGAGCAATAAGTGTGGTAGGTGTAGAGAGCAACAAAACCTCAAAGAAGCCAGCCACTAGACATCTATATATAGCCCCAAGAGCAAACTAACTGTTCTCGGAAGGACAAAAGACTAGCCGTTAGCTCTCACGGACGCCGTCTGACGGCACCGGACGCCGTCCGACAGAGCCTCATCGCTCCAGAAAAACGACTTATCGGACGCCGTCCGGTCCCAGCCGGACGCCGTCAACAAACAAGAATGCTCATGCTCTAAGCCCATCTGGACGCCGCCACCTACTCCCAGACGCCGTCCGACTACGAAAGGGTACAATTTTAACTCGATCGGACGCCGTCCAAGAATCACGGACGCCGTCCGACAAGGAGCTCAGAATCGGTTTGGTGGTGGGATCTTCGGCCATTGCTTTCGCACGCCGTCCGACATAGGGAATATTTCTAATAAAAAGCTTGAGTGGGTGTGGGAGAGTTTGGGGGTTTCTTTTCTCTCTAGAAATCTCACAAGATGAATAATTAGGTATTTTTGGAATAGGTGGACTACGGAAACCGATTTTCGAGAGATCGCAAAAATCCGGTATAGTCCGAGTGATTCAAACCCCTTTTTAAATCCGACAAAAACAGGAAATAAAACCTAATTACTCCTAATCTATGCGTGACCTCTTCTCTCGCCCGGTCATGCACTAGAAACCTCGGAGCAGCTCACAAAATTTGTCGACGCTTCAAATTAGGGTTTTACAAAAACGCCGAGTTTTCGCTAGGGTTCCGAGAAATCCAAAAACCCCCTATCACTTAATATTAATTAATTTTGACATCAATGCCACTAATAAAAATTAGGTCTCAACGATGCTTACAGAGTAGTCAACCACAAAATAGACCACAAATTCCTCCAAATTTCTATCATATATTGAAAATAGATCAAAACAAACCAAATCGAGCCCCAACCCAAATTAAAGCCGCACCACAACTCCTGGCCGACCCTTAGCCGAAACCTAATCCGTATCCAAACCGACGTCTATATCTTGAAACCAATTTGATCTCTTCCCCCTTTATAAACCTACAAAGATCGCCAAAGTAAATATCCAAATCATGAAAATCCTAAAAACCAGATTTCCCCAAATCATCGGTTACAAAACCCTAATTCCCAAAAAAATCCCTATCGTCGTCGTCGCAAGAGTTGTAGCCAAGGTGAGCTGCCAAGAATACACGTGCCGCCTTGCTTGCTGCTCTTCGTCTACGCGCCGTTGCACTGGTTCCCCTAGCGTCGGCCTAGCGCTGCAGCCTGTGTGCTGACCTAGCGTCGGAGCCCGCGCGACGCTGCGACTCTTGTCGCACCGAGCCGCCTTGCCGCCACCTCTGCGCCGCCCTCGTGCCGGAGCCAGTGCGGCGGTGCGCCTCCTACCACCGCCTTGTCACTGTCTCCTGTCTTGCCTTGCAGCCTCCGAGCCACCGCGCTGCCACGCGGAGCCTCGCGCCGCCTCCTCGACCACGAACCTCCCTCTCTCTCCCCCTCTCTCAAACTCTCTCCGTGATTCTTCTTTGGAAATCCTTCTTCTTTCTCTCTCTCTCTCTCTCTCTCTCCCTCTCTCTCTTTTACACTATGCAAGCACGGCTCTTTTACTCAGCCTACCAGCCACACATCTCCTTCTTACACTGTATAGTGGGACCCATGCTACAGTGCATTTTTCAATTTCTCGATTTTCAGTGAACAATCCTCCATCTTTTCGGCCCGGGTTCATCCGACCTCCGAATCCGATGATTCCAGTTTCGAAAAATTCAAAAAATTCATACGTACCTAGTATATTTTTGTTTATAAATTTTACATTTATTTTTTCACTGTATTTATTTGTTTCCTCTCATAATATTGAACAGATGGACAAAAGTTGGGCATATGGTGAACAATTTACCCCTGCGTATAGCAAAGGCGTGAAAGAATTCATGCAATTTGTTGAAGAAAGATTTGATGAGAATGTTGCGATACTTTGCCCATGTCGTCGATGTCTTAATCTCAATGCAAAACCTCAGTCTAATGTGCATGATCACATTCATATTTATGGGATGTCAAGTGCATACATTAGGTGGTTCATCATGGAGAAGCATCTGACGTTGAAGTGCTGGAATATCAAGTGCATGAAGATGAAAATGTTGGCCATATAGAACATCCTGGCCACGATCCATCAGGTATGGATGAGGATGACAACAACGATGATTGCGGATTGCCAAATATGTTAGAAGAGCTCTACACATCATGGGACAAAGGTGGTGAACATCCAAAGTTTGCTAAAGTGCTTGAAGATGCAAAGAGGGGCTGGGATTTGCCTGGCCAGAATATAAATTATCAAGATTCTCTTTTCTTGTGAAGTTGCTTCGCGTCAAGTTGCTACATAAACAATAGATTGATATTAATTATATCAATGTCTCGATGTGCCCGGGTTTCAATCTATTTGGCCAAACAACGGCTCGCATGTCATCAAATAAGGCCCTAGAACCAATTGGCTTGGCTGAATGGCTATTCACTTCCTCGAGTAAGTTTCTGCAGCACCCTATTGCCCTAAATGATGTTGGTGCGTTGGGGAATCACAACGCAGACCAAGTCTGTTGAACATTGGCCCGATCAATGTAGAGGCGAACCTTGCGGTATTCGTGTCTTGACGGTCCACCTTGCTCTTCGCAATTTAGGCCGACCTGAGGGTCATTTCATATTATCATAATCTCCCTCCGGACGTAGAAAACTTGAAAATACCAAAAAAAAAAACTTCAAAATATGAGTATATTGAACATACATGCATACAGGAATTCCTAGCAACGGGATCCGGGATCCCCCCCTAGCGACACGTGTCCACCACCTAGCGCCCATCAGCTTCCCTTCGCCCGCGCACGCTCGCTGTGCAGAGAAGGAGGAGGAGGAAGGAGGAGGAGCTGACCTCGCGCGCCGCCGCCGGGTTAGGGTTCGGGTTAGGGAATATGTGGGTTCCTCCGGGTGTAGAGGGAGGTCGGGGCGGCGGCGGATCGGCTGTGGGTGGGGCTCGTGGGCGGCGGCGGAGGCGGTGGCGCCACGAGCCGAGGAGGAGGGCGGGCGGGCAAGCGTCGTGGGACCACGCCACCCCTTGGGCGACAGACAGGCAAGCAGAGAGAGCGCGGCGTGGCGCCAGGGCCACATGAGAAGGAGAGGAGAAGGGCAGGCAAAGTGGAGAGCAAGGAGGGCACGCGGGCGGAGGAAGGAGGAAAGGCGGAGGAGGAGGAGGAGGAAGGAGGCGAGGCGGTGAGCGAGGAGGCGGGCGGAGGAAGGAGGCGGCGGAGCGGGAGGGGGCGAGCTATCCCGTCGGGGGGAAGGTGGGACGGGATCCCGTCCCCCAGTCGCCCCCATATGCATATCATGTTATCATAATCTCTCCGGATGTAGAAAACTTGAATATAGTCAATTTCTAGTTTTGTTTTTTTAAAATAAAATCTATACTCCTTTTTTTGTTTTTCTAATCTATTGCGCGGGACCTTAACTGTGATGGCTGTTGAGAAGCCCCACCTGGGCCGTGCTGGCCTTATGTCTGGAGCGGCTATAGGTGGGGCCCACTTGGTTGAACCAGCCGAAGTCCTAGCATTCAAGCATAAATAGGGGAGGTTCTCATCTACTATGTATCCATGAAAAGGCAATAAATAATAATTACTCTCCTACATGTACTGTGTTCATTTGTGATTGTTCTTCGTCGTCTACGATCTACGCATTGCTAGGCAACCTCGGACTACACCCGGTAGCGTGATTGTCTAACACATTATCAACACGAAGCTTTGATGAACGACGCCGGAGATCGGTCGCCGATGAACTACATAGAAACTTCATCCCCTCCGTTGCCCTAGTCAAGACCCGTTGATCTGTCCTACGCGATAGTTCACGCATCCCGTCTTTGCCACAAGAATCGAAGGTATAGATCGGTTTCTCGCGGGGTTCCCGTTTGGATCTATTAAAGAAATTATAGGGATCTCGTAGATCCCATTGAATCTGACTGCCAGCCCTTTGGATCGGCGACAAACGAACACAAAAATCAAAGTGAATCTGTGCATGCATGAATACATGACCACCCGTGCCGCCATGCATCGCTCGCGACTCTGAAGCGGCCGTCGTGCGGCGCCGCCGTCCGCTGCGCCGCGCGCCCGCTCCGTTCTGGTTCGACCGCGCCCGTGCTTGCCGGCCAGACCACGCCATGCCACCGACCACACCTCGCGCCTAGTGGGTCAGTGGCGATGGCAAGGGGAAACCCTAGCCTCGCCCTGACCCCTCGTGTCTGGCCGTGGCGAGCCGTCCCCCATAAGCAGGCTGCGTCCGCGCGCCTCGAGCACCCATAGCCTGCTTGGTAGGACACATCACTCCCTGGCTGAGAGAAATGCGTTGTTCTTTTCAGCGTATCGTTGCGTTGGCGTATTACTGTAGCAAATTTGAGAGCTCTTAAAAAGAGCTCTAAAGATTATAAAAAAAATAGTTAAAAAATAGTTTTAAGATCTTTCGAAAGACTACTAAAAGCCATGAAAAAATCGTTATAAATTATCACAACATATAAGCTATATAAAAAAAACAAAATTTGCTGATGAATACGCAATTGATGACGATCTGTTGAAAAGAACAAGGCCAAAAAGCTGCCAAGCGTGCCATGGCCGTTCAAGCACCATCCGTGCATAATCTGGGCCAGATAGCAGGCCTAATGTGGACGGGAAAGAAAGAAAAAAAATGGGGGGCCCGGCTACTGGAAATAAAAGAAAGAAAGGAAAAGAAGGCCCATAGGTCAAAAATGAATTAAAGAATTAAAGAAAGAAAGGGAAAGTAATTGAATGGGTCTGAAAACTGTATGAGGCTGCACGAGAATGTGTTTGACTTCGAAGGATGACATATCACATCCTTTAGTCGTGTGTACTGCAAATTGATCAAACCACTAATATCATTTATGAAGATAATGTGCCATGTGTCGCAGAAGTACATATTGGATATATAAAGAGCAATCTTACGAAGCATATAAACTCCAAGTATTTCTATGATCATGAAATGAATAAGATGAATGAAATTAATATTCAACACACTAAGGGCCTGTTCTTTTGAGCTGATCTGAACGGCCGAACAGCTGAACGGCTGAAATGACTGAACTTCAAGAGCTTCTCGAGATAGTCTCAAGATTCGGATCCATTTCGTTTGACTTGATTTTTAAAGCGTTAGGGCCCACCTTCAAAACAACGAAAAAACGGACTAAAAAAAACTCAAAACATATGTCTTTTCAAAACGTAGATGCCGTTAAGCTGTTAAGCCGTTAAGCTGTTAAGCTGAAAAGATTGGGGCCTAAGTCATTCGAGAATGTAGCATATTATTTACTAAATCACTTCTTGTATCATCCTTTAAAAGGTGCGTGAAAGGAATTGTAATGGGAAGACTTATAGAAGTGTAGAATTCAGACCGAAAAACTTCACATACTATGAATTGAAAATTTGAATGAATTAATATGTGAAGAAATATTGGGTGGATATGTACTACTTTCCCCTTAATTGAGTTTTTAATAAAGTTTATCACGTAAAGTTTTTAACGAGACATATTCGTGCACATAACAAACGTATACTATGTACTGTTTCTCGACATTTTTTCCACTGGGTTTGGGTAGTTTTTTGGGGGCATACGCATCATGCGGTAAGGTATAAGGGGGAGTATTAAAGAACCTCACTTGTGCCGTGCCGGCCTTGGACCTGGCGCGGCTATGGGTGGGGCCCACTTGGTTGGACCAACCGAGGTTACCATCTACTATATGTATCCATGAAAAGGTAATAAAAAATATTTTGTCACCTATATCTACTATGTTTATCTATTATTGTTATAACCTCGTACACTCAGGCCTTGTACATTTCAGTTTAACGTAGCGTAGCGTTTCAAAAAAATTTAAGAGCATTTAAAAGTGATTTAAATATTATAAAAAATAATTCAAAAATAGTTTTAGGATCTTCACGAGAACTACTAAAAACCTAAGAAAAATCATTATTACATCAAATAGACTATATAAAAAAAGATAAATTTTGTTAAATTTTGTTCAAACGCTACGCTACAGTAAGCTTACCGGGCCTCGATAGAATGGTCGTGTAACGATGGCATCGCATTCCGTTGGGCCTTTGGCTCGCTAGCCGTTATCCCGCTTCAAGGTTCGGCCGCCTTGTCGGCTTCTCTTCTTCCACGTCCCAAATTTCGAACGCGACGTGCTGCTCTGGTGTTGCTTCTTCGGGTCCCAGGCGTCAGCGTCACTCACTCATTCACTCCCACGAGGCCACGACCCACCAGCTTGCTCCACCACCACCTCCTCTCTATCCCATTCCGGGGGGCTCGCGTTTCCTCCACCCAAAATCCCCGCGCTGCCAAATCCATCTCCATCACGCTCCGCCTCCACTCCACTCTCCTCGCAGCGAGCCCGGATGGCGGCGGTCGGGGTCCACGGCGGCGCCGTCGCCGTCGCCGGCTCCGGACGGTTCCGCCGCCGCGCAGCCCCGTCATCGCTCAGCGCCGCCGGCGCCTCCGTCTCGGGCGGCGCGCACCTCGTCTGCTGGAGGCAGCAGCACCAGCTCCGCCCGCACCCGGCGCTCCTCCTCACCTCCTCCTTCGGCCTACTGTCTTCCCAGGCGCGCAGGCAGCTCCTCCGGCGGCCGGCGGCCGCAGCCTCGTCGGACTCCACGGGGTTAGTGTCTCTCGCCAGCCCGCTTCTCCGTACATTGCACCTTTCATACGCTGGGGCGCCAAACGTGTATCTTTAGACACATGCTCTCTCTCACATTAGAGGGGGAAAGAAGATGAGTTTTTAAGCCGATAGATTCAAGTGTGAAGTTGACAGCTATGAATGAATAGTAGTATTTGTCTTGTGAGCTATGATAATTTCTTTGGCACCCAATCACAACTCCTTGTGGTTACGAACAGGGAAGGAAAGCCTGTGGGATTTGCGGAGAAGTATCCGGCTCTTGTCACCGGTTTCTTCTTCTTCATGTGGTATGCTCAATCACCAATATTATGCAGCTTGCACCCCCCAGGTGAAAATGCTATCCACGATTCCACGGTGATCTAATTAACGATTGCCACTCTGCAATTTTATTTTGTAGGTACTTTCTAAACGTGGTATTTAATATCCTCAACAAGAAGATCTTTGACTACTTTCCCTACCCATAGTATGTTCTCTGGTGTGCTCACTCTTTCTTTCAGGCTGCAAACAGATGCCTTCATGATCTAAAAATTGTGCGTATTCATATAGCTTTGTGTCGGTGAACCATCTTTTGATAGGAGTCTTGTACTGCCTTATCGGCTGGAGTGTTGGTCTCCCAAAGCGCGCGGTATTCTCATCACATCCTTAACTCGTAGTTGGTTATTTTTAGTGTCAACTAATGAGAGACAGCAGTGCAGCACAAAACATTGCTCATTTAAACATGCAGTATGGCTCAGGGATGGATTTAGGGGTCTGCATGTTTATTTTCTAGGGGAAAGAAAAGAGTGCACATAATTACTTAGATTATGTTCTTTTGAGCTAATCTGAACGGCTGAATAGCTGAACGACTGAAATGACTCAAAAAATGCCACGTTAAAAGCAAGAAAGAAAAAGGAAAGCAAGTGAGGAGAGGTAGAGAGGTAAGGGGGAGAGATGACAAGTAGCTTCCACATTAAAAGCAAGAAAGAAAAAGAAAAATGCCACGTAGGCGCTGACATGTCAGTCCACATCACCAAAACAGTCTAAAAAACTAGCCTATGGACTTGATTGCAACGGTTTTGCAAGTTTAGGTATCTAAATAAGCGGTTTCGATACTTACGGATTTATGTACACAGGTGGGACAAGTTTGAGGACTAATGGTGCAATTTTCTCTTAATTTTATAAATAGGTCCCAGCAATTAAGTATGTGAGCCTCTGACAGGTCCATTTGGGGTCTAGTTATTTAGACCTTTGAGACTGACCAAGGGGTGCTAGGATTTCGTCCTTCAGCTAATATTATTTATTTATTATGTACTCTAAATTACTTAATCCTTGTCAGATCCTATGTAAATTTATGATTAAGATACCACAAAAATTTTCGCTTGTCAGGACCCTACATAGGATTGGATTGTTTCACTCAATCTAGGATTGTAAAGTCTTCACCCTTCAGGACTTGTATTGAGATTCTGATAGCTTTTATTGTATTTATGTAGCCAATCGACTCAACACTTCTGAAGATGCTATTTCCAGTTGCAGTTTGCCATGCCATTGGTCATGTAACAAGCACTGTTTCTTTTGCTGCCGTAGCCGTCTCATTTGCCCACACTATTAAAGGTGGTGCAACCATATCATAATTTTATTACGCCTATTTCACCATCTATATTGTGCCACAGCCAATTCCTTACTTTTTTTTCTACAAAATAACTGCAATGCAGCTCTCGAGCCATTCTTCAATGCGGCTGCTTCGCAGTTTATCCTGGGGCAGGAAGTTCCATTGGTGATGTGGTTATCTCTTGCTCCAATTGTGATAGGTAATTTGTCATTATTTTGGTGCTATCTTCTGCACATCTCTACTATTAAATAGAGACTAGTGATGATTGATACATCGTTTTCAAATCACAAATAAACAGCATTATAAGAAAAATTCTTATTCAATTACTTTAATTTGTTGTATTTCCTTATTTTGTCTTTCGCATGGTTGAAAGTTTTTGACTATGATTGGCTTAAAATGTAGAAATTAAACCGTGTAACACAAATATGGAAAGTTCCAATTAGAACCTAAAAATCGAAACACATACCCAGCCAGACATTTGACTCGATAAGCACAATACCACACTAGGAGGCAAACAACACTCATGGGTAATTTCTCCCACTGACAACTATATCAGACTCATTACAACCCTATCGTCCATTTTTTTGGCACAATAACCACAAGGGCAGAGAGGTTGGCAACCCTATCATCCATAATCTGGTAACCACAATCTCAACTTCATGTAGAAGATTGGACGTGAACTCATCTAGGAAGATGTGCTAATTAATTAGAATAACTGAATTATTGAGTGCAGGGTGAGATGATGTCGTTCAAGCCATTCAAGCTTAGACAACTACCAGCATGGAGTTTTCTAGGAGTTGGTGAAGACGATCTAGCCATCTAGGCTCACATCATTGTTTTTTCATCGTACTCAGCAAGAACACTTCAATGGACCTCCTTCCTAGTCATGCCTTCATACATTGATGTGTGAATTTGAATCCCAGAGCATTGGATGTTTAGGGCTTGAGTTATAATTTCATTAGGGATTGGCATAGAATTCTCGGCACCACATATTCAGACATTGATGTGTGAATTTGAATCCCAGAGCATTGGATGTTTAGGGCTTGAGTTATAATTTCATTAGGGATTGGCATAGAATTCTCGGCACCACATATTCAGACACGGACATATTTGCGTTACCAAGAAGGGCACTAAATCTAGAAGTGACATCAAAACATGCTCTAATCGTCGTGCTTCTTGTCATCAAGTCAAAATGGCCCAATGAAACAATTTGTGGTTTTGCAACCACAAGTTTGAAATAAGTCAGATAGAAATAATGCTGAACTTGAGTGCAAAAAACCATGCATCATTAGAAGATGACTCTAGTATTATTAGGAGAGGGCTCTACTGGGAACCATTCCTCAAGCTGAACCATTCTGACATCTCTTAACTTATTGCCTTTAAACGTAAAATTGTCTTTACTTGATTGAGATGAAATTCTGTGCAGGTCATCTAGATGAAACTCACTATGATTAGACTCATCAAAGTTCATGATTGCCTTCACAATGTTTGCCCAAAAACCAAAGCAGTCACCCACTAGAGTTCTATGCATAGGATAATCTTCAGGCTCCATGTCATCATAATCTACAACACAGTCCTCATCGACACTGTTTTCACTGTTAGAAGAAGCACCATATTTGGTACGCTTTTTGAATGTGAGCTTTGATGATGATAAGGCCCTCCTTTTCCTTTTCCTTTACCAAAGATTTTCTTTCCAAGCCTGGCATAGATCTCGAAGCAAGACGGGTTTCGATGAAGGATGCAGATTTGGCCAAGATGCAGCCTCCTAAGAGAAAGGAACATCGGATGGTGAAAGAGGAGGACGAGAGTAACGAATTTGCCAGGAAAAATGATTTGAAAAGAGGCGAAAAATGCAAAGATTTGAGGTGGCTATGAGAGAAAATAAGAGCATAAGAGAGTTTCTACGGGAAGAAAGAGCAGAAAACAAGGGGAAAGTGATCAGCTGGAAGTGAATAAGAAAAGAGGGGAACTGCTCCGCACATGCATACAAAACACTGCAATGGCAGTCAGACCAGCAAGTTTGCTTCGGCCACACATGCACAGTACGTATGCATGTACATGCACTACCGGGCTGGGCTGTCAACCTTGCCAAACGCATACTAGTGTACGTGTATTGTATTTACACTCTTGCTTAAATCAAGAAAAACCTAAAATTTAAAAGTTGGCCTATTTACCCCCTTCTATGCCTTAAGATCCTTTTCACGTGGTTTCGGAGTGGCGTCTCTCCTTTCTTTTAGTTTAACTGCTAGAGAGCAAATGGCCAGAGAGGGGACTAGTGCTCGTGTACCTTTGATGGCTCCGATTATGCTTATTGGGAAATTCGAATGCAATGTTATTTGGAAATCATGAACTTTGACACTTGGAAGGTCGTTGAGTGTCCTATCACTCCCAATGTGGATCTTTGATACACCCGTGGTACTGTAGCGCGCGGCACTGTTCACAGCGTTTACTGTAGCGCGGGCCCGTACTGTTCACGCGGGTACTGTAGCACGGGATTGGGTTAGTTAGGATTAGATCGAGTTTGGATTAGATAAGATCAGCTGGTTAGGAGATAAGGTTAGTTAGATGTCTTTCTTAGAGGCCAAGTCATTTATCCCTATAAAAGGGATGGTCCTGTATCTTTTTTTGGCATCCAATCAAATGAATCAAAATTGAGAATAGATTTCATAGGTGGTGGCTCCGATAACAGCAAGACGTCGCCGACGATAAACGGCCGTCTCGCCCGCGTCAAGGGCCGTATCAATTTGGTATCAGAGCCATCCGATCCTCTTCCCATGGCGAACAGCGAGGAGCGGCTCGCCAAACTGGAGACGGTGATCGACGAGATCAAGGAAGCCATGTCTAGGCTTGAGAAGACGGTGGCCGATTTCATCGCTGCCGCGGGCAAGAAGCTAGCGGAGGGCGTGGGACTAGTCCCGGCCCCACCGCAGCCACCTCAGGCGCCCGTCCATCCGACGCAGGAGACGTCCGACGCCAACGCGGCGCAAGCTCTCACGAAGCGCGCCACGAGATCGGGACCAACGACGACATCGGCAACACCGACGTCGACGACGACAACGAGCGAAGACGAGGAGGACGGCGACGACGGCGAAGAACACCAACGTCGACGACAAGATCGAACAACGTGAGGAGAACTCGACCGATGCCATGCCAAAGAAGGCAAGCGGCGGCGTCGGAACGCCGGTCGCTACCGATTGCGAAGGTCCGACCGAACGACCTCGCTACGTCCGCCTTCGTCACTCCATGTCTTCCTCCACGCCAAGCACACCTCGACGACCCGATGTCACCATCATCACCGGCTCGTCGTGCGCGATAGGGATCTTGCAGCTTCAACATCGACGTCAAAACCTCGGACGTCGGCGTTTCAACCTTGAGGACAAGGTTGATTTGAAGGGGGGAGTATTGATACACTCGTGGTATCTTGTGGCGGCTGCATCAGAAGCGCGTGACCTTTTTCACGGCGTTCCATCAGAAGGCCCGTCATTGTTCAGCGCTGCATCAGAGTACGAGATTGGGTTAGTTAGGATTAGATCGAGTTTGGATTAGATAAGATCAGCTGGTAGGAGATAAGGTTAGTTAGATGTCTTTCTTAAAGGCCAAGTCATTTATCCCTATAAAAGGGATGGTCCTGTATCTTTCTTTGGCATCCAATCAAATGAATCAAAAATGAGAGTAGATCTCATAGGCGGTGGCTCCGATAACAGCCAAGACGTCGCCGACGATAAACGGCCGTCTCGCCCGCGTCAAGGGCCGTATCAATCTTGAGGCTCCAACACCAAATTGTTAGATATGTATATGGCTTGTATATATGGTATGTTTATGGCTTGTATATATGGGCCTAGGCCCATCTCCTTGTTGTATTAGGGTTTCTCTTGTTCGCTGTGTATATACAGACTCTTTGGCCCTCGGATGAATACAAGCATTATTCCTGACATGGTATCAAAGCTTGTTTAGGTTTTCATCTGGTATTGCACTTGCGCCTCTCTTTCCACCATGTCCGGTACGTGGTCTCCATGATGTCGTTTCTGACCTTGGTGTGTCTTGACAAGATTGTAACAATGAACTCAACTAACTGAGCAGTCAACCTTTTCTGTTCATGAGGAGCGAGAAGAATATAACGCACACCTGAAGGAACAAAGACCAGAATAGTCTGGGGTGCACCCCAAAAGAAATTCTACTAGAATACCACCCTTACGGGAAGAAGGCTAAAGATTAATGAGATAGCAAGCAACAGAGACAACCTCAGTCTAGAAGTGAGAAGTAACAGAGGAAGCAATCATGAGAGCATGAGCGGTCTTAAGAAGTTGACGATGTTTACGTTCAGCTACACCATCTTGAGCATGGGCACCTAGACATGAGAACTAGGGGAGAGTGCCTTGCTCAGTGCGAAAATCGCAAAGGGTCGTAGATAGATATTCCCCAGTAGAATCAGCTAGAAAGACACGATAATAGTATCAAATTAAGTACGGACCATGGTGGCAAAATTTTTATAGATAGATAAAACCTCATTACGATGAGAATATATCCAAGTGTGGCGAGAAAAAACATCTATAAAAATGACAATATTTATGACCATCCTGTGAGACAAAGGGATTGGACCACGGGCATTAGAATGAACAAGATCAAATGGATGAGCTAACATCTGCTTGCCAAGGTTGCAACCCCACAATCCAAAGAAGCATCACTAGACACAGACCCTAATAGACCACGACGAACTAATAATGATAGATGCAAACCACAGAGATATCCCAAACAATGATTTCACTAAGCAAAAGATGTGATGGAGGAGGTAGCAGAGACGAAGAGATTGACAGAAGTAGCGGAAGGAAGACGAAACCAGTCAAGCTTCCAAAGACATTGCAAATCATGTTGCCGGGGGCCAGTACCAACATGTAGACCCGTGCGACGATCCTGAGGAGAGCAAGAATCATTTTCAAGAATCACATGACAGTCATGATCAGTAAGCTAGCCAGCGGAGATAGGCTGCACGGTTAGGTTGGGAACATAAGAAACTGTGGGAATATGAAAAGATGAAAGCAGAAGAGTGGTTCTTCTTGTGACGGAGAGAGGTATCGTCTGCCGACTGAATAGTTAAAGGAGTGGTTAATAAATTGATGGATGTAAGACAGGCAGAATTAGATGTCATATGAAAAGAAGCACTTGAGTCAATAATCTATGGTGATGTACTTTGAGCAAAAGAAGGTGGTCTATTAGTGGAAGACGGCAAAACAGAACCAGCAAATCCGTCAGTGTAAATGCAGCCGCGCGACGCAAGAGCAGAAGAATGTTAGTAGAAGCATCAGTGCCCTTGGACTGACGACAACAAGACATATCCCGCTTCTTGTAACAGAACTGCTCCACATGACCAGCTTTGTCACAGTAAGTGCAGTGTAAACCAACCTTTGTAAGATGCACCTTCATGCTAGCTAGGGGTGGGCACATTTGTACCGAAACCGAAAAACCGAACCGAACCGAACCGAACCGAACAAACCGAAAATTTCGGTTTTATCGGTATTTCGGTTCGGTTTCGGTTTTTACTTTGAGAATACCGATTATTTCGGTTCGGTTTCGGTAGTAGACCAGAAAAAACCGGAATACCAAACAATAGCAGCCTATAAGGCCTATTTTGTCTTGTGGCCCATTTAACTCAGCCCAGCCCACCCACCCACCCAGCCGACGGTTCCCCAAAACCCTAGTCACTACACTCCCCAACCCAATCCCCATTCCCCAACGCAGGCGGCGGCCTCCTGCCCTCCTCTACGGCTCCACCCACTGCTCCCTGCCCTCCCGTCGCAACTCGCAAGAAAGAGAAACGACGGCGCATCCCAGAGGCCAGAGTGACGGCCTCCTCCAGCCTTGCGCATCAGAGGTGGCGGCGTATCTACGATCTATCTGCACTTCTGCAGCCCCGACCCCTGAGCACATCCATTTTTCTGGGCGCTGCATTGCGGGAATGAGTCGACGATGCATCCGTGGGCAGCGGCCTCGTCCTGTCATCCAGCTCGAACATGCGTCTCTCTCCGGATCTGATGGCTAGCTCTTTTTTTTCTTGTCTCCGATGCCTCATTTTGTTTTGTTGTTTTTCCCCGAACTCCCAATTCCATACTACTACATCATCTTTGGTTCTTTTCTTTCTGCCGATTTGTTGCATGTGTTTATCTACATGATTTTCCTCTTTTCTTCCTATCGATTGGCATGATTGTTCAAGGATCCGCCAATGTTTGTGCTTCAGGTCAAATAATTCGGTAAATACCGATTCACCGAAATACCGAACCGAAATAATTCGGTATTTCGGTTTCGGTTTTTAAAATTTTTCAATAAATTTCGGCACCTAAATATACAATACCGAATTTTTAGAATTACCGAAACCGAAAATACCAAAATACCGAATGCCCACCCCTAATGCTAGCAACCAAAATAGCAGGGGCATGAGCATCCTAATCGCACCTGAACTTGTAGTCAGCAAGTCGTGACCTATAGAAAGCCAGAGCCTCAGATGCCTCCTTAGAGGCATCAACATCAACCACATAATTAGACTTTTTACAACCAGTATCAGCATCTGTAGGCTTTAACGGCGAGGGCAACATTGGAGAATTAGGATATGGCTGACCACGAAGTTCGCCAGTAAGATTCCCAAAGACGCTGTCTACGCATATGAACGCACACATGTGTTAGGCCCAATCCTAAAAGTTGAGACCATAAAAAATCACAGGATAGCGAGGAACAGAAACATTGCCTAACAACATTTTTTCTTTCTTCTTTTTTTTTCCTCTTTTTTTAACTAGTCAAGAGTAGCCGGTGGCGGCAGCCCCAAGCGGTGACCAAAGGTGCACATCCGAGGTGCGCAAGATCATCTGGGATGCTCGAGTCTCAAAAATTGATCTTGGGAAAAATGCTCCGACACGTGTTGGATCATCTGATGCAATTATCCGACACCTAGAGTCCCTACTAACTTTTTATGGACGAAAGCTCTGATGATTACCTTGGAGTCCCAAACACCTCCAAATGAAATGCTCCAACACATGCCGAGTCATCTGGTGGGTTGCTCCGACGTCCCACAGACAATACCCTCTCTCCCCCCTGAATCACAAATAAAGTTATGAATATCTGAATGTAGGAGAAGAATTGAAGGTCATGTTTTGCTCTAAAGTAATACTTGTTGTTCACACAGTTCTAAAAAAAGCAATGATAAATACAACACTCATACATAAAACAAAATGATGTGACCTAGAAGCAGCAAATGATTGGGGGAAAAAAATTGAAGAGTTGAACTCTTATCTACCGTGTCTTTGATGTAATCAACGTAGAAAAAAATGTGTTTATCGTGTTTACACCAAAGTGCAATTTTTAATTGCTTCAGGTAGAAATGGGAATTATTAGAGATACAACTACACAAAGGAATAATTTGAGGTTTATTATACTTAAATAGATGGAAACAAACAAAAATAGTGCAGAGGCATGAAGTACATTAACGTGGAACATGAGATGAAAGCATGGATCAATACATAAAGTGCACATGACATTCTTTTTATTCATAGAAGCGTATGCACAATTCGCTAGTTATTTATTATTTGAGCAATAACACAAATATGCTAGTCATATTTGGAACCTATTCAATTTGAGAGATTAGGAAGTAGATGTTGTCGATACACGATTATCCCTGTTGTCGGTGTGCTGGTGCTGTAGATTTTTCCCCCCTTTGCGCCATGCGTTTGCAGGCTAATAACATGTACAATAGCAAATTTTTTAGGATGATCCTTGGTAGGATCGTTTCTGTTTTGAAGGATTGGGATTGTAGAATAATAACAGGGTCACATCTGAAAAATCATGATTCTAAAAATTGTGAGGTTTGGACAAGTAACTGTTTTAAATTGATTAGGTGTCTTTTGTGCATTTGGAATCATTTTGAATATATTTTATTTTCAATTGAATGGATAATCAGGTGTCTCAATGGCATCCCTCACTGAACTATCGTTCAACTGGACTGGTTTCATTAATGCCATGATTTCTAATATCTCCTTCACCTACCGGAGCATTTACTCAAAGAAGGCTATGGTTTGTGTATTGGTTCTAATTTTTTTACACATTTGTTCCTCTTTTTAAGGTGCTCCTATTCCATGAGTTATTTCCTTATTGTTGCTGTTCTTTGCCACAGACCGACATGGATAGCACCAATTTGTATGCATACATGTCAATAATTGCTCTCTTTGTCTGCATTCCTCCAGCACTTGTTGTAAGTCTAATTTCAGTTGTTTCCATTTAAATTTAAATTATTATTTCTGCAATATCTTTTTCTTTACTTGCATTTTGTGTACAACTTCTGCTTTTTTTCTCAAACTTCTGGATTCTCTGTTACCAGACTACCATTTTTTGCATCCAGAGCACAATATGGATGGTATAGTAGCAGCAGATGCACCTAAGACAAAAAAAACATATCAAGAAGAGATAAGACTCATATTGACATAGATAAAATTGTTAGATATAATCTTGACATTTACTAGAAGATAGTAGAAGGAGTAGCTAGTTGATAGTTGCAAGGAGATGCTAGTAGCATCTAGAACATTCTAGTTCTGCTACTTGGATGTACTAATAGATAGTATATACTAGAAGCAGCCACTGTTACTAGAATTTAAATATTAATAGCTAGCTGTAGAATGGTCTGGATTTATGGGCTGAACTAAGGTCATGTAGGAGCACTTGTAAGCCAAGCGTGAGGACTAGTTCAATGAATATTGCAGCTGCAATATAGTGAGCCTCAATTGCTTTCTAAGTGAACATTAGTGTTAGATCTTGTGAGAGTTTTGCTTGCTGTTCGTGTGAGCTCCTCGGTCAACAATTGGTTTCAAAGCCAGGTTAGTTTCTTCATCACATGACGAAGGTCATGCCACGGACACTAGAAAGTACAAAATCTAGTGGTGGTGGCCGCAGTGGCAGCGAGGTTGTCTCGAGGACGTCGACGAGAGAAGGCGTCAGAAGTCTTCGGTACCCGATGCTCACCGACAACAACTATGGGCCTTGGGCGGTGAATATGAAAATCTTCATGCAGGCGCAAGGAGTGTGGGATGCATTGGAGAGCGAGGAGTTTGTCGACGAGCGCAAGGATCAGATGGCTCTTGCAGCTATCATGCAAACTATACCGGAGAACATGATGATGGTCTTGGCGAAGAAGACAATGGCAAAGGAGGTTTGGGACACATTGCAAGAGTTGCTTGTTGGTTTTGACCACGTTAAGGAAGGTCGTGTTCAGATCTTGAAGAGGGACTTCGAGGATTTGTACATGAAGGAGACGGAGTCGGTTAGTGACTTCGCCATGAAGCTAACCACCATCATTAATGAGATAGGAGCGCTCGGAGAAAAAATGGTAGAGCACACGGTTGTCAACAAGCTTCTTTGTGCGGTACCTGACAGGTTCTTGCCTCTTATTTCTACTTTTGAGCAGCTTGCTAATATAAAGAAGAAGCTGACGGAAGTGCTCGGTCATCTCAAGGCATATGAGGAGAGGAATAGATGTCATTGGCGTGTCGAAGAAGGGAATGAGCTTTTTCATTCGTGCCGAGTGGGAAGCAAGGTTCAAAGGCAAGAACACAAAAGATTTTGGTAAAAACTACAAATTTGACAAGGCAAAGATTTGGTGCTTCAACTGTCAACAGAAGTTTGGGCATTTTGCTAAGAAATGCCACAACCAAGGGAAGGAGCAAGAGGAGGTGAACCTCCTTTTTTTATGCTGATGATGAGCCTTCACTGCTATGAAGATGGACTCAACGAGTTGGGTCCACGATGTTGAGAAGTTGTGTCGTCATCTTGAAGTCGAGTCTAAGAGTAGGTTCTGAGAGTAGGTTTTGATGAGTTGTGTCCTGAATGTTGAGTAGTCGCGTCGCCGTCCAGAAGTCGAAGCTGAAGGTGGAGCATGGGGTGTTGAGTAGTTGCTTCGCCATCCTATGCATGCTTTGTAAGTGTTGCCCATATCGTACGAGTGTCCGACTGCGTCAACAAGTTAGAGTTAAGATATCAAGATAAGGGAGACTGTTAGATATAATCTTGACATTTAGTAGAAGATAGTAGGAGTAGCTAGTTGGTAGCTGCATGGAGATGCTAGTAGCTTCTAGAATATTCCAGTTCTGCTACTTGGATGTACTACTAGATAGTAGATACTAGAAGCAGCTAGCTGTTACTAGAACTCAAATATTAATAGCTAGCTTTAGAATGTTCTGGATATAAAGTCAGTTGATCTTAGCCTATAAATAGAATATGTAGGAGCACTTGTAAGCCAAGCATGAGTACTAGTTCAATGAATACTGCAGCTGCAATATAGTGAGCCTCAATTGCTTCTTAAGTGAACATTAGTGTGAGATCTTGTGAGAGCTTTGTTTACTATCCGTGTGAGCTCCTGGGCCAACAAAAATGAGTGAAAGCAAGTAGGAGATGAACATAATTCCATAAATAGGGTTTTTTAGCATCCTTTTTGTGTGTTTACAACTTTTCATACCGTTGGCAGGCACACAGAAAGCCCAAGTGAACATGATGTTCGTATGCATGTTTAGCCAGATTATTGGATATAATTTCCCGTCCAGAAACTACTTTATACAATCACTTATTTATGAATAGTACAATTTTCATATTTATTTATCAGAATAAAAAACCTTGCAGATTGAAGGACCTCAACTAATGCATCATGGATTTAAAGATGCAATTGCCAAAGTTGGATTGACAAAGTTGGTTTCTAACTTTTTCTTTGTGGGCTTGTTCTATCACCTTTATAATCAGGTATACTGTTGATTCATGGTATATATGACTTGCCTCCATTCGCAATGACTAACATTCAAGTAACATCGACCAGCACAGTACAAGCATTTCCACCATTGCACTACAATTTTTGAATATTTTTTTTTCTCTGAAACCTTTTATAGTTGTTTCAGATATTGAAGTTATGATATTGCTAAATGTCCAAAATTTTCGCCCCTACTTTCATCCATTGTAATATCTCGATCAAAATTTTTGGGCACCCAGGTTGCTATAAACACATTGGAGCGGGTGGCCCCTCTAACACATGCTGTTGGCAATGTGTTAAAACGCGTCTTCGTCATTGGCTTCTCAATCATAGTTTTTGGTATTACATTGAGTTCTTAATGATCAATACATATGTATATTCTTGTTCTTGCCATTTTGCAAACGCTACACTTCCATATAACATTTCGTAAACATAATGCTGACCAGGCAACAAGATCACCACACAAACTGGAATTGGCACTTGTATTGCCATTGCTGGTGTTGCTCTATACTCATATATCAAGGCTATGATTGAGGAGGAAAAAAAGGTATGCTTGTTTTGACTGGATGATCTAAATTTAAATACTCTGAATGTGTTGTAAAAAATTGTACATGGCAACTGATGGTTTTGAGAGGAGCCACTGCAACTTATGGTAACAAGATTAAAATAATGTTCCCCTACATTCAAAGCTTAGCCTGAAAACTTTAAAGCTCACTGGAACTTCTCCAAAAGGTAAAAGAAGGCACTTCTTTTTCAATAACATTTGTTCTTTGTTTTTTAATTTTTTGATATGAAGGTGTATCTACAAAACTGTATGCTTTGGTTGCATGGGAACACCTGCTGTGATGGTCAGCCATAAGATTTCTTCACATTGTTATACAAATAGAAATTTAACCAAAGTTTGGGCTACATTTTCTACCAAGGAAAAGGGAAAAATACGATTCTAAAACTAAGGGGCACAGAGAGCAGAATTTCTATTCCATAAAATTAATAATGATTTCAATTTAGTCTGGTCCAAAATGCTTTGCAATTTGGATGAAAGAATGGCAAGCCCCACTTTCACTGTAACTGAAATATCGGCAAATTACAAAGTGAACTATTAATGTTTGATACAGCTGAGGTCCTGAGGATCAAAGCAGAAATGAAAAAAAAAATGTTTTGACACCAAAATTTTTCAACCATCTTTTTGGGGACTGGGGTTTAGAAGTAAGCATCACTTGAAGGGAAATTCTATTTTATACCCATATATAAACACGCAACTCCAATTTCAATGTTGCTTTCATAAATTAAAACAATATTGAATAACAAGTTTTCAACACACCCAGCTTGTTATCTTTCATAATTTTCATTCTGGTATTAATGAAACTCCATTGCATAGTATGCTAGTCTAATTTGATCTGCATCATTAAGCTTTTAGTTGGCTCATCCTTTTTCTTGTGATGAAATGCAGCAAACAAGCAGTGGCATGAGGAGTTGACTGCTCTAAATATAGTTGCATGCTGTTTTGATGGAGCTGTATTAGTCAAAGAGACTCGCATGATGACATGATGTATAACAATCTAGTTGTCATCTGTATCTCATATTCTTGTTATTTCTAATTTGGTGTTGAACAGCATAAGCTGCAGCTGGCTAACATGATTATTTCACTTGAAGAAACCTTCAATATGTGCAGAATAATCACTTTCACACAAGAATATTTTCATAGTACATACCACTACTCACAGACTAAGGAATTACTACCTCTTTCCAATCCCCCTTCGTGACGCTGCGGTAGCTTTATGCAGGTCGATGGCAATGCACTGGCCATCTTTGGTGAGAGAGATTTTTGTTTTATTTACATTTTGTGATGAAAGCAGAGTTCCAATATATTTTGTGACCTTCGATACCCACCACTATTGTGCCTAGTAGTCTTCAGCTCAAATTAGACATTGTGGGATATGAAATATACAAATCCTGCGGAGAACTGAAAATAATGTAATTGAAACTGCCACAAGGTAGAGATATTTGGTAAGTCAGCTACAAATTCTTTAGTTACGAACTTATTTGACTTAAGAAACGAACGGTTTGATTTTTTAATATATTTTTTCTTATCTCGGTGACGCTTGTAAAATCTTTAAAAATCGAAGTCAAACAAAGAGGAATGGCTTGAAGGCTGCCTTGGAAACACCCAAAATTAGGAGATAAATAGCTCAAAATTAGGAGAGAAGTAGATAAGTAAGCTAAGGACAACCGAGAGTCTAAGAGATTATTGCTCCCTCGCACTTATTTGAAATCTTTTGAGATAGGTATATACAAAATCTATTGCTAAAAAAATAGTCTTTAATCATTTTACAGCAGCCTCGTTTGATTCAAGTAAAAACTTGCGGTGGATCTTCATTCAATCTCTTAAAGCGGCCAAAAATTATAAAATATCGGTTCTAAGAGTTTTGAGAAGAACACTCTTTTCAACATAAAATTCGGACCACAATCCATAGCAAAATGAAGTGATAGACGTAACAAGTGAATGGTTTGTATTATTTGTCTCTTCAAGATAACACAAGGTTGTGGGGGACGTGCACACACTTTGTAGAGTTAAAATTATTATAACAGCCATGTCCATGGTTATGGACGGGGAGAAAAGTTTTTATATGATGGTCTCATCGTAATTAATAAATAAATCTGCTAGGATAGTGTAAGCAGAGAGTCATAGTTGAGCCGATTAGCTGTTCTTTGACTAAGCTCGTTTTATCAGAAGCAGGGAGTGCCTGTTGAGATGATTAGCCGTCCTTTGGTTAATCTCGTGTCACTAAAGAGTGTTCATCTCATGTTTTCAACCAATAATAATGTTGTTACAACAAATTGAGTAGATAGGTGTTGTTTTAGCAAAACAACCATCCCATTATTTGTTACTTGTATACATGTTAAGAACTGCTAGCTGGGTAGTTGTGTACTCATTATATCGACCATGGATAATTTGATTTAGGTGAAAGCTCCAATCTAGTGTGGTTGCAGATGAATCCTTTCCAAGGTGACGATGGCTACTATCTGCGTATTCCGAGTTGGCCGATTGGATACGTCAATATCTTTCGTTCCTGCTCTGATTAGTTATTTTAATTTACTATTCAATACTGGACCATATATATAAATGATATTTAATGTAAGATTGATATTTTATTAGTTAATTTATGCTGCAATGATATCCAATTTAACTGTCTGTGGTATATAATGTGCTAGCTATGATCTTTCGGGACTAGTATACAATCACAGTGATACGGTAGGAATACCGAAGGTCATGACAATTGCAAGTCATACTGCTAGATAGGCAAAGCACTTTTAAAAGTGCACTAAATACACCCGAAATCTCAGCACAAGGCACAAGTGAAGTGGGAGATACCCCCTCTACTTTTATAGCCATGAGCTCGACAGTATCGCGATATCTCGCGAGAAATTGCCGACACCCTTAGATGCCTCATGGATGGTTGAGATTAACCACCTCTAAACTAACCACACCATGGGAATATGCTTCGCATATCTCGTACATAACCACCTCGGCCCACACACCGGTAGCCGGTTTAACCCAACTTCGAAGATTCTGACTCCCGCGATCCACCTGCCACGCCTCGGTCCCATTCATCAGTTGCAATCCTTCTTCCACACCATATTTGCAATCCCAGGTCCTAGTCCTACTACGTCGCGCAACCTTCTTGCCATCCTAAACACCTGAACCTCTAGCTCGCGTCCAAGGCCTGTTGCCGACAACAATCCACGTAGACCTGTGGCATAAAGATTAATTCATCCAAAACCCAAACTTACCTTGATACTTGCAAGTTAGTACATTTCCAACCATTAAATGCATGCCAAAACAAAGCATTCACAAACTCCAAAAAATAAAAATATGCCAACATATGAAATTTCCGTGGTACGCCTTGCCTCACCCCAAACCATTCAAAATACGCATACACAAACTTCATCGATATTATTCATCACAACATAGAGCAACTCCATATGATCTCACATATTCGGTTATATTGGGTGTAGTTTGGTTTTCTTTGTTTGCTAGCACATGAACATTATAGGAGGTGACCAAATGCAAGATTGTGGTGCCTGTGGTAGCTTGAGGGCAGGCGTGTTTCCCGAAAGATGTTGAAACTATCCATGGGGTGGAGAGACAACATGATTACAAAAGGGTAAAGTTGACTTTGTGTACGATTACTTCATGGATTACATCCTCTTGGTACCAATTAAGAAAGATGAACCAAACAGGCCCACACTCTTGATTCCGTCAAGTATTCTTTTGCGTTGTGGCTCAAGTCAGGCATACACCTCAACTAACGAGGTATTAGTTTGCAAACATTAAATATTTTAACCTTTATGTGTAACATCCTCATTATTATAAAACTAAAATCATTGCATTGCATTTGCATTATTTAAGAATTTTAACTTAAAAATTTAAAACATAAAAAATGCATGATAATTTAAAAGTAAGAGAATTTAATTTTGATTTATTAACAAAGACTTGTGTATTTATAAAAAAAAAAATATTTGGATGTTTTCCTAAAATAATATTTATACAAGTTATTTTGATAATTATTTCCCTACAACCGTGTAACCCTAGGTTACATTTATTGAAATTTTAGAATCAAATAAATGTCGGTGATATTTAAAAAATATATTTTGTCTTCATTTATTTTATTTGATGAGTATTTTGGAAAGAACCATAAATATATTTCTATTATATTCTATGTGTTTTGACCTTGTTGTTTAATTGATTTCCTTTCACCTTTCCTGGGGCTCACTTGCCATTCTCTTTTCTCTCTCTTCTCTACCCATTGCGCAGCACCTGCCTGTCTCCCTCTTCCTGCGTAGCAACTCCTCCCTCCACATTCCTGTCTCTTTTTCTTCCTGTACGCTTGGAGTTGTTTCCCGTACCTCTTGCTTGATCTTCCAATTGATGTTCATCTTCATCCGAAACAAGTGGCATCAATTGGCACTGTAAAAAAATTACTAGTGGTTAAATGATCACTAATTATTAATTAACCCCTCTAACTCCCTAATCACCCTATAAAAACTACAGCCCGAGCAACTTCTCATCTCTTTGGCTCTCTCCTCGAATTTGCTCGGGTAATATCATCTCTTAAATTCCTCCAAGGACATCCTTCTTCCTTTTCCGATAACCCATTTTTGCTACTATCTGTGTTAGATCATCACCGGAGTTGACGGAAACGATCGCTGGAGCCGTTGGTTGTTCATCGGCGCCATCACTGCCCCTTTGCCAAGTTCATCACCATCTCGAGGTAATATTTATCCTTCTTCCTCCCTAGATTGTTGCCTTAGCATGTAGGGGCATTCCTTTTAGCTAATTGCCCAAACCTCACCGGATTAGGCTCGCCGTCGCGCGCCTCTCTTCCTCACGGCCAGCAACCGAAGAACCGCCGATGTCACCAATTGTTATCCGTCTCCCCGTGTTGGGGCCACCCGCAGGTTCCTCGTGTCACCACAAAGCCCTAGGACCCTGCCGTTTTGCCTCCCTCGCCGTTGTTCACCGCCGGCGATGCGAGCCGCCTCGGCCTACCGGCTACCGCTGTGGGCGCCGCCAAGCTCGCCCCCGTTCCTCTCTGGCTGAGCCGCCGCCACCCTGACGTCCCCTTTACCGTGTGCACCTCTGCTGTTCCTTAGCTCTGTCAGCGCACAGACAAGGATAGTTTTACGAATATTCAACTATTTTTACGGATAAGAATATTGATATTTATAATTTGGTGTGGATATGGATACAAATACGAAGTACCGATTATTTGGTGCATAAGGAATATTTAAGTTTTTCTTTGGATAATATCCGAATATAAAATATAGATATTATCCGAATGTATTTTTGGATTTTTTTAAATGTATTTCTACAAATTTTTATTGATAATTTCCCAACTTTTAAATTTATTTTTTTTTGAATTTTTAAATCTAAACTAAGGCCCTGTTCTTTTGAGCTGATCTTAACTGCTGAACAGCTGAACGGTTGAAATGACTGAATTTCAAGAGCTTCTCGAGGTAATCTCGAGATTTGGATTCATTTCGTTTGACTTGCTTTTTAAAGCGTTAGGACCCACCTTCAAAATAGCGAAAAAACAGGCTAAAAAAACTCAAAACATATGTTTTTTTAAAACGTTGATAAGTCGTTAAGCTGTTAAGCTGAAAAAAAACCGGGCCTAAGTCAATAATATTAGTGTATAGACTTTCTAATGTTTTGTTTTTACTAATGTTATAAATTTCCACTTTTAAATTTAAATTTTGACCATATTTTGTTAAAATTTGGAACGGATTTTTGAAAATTAATTTTAACTATTCGATTAACAATATCCGTATCCTTGTTTTATTCGATCTGTATTCGCTCAGTATTCGTAACAGATGTTATCCAGTATTACTCGAATTTGTATCCATATTCGACACATTGATATTCGAATCTGTATCCGGTAAAAAGTACCGATATAGATATGGAGAGAACGGTATCCGACATTATCCGATCTGATCACATCCCTACACTCGGGGCCTGCAAGTTAGTTGGGCCGTGCCATCCGGCTTACGCTGCCTCCCTACTCATGCGCCATGCGCCTTGTTGGCCGAAAACGCGTTAGCCGCGCTCACGTTAGCCAAATTAATCGATCAGACGCCTTTGGGCGCTAGCGCCGAAGCTCTTGGTCGCGCCCCATGCTTCTTGTCCATCCAAGGGTTTTTATTAAAATATATTTTTAAAATTTTGAAATTACATAAATAATTTTCTGTTTTATAAAATTATAGAAATAGTCGCCCACCACCGTTTCAATCGGCGAGGCAGTCTAAACCGCTAATTAAAATGATGGGTTAACACCAGAATATTAAGCCGCCATTCCAAACGGTGGTTTATATTAAACCGCTGATTGAAACAGTGGGTTATCTTTCTGGGGTTAAACCGTCATTCCAATTGGCGGTTCAAGCTTCTAGGTTTGAACCGCCAATCAAAACAGGTTACATTTTTTTTTTTACAAATTTAACTGTAAAATGTTTTCAGTTTTTTTTTGCCACCTGCGATGGAGTATGTAAGTGTAATGCAATTAATTCGGTGTAACGCCAGTTAGTGCCGTTATTTTGTAGTTTACGAATACGTTTGAAAATTGAGTAAAGTGATTAACTAATTTTAGAAAATTCATCAAGTTACGATGTACGATGTTGTCCAGTACGTGGTGATGTTACATTATTTTGTTCATTTCGTTGAAATGAAATTGTAAACAATCATAAAATTAGATCCGATGATTATTTCTTTGTGCCCGAGCGAGTAAATGATCTATTGCCTTAAAGAATAGGTGATTAAATCATAAAAGCATCAGGATTACATGATACAAACAATGGTACGTACGGTGAATAGAACAATCTACCTTAATAGTGTATCGTAGTTAACCTAGATGCCTTAGAGGATTTAAAAACATAGTTATGGTCCACGATAATCAATCTTCTGGGTGCAGCGGGGGTATTTCCCCTTCGCAAACGCGCTAGGTCTTGCTTCCCTGGCTCTAGTGACTTCTCTCGCTTTCGCACGGCCTCGCCTCACGCTCATTAAATCGCTTGTTGCCGGTCAACCTCCATTGTGCATGAAATTCTTTTATCGGACGCTTGTTTTTTTCTTCCGTGAGGGCTTCTTGCCACCATTCCTCGGCCCTGGCCCTGCGCGACGGTGCCTCTTTTTGCATCTGATGCTCTTGTTCGGGAGTTTTCTCCTCATCCAAATATTGTACAAACTCGCACAATGAAGGCCAATAAGTCTGAGGTTAATATTTGCGTGATATTCGTTAGGGCAGAAAAAGTAAGAAGTGACTTACAGGGTAGTTTGCCTTCCTCTCCATCTCATTTGTTCGGTTGTACGCATAGTTTGTGCACATTCAATACCTTCTCCCGTAAGTGTAGGACATGTCTTTGGACATTAGATTACAAAGACTTCCGCATAGACACATGGGCGGCTGAACACCTTCTAGGATAGCTTCCTTAAGATACTCCCTTGGTGGCAATGGGAACTTCATGTCACTCTTTGAGGGTTTATTTGTAAAGTGAAGTGGTTAGAACGCTTCTGTTTGTGGTGTTCGTGGCTCATCTCACTTGTTGGTTGTGTTGTTCAGAGTGAGACCTGGTGGGTTTAAATAGGTGATATTGGCCAAGATGCTCGAATCGAATAAGACATACGCAATGCATAGTTCGATATGATTTAATGTGTCACTGCAGACCTTTGCAGTGATAGGTCAGTTCGACCAGGGACTGCTGGACCACACAGCATGTACTGTTTTACAGGCAGACTAGTCACATCCCACATGTATGTCTTGCACAGACGTATTAATGGATGACATGTGCTTTGCAGTGACGGGTCACGTCAGTGGCCCATAAATGAGTTATTATTATTCAGATATTTGCAGTGGTAGGTGGCAAGTTAATAGTAAATGCAGCTGTGTTGCAGTGGACTAGTACATTAGTGACATAATATGCTGGATACAATCTGCATGAGTTTAAGGCGTCTGGGTTGGATAATGACATATGCAGGGGCACCATCGAGTGTTGCATGAATAATTTGGTTCGAAGTCAAGGTCTTCAATGTGGTCGTATTCCCTACGAAATGTCCTTCGTCGGCGACGCACTTCAGCATTCAGCGTGTCGGGGTAGTGGCAGCCACATATGCATGTAAAGTTTGTACACGGGGGGTTCACTTCGTACTGTGGATTGAGGGCCGATTCTCTTCGCCACACTGCCATCTGTTGTGCCCTCTGAACACTCGTTCGTCGATCATCCAATTCGTGTATCCTAGCGTGCAGGTGCTCTATTTAGCTTGAAGTAGCTATCGGTAATGGATCGTCCATCCATTTCGTGAAGACATAGTCCTGTGCCTGCGAGGAATTGAATCCCACCACGTTGGTGTTAAACATGTTAGTGCATGTTATACAAACGGTATACGCACCTCGAACATGACACATTGATAAAACCTATGGCCTGTTAACCCATCTGTAACAAGGTCAAATGTCTGCACAATGGTGTCTACATGATGGTGGCACTTAGGCCAGCCTCGATAGAACTTAGGTTTGCGTATCATGTTAGGTTTTCTGTTGTAGTGAGTCATACATACAAACGACAAATGAGAAGAGGGTGCATGTGCTTGAGGTTCGGGCCCATATGATTGCCACCATCTTTGTGGCACAAACGATCGTGTCGAAGAATGAACGCTATGCATGGGTTGTCGCACTAGATTACACTACTGGCTTTATATAGGCACGTTCGCAGTGAGGGCTCAAGTCGCGAAGAGACTACAACACTTTGGCATTGAGAGGTTAAGTCACGTGGAGGGTAGGAAACTTTGGTAGTGACGTGTCCGTCGCACAGAGACTAGGGCACTTTCGCAGTGAGTGGCCATGTCGTGCAGAGATTAGGACACTTTGGCAGCGAGGCGTTAGGTCGTGCAGATGGTAGGAAACTTTCATAGTGAGGGGTCAAGTTGCACGAAGACTAGGGCACTTTGGCAATGAGGGGCCGCAAGTCGCCCAGAGGGTAGGCCACTTTGGCAGAGAGGGGTCACGTCGCGCAGAGAGTCCATTACTTTTGCAGTGAGTGGTTCAGTCTCAAAATATTAAAACAAACAGAAAGCACAAAATAATTATGTCATACATTGGTACAAAATACATGACAAAAGAAACAAGGACAAAAAAAATAAAAAAAGTACTACTTGCGACCCCTCTTGGGCCTGATCACCCTAACTGCCTTATCTGCATCTAGGCCACGCCGCCGTCCGCGTCCACGTCCCAGCTGGGTACTAGGGAACATGTAGCGATCAGGGGCACCGACAGTCTGGTGGACACGAGACGGAGGGGCCGGTGTGACATACTTCCCCTGCGACGCCTGTGTCTGCGGTAGCGGCACGCCGCTCAACTATGAAGGTAGAAGCTCATCTGGGTCGGCAAAATACTTGTCCACCTCATCTGTGGCGGCCAGGTTGGTGGGGAGAGTAGCATCGGGGCTACCCCACTCTACTGTAGAAGTCATTATCAATGATCTAAATTAGATGTTAATATGAGATTATTGATAGTTTTTATGTAATGCACCTGTCTGTGCCAGAGAGGACGACCCTGCCTGGTCAAGGTGAGGTGCCCAGTAACCCTTAAGGGGTGCTGTTGGTAGTTGTTAAAGTCCAATTTCATATGCCGACATGCGCCAACATTCAGGTAATTTGGGGGGAAATCAAGATTTATCTTTGCATTTTATTTAAACTAATAATTTTCCACAAGTTTTGGTGAGATTTTGTCTTCAGGAATAAAGTGAAGAGAAACCGGAGCTGAACCAGACACAAGAGCCGGTCGGAGGTCGGCCGACTTGGCCTCTGCACCGAACCATCTCCAAATTCTCCCACTTGCCAAGAAATGCATAAAGGAGTAATCTCAAGCGTCCATATGCGTCGGTTTGATCAAATGGCTGCAATTGCTTAACACTTGGGTGACTTGGCTATTAAGGAAACCAATTCTACTGGGCTCTAACTGCCACAACCGACGTGGGGGATTGATATACACCGCCAAAGAAGCATCCCAGGCAAAACAAGGGCCAGGATCAACCGAAGGTGGGTCGGCCGACCCACCTAGGTGGGCCGACCAATTTGCATCCCCTCTTGAATTCTCCTTCGGTTGGTGTGGAGATGACACTTGTCCCATGACGTGGAAGCTCCTCACTGGTTGCGGATGGCTATAAAAGGACCCCCCTCACCTCACTTGAGACACAACACACCACATTCCTCTTATTTAGAGTCACTCTTCACTTGTTAGAGTAGTTTGATTGGGAGTTAGAGTTGAGTCGAGCTGAAGCTTGGAAGTTCCAGAATTGTCTTGGGAATTCGGGTAACAGCTCCTGTATCCTTTCCCTTCTATAAGACTTTACTTTTATAATACAAGTGCCTTTCATTATCTGAGCTGGGCATATTTACACTAAGTGCGAAGTGTGAATTATTAGAGCGGTTGATTAAGTTCATCTAGTTCCGAGTCTGGCTTCATTCTCATATTCTTAGAATAGCTTAAGTATTGTACTTGGATCGCCTTCCTAGCATCCGGGGAGGAGTGATAGGATTTAATAGCAGACATGGTGTCTGAGATTATCTCTAACTTGGTTTACACCTATTTTAACGTACATTGTGTTAGGTGGTGACAACCCTATCCATCCGAGCTTTATCTCAGGGATGATCCATTGCATTAGGAATTGGACCAGTAGGGCCCAATCGGGGGTGGTCATAACCATTCGGTGTTCTTAACTGATAGCGGGTGGTAGTAAATCGGCCGAGCTCTGACGAAGTTCTTAAAACAAACCTTCAAACTCATATCTGCTAGCTCAACCCGATAATTGATTGCACTAATAAGAAACTTTATACTCTTCTCGTTGTCCTCCCAACTATCTGCCTAGCTTATTTTTTGATATTTCTTTTTGTGTATGTGTCACCGATCTTATTATCTTATTATTTTATCCTTACCCCCGTTAACTAGCTGGCTGGTATCTTAAATAATATAGATATTAGAATTATCCTTCTCCCTCGTTCCCTGTGGATTCGATACTCTGGAATACTTCTGGGTGAAAACTGCAAGCGATATCCATCCGCTTGCGGATTATTTCTAATAGCGTAAAAATCACCAACAAGTTTTCTAGCGCCATTGTAGGTGAACGCAGCGGTTAAAGATAATTCAAAAAAATATTTTCAAATATATATATATATATATATAGAGAGAGAGAGAGAGAGAGAGAGAGAGAGAGAGAGAGATAGCTAGCGTACTCTCGAGAGTACAGATCTCTCCGTACTCCCGAGTGCTTTTCGAAATTCGAGATGCCTAACAACTGATCCGAACCGTTGATCTTGTTCGTCTCACTGAAACGTTGTCAGTGACCAAGTTTCATATTTTTTTGAATTTGTTTACTATTTGTTTCATATTTTTGAAAATCAGCCATCCAATTAGTCGTGGTGCGTTCAAAAAAGCTGATTTTCGAACATAAGAAACAAATAGTAAACAAATTCAAAAAAATATGAAACTTGGTCACTGACAACGTTTCAGTGAGACGAACAAGATCAACGGTTCGGATCGGTTGTTAGGCATCTCGAATTTCGAAAACCACTCGGGAGTACGAGAGATCTCAGATTTCGAGAGTACGCTATTCTCTCTCTCTCTCTCTCTCTCTCTATATATATATATATATATATATATATATATATATATATATATATATATATATATATATATATAACGGCTTATCCCTACTCTATTTTTGTTTGTTGAAACTAGCAGAGCAGTGTATGACCGAATTCGACCTTCCGAAAACTTCCACCAAAATCCAGTCACTCATACGGGGGATAAGACTCCGAGTCCTACCTCTGCAAGTTCGAGTCTCTGACCTGCAAATCCTCAAAAGCAATCCTTTCCTCTCTATCGAAATACCGTCATCTGATATGGCTACCGAGAAGACCATTCTTGAGTTCTCAGCCAATTCTAGCACAAACGTCCCCACTGGACCTGCCACCAATGTGGGCGACGGAGGCTTCGAATTGAAGCCGGCTCATATCAACATGATTCAAACTAGCCCCTTCTGTGGCAAGCAATCGGAGGATGCCAATGCATATCTCCGGCATTTCTTGGAGGTCTGCAGCACCTCTCGATGTTGTTCGGCTACGCAAAACAATGGTTTTATGATAATAATGATGCAGTTTCAACTTGGGAGAAGTGCTCGAATGCCTTTCTCGCCAAGTACTTTCCGTTGGGCAAGACCAATGCCCTTTGGAGCAAGATTTCAGATTTTCGGCAAAACACCGACGAGTCCATTTCGGACGCCTAAGAGCAACTCCAGGAGTATATACTGGCGTGCCCCCATCATGGGATGCAAGACTGGTTTTTCATCCAAGGTTTCTACCATGGGCTAAACCGCATGGTCCGTGAGCACCTTGATGCTGCTTCTGGCAGAGCTTTCTTTTCACTCAGTGTGGATTCCGCGCGTACTCTGGTCTCAAGGCAAGGCTGGAGCGATGCACGCCTTCAGCCCCGCACACGAGGAGTCCACCAAATAGATAATACGGATATGCTCACGGCCAAGATGGACACTTTGATGAAGATGTTGGAATCACCACCGCAGACTGTCCAGGCTCTTGAATCTCGTACGACTTGTGAGGTTTGTGGGAGTTTTGGGCACTCGGGAGACAACTGCATCGAAACCCAACCTGAGTATGCCAACTTCGTTAGCAATGGATTTCGTCCGCAATCGAACTACACACTGGGATGGAACTCCAAGCCCAAATTCTCGTTCGAGAACCATCAACAAGGAGGTAATGCTGGTAACTTTAATCGTAATAAGTCAACTCTAAATGAATTTATGAATGCTCAACAAAAGGTGAATGATAGCATTAGTAGGAAGTTTCTTGCTAATGAAAAAATTATAGATAGCATATATAAGACAATTTCAAGCAAATAAAAGAATTACAAAATATATACATGTGCATTTCAGTAGACAAATTTCAAAAATCATAATTTAATATTTAAATGACAAATTAAAATTATGTTAAACATCTCGCCACAAATATAAAAAAATCCAAAGAATTGTTGAGGTATCCTCATCACATCAAATTCTGATCTTGATTATTTGGCGTGTAGTGAGTCTCTTCACAAAGGAGTGGATAGTCCCCCGAGGTGATCCCTTAGACGATTCAAGGGACAACCCACCCATTGCCAAGCTCCCTCTACCTACAACCTTCTCCATCGCCGCCAGAGCGATGGCTCGTCCTCCATTCTCCCATCTTCACTACCACATAATTGGCCTTTGATACTAGCCCACCTGTCCTGGTTGGGCATGAACCGGGATTGGGAGTTACAACATTCCTAGTTCAACGACTACTAGGCCGTAGGGACAACTCAGTACCAGCTAGAGGCATGAACCAGTACTAATGGTAGCACATCAGTACTAGTTCGCAATATGAACTGGTGCGACACAACCTCCTGGCAATACCTGTCTATAACAACTAATAGAGTAGTATAGACAAACCATCTTCACACACACAATCTGTTGGGTTATCGTGATATATGACTATAGGATTCAAGATTGTCCAATTCTCTATCTGTATTTTTTTTTACATCATTTTTTATGCTGCATTGGCATACATATAGATAGCTCTAAAGGAACTAAAAAAGAATGATGACCCAGTAGCTAGCGGATCCTGTGTCTCCTGTTACAAGTGTAAAGCTCTCTCTCTAAAAAAAAAAGTAACGGAAAGAAAAGCCAGAAGCCGGTTCCATCGACAAGACCAAGAGGTTACACGGCGGGTTGTTTGCACTCTTGTATCTGTTCGTCACTATCAAAGTTTTTCGCCAGCACACCGACTTTTCAATCAAAATCGGCTAATAACACGCTTAATTTGGCCCATAGCGTGCTTAAACGTCACACCCTCCATAGTCCATACTCCATACAGACCACGTGTTGTCGATCTAAGATTTTTCCTCCAAGATATGGCTCGACCTTACGTACGCTGTACTTGCTTAATTACTGTCTGTTGCATTTCTAGTGGCCATATCACACCAACCGTCAGATATTTTAAAAGTTTCAAGACACCTGCTGTAAGCATGAGCGAAGCTGAGGATTAGTTGTATGAATGTACTGAATTGATAATTGTATAGGTGTCATTGACAAAACGGAGGATGATGTGCATTCTCGGTTGGCTATCTGCGCCGTAGGAAACTACTCCATCTAATCACGGTGTTTTTTTTTTAACATCGATACGGTTTTTAAAATATATCTTTTCAGCTTTCACTATCAAAATATTTTTGAGATAAATCCATGGATGCGATATAAATAGTTAGGTATCCATTAATAATGTTAAAAAACTTTGACATGTACGTATCCTAGACGTCCTGGTTTTTTTAAGACAGGAGAGGGAGCAATATCTAATTACAGTGGGATTCCATGAAACGAATAAAGACAATAGAGATTAGCAGATATGCGCTGTGAATCGTTTATCGTGGCCTCAATCTTCGTCTCAAAAGTCAAAACACTTCTCTCTCTCAGACAGCTACATGCCTTGATCACAGGTTTGCAACATATGCACGCGCACGGCTACATCTCTAACATACATATGTACCCATCAGACGGGCGGCTCCGGCCGGCCGTCGGCGGCGAGGTCGACGGCGGCGCGGCAGATGGGGCACGTCAAGTGCGCGCGCAGCCAGGCGTCGACGCACTCCGCGTGGAACAGATGCTTGCACGCCGGCAGCCGCCGGACCAGCTCGCCGGGGTGCACCAGCCCGAGGCATATCACGCACTGTGCCCACCCTCCTGTCCCGCAGCCGCCGCCCTCCCTCTTGTACGCGAACGCCGGGATTGCCGAAAGTACAACGGCCGGAGCCAGCCCCCCGCCGCCACCGCCGCCGCTCCGAGTAGCCGCCGCTGCCGCGGCGCGCCTCCGGCGCACCCTGAGGTAGAGCAGCGAGAGCGCGACGGCGCAGGCGGTGACGGCGGAGGCCCAGACGAAGCCGGCGATGAGGTAGAGCAGGATGAAGGAGAAGAAGGCGGCGAAGGTGAGGAGCACCATGAGGCTGTGGTCCCTGTCATCGTAGGGAGAAGGAGCAGCCTCGCCCTGGTGGTGGTACGAGAGCCCAGAGAAGAACATGGCCGCCTGCTCGATCGATCGCTAGCCACCAATCGCCTAGGTGTTTGTGCTGTTCATCATCTTGCACACTGCACTGCAGGCTGTGTGTTCTTTAACCTCTCGTGGACGCGCACACACGAATAAAAAAGAGAAGCATATATGTGCACGTCGTAAGTGATTGTGTCCCATTCAGTTATTAGGAGTGTGCTATCCGTGCCATGCATTGCTTCCAGCTGTAACTTGTAGGCATGTTTGGGCCATGAGTGTTCTAAACCGTTAGATCGAGACGAATGGATGGTCCACGTTATGTTTAATGCGCCGTGAATGAGCTCGAGAAAGAGGCAATCTAGGTAAATGTCACACAAGATTGTTTGCTTAGAAGCAATGGCATAATAAATTAGCAAGATAAAATGTTTGGTGTTGAACAATGTTTGGTGTTGAACAAGCAACGAGAGCCACACAATAGAGTATTCCAGAGGCCAAGTGGCGAGGACTTTGGCCAATGGGATTGAGTACGAGTTGGGGTTGTTAGTTCTGACTTTGATCTGATTGGCAAGGCAAGAGTTGCATCACCATCACCCAGCCCGGACATGCTTGGATTTGATTTCGTGGTAGTATTAAATTGGAGACAAATGCGTGATTACGCCTGAGCCAATTCAGTCGCATCATCATCCATGAAGTTAAGTTGAATTTTGTTTCATATGTGTTGTTCTGTGTCATGTACACTTGTACTTGTCAGCGAACATGCATGGAATGATGCTTCCAGTCTCAACACAATCCAACCCTAAACTAAAATAATCTCCTTTGGCATAGAAAACTAGTATCTCTTGACAAGCACAAAAAGATCAAGCCAAGATCCATTGAAACTATTTTTTGGAAAACTGATTGGTGCAACAAACTCGATATGGTATAAAAAGGCAGGGGATACCAAAGCCCATGAGTTCAGGACTTGACACAATTTTGAGGGGAATAATATTCCGGTGGCTTTACTTAAGGTTGCCCATGTTGTGTAGTATAACCAGTAATAGTTCTTCAGCTGCTTAAAAAAGAACTCAAGGTCAATCCACATCTTTACGATGAGCTTCGAATGAAGTTACAGTCAAGAGCTCCAATGTCATAGCAAAAAGTCGCAAAAGGAGGCAACAGAAACCATAATGCAGGCTCTGATACAGAAGCATACAGAATGCAAAGATGGTTGAGCTGGGCCAAATAAAATGTGCATATTAAGGGTACATATGACAAACTTATGATGGAAGCAAAGAGCTACATCGACGAGTTTACAACGGAAGCAATGAGTCCAACTCAATCTACCCAATACCCAGACAACCAATTGACAGAATGATTAACTAAATCTATCAAGCCAAGGAAGGATTATCACACAAAGTGATGAGCCACATGAAACAACTTGATAGAAACAAACTTACTGATACAAACAATCTTAGAGGAACTCAAGAGCCATTGCCAGTCAATGAAACGTGACAGCTCTATTGTGCCAGATTGCAGTCAAACAATGAAATTTAGTAGTCCATACATCACGATTGATATACTCCATCCTCCCTCTCGAAAACCCTCAAAAATATATACTGAACAAGACAACTAAGGTATGAACTACTCATGGCCACTAGATTTCTTCTGTGTAAACTATATCTATTAAATCTTAACAATCTGTACTCAGTTTTGCTTGCAAAGAACCTTTGAAGGAAATGGGGAATCATGTACCCAAAGCATCAAGTCAAAGATAAGCACAATCAATCATTGTACAATAGCACGATAAATACAATATATGGAAAGAAACAGCTGATTAGCTGATGGTGCAACAAGATGATATGATCGAGGAGGAAAATGACTTCCAGGAAGGCAGGAAGAATAAGGTGAACTGACATAAAAGCACATTAGCACAGTAATGCAAGAGAATGGATGACAGCAGTATGATAACCATCATGGTACAAATGGTAGTGGTAATAAATATACATTATGACTAGTTCCTTACATAAGGGCACTTGTCAACGAAATTAGTATTTTTCTTGACAGTAAGCTTTGTGCAGCTCAAGGAGCATTGCTTATGATAATTCATAATCCATTTGGGGATGAAACACAAACTGATGTGCATGTAAAAGAGACTGATTACTAAATTGTATTCACTTATAGGATGATTGCGAGAGAGAACATAAGTAATAGTGACAAAACTCTTAAATTATTGTACTACATAGCAAAACCTCCTACCATGAAAGAACACTAGTTTGATGCCACCCAAAACATGTCCTCACTTAAAACATGTCCAAAATTCAGCAACTCATTTTTGACAATTAAACCTCCTCTGATATTCAAAAATAAAGCTGCAACATAGGCTGCCATAAAAGAAAAACTTTAGAGGGGGCTGTCTCCTAATGGTAAAAAACAAGATTATTGTGTCTGAGGAATTGCATTCCAAGTCCTCATTTTCTTAAAACTAAAGACTTATAGTTCCTCCTACATTTTGCTCTTTGCTTAAAAGAACAGCCCCAATACTATATGGTAAAAGGCCAGTTCACTACACATTTGGTGAGCTTGCAAGAAATGTATGCAGACCATTAAGACGAATATCATATGGCGTCCTACCATGTTGTGATTGATTCGTTTGGCTCTGAAAAGACAAGCTCTCAGGGGCTTAATGTTTTGGTAATTGATGTAAACTGGGCCTCTGACGACTGCTTCAAGGCTAAGGATTTTAATTGTTAGTTCTTCTATTTTCCTTGTGTGCGTGTCTGTTTCTGACCCATTCGGACCATCGTCGCCTGCGAAGATCATCTCTGATTGTAGATCATTCTAAGCACATTTCCGAGTCCTTCGAGAGTGTTTCGGGATGTTCGGTTTGAGTCCAAGAGTTTCCGGAGTGGCAAGGGTTCGAGAGTATTCTGGCGGAACAGCTGTCCGGGGTTTTGTAGCCGCTAAGTCTCAAAACCAAATATTTCCTATGGGCGCGAAACTTTCCGCCTAAGTGTTCAAATGTTCCTGTCGAGTTCATAAGTCGACAAACATGGCCCAAAACCCTAGGCGAGACATAAAGGGATAAAGAGATAGCCAAAACGAAGTGGACAGCAAAAAAAAAAAAACTAGCCCAGTGTTCGACGGTTATTGGACTGAGTCCGATGAATGAGCGTGCCAGCGGCTAAGTCCCCAAATGTAACCCTTCTGTCGGACTGGATCCGACCACAATCGGACTGGGTCCGACCAGGCCACCGGCTCTTAGCAACTAAGTCCCCAAAAAGCAACCCTTCTGTCGGACTGGGTCCGACCAGGTCACCAGCTCCCAGCGACTAAGTTCCCAAATGAAACACTTCATCGGACTGGGTCTGACGACCGTCGGACTAGGCCCAACGGATTAAACTGAATTCGAGAAACTCAATCTGAGCCGTCCATTCTTAGGGTTGTCGCCTTGTACATATAAATAAGAGCCACTAGCACGGGGGAAGGGGGAGAGCCCCATTTTGCAGCCACCCCTTGCCCTAGCCACCCTTGAGAGCTCCTCCCATGGTTGTCTCTCTACCCTCGGCCTCCATGTGTGCTTGAGAGAGGGAGAAGAAGAGAGCAAGGAGAAGAAAGTGCCCTCTACCTCCTCCCATTCATCCCGAAGGTACTAGCCCATCTCATGGTGCTCTTGCCCTAATTTCGATGAGAGGGAGAGATGGTATGAGGTGAGGTCTCCGGTCTTATTCTCTTGGGACTCTATTGCCGGAGGAGATCGTCACTGAGCTTGTCCTTCACCAAACATTCGCCAAGCTCTTGCCTCCGTGTGTCGGAGGCGCTCTCCGTGTGTTGGGGAGAAACCCACCGTGTGTCGGTGGTCATCATCATGTGTCGGCGGTGCCCCAAAATCCTCCATGTGTCGGAGGTGCCTCATGTGTTGAGGTCAAAACCCACCGTGTGTCGGCGGTGGGTGCAAACCCTTCCTGTGTCGGAGGTCGGTGCATGTGTTGCTGCCGGGGTGTGAGAAGCTCTCACGTGTGAGAGAACTCGCTTCCGTGTGAAGATTTGGAGCTCGCCTGCTATGTGTTGGTGAAAAGCTAACACGAGTGGATTGAGGGCTAGGGACGAAAGGGTCCCGACTTTTCTGTGTGAGAAGTTTAGTTAACAGAGACGTAGGTGTTAATGTGTTGAGCATCGAAATTCGGTAAACAACTCGGTTTGCATCCCCCCTTCTTCACCCTTTACTTTTCAACACATCACATTGAGATCGATTGTGTGTGAATACCATCGAGCCTCCTAGTAGTCAAATCCATGCTCAATTGCTAGGCGTAGTTCTCTTCCGCTCTTAAAACTCTAGATTTTCATGCGCTAGCTTGAGTCATAAATTGAACTAATCACCAAAGGAAATCGAGATTAAAATTTGAACTAGCCGATTCAACCCCCTCTCGGCCTAGGATCCTTACAGGCTCATACATGTAGCTACACTTCCATGCTCAATTGGGTCACGCACTCACGCCACTGTACCATTGGCTCCATTTTTTCAATTAGTGGGGTGTTTGAAAACTTGCCAAAATATAAACACACTGGATTAGGAAAGCAAATTAAACCAATAGAAAGTATCCTTTCAGATCAAAACCTTCTTAAAATACATGCATACAAAAATAGGATAGCAAACCGAACCACTACAAAGTATCATTACTGATAAAACCTTCATAAGTATGGACACACTAAAATATTAAAAATAGAGAAGAAAACCAATATAAAGCATCCTTCCAAAATTTAGATCATTTGTTGTAGGATTGAATGGTGCAGAACTCCAGAGGAATGTTCATCACCACCAGCACCACTAGACTCTTTTAAATAACAGAGAAACGAAAATATATATGTTTTAGTCAGCTTATTTCAAATTGAAACTTAAATATATTGGATAGCACATCAAGTCCACCTATTAGACTTTCAAATGTTAAAGTTCCCCTCTCTGCAAAAAAAAACAAAAAAAGGTCTGAAGTTCATATGTAACAGATTAGCGAATTTTGCAACTAATTTCTCATGGCCTTGCAAAAGATTATGTTCAAAATCACATTTAGAAGAAACAAGAATTTCTAAATTCTTATAAAAACAATCGAACTTCATATTGAGATGTTTTGGTTAAATCTTCTCTTCCCCACATCTATAAAATACACAAGGGCTTGCATGGAGGAGGCTGCACTAGATATGACCTCTTATGGTTTGAATCCCATGAATGAAATAGCAAGGGAACCAAATAGTTTATTTTCATTTCATACCAAAATTTTCAAGTTCACAATTGCACAGTCTTACAGAGAAATAGATAAGATATTGTCACTACATTAACATACCTTACATACCTACTGATCCCAAGATAGCAGTAATTTCAATGCAGTATGTCAGGTCATGCCCTATATATTAGAACCATGATTCAGACTAACATATTGTAGATTCATGCAACACCTCAAACTAACACTAGTCTGCAGTAAGTGACACTAGTCTGCAGTTAGTGAGTTCTCCGGTTAAAGTTCCATGCAAACTGATCAACAGCCACCATTGCTTGTGAAGCCGAACCAAGAGAACCATCATACCTATACATTAAGATACCAATGTGAGTTAAATGATTTTTTTGGCACATCACAGTTCACAGATTTATCCTGAGAATATTTAATGAAACTTGATAGCAGATTTATGATGATTAAATGTTTATCAGAGAAATACATACATAGATACTAACAAGTAAGCTCCAATTTGCATAACAATAACTCCTTCCCCTCCTGGCTTTGTTGTGTTAACGGAACGGGCACAAAACCAGTGTTCATGTATGGATGTGACAAGATCTACAAATACATAATTGAAATCATAATATTATTGAAAATAACAAAAATTCAAAGATACAACTAGTTTTCAGCCTTTTCCAGAAGTATTAAGGAAGATTCAGACTCAAAATGCGATAGACTCACATTGGTTTGGCCCAATAGAGAAGAACTCCATCTGCAGATTATTCCGTTTAACAAAGTCCAAGAAAGGTTGCAGGTCGACAGCTTTTAATTGTGTTCCCTCTTGCTCTGCCCTGGATTATTAAAGATAACACCGTCTGTAAATTTCCGGTACTGAAAGCAAGATTGTATAAATGCATTATTTTAAACATGTCCCTCCTCAGTCCTTAGGGTATAGGTTTGGAATGTCCATTTAACAAATTTTCATTCAAGTGCATCTCCAATAGTTGTGGATAGAATTATGGATATAATATTTATAGTAAACTACAACACTACTAAATTCATCAATCAAACTTCTCAACCTCAACCAGTTCCTATCAAACTCTTGACAATTCTGAATTCATCTACAACACTCTTGCTACTGAACTGCTGATTCTGTCAAGAACGGAATAATGATTAAACTAATTACGCATTCAAGAAAAGGAAAACTCCTAAGAAAAACACCCAAAAAAATCCATCTCAAAACTCCACTACCAGATGGGAAGATTCACGCTGACCACCCCCAAAGCACCCACACGACCGCCAGTAAGGTAGATTCTACAGCACTCCAAAGGTTCCAGCGGAGGCAACAGAGAAGGATATATGGTGGCTATAACCAAGAAAAAGCCAGAAAGTTGCCTTGTTTCTAGGGGTTGGGGATGCGAGTATGCGACTCACACAATGGGAAGGAGACGAGATGGAGCGGCCGGGTCGTAGTTGAGCAGCAGCGCCGCCATGACAGGCTTCCCTGCAAGAGGATGGCGCGATTAGCTGACGGCGAGAGCAGAGCGGGTCGAGGAGGAAGCCACAGGGAGCGAAGCGGGAGGCGAGACCGGAAGGGCCGACGTGCTTCCCGGCCCACTTATCCCACGCCCGGCGCGTCCACATCCATTCCGCGGCCATGGGAGGAGCGACGCCGTCCGCCGCGGCGTGAAGCCGCGGTCGCCGGTCAGGAAGGTGGCGGAGACGTGACCGCCGCCGGCGATGTCCCAGCTGTGTCACCGAGTGGGCTTTGGGCTTGGTGAAGGTTTTGTTTTCTTTCTCCGAGGCTCTGCTGTTGTATGGGCCGGCCAGTTAGCTTCTCTGGGCTTTACTGGCAACCCACATTCACATGTTCTCCGTACAAGTTGTCATTGCACAGTTGCACTGAGTAATTAAGAAAAAATTTCATTGTAGCCTCGAAAACTTGTAGCTTGTTGCACGAAATCTCGTAAATTTTGAAATTGCTCTTTTCGCTCCTGTAACTTGTTGTCGTTAGCACAAAACCCCCTCCGTCGTCTATCGGACCGTCATCTAATAACCTGGCCCGCTGACGGGGCCAAGCTCGCTCACGTGTCGCTTACGTGGACCTACGTGGCATGGTGAAACTGCCAAATATTCAGAAAAAATAATAGAAATTGAAAAAAGAGGGAAAACATGAAAAAAGAGTTCAAAAAAAGGAAAAAGGAAAATGTAAAAAATTACTAAAAAATTATATTACTGAAAAATTATATTAACACTAGCAATTGTGCACATGCAAAGCACGTTGTAGCAATGCTGATATTAACAATTTATAGAAAAAAGTAACATTTAGGACACGTGCAATTTTTTCTATTTGTCTATGTCTATACGGAGCAGATGTAATAGCATTCCTTATTTCATTGGTTGTCTCATTCAGTTGATATTGACGTGGGTCATCTCATGAAACATCTGAAAAAGCAAAATTAAATAACAGATAATCAAAATATAGATATAGATATTGATTAATTAATGGGTGCAATAACATGCAAATAATTGTTTTTTATTAACAGATCAATTCTGTACATGGATGTATGCATAAATACGTGTGACACTTACTCATTTAAGTAAAAGTAGCGATGCGTTCTCTCGATGGACCGATCAAGTTGTAAATTGTAATTATATATGTACATCACGATTGTTATCTACTGCGCTACAAACTTAAATAACAAGTTGTATACGTCCATACGCATTGACATGAAGGGAAGGATACTGGAGCGTATTATTAACAAAGATACATAATACTACTACTTCTATACGGGTCTTGAATTTATTCCACTGGTCGGCCCGGGCAGACGTTTTGTATGTATGAGTATGTATGATTGGGGCGTATGTGTCTTGCCCGGCCCTATTTATAGTGTTATTGTGCTAGTCTGTTAGTTATAGTATAGGAAGAATTAGGAAAAATTATTAGGAAGATTTACAACGGGAGAATAAAAATTAATCCCGTGCATATATGGGCAAGAGTCCGTGGTCTCTACGGGTGCTAGTCTGTTAGTTCTAGTGTAGGAAGAATTAGGAGAAATTAGGAAGATTTATATTAGGAAAATAAAAGTTAATCCCATGTATATGTATATATGGGCAAGAGTCTGTGGTCTACACGTATCGAGTCAAGAGTTCATGGTCTCTATGTATCGAGTCAAGAGTCCGTGGTCTCTATATATCGAGTTGATAGCAAACTTCTAGAAAATTATGTTTATTGGATGATGGATGAGAATGGAACAGACGGATGTGATCTGTAGTTGGATCTAGGCCAACTGTTTAATTATAGAGTGAATTAGATCTAATTAAGAGTCAGTGGTCTATACGTATCGAGTCAAGAGTCCGTGGCCTCTACATATCGAGTCAAGAGTTCGTGGTCTCTATGTATCGAGTTGATAGTAAACTTCCGGAAAATTATGTTTATTGGATGATGGATGAAGGGAATATGTGGATGTGATCTGTAGTTGGATCTAGGCCAACTACTTAATTATAGAGTGAACTAGCAAGCGTGCATGTGCAAAGCACGTTGGAGCACTGCTGGTATCAACAATTTGTAGAAAAAATTAACATTTAGGACATGTGCAATTTTTCTATTTGTCTATGTATATATGGAGCAGGTGTAGGAGCTTTCCTTATTGCATTGGTTGTCTCATTCGGTTGATATTGACGTGGGTCATCTCATGAAACACATGAACAAGAAAAATTAAATAACATTAAAGGTTATAACGAAGAAAAATAATTTGCCATCTTAATCCTTTTACTTGGTTAAAAAGGAAAGCTTACATGTAATGCAGTGCGACATAGTAACTCATCCTTGTAAACAATATTTTTGGTGCTCTTCTCATGTGGATCATTGTCATCTATTGGCTTTGCTAAAATTTTTATTGTCGTCCTAGAAACGCCCCTGGACAATGCGACATATAATAAGTGACGTCCTAGTATATGCTTGGAATAGGCATGGTGCCCAGACTAGTTAGTGCTCGGTAGACACCCGATTCAACTGCTGAGCGGTAGGTAGTAGGTGGTGACAGCGCTGCTATCCGCGTGACAGTTTGTGGAATCTGCCCTGTTAGTCTCAGCCTAGTCGAGCCCAATCGGGAGTGATCATAATCATTCGGTGTTCTTAACTAATAGCAGGTAGTAAATCGGCCGAGCTCTGATACAGAGTAGAAATTGTATCCGGATTATCCTTGTACGTACCTTTGACTAGTGTGAACCTTTAGTAGAACCTCTCGATCCAAAATATCTTACCCCACTTTCGTCATTCCACCATATCCATCCGGCCAAGTCAAGATTAGAAACTAGACACTTCTCGTTCTTCGTGGGAAATCGATACCTTTGGAATACTCCGGGGGTGAAAACTACTGCTATATCCGTGCGCTTGCGGATTAATTCTAATAGGCATAAGAATCGCTAACAATCGTGCGAGATTCAACATTGATTGGATATATTAGACAAAGAGGCAAAACCCTTCTCATTGCGCTAGAAAAACGCTTGAGCTTATAAAAGGGGTAATATGCCTTAAGTGGCCTCCCAACTGTGCGCCATGACTAATGGTAGCATGTATTACTCATTACAAATTATATCCTGATGCATGGTACGCTTAAGTAAGCAGCCAGCCGCCGGCTATACCTCAAGACAGATGAGTACAGGTACCACTCGGCTCAAGAAACCACGGTGCAAAGTATGCCTTGTTGAAGGCTGACAGTTGGTCATCATATCAGATGGAATTAGAATACTTGCCCTGGTTAAACTGAAATCAACTCTTGAGATTAGGATTAGGGTCTCGACGGTCCGCTCTAACAAGAGCCGCCAGCTGTACACCGCGACAGACGGGTGCAGAGGCTCAGCAAAATTTAGTCTGAGGTTTGGTATGCTTAACCAAGTCGCCAGCTGTACATCACGGCAGGTGAGTATAAGTACCACTCAAATTAACATAACTTGGTGTAAGGTATGTCTTGTTGAAGACCGACAGCCAATCACTATTTTCAATACGTCTGGGATACTTGCCCAAGCTTGCTTAAAACCAATTCTTGAATTGGGGTTAAGGTTTCGAGGGTCCGTTCCGACAAGAGCCGCTAGTTGTGTACCGCGACAGTTGGGTACAGGTACCACTCAGCAAAAAGTTATTTGAGATGGGATACGCTCCATGATGGACCGACAGCTGGTCACTGTTTTGAACGGGGCTAGAGTACCTGCTCAATTAAAAAATCATCAGAGCTTATGATATGCTCCACGGTTGAGCCGACTGCTGGTAATTACATGAGTTAAGACCAATATCAAGAGTTACATATGACTAAGAGTTTTTAGGGTATGCCCTTAAAAGGAGCCATCAGCTGTATACTGCGATAGTCGGGTACAGGTACTACTCAACCAAACTCAGATTAGATGAAGGTACGCTTCATAACATGCTGACAACCAGAATCCTAAAAATTGGATCGGGTATCGCTCGAAAAAAGCCAACACTGGAAATTCTGTTGAGTCCCTCAAAACCTCCTTGTATACAATGGAGCGCTCATTACAAAGAAGGAACCAATCAAAAAATGACGTCAAGAACTAAAAGCACTCGGCATGAAGCATGACTCGGCTGGAGCGCGACCAGGAAGGACTACAACACGACGCCAAGGGCTCGGGTGCTACTGTGGAATACATGGACCCCGGGTATCCACAATGGGCCGCAAAGATCACCTAACAGGGGGTGGGCCAAGTCGTCTGTACCTTACTACGTGTAGAGCACGTTGTGTCTTGCCTTGCACCGCAAGGTAGGGCATTTCCAGAAGCTTCTCACCGGTAAAGGACGATGAGATTGTAACAATCGGTAAAAATGTCGTAGATAAGGAAAGATAGAAATAGGATCCTTATCTTGTAGTCTCCCTATGGACTGTTGGCGATTCTTATGCCTATTAGAGTTTTAATCCGCAAGCGCACGGATATGGCAGTAGCTTTCACCCTGGAGTATTCCTAAGGTATCGATTTCCCATGAGGAACAAGAAGATTCTATTTTCTATACTTATTCACCCGGATGAATATGAATATGGTGATTTGGAACAATAATGGGATAAATGTATTTCGGATCAAGAGGCTCTTCGGACACCAGTCAGAAAGTTTCAAGTTCTATTCTTGTTTAATTTGCGACTCTGAATCGGAGCTCGGATATTCACTACCACCCGCTATCCTGAATTGGAATCCCGAATGGTTATGATCATTCCGATAGGGCTCAACTGGTCTGCAACTAACGGGGCGGATTTCACAAAGTCTAAGCCGGATAATAGGGCTGTCACCACCTATTACCTACCACACGTCCATTGGAGCAGGTGCCTACCGGCTACTAACTAGTCCAAACACCACTTTGTACCTAGTAGTAATACGTACCAAGGACGTCACTTCGATACGCACCCCTACTACCTCTTATACTAATCTCTAAGTGGACAATTAAGCACAAAGATTTTAGCACTCAAGAATAGCACGGGCCTAATACCAACAGAGACAAAATAAAAAGAATGAACTTGATAATTAAATAAGGCGAGACTGAGTGTTACCGAAAGAAGACGGAAGCAGAACCCGCATCCGAGTTCACTTCCGGAGCTCTAGTGAGGGATACCGACACTCCGGCTCCTCCCCTACACTAACTCTCCTCTCTCTCCTACTCTACTTGGGAGTAGCACAACTCTACTTCACTCTTGCTCCCTCTCACTTGTGTTGCACTTTGTTGTTCATCTTCAAATGAAGGAGAACACCTCCTTTTATAGGCCACCGTGACCAATAGGGAGTTGCCACGACTTGGGACAGGTGTCACAAGCTCCTTGCCGAAGGGGAAATCCAAAGGGATCAAGAGGTGGGTCGGCCGGCCTGCCTTTGTCGATCCCGGCCCTCCAATTTGGCTAGGATGCTCCTTGTGCGGTGTAGATCTTGGATTCCTTTAGAATCCTATGCATAACTTGAGAAGCACTCCTCTTTCTGGATCAAAGCGACTGAAATCAACAGCTTGAATGTGCTCTAGGATCCCTCGTAGAAGCCCTGGTGCGACCCTGGCCTGACTGGACGAGAGATCTGGGTCGGCCGGCCTAGGGTGGGTCGGCCGACCCACTCTTTTGCCCGGCTCTGGCCCAGTTTCGCTCAGTGGGTCCCTGCATGCAAAATCTTACCAAAACTCGTGGAACTCTGTAAATTTGCACAATTTTAGTTCTGGTTCCATTCATTTCACCAAATGCTGACGGTCGGAATCATACTAATTGTTATCGAAATTGACCATCAACACACCCCCACACTAGGTCTTTGCTCGTCCTCGAGTAAAGGTTAATTTCAAAACTACTAACTCTGTCAGGATAAAGGTAGACAAGCATAACAATTATTCTAAGGTTTTCTCAAATTGTTGGGATTTGAAGTGTCTACTAACCTCATCTTATAAATGTTGGCAAATGGAATAGACAGGAATAAATGAATAATCTTACCGAGGATTAATGTTCCCAGAGTTTTTGTTCTTCGAAAAATGCATGGCTCTTTTTCTTAGGTGAAACACTCTTGGTCACTCGAAAAGTGTTTAACCTTACCAAGGCCAGGATAGCCTCTCATCCTACATCTAATGCTTATGCGGAGCTCAGGTAGGATAGATAATATGGTCATGTTATGCTTTTGTCAGGTTAAAATTAGATCCTAATGAAGATAATGTTATTCCTATTTCCAATCATACAAGAATTAATGTCCAGGGGTGAGGGAGAAAAAAATGAACTCACGCCAAAGGAATAAGAAGAAATACAAGTGCAAGGATGTGTGGTACTGATGAGTCCAGACAAATCGATCTTGTATTTATGGAATGATGGTTTCCCTCCTAAAAATCCATTTTCCAAAACCTTTTTGTTCCTTTTGCAGAGCAGGCTTAAAAGGCACAAAGAGATTATATTTCTATTTTCTTGGAGAGCTTGATTTTTTTTAGAGACTACGATTGATCTCTTTCTCTCTCTTTCTTTGGCCTTTGACATAATAAGAACTTTTTGGAAAGTTTTGACAAATGGATATTTTATTTTGGAGGACCATCACATAGGTAGGTATGGTAGCACTAGACTAGATAATTGGCTAACTTTTTATGGGGTTGGAATATCTGGCGAAGGTTGACGCTTAATTCCAAGATGAAAATTAGCGTTGCCAGATATGAAAGGCTAGCAATCAAAAAGGTACGCGAAAGGAAATGATTGGATCAAATAACATCTCTTAAGAGGATTCAAATTCTAACCCAATTTAGCATGATCAATGACCATTATGAAGCTTGTATGAATCATGATAAATATATGGCTGTGGTCAGTGGCGGAGGACGGACGAAAAATAAGGTATGGCGGCGAGGCGGCGGCCGGCCGGCGGACGGAGGCAGTGGCAAACTTGTAAATTCCATTTCGGTGCTCGTTTCGGTTTTACAATTGGAATGGGATACCTTTCCAAATTTTTGAATTAATAACACAAATACTAGAAATAAATATATGTTCACAAAAATTCATCTCAAAATATATAATTTAGCACATAGTGTTGACAGTGTTGTGAGTTTTATATTCAAACATAGTACTGTAATTCAGCACATCTCAGTTAATGATTGAGAGTTTGAGACCTTGATGTTAATGAGTTATAACAATGAGGTCTTGAGCTAGGTGAAGAAAGGGAAAAAACCAAATACTCCAAGATCTAAGCAGATAGTCAGATCATTCCAGTAGTATTTGTCAGTTCTTACCAAGAGATTGTATATTCAAAGCAACGATATGCATCTCAATGCCTCAATCGATCAATCAACCAACTAACCTTGAAAGAGGATCCTAAGGCCTAGAGGGGGGTGAATAGGCAATTTTAAAACTTTTTCAATTATTCTTGATTAAGCAACAAATTAAAAGTGACCCAATCCTAGTTCCAATTATCAAGCAAGCGGAAGCGATAAACAAGTGATCCGAAAATTAAGACATGGCATCACAATTCAATACAAGCAATGCAATGGAAGTAAGTGCGGGAATTAAATGAGAGAGTGACACGGTGTTTGTTTGATCGAAGTTCGGAGCCGCAACTTCTACTCTCCGTTGAGGCTACCCCTTGCGCACAAGGACCGGCTCACTCTCGAGCCTAACGCCTTACTTACTCCCCGGTAGTCGTTCCGCCACTCCGACGAGGTGGACTCCGTCACCTGTACACCGACTCGAGAGTAGCCACACGCCAAAGGCCTACTCCCAAGCCCACGCCTCCACGAAGGATGCCGTCTTCAAAAGTAACAAGCCCAAACATACGATCATGCGGATCGAAGGACTTCAATGAAGCTCGGTGTTGGGGATGAATGATTTGTGGCTTTGATTGGTTTGTGGGTGGAGGAATGGCTCTAGATCACCTAATTGATGAGCAATAAGTGTGGTAGGTGTAGAGAGCAGCAAAACCTCAAAGAAGCCAGCCACTAGGCAAGTATTTATAGCCCCTAGAGCAAACTAGCCGTTGCCCCCCGGAAGGGGACAAAAAGACTAGCCGTTAGCCTCTACCGGACGCCGTCCGACGGTGGCTACTGCTCACTAAATTTGGTTTATCGGACGCCGTCCGGTAGCCACCGGACGCCGTCAGACAGAAAGGAATGCTTACTGAAAAAGGCTGATCGGACGCCGTCCGACAGAACACACTGTGCATGGGAATTGTTGATCGGACGGTGTCCGGCCGTTCCCAGACGCCGTCCGACAGAGAGTGACAACGTGCTAAAGGATGTGGAGGTATTTAGGTGGGTTTTCTCTCTCTCTAGAAATCTCACAAGAATATATTTGGGTATTTTAGAGGAGGTGGACTACGAAAATCGATTTTTCAAAAAGTCGCAAAGATCCGGCATAGTCCGAGAGTTCAAACCCCTTTTGAAATCCGACGAAAACAAAAATTAAAAACCTAACTACTCCTAATCTATACGTGACCTCATCTCTCGTCCGGTCACGCACTTAAAGTCTCGGAGCAGCTCACAAATTTGTCGATGCTTCAAATTAGGGTTCCGAGGGAAGCCGAGTCTTCGCTAGGGTTCCGAGAAGTCCAAAATCCCCCTAGCACTTCTCGATGGACACCCTTGCTACTCTCTCTAACTTCTCCCCCTTTGTCACCAAGTGACACAAAAGGGAAAAGCTCCTAGCCTTGCTGATCTACTCCTCTTGATCTTGATCCATGTCGTCATCTCCATCATGTCCGGGGCCGCCTGAAGAAGAACCCTGCCCTCTGCGACGCTTGTACGTAGACAGATGAGCTACAGAGGGTACCGACCGTAGTGAAGATTGATCATCAAAGAGCTAGGTCGGTTGAGGATTTGGCAAAGAAAAGTTTAGATGACGACACATCTCTCCACTAGTAAAAAAGATCTTACCGGGAGGAGGATGCTGAGCTGGAGCACCAGGAGGAGGAAAAGGCTGTGGTGATGGCACAAGAGTTGGAGCAGGCCCTGAAGAAGGATATACCCAAGGGTGAACCGGTGGTGGGTAGGCAGGTGGACGAGGAAACATCTGACTCTGCTGGTAGGCCTGATAGCTGTCATGAGCATGAGAATACCAAGTGTACGGATTGGCCCCTTCTAGAACTGGCATGAACATCGCGCCCATATATTGCAGAGCTGACTTAAACTCTGCAAATTCATCACTCAGATACGTCTGCTGCCCTGCCAATTCATTCATCTCTCTTCGGGTGGCTGCAAACTCTTCTTTCATCTCAGTGCGCAGACCTCTCATTTCACCAATCAAAGAGTCATACCAAGGAGGAGGGGCAGCTGCAGAAGATCCAACCCTAAACACTGGCACAGAGGGCTGCATTGGAGCAGCAGGAGCAAAAACAGGGGCCGGTGCTGGAGGAGGAGCATCATCACCTAGACGATCCAACCTGGGTTTGCTGCCAAATGTGTTCAAAAAGATCTTCATTTGATGCTTCTTGACCTTACAATCCCAACTCCTTACCTCATCCTCAGAAATCCGCTGTGTCCTAGAGAGTAACAGGCCAATATAGGGAGCTAGAGGTAGTGCTCTATTGACCTCTCTGAAAATGGCATCATCAAATTCTCCCATGAGAGTGGCTCCAATATTTATAGTCCTGCCTGTCAGAAGATACAGCATAAACCAACTGCAAATGGGGAGGATCCTGTCGCGGTTGCCACTTCGAACGAACAGGGTGCTTCGAAGTATAAGGTTGATTAGAGCAGGCTCCTGTCGCAACTGATTTGCCTTGTCCACACTGATTTCCTCATCATCAAGATCGAGGTACATGAATCTGATTTCTTCCAAACGAGGATATTTGGCTCTCCAGAATGCATCTTCATATGCCATCTCATTTAGGTCGGCGCCAGAATCAGGAGTACCCAATGCAAAGTTCATGTGCGCCACTGAGATCCCTTGAACATTTCCGTTGACTGAATGATAGTAATTAAATTCTGACTCATCCTCAGCAGCAAGCAGAGTGGCAAAGAATTCACAGTGCCTCTCTTTGCACCACGTCAACTTCTTGTTGGAGATCAGTTCTGCCAATCCTGGAGTGGAGCTGAAGATAGTGTGAACCTCAGGCCCTTCCACTGCGGTGATCTCGCTCCAATCAACACAATGTGGGTCCTGTAGACCACCTTTGGGTGCAGAGAAACACATATACAGCTGTTTCTGAAACTTGGTGTAGAATTTGAAATCTTTGGTATCCTCTCGCCGCTGAGGGAACCATTTTGCATAAGAGACGGCCCTCTTCTTTCTCAATGTTTCCATAGACAATTTTAGAACCAAATTATCCACGGGCTCGTCCTCAGCGACCACAATCTCGGTGACATCATCCTCTGTCGGGTCCTCAGCAAAAGTGTCGTAATCAATGTCCTCGGCGGTCGCAAACGAAGACCCCGCAACCCTTTTCCAATCGTATCCCTCATCAAGCTACTACTGTATATCCTCTCTAGTCACTTTTCTTGTGCGAGGAGGAGCGGCACTGCTAGCCGTCTCGTATATGTCATCTCGAACATCCCGACTGCCACTGCCACCACGACCACTCAGAGTCCTGCTCAAAGCCTTGCCAAGCTTCTTCAATGAACGCGACATCTTGAATCAAATTCATTGACCAATTGCCCACTGACGAAACAATCCCACTGACAATAGCCCACGGACGAATCAAATCCATTGCCAAGAGCCCACTGACGAAGTGCCACCCACACCACGAGCCAACCCTAGACACAAGCGCGGCAAAATCCTATTCAAAACCTAGAACTTGGTAACCAAAGGAATATGCGGGAAAAAGAGGCGGGAAGCCGTTACCGAGCCCTAGAAGAGAAGAGAAAGCCGCCGTGCGCGAGAGGATCGTCCCCTAGACCTTTCCCGGTAGGGGAAGAGAGGGGAGCTCGACGGAGACGAGGCGCACGAATCGGGCCGCCAACCTTCAATCCCCGCGGAGGGAATCGAAGAGGACGAGGGGAAGCCGCCGGTGGTGGTGGACGTCGCCGGAGTTCGCCAGAGAGCCCTCCCCGGTGAGGAGAAAGAGCAGGGGCACCGCCGGTTAGGAGAGGAGTAAGAGAAGAAATGAGGAGAGAGGGAGGCGGAGAGGTGAGCTAAAGATCGATCTGCACAGTTGGGCCCCATCGGACGGCGTCCGACGCCTATCGGACGACGTCCGACAGTACGGATGCACGCGAAAACATCTCGTCGGACGGGGTCCGGAAGTCACCAGACGACGTCCGACAGAACGATTGCGGCGCGGGAAAACCTTAGTCGGACGACGTCCGCTGGTGACCAGACGGCGTCCGACAGAAAGTTCGCAGCGCGCACAAAACGTCGTCGGACGGCGTCCGAGAATTTCCGGACGGCGTCCAATAAAGGCTGAATTCGCCACAGCATGCACTTCTGACCAGTGGGCCCCACAAATGCAAGAATTTTTATATAAAAATAATGTTTTGAAGGGATATTCTCCATTTTGCTCAAATTCAAGGAAAGATTAAAATGTGAGCAATTTGAAGTAATTTTAAATTTTAATTTTGAAGGGATAAGATTCTAATGTGAGAAATGAAACCAACCAAATTCAAAAATCTCAAATTTTGATCTTTGAGATCAAGAAAATGTGTGAACCCAAATTTTGCCTTGATTTCTCATATTGGCATCAAAATCACGCGTAGGGGTTCACTTTAAAGTTTAAGCACATGTTTTTGAATTTTGGCTCCTTTTCAAATATTTTCAATAATTTTGATGCCACATGATTTTCGAAAGAGCAAATATGCATACAGAGCAAATTTTTCAAAAGAGATAAGAATTTTCAAATTGAAGAGTTTGAAGTGGTAAGAAGATAAAGGATAGCCTATTTATTTCAAATTTGTTTTGGATTAAAAAATAGGACAAGAATGTGCTAACCCAAAATCAAATTTATCTTTTCACCACTAGAGGGAGTATCGAGATCATGAGTTGAAATTAAACTCCCCCTAAATGTGACAAGGGTCAAAAGCAAATGGAAAAATTCAAATAAGACCCAAAAAGTCACAAAACCAATTAACACGCACTTGATCTATCTAGTATGTTGAGTTCATTTCTTAATTTACAAAACCGTGCCTCATCCAAGGGTTTGGTGAAAATATCCGCCAATTGATCTTCCGTTCGTACGTAGGCAAGCACAACGTCACCCTTTGCAACGTGGTCATGAATAAAGTGATGTCGGATGTCGATGTGCTTTGTACGGAAATGTTGGACCGGATTGTTGGCTATTTTCACCGCACTTTCATTATCGCATAGAAGTGGCACTTTTTCAAATTTTAGCCCAAAGTCACTAAGTATCTGTGTCATGTACAAGAGGTGAGCACAACAACTCCCCGCCGCTATATATTCCGCTTCCGCGGTAGATAGCGCCAAGGAGTTTTGCTTCCTCGAAGTCCATGACACGAGTGAGCGTCCTAGCAAGTGACAAACCCCCGATGTGCTTTTGCGATCAATTTTGCAACCGGCATAATCCGAGTCGGAATAGCCAAGAAGCTCAACACGCACTCCCTTGGGGTACCAAAGTCCTAGGCTAGTAGTGATTTTTAGATATCTCAAAATGCGTTTTACGACAATAAGAGACACTTCTTTAGGGTATGCTTGAAAGCGAGCACACATGCACACACTAAACATAATATCGGGTCGAGAAGCGGTGAGATAGAGAAGCGAACCGATCATGGAGCGATAAAGTTTTTGGTCCACAGGCTTTCCATCTTCATTCAAGTCAAGATGCCCATTAGTGGCCATTGGTGTTTTGATCGATTTGCAATCATCCATAGAAAACCGCTTGAGAAGGTCCTTTGTATATTTCTCTTGACAAATGAAGGTCCCTTCTCGGTGTTGCTTGATTTGAAATCCAAGGAAGAAAGTGAGTTCACCAATCATAGACATTTCGAATTCCTTGGACATCATTTCTCCAAAGTCCTTGCATTTAGCTTTGTTAGTGCATCCAAAGATAATATCATCCACATATATTTGACAAATAAATAAATCATTTTCTATAGGATTTAGAAACAATGTGGAATCAATCGCTTCGATTTTAAATCCCTTTTCTAAGAGAAAGTCCCTAAGGCGCTCATACCATGCTCTAGGAGCTTGCTTGAGACCGTATAGCGCCTTAGTGAGCTTATAGACATGGTTTGAGTGTTTAAGGTTTTCAAAACCGGGCGGTTGCTCGACATAAACAAGTTCATCAGTAAAATCATTTAGAAAAGCACTCTTAACATCCATTTGAAAGAGAGTAATATTATAGAGAGAGGCGAATGCCAAGAGTAACCGTGTAGCTTCAAGTCGAGCAACGAGGGCGTAGTTTTCTCCATAGTCAAGACCTTCGATTTGAGTGAAACCTTGCGCCACCAATCTTGCCTTGTTTCATACTACTTCACCGTTCTCATCTTGTTTGTTGCGGAAGACCCATTTAGTGGCAATGACATTTGTGATCCTTTGGTCTTTCCACAAGCTCCCAAACTTCATTGCGGGTAAAGTTATTTAATTCTTCGTGCATGGCGTTCACCCAATCCGTATCCGCCAATGCCTCATCAATGGTCCTAGGCTCAACAATAGACATAAAGGCGTGATGCTCACAATAATTAGCGGTATGAGAACGGATTCTTACGCCTTGATTGAGATTGCCAATGACTTGATCTAGGGGATAATCCTTGGAGAGAGAGCGATGTTGTTGGACGGGTACTTGTAGATCAACGCCTCCCCCTTGAGCTTGATCAACTTCAAAGTTTGCATCTCCGTCCACCGCTTGGTATTGAGTTGTTGGAGAGGTGTCTTAAGCTTGATTATCAATGGAGGTGGTGGGGAAGACATTCTCAATTTTTGGTTCCTCCGGTGAGGGTCGAATTTCCCCCAACTCCATGGCTTCATGTGGTAACTCATCACCTATATCTCTTGACAAATTTTGCTCACTTTAAGAGCCATTAGTTTCATCAAACTTAACATCATAGGCTTCCTCTACTAACCCGGTAGAATTATTAAAAACTCGAAAAGCTTTGGAGCGAGAGGAATAGCCTAGCATGATACCAACATCACACCTCTTTTGAAACTTACCCAAATGAGTCCTTTTCTTATAAATGTAAACCTTGCAACCAAAGATTCGAAAGTAAGAGATGTTGGGCCTTCGTCCCACTAGTAGTTCATATGAGGTCTTGTGAAGGAGTCGATGGAGGTAGGGACAGTTGATGGCATGGCACGCCGTGTTGATGGCTTTCGCCCAAAAAGCATGCGGCGTGTTATACTCGTCAAGCATCGACCTTGCCATCTTTATCAATGTACGGTTCTTTCTCTCCACCACTCCATTTTGTTGGGGAGTGTAGGCCGCCGAGAATTCGTGCTTGACTCCTAGCTCATCACAAAATTACTCAACATTTGTGTTAGTAAACTCGGTGCCGTTATCACTCCTCACCTTTTTGATAAAAGAGTCAAATTCCTTTTGAGCTTCCAAAGCAAATCTTTTAAACACATCACCGGCAAGTGATTTATTTGCAAGGAAAAATACCCAAGTGAAGCGAGAAAAATCATCGACAATCACATGACAATAAGAATTACCGCCTATGCTCGCATAGGTGGTTGGGCCAAATAAATCCATATGCAAAAGCTCAAGTGGTCGGGATGTAGACATGAATGTCTTAGTCGGATGAGAATTAGCCACTTGCTTGCCGGCTTGGCATGAGCTACATAAACGGTTTTTCTCGAATTTGACATCCTTCACTCCAACAACCAAGTTGCCTTTAAAAACCTTTTTCAAAGTGCCCATTCCAACATGGTCAAGACGTCTATGCCACAACCAACCAAGAGTGGTTTGAGCAATAAGACAAGTCTTGATTTGAGAAGATTCACGGTTTGAAAAATCAACCAAATACAAGTTTTGAAACCGGGTGCCTTCAAATGCAACACTTTGATCCTTGGTGGAAATAACACGAACTCCGTTAACCGAAAAGAAACAATCAAAACCTAAATCGCACACTTGAGCAACAGAGAGGAGATTAAAGTTGCAAGCTTCCACCAAAAGAACATCAGAGATGGATAGGTCATTGGATATTGCAATTTTACCTATACCCTTTACCTTCCGCTTGGAGTTGTCCCCAAATGTGATCTTGTGTAAGGGGTCCTTCTCCTCTTCTAGTGAGGTGAACATACTTGAGCTACCGGTCATATGTTGGGTGCAACCGCTATCAAATATCCAATGCCGGCCACCGCTCTTGTAGTTCACCTAGACACACAAATTCAAGCTTGGGTTTTAGGTACCCAAGACTTCATCTTGGATCCTTTTGAGTTAGTCATCAAACACTTGGGCACCCAAATAGCTTTTACATCATTCTTATTATTGGGTGCACCAACATACTTAGCATAAGTAGAGCCATTTTTCCTCATAAGCATGTAACTAGCATCAAGCACTTGAGTTTTAGACATGAATTGAGATGATTTAGCAAGAGGACAAGCAATGGCTTTGTGTATCTCATTTTTACAAATGTGGCAACGGGTCCCTCCCTTAACAAAAGCTACTTTGGGCTTACCCCAACCTCCCTTGGGCAAATCCCCAGGATGAAATCCCAAACCATGCTTGCCCAAAGTGTACCTTTGCTCCTGAAGCATCTTGTTAAGAGAGTTGTTCCCCACAAGCAATTTAGCCAAGCTAGAGTCTAGTTGCTCAATTATATCCTTTAGAAGCAAATTTTTCTTAACTAACTCATTAGCACATTTAGCAACACCACAAGTACCAATAGAACAAATATTTTCATTTAAAAAAGTAGCACTAGTGGGTGAAGATGAGCTAGCATTAGGTGTGATAGTGGGTGACAAGCTCAAAGATGTGTCGTGAGATAAGCTAAGTGAACCATTTATGGTGTCAATCAAGTCACAAGTCACACCAACATTGCATTTTTCAATTGAGCAATCAAGAGGAGTTTCATCATCAACATTAGAGCTAGCTAGTTTGTTTTCTAGAATTTCAACTTGCAGATTTAGAGCTTCGTAATCATCTTCTAGAGTCTCATGTTTTTCAAGCAAAATCTCAAATTCATTCGCAAGCTCTTTATGCACTTTTATTAGCTTTTTCCTTTTAGATTTTTCCTTCTCTAGAGCATTATTCAAGTCATCAATCAAAAGCTTAAGCTCACTTTTAGAGAGGTGCTCATTTGTTTCCTTCTCCTCTAGTGCCATGAGGCACATGAGAGGTGTGGGTTGTTGATGGCGACTCCGGACACCTTGGTGTTTTCATCATCGGAGGAGTCCGCCCAAGAGTCTTCATCGTCGGTGATCCATTCCCTGATCACATCTTCTTGTATGTTGGCGGTGAGACAAAGCTTTTGCTTGGAAAGGACCGGAGGAGCATTTTCCTTGATCGCAAGTCTGGCTAACCCATGAGCTCTAGTGTCTTCTTCTTCGTAGGAAGATTGGGTTGATGATGAAGTTGAGCTATCTTCCTTTTTGGTCCTTTGACCGGCAAGAGCCTTTTTCTTGTCCTTGGATTTGTGATCGCTCTTGCGGTAGTGACGGTACTTCTTCTTGTCGTCATCCTCATCGTCCTCTTGATTCCTTGCCTTGTGCTTGCTCTTTTTTCTTCTTGGGCAATCCACCGCCAAGTGACCCTTCTCTCCTCATTCATAACAACGCATTTAGGAGATGGGTCTTTGCCTTGAAGAGGATGATCCACCGCGGAAGCTCATTTTCTTGATCAACTTTCTTGATCGCTTGACAAGGAGGGCCAAATCTTCAATCTCCGAAATTGCATCATCGGAGTCATCATCATCTTCTTCAACTTCAACCTTCTTCTTCCCACTTTTGGCTTTGGCGGGGAGAGCAATTGACTTCTTGTTGAGTGAGGACTCTTCACTTTCAAGAAGTCGCATCTCATAAGAGTTGAGTTGACCGAGTAGCTTGGTTGGAGTCATCTTCTTGAGTTTTGACTTGGATGCTCGAATTAAGGTCACAAGTGGATTGAAGCTAAATGGCACAACATCAAGCATCTTTCGACAAATGTTAATGTCCTCCAAAACCTTTCAATCCGAGCATCCGGCAATTTCATTGACGATGGGGTTCAACTTAAGAAACATATCATTGACACTTTCATTAGGGAGCATTTTGAATTGATCAAATCTTTTTCTAGCTCGAGATAGATTCTCCTCGAGCATCTCGGCACTAACAATATGAATTTCTTTTAAATGCTTCCAAATATCATAAGTTTCAGTGAGATTGCCAATACTATCAAACACTTGGGAAGAAACACTAGAGAGCAAAACATTTCTAGCAATGGCATTAAAACGTTTGTACTTAGCATGAACTTCATCTAGAGCCATTGTTCCTTTCGGAGGATCCGGATAACCGGTCTCACAAACAACCCACACATCATAACTAAGAGTCTCAAGATAACATTGCATTCGAATTTTCCAATAGTTGTAGTTGGTCCCATCAAAGATAGGAGCTTTTCCAATTTCTATCCTAGGCCCCTCTTGAGCCATCTCCTAGTGGTGAAGCTAATACCGGAGAACCTAGAAGCTCTGATACCACTTGAAAGAGGATCCTAAGGCCTAGAGGGGGGTGAATAGGCAATTTTAAAACTTTTTCAATTATTTTTGATTAAGCAACAAATTAAAAGTGACCCAATCCTAGTTCCAATTATTAAGCAAGCGGAAGCGATAAACAAGTGATCCGAAAATTAAGACATGGCATCACAATTCAATACAAGCAATGCAATGGAAGTAAGTGCGGGAATTAAATGAGAGAGTGAGACGGTGTTTGTTTGACCGAAGTTCGGAGCCGCAACTCCTACTCTCCGTTGTGGCTACCCCTTGCGCACAAGGACCGGCTCACTCTCGAGCCTAATGCCTCACTTACTCCCCGGTAGTTGTTCCGCCACTCCGGCGAGGTGGACTCCGTCACCCGTACACCGACTCGAGAGTAGCCACACGCCAAAGGCCTACTCCCAAGCCCACACCTCCACGAAGGATGCCGTCTTCAAAAGTAACAAGCCTGAAACGCCCCGATCATGCCGGATCGAAGGACTTCAATGAAGCTCGGTGTTGGGGACGAATGATTTGTGGCTTTGATTGGTTTGTGGGTGGAGGAATGGCTCTAGATCACATAATTGATGAGCAATAAGTGTGGTAGGTGTAGAGAGCAGCAGAACCTCAAAGAAGCCAGCCACTAGGCAAGTATTTATAGCCCCTAGAGCAAACTAGCCGTTGCCCTCCGGAAGGGGACAAAAAGACTAGCCGTTAGCCTCTACCGGACGCCGTCCGACAGTGGCTACTGCTCACTAAATTTGGTTTATCGAACGCCGTCCGGTAGCCACCGGACGCCGTCCGACAGAAAGGAATGCTTACTTAAAAAGGCTGATCGGACGTCGTCTGGTAACTACCGGACGCCGTCCGACAGAACGCACTGTGCACGGTAATTGTTGATCGGACGGTGTCCGGCCGTTTCCAGATGCCGTCCGACAGAGAGTGACAACGTGCTAAAGGATGTGGAGGTATTTAGGTGGGTTTTCTTTCTCTCTCTAGAAATCTCACAAGAATATATTTGGGTATTTTTAAAAGAGGTGGACTACGGAAATCGATTTTTCAAGAAGTCGCAAAGATCCGACATAGTCCGAGAGTTCAAACCCCTTTCGAAATCCGACGAAAAGAAAAATTAAAAACCTAACTACTCCTAATCTATACGTGACCTCATCTCTCGCCCGGTCACGCGCTTAAAGTCTCGGAGCAGCTCACAAATTTGTCGACGCTTCAAATTAGGGTTCCGAGGGAAGCCATGTCTTCGCTAGGGTTCCGAGAAGTCCAAAAACCCCCTAGCACTTAATATTAAATATTTTTGACATCAATGCCACTAATAAAAATTAGGGCTCAACGATGCTCACAATCCTGCTGCAGAAGTGGTCACGACCGTGCTAGCTGCCGAACCGTTCGTTGCTTGTCGACGGCTGCACCGCGCCTGCGTTGCTCCCCCACCACACTACACTGCCCGACCGCCGCCCTGCTTGCCGCCCAACGCAGCAGCCCGTGCCGAGCCGTTCTACCGCTCGCGCCACACCGCTCTGCTAGCGCGCGCGCCGCCGCTGATTCAAGACGTCGTCGTCGCCGTGGTGGCCGGCAGGCGGCGGCGGCGGGTTCGCCACTCGCTGCTGGCCGGTGGCGGCCGGGGCGGGACGACACGGGCCGTGGCTCGGGCGGTGGAGGTGAGCGAGGCGGCGGCGGCGGCGCGACGCCCTAACCCTAGTCGGGCGCTCGGGAGGGATGGGGGCAGGGCCAACGAGCGTGGGGCGCTCGGGAGGGGTTCATCACAGAGACACAGAACGGCAGAAGCGCTAGAGGCGAGTGGGGGCTGGGTCGCTCGGTGCTTGGCCTGGAGGGCAGAGGCCTTAGGCCTACCAACTGGTGAACTGGAATGGGCCTGCGGGTGTTATAAGGCCCAAAACCGAAAACTGTTAGTGGGGGATACCCTGGGCTGGCTAGGCCAAGGTATGGCGCGGGCCATACCTCGCCATAACGGGCCCTCTGCCCCTGGCTGTGGTAGGTAATGAAAAGTCACTCTAAGAATTAAGAGCCAGGTTTTTAATGAAAACCTCTGAGGAACAACTAACCTTAGGCAAGAAATTATTAAGCATTCTATATCTCATGAGCCAACAATTTAGATGTGATTAATCCTAATAAAGCTTTCCCACAATTGTTGAGCTTAACCAAAGAAGAAAAATTATGCGAGTCAATATTTATCGGACATTGTTATAGTCTCGAAATCATTGCATTCCCGGTATCAAAATTTTTGTTTAATTATTTACCGACATTATATGAGCAAGTGACAGAGATAAATATCAACAATAAGACACAGGGAACATACTAGAATTTTTTGGAGCCGAGTGGGCGAAGCTGGTGGGTCGGCCGACCTAAGGGAGGCCGGCCGATCTGGCTAGGCTGGCTGGCCCGGGTTGGGTCGGCCGGCCTGGTTCCGTGCCTGGCTGGGTCCAAATTTTTTCAGTAGGTACATCTTTCTCTGTACTTTGCATTTATCATATGTATGTTAGTAACAAAGTCGACCGGTGCAGAAAATTGCACCGATCGAGGCAAGCATGCACAATTAAACAATCAATTCTTTATTTCCTCGAGAAGATAAGCAAACAAGGGCGCATACATTGGAAAATCAAAATATTTGAAAATAAAATTTTTGCGCCTCTCTTTATTCTACCCCACTCCCGTCTACGGACTAGTCGGCGGGTCATAAAACTTGGGCGATCCCATCGCCTTCGCATAGCGTTTGAGCTTTGCCGACGTTGACTTCCGCAGGACCGTGAAGTTATCATCGTGATCCATCATTTGGATTTGGACCTCCGCCATTTGCTCTTCGAGATTGTTTTACCGCTGCTTGAAAGCGGCCACCACTTCATGGAGTGGAGGCTCCTCCTCCTCACTAAACTCCATGTCACCGCCTTGCCCACGGATCGAAGGAGGTGGACGGGTGCGTCTCACCCTCCTATCCGGCGAAGTGGAATCGACGGACTCGACCATGGGTGGCCTCATTCTCACCAAAGGTGGGGTAAGGACCTTCCCACGGCCGGCCGTCCTTCCGCTCACGAGGAAACGTGGCAGAGAGTCCGGTGGTGTCTCCGGTGTGTACTCCGGCGAACGAGGCTCAAATTGCTCGTACTTCATGAGCGCCTTACCCTTCTCCATATGCAGTGCGGCCCGATGTGTTACATCGGCACGACCGCGCGGTGGAGAGAGGACGAGCTTCCTTGCCACCCCCGTCTTGAGTCCGAGTTGGCCCATCGTCGGTCGCGCCGGTGAAGGAGCACGCGGGTCCTTCCCCTTGGTGATAACACGTAGGGGGGAGAGAGGGCGCGCCGCACCAATGCGGTGCGGAGACGTCGGCCGGCCACGTGATGTAGCACGGCCGTGCTCAGGTTGTGGCGTCGCCTTCGGTTTCTCCGGTGAGAAGTTCAACTGCTGCGCGTGCACCGGCGAGTAATTCAATTTCCGGCCAAACATCGGCTTGCCGGAAGTAGGGCTTGTTTGGTTCATGGCCATGGTTGGCCATACCAATTCAATGGTGTTGCCAATTGATGGCATGACCAAATCAATGACAAATTTGTTGTGTTTGGTTTGTTGCCATCATGCTGCCAACAAATGGCAAGTATTGAAAGGTAATTGTTTGGTTCATGGCCATTTCAGAATACCAACTATTGGCAAGTGCTATGGTCCATGTTTGGTTCATTGCCAATTTTAGATAGGATCACCTATTCAACAAGATGGTAAGCTTACCAATGCTGAACAATTTTTCTGCACACCTCTATTGTTGAATATTGTATGAAAATATTACTATGAGATAAATAATTATGAATATAAAATAGACATATTAACATAATTGTTAATATTGACAATAACATAATTGTTAATATTGACAATGACATAAAATAGATATTAACCTAACAATGGCCCTTCATACCATACTATCAATTGAGTGATTCACATATACATCAAGAAACTTTAGCATTGCAAGTGCATCAGGAAAAAAAAGCCCATCATACATACTCTCAATATTTGAACATATGTATATTTGCAAGGAATTTTGCACATATGACGATATTTTGAATCATACATACAACATTAGACATGTATATAACAACATTGGACACACATTTGACAATATTTTTTGGATCACAAAGAGACACTAACATATCAACATCACAAATAAACAGTCTATAGTTACACGTAGGTAAAAGTCCATAGTTCTCAATATTATACATAAATAGTCCATAGTTCTCACTGTCATACATAATAGTCCAAATATACACAGCACATATAAACACTTGGCATCACGACATGTAGCACATAGATGAGCAAAAGGTGAGTTAGATGAGCAAAAGTCACTACCCTTAAGCAAAAGTCACTACCCCTTAAGCAAAAGTCACTACCCTCAATCCTACCCACCAAATCTGGAACTAATGAAGTTAACAACCCAAGTCTGAAGTGTGGTTTCGCTCGCGTAGTTCAAATAACTACGAAAAGCCGCTTGATCTGGATTGGAGAGGTGAGATGCAATTTCGAGCTTGTCCTTAGCAGTAATGGTGAGAGCATCTATCCTTCTCCACAGATGTGCATGGGGATCCTCACGAGCAGGTAAATTTGCAAAAGAGGGAGAGGCTGTTGCTGCTAGAGAGTCCGCAAGGTTCTTAATGCTTGCTGCAATATCATCATTAGATATTTTGCTAGGGCGAGCAGATTTGTCCTTAGCATTCTTCTTCACAGGTGATTTGTGATGCTGTCGTTTTTTGCTTGATGTTGAAGACGGATCAGCAATGTCCTCCACATCGATAGGGCTGTTGCGTGGATTTGTGTCGGACTCATTACCATCATTGTCATCGACATCAAAAGCCTTTCCACAGTCGATGTCATCTTCTCCGCTGCTTAACTCTTTGTGGTGACTTGGTCGTGACAAAATAACCATCAGCTTGTGATTGATCGGAGAACAATTCCTCTAACAAATCGAAGAACTTGATAGGCCTAGTAAGATAGTTGATTGTAGTTTTCTGATTCCAAAATATAAAGGTCACAAATCAGTTCTAGGTCACTAATTAGTGCTGAAATAAATTCTAGGTCACTTATTAGTGCTGAAATTCACTAAGTCAAATAAATTCTAGGTCACAAATTAGTGCTGAAATAAATTCTAGGTCACTAATTAGTGCTGAAATTCACTAAGCCAAATAAATTCTAGGTCACAAATTAGTGCTGAAATAAATTCTAGGTCACTAATTAGTGCTGAAATTCACTAAGCCAAATAATTCTAGGTCACAAATTAGTGCTGAAATAAATTCTAGGTCACTAATTAGTGCTGAAATTCACTAAGCCAAATAAATAAAGACATGTAGGAGTGCTGAGGTAAACTTACATTGAGTGCTTTAGTTTCAGACTCCGAAAGAGTGAATTTGCATGAGGTGGAATCAAAGCCATTGCCACTATTATTCATGGCACGACGAATCCAGGCATACTTCTCCTTGTAGCTTCTATAGTGTCGATCAACCTGACTTTGAGTTGCACCAATGGCAAACTTTTCATTAACAACATTAGCGCATTGCAAATGGTGTTGTTTCTTTAGCTTAAAGGTTGGTGGTTTACTCTTTCGAAGATCAATGTACCACTCAAGCACGAACTTGCTACTCTCATCTGTCCATGACAAATACTTATCACGAGAGGATGATTCTCCCTCGCTCTTCACCACAATGGTCTTGTTCTTTGGCTTGCTCATCTAGTAGCCAAAGGTAATAGCAATGATCAAATTTAAAATTGTTACAAGTGTCTGAAATTAATCCAATTGCAGCAATACAAATAGTGGTAGCAATACAAATAGTGGTAGCAATACAAGTGCAGTGCTCAAATATTACAAATGTCTGAAATTAAAATTGTTGCAACACAAATAGTAGTACCAATACAAGTGTCCTATTCAGCAATTTGTTTGTCATGCCACATTTGTTGTGCTATGGCATCACGCTTCGTAGCCCACTCACGTATATCACTATCCCGATCGGTAACACGAACACTGCTCCTTGGCAAGTGGGAGTACCAAGTGGCCTCATCAAGGATAAGCTCATCCGGCCCATTTTCTATAATCCAATTATGCAGCGCACGGCATGCTATGACCACCTTAACTTGAGATTTGAAGGGTATGTATGGTCTCTCACTAAGTATCTTGAATCAACCCTTTAAAGACCCAAAACCACGCTCGACAGTTGTCCTAACTGACGAATGGCGATGGTTGTATAGCTCTTGTGCGTTCTCCGGCACATGGGGACCAACAAATTCTTTTAGGTGGTATCGGACTCCACGATATGGAGGCAAAATGCCGGGCCTTGCTGCATACCCAGCATCGGCAAGGTAGTATTTTCCTACAAAGATTTCGGAATTGATTATCTATCATATAAGTTGCACTCATTCAACAGATTCAGCTCTAGAACTAGTACAATACCTTCTGGTATTTTCAATCCAGTCGGTCGGGACAATGCATCCTTGAGGACAAGAGAGTCATAGGCCGATCCCTCCCACCCTGCTAGAACATACGTGAATCGAAGATCGAAATCCACAACAGCTAAAACATTTTGGGTTGGATACATTTTGCGCCCCCTAAACTTATCCTCCAAATGTGCTGGGACACATGCTTTGACATGTGTCCCATCTAGTGCCCCTATGCATCCCTACAGATGAAAACAAATTGAAGGTAAGATATAGCATGTGTTTTGAACCAAGAAGTTTAATCTATAATAGTTCATTAACTAATTACCTCGAAGTATGGGTGGAACCTTCGGTTACTAGTGATCTTATCATGTCTATCAGTAGACATCAAATAGATGAGTTCTTGGGCAAGGATTCCCATAGCATCCAAGACGGCATTGAAGTATCTGCTAACCGTCTCACCTGAGCGCCAAAACTTAAACGCTACGACGGAATTTGTGTGCTTGTGCCCTACTGTCGACGGTTGAGATATCGATCTCAAGTCGCTAAGGTTCTTTAAGATTGAGATAGGAGACACGCCGAACAACCACGAACAATAGCGAACAGGGAGACAAAGTTTTTATCCTGGTTCAGGCCTCTCGGGAGAGATAATAGCCCTACGTCCAGCCTTTCTTATATATCAGAGATGAATACAAGAGGTGGCTCGACGAGACGAACAAGTCTCGGCGAGATTATGCGTGTACAAGTGCGTAAAACTCGATGCCAGATGCCCCCTAAACGCCGTAGGGGCATGGTTTATATAGTACAGAGCAAACCGACCTACCGAGGAAATATCGGGCCGGGCTAACTACGAATACGTAACGAACTCGTACCATGCCAAATACATCCTTCGGCAGATAAGGTAAACTCCAATTCTTGGGGATCACGACTCCTAATCCAATCCGGGAAACCACGTCCGGGTCTTCACGTAGCCGTGCAGAACTTCTATTCGAGTAGAACTCAAACAGGAATCATAGGCCATTACGCATTGTGCCAGCCAAGGACTGCTCGGCAGGATGCACATGGGCCTGATAGAACCTTCCAGGGAGCTGGGTCCTGGTAGGCTGTTTGATTGGGCCGTCAGGGAGTGGGCCATGGCAATGGGCCGTAATTTAATCCCCGACAGCTAGCCCCCGAGACTCAAGTGGAAGGACTCACTAGAGTGGGGTCGTCCTCTTGAGACTCAAAGTCACGGAGAGGGTATTTTTCCTGCTACAAAGACATGTAACAGGCGACCGAACAGGTCATGGTTCAACCGAACAAGACTTGTTCGGGACCGAATAAACCCAATAAGTGCCGAGCAACTCTGTTTCATCGAACAGGGGACAACATCTGTCCGAGCAGAGCACTCAGCCTTCGATGTAGAAATCGGAAATCCAGTCCCCAAGCGCAGAGCTCGTCGCGGGGACCAAACACGCGCTCCGGGCGAAGAGCTGCCCGAGGCGAATCATCTCCTTGAGGCTGAACGTCATCAAGGAGGGATTGGATTCCTGGCAGTAAAGAGTGTACCACCGCATCCGGTAAGATCAGATCTTCCGGGAAAATGAGCAAGTCGCGAGATGGACTCGTGTTGCTGCATCCAGGCATGAAGATACCTAGGAAAGCATAAACGAAAATACGAAAATCACCTCTCAGGCTAGAACCTGCCCGAGGAAATAGAGATCGCGCTCTCAAGCAAATGTCGTGCTCAGGAGCGAAAGTGATGTGCCTCCAGACGTTGATCGTGTGCGAGGAGCAGACAATGCATACGAGAAGAAAGGTGACCCAGTCCCAGAGCACAGAGCTCGTCGAAGGAACCAGGTAAAGAGATCCAGTCCCCGAGCACGGAGCTCGTTAAAGGAACCAGAAAGTACGACCAGGCGAAGACGTACCCGGTAGGAGCCCGCGCTCCGGGCGAAGAGCTGCCGGGCGCGGTGATCCGGCCCGAGCATGGAGCTCGTCGCGGAGACCAGATGCGCGCTCCGGGCGAAGAGCTGCCCGGCGCGAGGTGAATCACAACCCGATGCAGTCAGAGCCGCAAGAGAACGTGTGAAATCGACGCTTTACCCATGACGTATTCCTTGCGACAGTGTTAGCGTTGTCTTGGCAAGTGCAGAACCGACGCTTGGAGTGCCCGTTGCGATGAGAATCGGCTTACGATGGGCATGCCCGTTGCGATGAGAATCGGCTTACGGTGGGCAGGACTCCGTTGGTGGCGCACTACCTTGACTTAGCTGAACTGTGAAGGTCAGTGCCGGGCAAAGGCAAGAAATCATACGCGGGTGAAGTGAATCAGTCTCTGGGCATGCGCGGAGCAAACCCGGGAAGAGAGGGATGCAGACATCAGTTTTGGTGGGGAAGCTTAGAACCTCGCCGCGACCATCACCGGAGTCTGACGTTCCCCGCTCCTGTATTTCCTGCAAAAGACAAACAAGAAATGAGCAGCAAGGGGAAAAAAGAGAGCAAGAAAAGGCTCTAAGAAGAGCAAAGCGAGTTTTAGAAAACACGTAAAAGACGACCTACCCGCACAAAACATAACTTTTTCCGGGTACGTCCCTCGACAGCGTTAGTGTCACCTCGGCGAATGCGGAACCGACGCTAGGAGTGCCCGTTGCGATGAGAATCGGCTTACGATGGGCAGGACTCCGTTGGTGGTGCATTGCTCCGGATTACCGTGCTGTGAAGGACGAGCATGGATAAAGAAGACATGTGCGGGCAGTGCAGCCCATTGTGGCTAAGACCGCTAACCGTGGAGGGCGAACGGGACCTTAGCCGCAGCAAAAGCGGCGAGGCGAAATCTTATCCGGGCATGGATCCGTATAAGCGCAGTGTCGCCTCGTGAGTGCGGAACCAGCGCCAGGAGTGCCCGCTGCGATGAGAATCGACTTACGGTAGGCATGCCCGTATGGCGAGAATCGCTTACGGGGCGCGAACTCCATCGGTGGTGCACCGCCGTTAACGGAGCCGCATGTGTCGCTGCGATAAAAGACATGCTCAGACGCGGGAGCGCCACGGAGCGAAAGACCAGCGAGGTTTTGGAAAACCAACGCTAAGGAAAGGAACTGGAAAACTTACCGGGGTTGCCGAAATTCAGCTCAAGTCCCAACTGACCGAGGAGAGGCAGTCCTCCGAGGAGCTGGCCGAAAGCGACTCAAGACCGCCGAAAAGGCTTGAATCGAACGAGAGTCGATCGAGCAATTTTTCCCGCAAAAAGAGCAGCAAAAGACAAGGATGAACAGGAAACCAAGAGCAAGGCGAACAGCGCTAGAAAGTTTTAAGAAAACCGGTAGAACGCTTAGCCTAACTCCCAGCCCCCGTTGTGCAGCTGCTCGAGGACCTAAGTTTGCGAACTCGAACAGGTGCACAAGAGAAAGAGCGACGCTCTAGCCCCCGGTAAGGACGATGCATGAAGACCTGAGCTTGCGACTTCAAGCACGTGCGTAGAAGTTAGAGCGACACCCGTATCCCGATCGACTCGTTCTAGGAACTGCTCGTTAACGTAAGTTAGGCGATTCCGAGGGTAACCGGACAAGGAAAGTGCCTCTGCCGCGGAGGGCTTATGAGAACAGGCTTTGCCAAGTGGTCGTGCCGTGAGCGGTAAGTGCCTCTGCCGCGGAGGGCTTACGAGAGCAGGCTTAGCGCAAGGCTGGATGCCGTGTTACGCAACTCGAGTTTAGGAACTTGTTGAAACCAGACACTGGCAGGAAACCTCAAGATTGCGGAGCCAAGAGTTCGCAAGACCGGCGACCATCAAGTGTTTCAGAGAGAGAGTAGTCCGAGAAGACGAGTGGTGAGAAGGACCGCAGGGGGCCGCGAGCATTCACCGCTCAATGGGTTGGACTTTACATGGCAGCCCGAGAGACTTGGACGAACTAAGGCGCGAAATTTGAGAAAAAGCGCGAAGCTAGGAAACGAAAGACCTACACGAGGAACTTACGGTCGGGTCGATGTTTCAAGTCTTGGTCACTCTCTCCGTCATCCATCGACAAAGCGAACAGCCCCGGATCCGGAAGGAGTTTTGATCCGATCCCGAGCACGGTCGATCGCGGGGACCAAACGCGCGCCCCGGGCGAAGAGCTGCCCGGCGCAAAGAGATCCAGCCCCCGAGCACGGAGCTCATCGCGGGGACCAGACGCGCGCTCCGGGCGAAGAGCTGCCCGATGCGAGGAGATCCAGCCCCCGAGCACGGAGCTCGTGGCGGGGACCAGACTTGCGCTGCGGGCGAAGAGCTACCCGGCGCGAAGAGATCCAGCCCCCGAGCACGGAGCTCGTCGTGGGGACCAGACGCTCGCTCCGGGCGAAGAGCTGCCCGGCGCGAGGAGATCCAGCCCCCGAGCGCGGAGCTCGTCGCGGGGACCAGACAGGCACCCCGGGCGAAGAGCCGGGCAGATCCAGCCCCCGAGCACGGAGCTGGGAACCCGATCTGGAAGGCGATCAAGATCGAAGGGATCGATCCGATCCGGCAGGGAAAGAGACATCCCGCCGCCGAGTCGTAGTCCTCGTGGAGAATCTCTGTCACGATAGAGTTTGACATGCTCGATCTGTGAGTCCCACGGACGGCGCCATTGCCGACGGTTGAGATATCGATCTCAAGTCGCTAAGGTTCTTTAAGATTGAGATAGAGACACGCCGAACAACCACGAACAATAGCGAGCAGGAGACAGAGTTTTATCCTGGTTCAGCCTCTCGGAGAGATAATAGCCCCACGCCCAGCCTTTCTTATATATCAGAGATGAATACAAGAGGTGGCTCGACGAGACGAACAAGTCTCGGCGAGATTATGCGTGTACAAGTGCATAAAACTCGATGCCAGATGCCCCCTAAACGCCGTAGGGGCATGGTTTATATAGTACAGAGCAAACCGACCTACCGAGGAAATATCGGGCCTGCTAACTACTTAATACGTAACTAACTCGCACCATGCCAAATACATCCTTCGGCAGATAAGGTAAACTCCAATTCTTGGGGATCACGACTCCTAATCCAATCCGGGAAACCACGTCCGGGTCTTCACGTAGCCGTGCAGAACTTCTATTCGAGTAGAACTCAAACAGGAATCATAGGCCATTACGAATCGTGCCAGCCAAGGACTGCTCGGCAGGATGCACATGGGCCTGATAGGACCTTCCAGGGAGCTGGGCCCTGGTAGGCTGTTTGATTGGGCCGTCAGGGAGTGGGCCATGGCAATGGGCCGTAATTTAATCCCCGACAGCTACCATGTATAGAAACATTGCAATCTGCTCTTCAACTGAGACATGTAGTGTGTCAACTAGAAGTCCTTTTTGCCTAAGTTGATCACAAAGCTTGCAAAACACCGCTCTAGTCATACAGAGTTGACTAATACAAACTCGGTCCGAGGTTTGGGTTAACCTAACCAACTCATTACTCCTCCAAATATCTCTGTCAACAAGAGGACTGTACTTCATCCCACTCTCTCTAGCTCTCCTTCCATCTTTCAGTCTCAACCATAGGACCATCATAAGAACAAGAGCAGACACAACCTTTTGCTTCCATACATGATAAGTAAGATAGAAATACAATAGATGTTCCTCATCAATACAATCCATTTTCATAGAAATAGATGTAGTGTGTCAAACCAATTTCACAGAAATTCCACTAAAGCAATGGCACAAAACTGTTTTTTGATTGTGATATGACGTGGTAGTCTAACAATGTTCACCTACAATTTAAGACATGTCTACATGTTATTTATACTTTATACAAAACAAAGGCATCTATTTGCAGTGTAGTACAGCTTATATAAATATCCTAGCACCACAAATTCTCTGGATAGCCATGCTACTTCAGAAACTCAAAGTAGAATGGGTTATAATAACTGAAAGAAGGTGAATGAGCTTTTATATAGCTAGGAAAAATAAAGGGAGTTCAAATATTTACTTCTCCTTGAGGGCATTAACATAACACAAACACTGATGGTAACAGAGACCTACTAATTATGTTACCATATGCTGCTAAAAATTTTGGTAATATTATTGTTCGAAAAAAGTCTCAACTTTCTGTATTGAAATCTGTATTAAATATATATACATCTTGTCGGTCCAATTATACCAAATCTTAGTGTTCAACTACATTTCTTAACCAACTACATTTCTTAACCAATCTTAGTATACCAAATATTAGTGTTACAATATGCTGCTGATAGATTAGCTACAATATTTGAACGAAAAGATGCAACACACCTTTGCAGTGAAGTAGTGATGTCGGAGAGGTCAAGCAAGAGGGAGAGATGCGGTGAGGGGGGCGGAAGCGGCTGCGTGGGGGGTACCTGCACGACGGAGGCTGCGGGGGAGGAACCGGAGGAGGGGGAGGCGATGCGGCGTCGGGGGAAGCGGTGAGGGAAGCAGCGGCGGGGGAACCAGCGAGGGAAGCTGCGGCGGGGGAGGAACCGGCGGCGGAAGAGGCGACGCGACGTAGGGGGGAGCGGCGAGGGAAGAGGCGGCGGGGGAGGAACCGGGCGCTGTGGAGGCGGCGGGGGAGGAACCGGCGGCGGAGGAGGCGGCGGAGGAGGCGATGCAGCGGAGGAGGCGGCGGAGGAGACGATGCGGCGTCGGGGGAGGAAGCGGCGGCGGAGGAAGCGGCGGAGGAGGCGATGCGGCGGGGGAGGCGGCGGAGGAGACGATGCGGCGTCGGGGGAGGAGGCGATGAGGCGTCGGGGGAGGAACCAGTCAAGGCTCTGTGCTGTTCATTTTAGGGGAAGCGGTGACCGAACGGAGCTGTGCACAGATTCGCCAACGCATTGGCGAGCATTTCAGCCGCCCGCGCCCTGCCAAAATTTCCAGTTCATTTCTGATGGCAGCCAAATTTTACCGATGGCGTGCCTTCTAACAGTGCTCATCCAAACAGCTGCCAAAACACAAAGGCATGCCTTTGATTGGCATGGCAATCCATGGCCATCAACCAAACAGGCCCGTACTCTTCGAAAGCTTTGGAGCCGGTGCATCGCTAGCTACAATCTCGTAGAATGACGGGATAGACTTAGGGGTGTTTGGTTCAGCCATGGTGGTGGTTAAAGGTGAAAGGTGAAAGGTGAGAGGAGGAAGATGAAGAGGAAATGAAGAGAGTGCAAAGAACGACTCTTCCCGTCGCTTTTCAAATGAGGTGGGACATTCAGAAGCTACAAAATCGGAAGATACGCTCCTCCTCCAAAAATTTTTGAATTTGGAGGCAGTTAGTCCCCCGGCCGATCCACCACAGCCCGGCCGACCTGACTGGGTCGGCCGGCCTAGCCTGGGTCGGCCGACCTGGCTCTGGCCTGGTTCGGGCCCCGTCTTCCTAGGGTCACTCACACACTACGCCTAAAGCCTAATTTCACCGTTTATTCGTGTTTGAAAGGGAAAATTTTTATTTAATTGCTCTTTTTTTTGTCGGTCGAAGCTAGACCGCATGCAAAAAGTCAATTTTCAAAGAATTCGAGGACGTCAATGTCCTTGACCTCGGGCATTTCGGGTTCGAGAAAGATTTTTAAACGCTGACCGTTTACTTTGAAAATTCTGCCATCATTATTTTGGAGAGTGACTGCACCAAGGTCAAAAGCATTTAGCACCGTGAATGGTCCTTCCCATTCGCTACGAAGTTTTCCGTGTCCAAACAATTTCACTCGAGAATTAAAGAGAAGCACTTCATCACCAGGTTTGAATCGCTTTATGACTTTTCGCTTGTCGTGCCACCTTTTTGTTCTCTCTTTGTATAGCTTCGAGCTATGGTAGGCTTTTTCTCTACACTCTTCCAATTCTGCTAATTGCATTTATCTTTTTAATCCAGCTGAATGAAGATCCATGTTCCATCGTTTGATTGCCCAATGGGCCTTATGTTCTAATTCTATGGGGAAATGGCAGGTCTTCCCATAAACTAGTTGGTAAGGGGTCATACTTATCGGAGTTTTATATGCAGTTCAGTATGCCCAAAGTGCGTCACTCAATTTATACCTCCAAGCCTTTCCCATGGCATCCATAGTCTTTTGCATGATGTTTTTGATTTGTTTGTTAGATGTTTCAGCCTGACTGCTTGTTTGAGGATGATAGGGTGTGGCTACCCTATGGTCGACCCCTAAGCTCTTAAGTGCATACTTAAAGCTTTTGTGGATGAAATGTGATCCTCCATCGCTAATGACGATCCTAGGGACGCCAAACCTAGGGAAAATGATTTCTTAGAACATTTTCTTAGCGTGGATGGAGTCGGCTGCACGGCAAGGAAGTGCCTCGACCCATTTGGAGACATAATCGACGGCCACTAAAATGTACTCACAAGAGTCTGATTTTGGGAATGGGCCCATGAAATCTACCCCCCATGTGTCAAAAAGATCAATTTGAAGATTATTCCTTAGGGGCATACCATCTCAAGAATTAATATTTCCCACTCTTTGACATTTAGAGCATCGTCTTACGAACTCCCTCGCGTCACTATACATGGAGGGCCAAAAGAATCCACTTTGCCAAACTTTGGCATGGGTTCTAAAAGAGCCAAAGTGGCCCCCGTAAGGTGACGAATGGCATTTTTCAAGGACTTCTTACTTCTCGGCCGTCGGAATGCATCGACGGAGTAATCCGTCGGTGCAGACTCTATACAAATAGGGCTCATCCCAAAGATGGGTCCTACTGTCGCGGATCAATTTATTCCTATCCTCCCCTGGTGGTATGTGCCTAGCTACCAAGTAATTCACTATGTTAGCATCCCAGGGGTCGGCAGAAGAGACTGCCAGCAGGGTGTCGTCCCGTAGATAGTCATCTATGGGGACATTCGACTTCTCCTCAACTTGCATCCGGGAAAGATGGTTGGCCACAGGATTTTCTACTCCTTTCTTGTCCTTAATTTCTAAGCCAAATTCTTGGAGCAGAAGGATCCAACGGATGAGCCGTGGTTTTGCATCTTTCTTGGTAAGAAGGTATTTGAGGGCTGCATGGTCTGTGTAGACAATCACCTTCGACCCTACCAAGTAAGATCGGAACTTTTCTATCGCAAAGACTACGGCTAGGAGCTCCTTCTCTGTGGTGTCATAATTGAGTTGCGGGCCTGTCAAGGTTTTACTCGCATATGCAATGGCATGATGCTTTCTATCCTTGCATTGGCCTAACACTGCCCCTACGGCAAAATCGCTAGCGTCGCACATGATTTCAAAGGGCAAGTTCCAATCAGGTGGTTGAATTATAGGCGCAGAAATTAGAGCTTGCTTCAGGGTTTTGAATGCTACGAGACAGTCTTCGTCAAAGACGAACTTGGCTTCTTTTGCCAGCAAATTAGTCAAAGGCCTAGTGATTTGGGAAAAATCCTTTATGAATCATCTGTAAAATCCAGTGTGTCCCAAAAAGCTACGAATTCCTTTAACATTTATTGGTGGCGGCAACCGCTCTATCACTTCAACCTTATCTCTATCCACTTCTATGCCTCGATTTGACACTAGATGGCCTAGGATGATTCCTTCTCTTACCATGAAGTGGCATTTTTCCCAATTCAGTACTAAATCCACTTCTTGGCACCTCTTAAGGACCTTTTCTAGATTTGCCAAGCAATCATCAAAAGAGGCTCCATAGATAGAAAAATCATCCATGAATACTTCCATGATCTTTTCGATCATGTCAGAAAAGATTGCCATCATACACCTTTGGAAAGATGCAGGGGCTTTGCAAAGCCCAAATGACATGCGTCGGTAGGCGAAAGTGCCACACGGACAAGTAAATGTGGTCTTACTTTGGTCATCAGGGTGAATAGGACTTTGATGATAACTACAGTAGCCATCGAGATAACAGAAGAATGAGTGATTTGCCAATCGCTCAAGCATCTCATCAATGAAAGGTAGGGGAAAATGATCTTTCCTAGTGGCTTGATTAAGCTTAGATAGTCTACGCACATTCGCCAACCAGTGACAGTGCGTTGAGGAATAAGTTCATTCCTTTCATTCTGCACTACCGTCATGCCTCCTTTCTTCGGAACTACTTGGACTGGGCTCACCCACTCGATGTCGGACACCGGGTAAATGATCCTGGCCTGAAAGAGTTTCAAAACTTCTTTCTTAACCACTTCTCTCATCGCATTATTAAGCCTTCGCTGGTGTTCCCGCGTGGGCTTATGGTCAGTTTCCATTGGGATACGATTAGTACAAAAGCTCGGGCTAATCCCTTTGAGGTCTTTTAGCGAGTAGCCTAAGACCGAGCTGTAAGCTTCGAGCGTGGCAACAAGGTGGCGGGTCTCATCTTCTCTCAGCGAATCGTTGATGATGGCTGGCTTGTTACAATTGTTGTGAAGGAAGACGTGCTTGAGACCAGGAGGAAGGGGTTTTAGCTTAACGGACGAGGGTGGAAGCTCTTCTTCCTCATCGAACTTGTCAAAACCATTTGGTTCCTCCTCGAAAACAAAGTATGGAGCATCATCTTCCAAGCCCGGAGGTTTGATTACCTCGAGGAGAGAGGCATCTCTTGCCTCCTCCAATGGGTCAGGGAGTGGCTCGACTTCCATTGGAAAGTTAATGGAACGCGCAAAGCTCATTGAAAAGTCTTGTTTGTCGACTTCCAAGCCAACAAATTCGCCTCTTTCCATATTTCGGACCAATTCCCTTACGGGTTGCCCGATCAGGAGACGAGTGTGGAATGGGTCGGGGACATTGAAGACATGGAAGTCCAAAGTGACACAATGGTCATCCAAGGTCACCACGACATTTCTGAGGATCCCCTCAGATTGAAAAATTTGGCCAGGTTGCCATCTAACTCTCTTTTGAGAGGGGAATGGGGTGTGATCCGATGGGGGTCACGGATGCTAATGCTCTTGAGATACAGTTTATCCCAAGGCCAGGGTCATAGGGAACTTTGCTAAAATCCCAACCTTGGGTTTGCACAGAGCAAAACTTTTTGAGAGGGGACAATGTGATTATCTCCTTAGAGTTTTCTACTGCGTCCGTCATTTCCCTACTCAAAATGGCAGTGAGACTCAAAAGATTCTCTTTCCGTACTAAGATCTCTCCGTGAATCATGGCTTGTGGCTTGGGCTCTTGAGGTTGCCTGGCGACTATTGGTAACGTGGAAGCATTTCCAAAATCATGGCATTCCTCATCAAAAGCATAAGAGGCCAAAATCAGGATGAATGCATCCTCAGATTCAGAGTCTTCATCACTGGAAAGCATGGCTGTGGGAGTTTCTTTGCTTTGAAAGGTGAAAAGGCATCTAGGCCCCTCATTTTGTTTTGGTGATTGATGCCAACTACTAAAGACTACTACTAACGATTTAATTGAGTTGTGGACAGAGAATTAAGTATGAAAATCATTTTGATCAAAAGTCGTCGAAGGAATTGAAGATTTATTCAATTGGAAGCTCATTTGTTCTTTAATTGTAATCTTTATTTTATTGAGTCTAAGGACGGCCGTACTATAAAGAGGGATTCGACGAGAAATTGAGTGTGAGGTGACTCCGGTGCTCAAAAGATGGTTCTAGGTCAAAACTTAGTCACCCATTAGATTCCCCACTATTTCCAAGCCTAAAACACTTCTCTGTGTCCGGACGGTCCGTGCCCTGGGTCGGACTGTCCGAGGCACCCTCCAGACGCGCTCTCTGTTTGAATATTTGGAATTACCGGACTGTCCGAAGGTTCGGACTGTCCGAGGCAGCCTCCAGTTGAGCTCTCTGTTTGATTTATTCGATTTACCGGACTATCCGAGAGATCTTCGGACAGTCCGATCTACTTAGTCACATCTGGAGATTCTGAGCCCATATCTTTGATCCACATACCTTCCAGATCTCAAATATAACTTTTGTTTGGGTCACTATTCATAACCTTCCCTGGACTGTCCGAATGCTGTCACGGACTGTCCGAATCTCACTTACTGCACCCTAACGGCTAGATCTGGAGGGAGCTATTTATACCCTTTCCACTGCTCCCAGCAAACGGTAACTGTGCGCATCACTCAGATTCATTTCACTCTCTCTCCCCAAGAACCCTAAAAGCATCTCCCCTCCTAGTGCCTCCTTGTGAGATTGATTTGAGGGTGGAGAAGCTAGATTGGTGCTAGATCTGAGCTCGATCCATCTCGTGAGCATCTTGATCGCCTCCAAGTGAGTGGTTTCTCGCCGGATTTGTTACTCTTGGAGGTTGAGGACTCCTAGACGGCTAGGTGTCGCCGTGAGCCTCCGGATCGGTGTGGTTGGCCTCGGATTGGTTGTGAAGGTGTGATTCCACCTCCGCAAGGAAAGGAATCAAGGTGATATTCGGTGAGTGCTTTGGCACAAATCCGAGAGGATTAGAGTCAAGTGAGACTTAAGCTCTACGGTGTTGAGCCTACCTCAACGAAGAGTAGGATCTCCTCAAAGATCCGAACTTCGGGATAAAACTCCTTGTGTCTCTCTTCTCATTTGGTTTGAATTTCTCCCTTGCTAGATCTATTCTATTTACTATCATGTGCTTGAGGGAGACCTCTCTTGTATCTCTGTGATATTGCTCTTAGTATTCTTGTTGTTTGAGTTGTGCAGGTCATTTCTGGAGATTTTGGGGAGGTTTCTTCACAGTTTACTTCGGACTGTCCGAGGGGGGTCACGCCTATTCACCCCCCCTCTAGGCGTCATCTCGGTCCTTTTAATTGGTATCAGATCAAGGCCCTCCTTAAAGCTTAGCCGCTTGGAGAAAAGATGGCGTCAAACTCTCCCGAGAAGACCGACGTCGAGAGTTCAGATTTAACTAGAGTTCCTCCTCCTCTCTCTTATGGACCTAACCCCTCAACATCTTCATCTTATTACTCCTTCTCGTCGGGAAGAATTCCACACTTTGATGGGACTTTCTGCCCACAATGGAGGCATAAAATGAAATTGTACTTGAGGTCGCTTAACCCTTTCATTTGGAGAATTGTTGAGACAGGTTATACCATTGAGGATCCCAAGAAGCTCACCAAGGAGGACAACGAAAATATCTACTACAATGATCAAGCCGTTCAAGCATTGGTGGCCGCTATAAGTCCAAGTGAGTACAACCGGGTGGATGGACTTGAAGATGCCAAACAAATGTGGGATATCCTAAAGCTTGCTCATGAGGGTACTTCAAGTGTCCGAGAGTCCAAGGTTGAGCTTATTCACGGCAAGTTGGAAAGATTCATTCTTGAAGAGGAGGAAACATATTCTAACATGTTCGATAGGTTGATGAAGTTGGTCAACGAGGCCAAAGGACTTGGAAGCACGAAAGTGAAGGATCATGCCGTTGTCAAGATCATGTTGAGAGCGGTTCTCCCAAGAAACAGAAACTTAGTTCAACTCATCCGTGAGAAGGACAACTATAAGAAGATAACTCCTCACGAAGTACTTGGAAGACTAATGGCCGATAAGATGATGGTTGAAAAATCAAATGTCATTGAGGAGTTGATGAGGCCAAGCAAGAAAAAGAATATTGCACTCAAAGCCTCCAAGATTTCAAAGAGCTCAAAGAAAGAAGAAGAAAGCTCAAGTGATGATGAGGAAGACGATGAGAGCATTGACATGGAGGAAATGGCTCTCTTTGTGAGGAAGTTCAACAAGTTCTTCAAGAACAATGGTTATGGAAGGAAGAAGTTCAAAGATTCTAAGAAATCATCCTCATTAAGGAGAGTATGCTTCGGTTGTGGAAGTGATAGTCATTTTATAGCCGATTGTCCAAATGCTAAGAAGGATGAAGGAAAGAAGGACAAGAACAAAAACAAGAAGAGTAAGCAACAAGCTCACATCGGTATGGAGTGGGAATCCAATGCCGAAGAAAATGAAGATGAAGGAGGCATTGCAAGCATTGCTATTACCACTACTACATCCTCATCAAAGCCATGCAAGTCCCTCTTCAGCGACATGAGTGACGATGACAACGATGCACCTATTTGTCTCATGGCCAAGGGACCAAAGGTATCAACCAAAATCGATCTTTCTTTTATTGTTGACCCTTGCATGGATAGTGATAATGATGCTAGTGATAGTTGTGATGATAGTGATGATGATGTCTCTAATGTTAAGAATATGCGTAAGACTAGTTTGATGAAAATGATGAAATCTCTTGACTTTAATAAATCAAGTGAAATGATGAATGTCATAGAAAAGCAAGAGGGCACTATTATTAGGAGCAATGACATGATTATTAGTGAAAAGAAAAAGAACATGAAACTAGAGGATGCCCTTGAACAAGAGAAGAAGAGATCCGAGGATTTGGCCAAAAGTTTATCCAAGGCCAAGTCCGAGATAGCATCTCTTGAGATCAACAATGCTTCACTCAAAGAGGAGCTCATTGTAGCAAAGGAAGCTCGTGACACTTGTGGTGAAGTTTGATGATCTCTTGAAGATCAACTCAACTTCTTTTAATTCAACTTGCTCTTCTATGCCATCCACTAGCAATGGTTGCTCCAAATGCTATAAACTTGATATAGATGCTTGTGCTACTAACTTTGAAACTATGCAAGCTTTGGCGTGTGAGAATGAGAAATTGAAAGAATTTCTCGAAGATGGGCTACAAAAGTCATATAAGGCTAGTAAGGGTCTTGATGAGTTTCTAGAGAAGAAAAAAGAAAATTACAACAAGCGAGGGCTTGGATACACTCCTCCTAAAGGGACAAAGAAGCACATCGTGGTTGCCCCAATGATCAAGCCCATACACTTCATCAAGGCTCAAGACTCCAAGACTCATGCAACTCACTCTACCTTTAATGCATCTTATGTTCTTAAGAAAACTCAATTTGGTAGAGTAGTTGCTTTATATGTTGGGCCCAAGAATAAGAATGTATCTTTGGCAAAATCCATTTGGGTGCCAAAGACCCTTGTCATTAACTTGAGAGGACCCAACTTGGTTTGGGTACCTAAATGTAAAAACTAATTCTTGTAGGACTTCCTCTCCGGTGGCCCAAGTTGGGTGATTGATAGCAGATGCACACAACATATGACTGGAGAGAGAGAGATGTTCTCCGAGCTTAACACCGATGAGTATCCAAGAGGGGATATCTCGTTTGGAGATAACGGGAAAGGTAAACCTTTGGGTCTAGGTAAAATTGCTATCTGAAAAGATCTTTGTCTCTCAAATGTTTTACTTGTTGATGGTTTGAACTACAATTTATTATCCGTGCCACAATTTTGTGCTTCGGGCTACAATTGTTTGTTCTCAAATGAGGGTGTGGAAGTCATAAGGAGGAGCGATGGCTTAATAGCTTTCAAGGAACACTTAAGGGATAAGCTTTATCTTATGAATTTCTCTATAGATAAACCTTGTCCCGGAGTGTGTCTTATCGCTAAATCTAGCATGGGTTGGCTATGGCATCGCCGACTAGCCCATGTTGGTATGAGAAACCTCGACAAACTCTTGAAAGGCAACCATATCCTAGGACTAACCAATGTTTTATTTGAGAAAGATAGAGTCTGTCGTACTTGCCAAGCGGGAAAACAAGTTGGAGCTTCGCACCCCGTGAAGAACATCATGACTACGACAAGACCATTGGAGATGCTACACATGGACCTCTTCGGACTTATTGCTTACCTAAGCATAGGAGGTAACAAGCATGGCCTTGTAATTGTAGATGACTATTCTCGCTTCATGTGAGTATTCTTTTTGCATGACAAGAGTGAGACTCAAGGCATTTTAAAGAAGTTCATGCTAAGAGCCCAAAATGAGTTTGATGTGAAGATCAAGAGAATAAGGAGCGACAATGGAACCGAGTTCAAGAATACCGGTGTAGATGATTACCTTGATGAAGAAGGAATTGAACAGCAACTCTCGGCCCCCTACTCTCCTCAACAAAACGGAGTAGTTGAAAGGAAGAATCGGACGCTTATAGAGATGGCAAGGACGATGCTCGACGAGTATAAGGTCTCCGACATCTATTGGGCGGAACCCGTCAATACCGCGTGCCATGCTATCAACCGGTTTTATCTTCACAAGCTACTAAAGAAGACGGTCTATGAGCTTCTCACCGGGAACAAGCCCAACGTGTCTTACTTCCTTGTATTTGGAAGCAAATGCTACATCCTCAACAAAAAGGCTAAGTCTTCTAAATTTGCCCCCAAAGTCGATGAGGGCTTTATGCTTAGTTATGATTCTAATGCTCATGCCTATAGAGTTTTCAATGGTTCCTCCGGAGTCGTTGAGATCTCACATGATGTCACCTTCGATGAATCTAACGGCTCTCAAATGGAGCAACTGGACTCTCATGTGCTAGGTCAAGAAGTACCGTCTCATGAAGCAATCAAGAACCTAGCACTTGGGGATATCAAGCCAAGGGAAGGTAGTGAGGAAGATAACCTAGAAGACGGATCAAATCAAGCTCAACCACCTTCCACTCTATCTCAAGATCAAGAAGCAAGTAAAGGCCATGGTGAGGAGGAAGAACAAGTTGTAGAAGATGAGCAATCCCCACCAAGACCACCTCAAAGGATACCCCAAAGCATTCAACGAAATCATCCCGTGGATAACATACTAGGTGATATCAATAAGGGAGTCTCTACCCGTTCTCGTTTAGCAAACTTTTGTACACACTATTCCTTTGTGTCCTCTCTTGAGCCAATGAATGTAGAACAAGCACTAGAGGACGCCGATTGGATAGTGGCGATACAAGAAGAGTTGAATAACTTCACGAGGAACGAGGTGTGGGAACTTGTGGAACGCTCGAAGCAAAATGTCATTGGAACAAAGTGGGTCTTCCGCAACAAACAAGATGAACACGGAGTAGTCGTCAAGAACAAGGCGAGGTTGGTCGCTCAAGGCTTCACACAAATCGAAGGTTTGGATTGTGGCGATACTTACGCTCCCGTAGCAAGAATTGATGCAATTAGAATATTATTAGCCTTTGCTACTCACCATTCCTTTAAGTTGTTTCAAATGGACGTTAAGAGCGCATTTCTCAATGGGCCACTCTCCGAACAAATTTATGTTGAGCAACCGCCCGGGTTCGAAGATCCAAAGCATCTTAATCACGTCTACAAGCTACACAAGAGCTATATGGGTTGAAGCAAGCCCCTAGGGCATGGTACGAGTGCCTAAAGGAATTCTTGTTGAAGAAGGGCTTCGCTATTGGAAATTCCGATCCAACACTCTTCACCAAAAACGTGGATGGTGACTTATTTGTGTGTCAAATATATGTTGATGACATTATCTTTGGATCCACTAATGATTTGTTTTGCAAGGAGTGTAGTCAAATTATGACTAAACGATTTGAAATGTCTATGATGGGGGAATTGAAGTACTTCCTCGGATTTCAAGTCAGACAAATGAAGGAGGGAACATTTATAACCCAATCTAAATATGTGAAGGATATGCTCAAGAAATTCGAGATGGAAAACGCCAAGCCAATCAAAACACCTATGCAAGCAAATGGGCACTTGGACTTAAATAAAAGTGGTAAGAGCGTCGACCAAAAGGTATATCGCTCTATGATTGGTTCTTTGCTCTATCTTTGTGCATCTAGGCCCGATATCATGCTTAGCGTGTGCATGTGTGCGCGATTTCAAACCGCTCCTAAGGAGTGCCATTTAGTGGCCGTTAAGAGGATATTGCGATATTTGGTTCACGCACCCAACTTAGGCCTTTGGTATCCTAAAGTATCAAACTTTGATCTAATCGGCTATTCGGATGCGGATTATGCCGGTTGTAAGGTGGATAGGAAGAGTACCTCCGGTACTTGCCAATTTTTGGGTAGATCCCTTGTGTCTTGGTCTTCCAAGAAGCAAAACTCCGTTGCCCTATCCACCGCCGAGGCCGAGTATATTGCGGCGGGAAGTTGTTGCGCCCAATTGCTTTGGATGAGGCTAACCCTTAAAGACTATGGCCTAAACCTAAGAAACATTCCTTTATTGTGCGACAATGAGAGTGCCATAAAGATAGCAACCAACCCCATCCAACACTCTAGAACCAAACATATTGATATTCGCCACCATTTCCTCAAAGACCACTCGGCCAAAGACGATATTGATATAAAACATGTTCGCACCGAAAAACAACTAGCCGACATCATTACCAAGCCTTTGGATGAGAAAAGATTTTGTGAGTTGAGGAATGAGCTCAATATCCTTGACCCTCGAAACATGGCTTGATCTAGTGTGCACATTGATTGGTGATTGAAAAATGAATTGAAAAGCTATATATTTATCTATCCTATTTTTAGTTTAAATTATGCTCAAATGGGTGATTTGGATTTTCATCTTTTTATTCATGGCTATAGTTTGATCGGTTGATTGCTTACTAGTCATGGATAAAAGGATTTTATTAGTTACTCCCCTAAACCCCTTTCGGTGCCTCCCTCTCTAAATTCCATTCAAAGTCTGGCATTTTGGTGTCTGGGAGGTTCGGACTGTCCGAGACAGTCCACGGACTGTTCGGTACTAGGACTGTCCGACCCCCCCGCCCAGAGCAGCTCTCTGTTTGGGTTTCAGACTGTCCGGACCTATTTACCGGACAGTCCGAATCTCACTTAATCCGATACATATGTCTGAGGGTAGCCCGTGTTTCTCTCTCACTTCCTCATTCTCCACGGGCTCTCTCCTCCTCTCTCCCCACCGATTTGGCTACGGATTTGAGCTCCGAAGGCCGGATCTCTCTTCTCCTCATGCCTCCCCTCCATGGCTAGGGAAAGAAGGTATATTCTTTGAGGCATTGCTCTATTTCCTCTGGTTTTTAGGATTTGGTGCCCGATCTGTCAAATAGAGCAACATTTTTCGAAATGCCTTGTTAGAATAAGTCTATTACTTATCTATTTCATCTCCTTTAAATGGCATAGAGTTCTATTGGTTGATTTGAAAGATCTAAGTTGAAACCCTATTTCTGGGAGGTTCGGACTGTCTGAGACATGGTTAGGACTGTCCGAACCCTGTAGAAATTTGGCGTCAACTCTAAATACTAAAATCATATCTCCTATGCTATACCCTCATTTGCTTCCTTTTCTCCTATATTCAGAGGCAGGGACTCCGCTGGTCAAGGTGATGGTTCAGATTTGAGAGAATTGCCGAGAGGGCGGATGTCTGTTCAGTATGAAAGGCGAACCAAGCAGCGTCATGACACTATGCCAGGGGCAGTTCACAGCTTGAGATTGAAGAAGAAGAGGAAGATGAGGAGCAAACCCCTGTTGAGACAAGTGTGGGTAGAAAGAGAGCAGTCATTGGTAAAAGAAAAATGTCTAGCCCCACCGGGCCCGGCAAGCAGCACTTTAGAGGAGGATCCAGCAGCACATCGGGAGGGCTTATCGGACCTCTAACAATGCACCCACCTCTTCAGTTCCAAGACGCTCCAAGGAGGGCAATCGACTACTCTAAGGCTGGAGAGAAGGTGAGAAAGAGGCGTATGGAGGACTCGGCAAAGTACACTCAAGAGGGCGTGGATAAGCACTTCTGGTCTGATTTTCATTCTGATTTCTATGCCACAGTCATCTTGGCGAAGAAGATTCCAATCACTGATATGCAGTGGGTTGACTGGAGCCACATGTCTAGGGTGAATGACCCTACTTTCGACAAAGTCATTGATGCTTGTGAAGAGCTCGGACTGCGAGACATCATGGGCCTTAAGTATGATTGGTGCAAAGAAGTAATCGCCCAATTCTATGCGACTTACTATTGCAAAGGCGATGAAGCTAGGACTGTCAGTTGGATGACCGAGGGAGAGTGGTACTCGGTGTTCTATAAAAGATTTGGAGCTATTCTGGGATTCACTAGGGAGGAGCTGGACATTGGATACAAGCTTCACAATGAGGAGGTCTTAGCTCCTGAGCGGATGGAAACCATGTATGATGATCAATTGAACATCAAGTACGGCACCACTGTGGGCATGAAGCCCTACTACAACTACTTGAATAGGATATTCAGGAAAACCATGACTCCAAGGGGTGGAGATGCAAGCAATATCTCGGGGCATCAAAGGAACCTTATGCTTAAGGTCAAGCCTGGTGGAAAGCCATTCAATGTCTTCGACTTCATTTGGGAAGAGATTCAGTATCACTACTATCTCGCCGATCGAAGTTGTCCCTATGCGCCACTCATTATGAAGATGATTGAATCGGTGACAAAGTTGCAGCTTGTGAAGGAAGAAAAGCACACTGGGTTGAGAATTAGGACTATCACCACTGGCCGCAAAATTCCTCATAAGCCAGCCTCCTCTACCACCACTCCTTCCACTTCTAGCTTGTTGACACAAATTTTGTCACAAAAAAAAATAAATATAATAAATATTGGTAAATTATGTTAATGGCTAAAACCCATTATAAAGTATGGTTCATATTCATGAGGAAGAAAGAGAAATAAAATCACATGCTACCGTATACGTGAATGCATGCATGGTTTAGTAAGGCCCATAAACCAAATCCAAACCAGAAAACAAATTAAGAGCAAGCCCACGTAAGTGCATGGATTAAGCAGGCTTGATTAATTAGCTGCGCATATGGCCGACCAATGAGGAGTCGCCACCTGCCCTTGAGCTTTGCAACGTTGCATACATGCCTACGCGCTAGAAAAATTTAAAAAAAGAAAAAGAACGTTGTAACCACGCTGCGTGTTCGTGCTGTGCCTCGCATGCAACCGCCCCACGCTCGTGGAGCACGAACGCGCAGCGCGCCTGCAACCGCTCGGCGTCCGCGCGCGTCTTTAAAAGACCACCAGGCGCTGGTTCGGAGGGGAAAAAAGGTCCAGACGCCGGAGGTTCGAAGCATAGATACAAGTGCATACAGACGGTGGCGATACTCCACTCCAGTTCATATACGTGTGGGAGAGCAGAGCGCCCGGCGAGGCTCCGTTCGGCGAAGCCCTGCTCGACGTACTACTGCTCCGCCGGCCAGGAAGCAAGAAGCTAAGGGTAAGAAGGTGGGAAACATGTTCTGATTTCTCTCTTCAGTCTTCCTGATACATTTGCTTCTTCATCTTCCATTTCTCCTATGCTTGATCTGCCTGCATGGTTCAGATCAAGGGCCATGGGAGAGTTAGATTTCTTTGCATAATCATCCCTCCTATGCTTGATTTGCCTGCGCGGTTCAGATCAAGGGCCATGGGAGGGTTAAATTCATAAGCAAATCATCTCTTCTATGCTTGATGTGCCTACGTGGTTCACATCAAGGGCAATGGGAGGGTAAAATGCATGAGCAAATCATAAAGGGCCATGAAAGGGTTAAAAAATCCCTACAAAAGCCTTGTCAAAATCATGCTGCATACTAGCATATGAAATATACATCCTCATGCGCTTGATTGGTCCGTTGACGAATCAAGGGGGGGTGAAGATAAAATCACCATGTGCATTCTCTAAAATAAATGGTGTCTACATGTTAATTTGATCCATGTCGTATAAACACGGTTCAAAGAAACAAATACTGGTGCTGAAAATTCGGCTCAGTGTACATGCAAGCGTTCAATAAACATGATCTGCATGTGCGCGCATACATATATAACGTGCGAGCATAACAGGCCGTTCACCGGTGCTTGGCCATCATGCGTTGAAATTGCATCGCATTTCCTTTTCGATTCAAAGCAAAAGCCCTGGGAGGGTTAAATTCCTTGCGCAAATCATACCGTCATATGTTAGCATTAGCTAATTAGCCTGGAAATGCCATATAAGCATAAGCATGTATACACACGCACTGATAGCCTGAGCACATAGGTCGGTATATATACGTGTGCAGGTTTCATGTATGTATAGAATAAATGTATGGGTTAAGGTCTAAAATGCATCAGGATTAATCTGGAAATTTATGAGTTGAATACATGGTAGCATATTGATCAATGCATGGGAAATACGCATGTTATAGCGACGGCATGAATGCATATACGGTTAGACATGTTGCATGCATGCATAAAAACGCAATTGTCAGATTAAACCATATATGTCTCTGCTCAGCTAAACACATAGTACTGAGATGTATATAGAGCCATGCATGCTTGGTCAATTGATACAACGCACGCCTGATAGTGGCCGTATAAGGCAGGCCGGCGTGTATACGCGCAGTGCATATAAACTGTGGTCCTGTAAAAATGCATGACCGCATTAGCTAGCAGTTTGCTTGCAAATTCCCCTATATCAGCTGGCTAATAATTAACCAGTTAATAAATGAGATGAATATTACGGCCAGTAGCAGCATATATACACCGTCACAGCCATAAAAAAAAATGGTTGTGCATGCTCATTGTGAAAATAACTAATCATGGATTAAAACCTTTCGTGCGCTTGATTAGTCCGTTGACGAATCGACGTGAGCACGAAGTATAAAAGTCACCTCTCGTGCACTTGGTTAGTCCATTGACAAACTAAGGCGAGCACGAGGGATAAAAATCCTCAAATGCATAAAAGTTACCTCTCGAGCACTTGGTTAGTCTGTCGACGAATCAAGGTGAGCGTGAGAGGCTCATGGAAATTGATCATCCTGCAATTAGGTTCTCTAAAGTGATCCATGCATTTAAAAGAGCAATCTTTGCATAAAAAAAACACTAAACATGACTATGCTTAGTGCATAATATATTTTTCGTGTGCATGAAGTGATTCACGTGTGAACACTCTTATATATGCGCATGCCCAAAATAAATTTTCGTGGACAAATCCACACATAGAGTTTACTTATACATGGCTAAAATAATTTTGCATGCATAGTTCCATATATATAGAACGTACATGCATGGCCAAAATAAATTCTCATGCACGACTCAACATATAGGGTATATTCATATGTATGTGGTCAAAGTAAATTCCCATACCTAACTCTATAAAGAATATATATATTTATGTGCAAGAATAAAATAAATTCTCATGAAGGATAAATAAGGTTGTGTCCTGACCGAAAAGAAAAGGTCAAATCATATGTCTATATGCATGTGCATAGGCTAAATATATATATGCCTAAAATATGCATGCATAAAAACGTTGCCTAGTGCAACAACATAGAAATTTGCCATTATATTATGATGGGAAAATTGTTATACATATCAAATTAGGATGCACACATAAGCATTCCAAAATATTTGCCTCATATATTGTGCTAATCAAAGTAGCATAAAATTCAAATTGTGATGCCCCCATAAAAGCATCCCCATGCTGACTAGCCATCCATGACGCTAGTAGAACAAAATTAAATTGAAAAGTCTCCGACGAAATATCCGTCATCGACGCCCCGAAGACACGAAGATTATTTTCTTTTTGTCTTTTGTAATTTCCTTTATGTTGCCTCCAGCATTCTCAATGCCCTTCGAGCCATCTTCTGTCTTGGGAAGAAGAACTACAAGAAGATCTCGCGTCGCTCCAAGAAGACTCTTCGACATGTGAAGGACATCAAGCGCCTCATGGACATTGAGTGCTCTCTCGACGGCTCCGAGGTGGAGTCAAGCGGGGAAGATGAAGAGTTCAACGAGCAGGCTATCTTCGGCCATCTTGACCCCAGGGGCAAAGCGCCCGTCACCGAAGAGGAGGCCGAAGGCGAAGACGACGAAGAAGAAGAAGAGGAAGGCAGCGATGAAGATGTTTGAGTCGGCGTCTCTCTTTTCTCCCCATATCTCTTTTTGTGCTTGATGACAAAGGGGGAGAAGGAGAGCTTCAAAATCTATCTCTTGTGCCTGTGCTTGTGTTGTGCTTGTTGTTGAACTATTTTGAATCTTTGTGCTTGTAATAACTCTTGTGATGTGTGCGATGTCCTGTGGTTGAATTGTTGTTGTTGTTAACTTGGTGAAATTTGTGTGCTTAACCTTCCATATGCATTGTTGTTTAAATTTCGGATTTGTGCTATAATTGCTAGACATAGGGGGAGCTCTTTAGTTTCATTCCCTGCATATCTTTAGGGGGAGCTCTCTATATGTCATCTTTGGTTTTATCTATTTGAAGCTTTAGTGGTTGTCATCAATCATCAAAAAGGGGGAGATTGAAAAGGCATCTAGGCCCCTAATTTTGTTTTGGTGATTGATGCCAACTACTAAAGACTACTACTAACGATTTAATTGAGTTGTGGACAGAGAATTAAGTATGAAAATCATTTTGATCAAAAGTCGTCGAAGGAATTGAAGATTTATTCAATTGGAAGCTCATTTGTTCTTTAATTGTAATCTTTATTTTATTGAGTCTAAGGACGGCCGTACTATAAAGAGGGATTCGACGAGAAATTGAGTGTGAGGTGACTCCGGTGCTCAAAAGATGGTTCTAGGTCAAAACTTAGTCATCCATTAGATTCCCCACTATTTCTAAGCCTAAAACACTTCTCTATGTCCGGACTGTCCGTGCCCTGGCTCGGACTGTCCGAGGCACCCTCCATACGCACTCTCTGTTTGAATATTTGGAATTACGGATCGTGTCGGTCCGGATCGTCGAAGGGTTGACCGTCCGAGGCGCCTTGATTGAGCTCTGTTTGATTTATTCGATTTACGGACTATCCGAGAGATCTTCGGACAGTCCGATCTACTTAGTCACATCTGGAGATTCTGAGCCCATATCTTTGATCCACATACCTTCCAGATCTCAAATATAACTTTTGTTTGGGTCACTATTCATAACCTTCCTCGGACTGTCCGAATGTTGTCACGGACTGTCCGAATCTCACTTACTGCACCCTAACGGCTAGATCTGGAGGGAGCTATTTATACCCTTTCCACTGCTCCCAAGAACAGAATCGCTGGCGCATCACTCAGATTCATTTCACTCTCTCTCCCCAAGAACCCTAAAAGCATCTCCCCTCCTAGTGCCTCCTTGTGAGATTGATTTGAGGGTGGAGAAGCTAGATTGGTGCTAGATCTGAGGTCGATCCATCTCGTGAGCACCTTGATCACCTCCAAGTGAGTGGTTTCTCGCCGGATTTGTTACTCTTGGAGGCTGAGGACTCCTAGACGACTAGGTGTCGCCGTGAGCCTCCGGATCGGTGTGGTTGGCCTCGGATTGGTTGTGAAGGTGTGATTCCACCTTCGCAAGGAAAGGAATCAAGGTGATATTCGGTGAGTGCTTTGGCACAAATCCGAGAGGATTAGAGTCAAGTGAGACTCAGGCTTTACGGTGTTGAGCCTACCTCAACGGAGAGTACGATCTCCTCAAAGATCCGAACTTCGGGATAAAACTCCTTGTGTCTCTCTTCTCATTTGGTTTGAGTTTCTCCCTTGCTAGATCTATTCTATTTACTATCTTGTGCTTGAGGGAGACCTCTCCTGTGTCTCTGTGATATTGCTCTTGGTATTCTTGTTGTTTGAGTTGTGCAGGTCATTTCTGGAGATTTTGGGGAGGTTTCTTCACAGTTTACTTCGGACTGTCCGAGGGGTGTCATGGACAGTCCGAACCTACTTCCGCAGCGTAGTTGGAGTTTGAATTTGGTGTCACGCCTATTCACCCCCCTCTTGGTGTCATCTCGGTCCTTTCAAAAGGATTCGGTTTGGGCCAGAAGGTTTGATCTAGTAGGTTGTTCTACAGGTACAGGGTTGTTCTCAGGTTTGAACTCTAGGTCCGATGGTTCATCAAATACGTCGATATAGGGAGTATTTCCTTGCAATCTGCTCAGGATTTCCTTCCCTTGTTCGACGGTCTTGTGGTCAAAAGATCCTCCGGAAGCTATGTTCAAAAGTTTGACACTCTTCGGGGTCAATCCATCGACAAAGTGTTGCGTGAGCATAGGCTCAGGTATGCACAAGTCAGGACCCGATGTGATCAACTGGGTAAATCTTACCCAAGCTGCTCCTATATTTTCACTCTCATTTTGACAGAAGTTTAAAACTTCTTTCCGTAATCCTAAAACTTTTGTGCGAGGAAAATACATGAGGCAAAACTTTTCCTGCAGAATCTCCCAACTACCGTTGAATGTTCCTACGGTCATTTTAAACCACAACTTCGCTAATCTCGTGAGAGAGAATGGGAACAACTTCCATCTCAGCGTTTGTTGAGTCATTCCTCGAATTTCACTACTGGAGCACAATTGCTCAAATTCATGGAGATGACTATAAGGGTTTTCTCCTTCGGCTTCAGAAAAAGGCTTCTCCCGGACCATAGCTATGAGTTCTAGACGGAACTCAAAGCTAGATGTGTGGATGGGATGGGTTGATGGTGGAGGCTCTAGGTACTTGGCCTTGAGAGCCGAAAGCTTATAGATGGACATGCCATCCATATGGAGGTGCACGGGTGGACAAGCTACCGTTCCCCGGCAACGGCGCCAGAAAGCTTGTTGGCGATTCTTATACCTATTAGAGTTTTAATCCGCAAGCGCACGGATATCGCAGTAGCTTTCACCCTGGAGTATTCCTAAGGTATCAATTTGCCACGAGGAACGAGAAGTTTCTATTTTCTATACTTATTCACCCGGATGAATATGAATATGATGATTTGGAACAACAATGGGATAAATGTATTTCGGATCAAGAGGCTCTTCGGACACCAATCAGAAAATTTCAAGTTCTATTCTTGTCTAATTTGCGACTCTGAATCGGAGCTCGGATATTCACTACCATCCGCTATCCTGAATTGGAATCCCGAATGGTTATTATCATTCCAATAGGACTCAACTGGTCTGCAACTAACAGGGCGGATTTCACAAAGTCTAAACCGGATAATAGGGCTGTCACCACCCATTACCTACCACACGTCCGTTGAAGCAGGTGCCTACCGGCTACTAACTAGTCCAAACACCACGTTTGTACCTAGTAATAATACGTACCAAGGACGTCACTTCGATACGCACCCCTACTACCTCTTATACTAATCTCTAAGTTGACAATTAAGCATAAAGATTTTAGCACTCAAGAATAGCACGGGCCTAATACCAACAGAGACAACATAAATAGAATGATCTTGATAATTAAATAAGGCGAGACTGAGTGTTACCGAAAGAAGACGGAAGCAGAACCCGCATCCGAGTTCACTTCCGAAGCTCTAGTGAGAGATACCGACACTCCGGCTCCTCCCCTGCACTAACTCCCCTCTCTCCTACTCTACTTGAGAGTAGCACAACTCTACTTCACTCTTGCTCCCTCTCACTTGTATTGCTCTTTGTTGTTCATCTTCAAATGAAGGAGATCACCACCTTTTATAGGCCACCGTGACCAATAGGGAGTTGCCACGACTTGGGACAGGTGTGACAAGCTCCTTGCCGAAGGGGGGATCCAAAGGGATCAAGAGGTGGGTCGGCCGACCTAGGGTGGGCCGGCCGGCCTGCCTTTGTCGATCCCGGCCCTCCAATTTGGCTAGGATGCTCCTTGTGCGATGTAGATCTTCTCCCTAGGTCGGTTTGGCAGTTGGAGACCGGTAGCATTGGATTCCTTTAGAATCCTATGCATAACTTGAGAAGCACTCCTCTTTCTGGATCAAACCGACTGAAATCAACGGCTTGAATGTGCTCTAGGCCCTTGTAGAAGCCCTGGTGCAACCCTGGCCTGATTGGACGAGGGAGCTGGGTCGGCCGGCCTAGGGTGGGTCGGCTGACCCACTCTTTTGCCCGGCTCGGGCCCAGTTTCGCTCAGTTGGTCCCTGCATGCAAAATCTTACCAAAACTCGTGGAACTCTATAAATTTGCATAATTTTAGTTCTGGCTCCATTCATTTCACCAAATGTTGACGGTCGGAATCATATTAATTGTTATCGAAATTGACCGTCAACATCGACGTTTGTTAAACCGGGGGGGTATCGTCGGCAATGATTATATGTGGGGTTATGTGCTGGATCCAAACTCGATGGTAAAACAAGACAAGGGATTATACAGGTTCAGGCCCTCGTAGTGGAGGTAATACCCTAGTCCTATGTTCTTAAGATTATGATGATCTAATGATCAATGCCAAGGGATGTGTATGGACATGTCTCATGTCTCTCGAACCAGGGTCCCCTGCCCGCCTTACATTGTAGGGGGTTAGGGTTACAAGATAGAGTCCTGATAGTTACAAGGTAGGATTCCTATCTCTATCCTTTCTTCCCGTATGCGTAGTTATCCGGGATTACAATCATATCTTCCCTATTTGGGATAGACTTATATCTTTATCTTGTACTTGCCGCAAAAGTCGGATAGCAGGCCAGGTGGCCCCTGTGTGCGTGTAGCCAGCTCGGTCCACCCCCTGTTGAGTGTTCCTCGCGGCCCGCCATGCAGATACCCGGGGTCCATGTATTCCACACTCCCTCACTATATAGAGGGGGTAGGGGACCTCTATTGATCATCCATACGCACATACGCGAATACATACAATCCTAGAACACAGGACTAGGGTGTTACCTCCATCGTGAGAGCCTGAACCTGTCTAATCCCTTGTCCCGTGGTACCATCGAGTCTTGAGATCTAGCGCAATACCCCATTCAAATCATTGCCAACGGTAACCCCCGGTTTACCACACGTTGACACTATATCTCCTAATTCCCTAGGCCCACCTATCCGCCTCTCTCTTACGACGGGCCGGTTGTCTTCAACCTCTCGTCGTTGCCATGGAGCTTGCCAGAGTTCGACCCAGTGACAGTAGGGCCTCTGCAGACACAATAGCCATGCGGAGCCCACACCAACACACCCACCCCACGCCCAACCACACCACCAATAGGTAGCATGGGGCTCCGTGGCGGCAGCGTGGCGGTGCCCGGCCTATGGCAGCACATAAGTGAACATTCATCCGCCACTACCCAATTACAACCTAAAGCCTAGTAGGGGAAGCATCTAGGAACTATATAGGAGCTACCATAGATGACGGGGAAACACGAAGAAGAATGGAGGTTCCTGGGGACGGAAACGTAAACGATGACCGAAATAAGTGGAAATGGCGCCCGTGGCCTCCACAGATTCCTAGCCAAATTTGGATCCACGACAAAGTGAGGGACCTCATTAAAAAGGCACCAGGGGCATAATAAATTGATGGAGCACTTATCGAGGTGACACGAAAGCAAAAGGAGGCAGTTTTGGCCGACGGGAAAGGATGAGGTCGCCGAAGCTCTACAAGGCACCAATCAGCGATTTAACTTGAGCAGGAGACTTAGCGAGGAGGGGAGAAGAGGTTGACACAGCGGAAAGGCTTGATTGCTCACTAGTTCAATGACGCCACGACAAAGGTGAGCAAGGGGGAGGAGGAAAGACGGGTGAGAGAGGTCTCAGCTCGGCTTTAAGATGCGACGAGCAGCTAGGACGGTCATGAGGCAGGTTGGAGTGGGCTTGAGGTGATAGGATGGGACGGGGCGAGAACACTCTAGGGGGTAATATAGTCATGGCGCATCGGCGAGACTAGGTTAGCCTTTTCACTTTGGCGGCCACTGCGTGGCTGACATCGGCTTTGCGGGGCATGGGCGCATGACATTGGCAATGATCCAATGGGCCATTGTGGCGGACCGGTCGGGCGGCGCCGCCTGTAGAGCGCAGAAGCGCACGCGGGATGCGGGTGACGGTGAGGGGGCGAGCAAAGGGAAAGGAGAGAGAGAGAGAGAGAGAGAGAGAGAGAGAGAGAGCTTCAATCTGAATATTTTAAAATTTTGCCACAAATTTACTCAAATTCGGGTGTTACATGCATGCTAATCTAGCAAAATATTTTTCCAGTGCTGACGTGAACCTTCAATACAGGATAAATATTCAGCACTATATTTTTCAAGAATTTATTACTGTTCTGGCATTTTCTAATGCGAAATTTAAAAAATAATTTCCCGTTTTAATTAATTAAAAATAGCCGCCTGGCGCCGGACCAACTGGCGCCATTAATAAACCGCCCGTTGGATGGGCGTCTTTCAAGTCCAACAGTATTAATCACTGAACCAACGGGCGTTAAATGGAAGCAACGGCCGGGGCTACGTTCGAGGTAAGAAGCGCCCATCTGTCGGGCGTTTAATGCACTGTGCTATAAAAACCGCCCAACTGACGGGCGTTTTATCGCTCGCGGGAATTTGGCACCGGACGGACGGGCGCTATCTTGCTTTATAGCAGGCTGCGCGCGACGGCGCCCGCGTACAGTACTCTCATTCGGTAAGGAGGAGGAGAAGAGGAGGAGGGAAAAAAAAGGAGGAGGAGGAGACGAGGGAAAAAAAAGAGGAGGAGAAGAGGGGAAAAAAGGGTAATTTTGTAACCCTTTCGTATGTTTTCTGTTGTAATGAATGAAAACAAGGTAGGTTAGCAATATGGCATGTGGTAGGTAATTTTAATATTGTGTTTTTAGATTACATATAGGGTTTAGGTTTTGAGAATAATTAGGTTTTTTCTGTATTATTTATGTACATTCGATTTAGGGGTTTAAATTACGATAATAATCAGGTTGGGTTTTTGTATTACATATGTACATTAGTTTTAAGATTTAATGTATGATAATATGTATGGTAGATTGTAGATTATATTTAGGGTTATAAGGGAGGATAATACGTAGATTTAGTGTGTATGTTTCTGTTTTTTCAGTTTAGGGCAATGGTTTAGAAATCTAGAGGGCAAGTGTGGGTTTGTCGTCAGGGTTAGTAGGCGGGATTCATTTGAAGCATAATGCACGTAAGTTTAATGCATAGTACGCAAGGATTAAAAATGATAAATCTTTTACATGTTTTTATCGGTACGGGAAAAAAAAATTATTAGGAGTCGTTTTTTTAATGTGTTCAATGTCGATGTAAAATATTTTAATATTTATTATGGACAAGGGGATATCATTTTTGCTCTAAACGGACTAGACCTATCTTTGTTCCGGTCAGTGATGTTGGGGATATCAAGGCCCACAGAGAGAAAGTTAGTAGGGCTAGAAAACTGGTTATTAAGGACGTTCCAAATGAACCCCGAAGAATATGGTTTTAATATCAGTGCTGTTGTTAGCCGTGCAACGGAAAGGCTTTATTGGGAGTTGCTACCGATAAAGCCAACCCGAGGATGGAGGCGTTATGTTGAGATGGCCACTGAACGAGGACTGCCACTAGCACTTCTTGTCCAGACGAAATTCAGGCAACATACTGAAGAAGCGTTGGATGAACCGGTCAAAAGTACGGATATAGAAGGAGCACATGTAGTAGATGGTGATGAGACTGAGGATGGGGTGCAGGAAGAGGTGGGCCAGCTGGAGGAGGCAAGGGAGGGATCAAGTGACCAACAAACAACACAAGAACCCACAGGTGCGGTAGATGAGGGGGAGCATATTGAGAGGATCGTCGTCGGTCGACCTCTCATGGACCATAGTGTGTACGGTGCCATCTTCTACCACGAGGCCGAGGAGGACAGACTACAATAGGGTTCTTGTGGTTTCACCGACGGGTAATGCAATGGTCCACACTTTCAATTTATCCTCCTATCATATTGAACTTCTATAATTTTAAAACTTTACCACTGTCACGCCCCACAGGGACTACCCGGACTACGTCCGGATGCTGGACGAGCTATGCGTACGACCGAACAGCCGAGATAGAGAGGAAGGCAATGTTCCCTGTAAGTCACTTCTTACTTATTTCTTCCCTAACGAACATATATACGCAGATGTTAACCTCAATCTTATTAGCCTCCATTATGCGAGTTTGTGCAATATTTGGACGCGGAGCAGACTCCTGAAATGGAGCTCCAGATGCACTGGGAGGCAGCGGGGCGCAGGGTCAGGGCCGAGGAACGATGGCAAGATGCCCTCATGGAAGAAAGAAACAAAGCGGGCGAGAGAATAGTTTTAGGCACAACACGAGGCTGACCGACAGCGGCAGTTCAATGAGCGTGAGGCAGACCGTGCCAGAAAGCGCGAGAGGCCTGCTAGAGCCAGGGAAGCTAGACCTAGTGCGTTTGCGAGGAGGAAATACCCCGCTGCACCCAATAGTATGATTGTCATGTATGACAACTATGTTTTTCAATCTCCTAAGGCATGTAGATTTAGTTATGATGCACTACTATGGTAGATTGTTTTATGTATCATGTGTGCCATTGCTTCTATCATGTAATCCTAATTTGTATTATTTAATCTCCGGTTCTATAAAATGATGGAGTGTCTAAAAAAATTGAGCGCGAAAATTATTTACAATCTAATCTCGTTTTCAGCGCCGCATCGAGCGCCGGGAGGATCAGGTCGGCCACGTGGCGCCTCAAGATTGGTGGCTCGTTGGGAACTCCTAGCCATCTCGGCTCCTTAAAACTTTATCACTGTTTTTGACCGAGCTCGGCCGAGCCAGGCTTGTCGACGGCTGAGATATCGATCTCAAGTCAACTAAGGTTCTTGAAAAGGGGAGATAGGAGACACGCCGAACAGAACGAACAGCAATCAACGAGCAGCAAGGAGACATGGGTTTTTATCACGGTTCGGGCCTCTCGGAGAGATAATAGCCCACGCCCAAATTTTTTTTGTATCAAAAAGGATTACAAGGTGGAAACTCGACGAGATTAACAGGTCTCGGCGAGCAGTATGCAGGAATACAAAGATGCTTAGCTGATATTCGATGCCCCCTAAACGCCGTAGGGGCTTCGTTTATATAGTGCTGAGTAAACCGACCTACCAAGGGATAATCGGGCCGGGCTAACTATGAGATCGTACCGAACTCATACATGCCAAACACATCTCGAGGTAGATAAGGAAAACTCCAAGTCTTGGGGATCACGACTCCTACTCCAATCCGGGAAACCACGTCCGGGTCTTCACGTAGCCGTGCAGAACTCTGTTCGAGTCGGACTCAAAGACGAGGCCTAGGCCGTTACACACCGTGCCAGCCAGGAGGCTGTTCGGCAGGATGCATATGGGCCTGATAGAACCTTCTAGGGAGCTGGGCCCTAGTAGGCTGTTCGATTGGGCCGTCAGGGAGTGGGCCATGGCAATGGGCCGTGATTTTATCCCCGATAGCTAGCCCCCCAGACTCAAGTGGAATAACTCATTAGAGTGGGGTCTTCCTCTTGAGACTCCAAGTCACGAAGAGGGAAATACTGCTATTACGAGAAAGTACAACAAACGACCGAGCAGATTATTGCTCTCCCGAACAGGACTTGTTTGGGATGGAATAAATCCGATCAGCACCGAGCAACTCTGTTGTGTCGAACAGGGAATAACATCTATCCGAGCAGAGCACTCAGTCCTCAGTGCAGACACTGGAAAAAAGTAGTAGTTGGCAGATCTCAACGGTAACTTCGCTGCGCAGTGAAAACAGACGACCGTTTTTACTTAGCCGTTTGTGGCGAAAAACCGCTGTAGAGCTGCTCGGATCAGGGCTATAAAAAGCACCCAAGCCACCCACGGCTTGCCACTTTCACTCTCACGCCTTTCCTTCCCAAACCCTAATTCCAACCACGCTCAGCATCAAACAGCCAAACTCCACTCCCAAATCTATTCGTCCAGCCCTGGGGTCTGCTATGGCCAAGTTCTCCGGCACTAGCACGACCGAGGAAGACTTGAAGATCTGGGAGAAGGAAGGCCACATCGACACCGGCAGCTGGAGGCTGCCCGGGGAGGAGCAAACACCGGAACCGCTCGAGGACGAGTTCGTTAACTTCGAGCAGTTCGCACTGTTCAGGTTGAGGTCAACCGAAAGCGACTTCGTGGAGGCCATCTTGAACATCAGCGGGTTGGAGGTCACAAATCTGAACCCCAACTCGATCCTCCAGATGGCTGTCTTCGCACACCTGTGCGAGGGCTACCTAGGAGTTGATCCATCGGTGGGGCTGTTTCTTCACTATTATCTGATGACGAGGAGTAGCTCGCCGCCCGGTAACAGGTGCTACTACCTCAAGCTCCGGCCACCACGACGACGCGCCGTACCCTCGTCCACCACTGCTCGACTCGATGGGCGCGTGGTGGATGAGGTGGTTCTACACCAAGCGGAGCGACGACAACAAGCTCGTCTTCACCGGACAGGCTCCGGCGAAGAGAACCCCAATGCCTCGACCGGAGCTGTCCGACGAGGATTGGTACCTGACGCGGAAGATCGCCTCCCTCGTGGGCCTCGGGCTCACGGGCAGGGAGATCATCCGGGACTTCACAGCGAACAGGATCTGTCCGCTGCAGAGAAGATTCTACCCCTTCTACAAAATAGAAGGATGGGAAGACATCACCAGGGAGAGCACGGGTAAGTGCCTTTAAGACTCGACCTTCACTTGGTGATTTCATCCGAACAGGAACTGACGACACCTTCTGTTCGGGCAGTGCAACCGACCGACGCATGGGTGACCGAGCAGGTCGACTCCATGCTGAAGACTGCTAGGAAGGACGGTGAGGTCACTGGCGAGGTGGCCTACACGTGCCCGAGGAACGTGCTCGTCCGCACATCCGAGGTAAGTTACTTAGATCCCCGTTTGTGTCTCTAGACTTGCACTATCGTAAAATGCTAACATTCGCTTCCTAAACAAACAGGATGACCAACTGATCCTTGGAGGGATCGTTGAGGAGCTCTCTGAGACAGAGGGAGCGAGGAAAGGCAAGGCCAAAGTGGCTGCGAAGCCCAAGGTGGCTGCCGTGCCGATGCGGAGCTCGCCGCACCATCGCGGCCGCCAACCCTCAAAGATGCCTTCTGCGGCAACGAAGCGCGCCGAGGAAACCAAACGTGCCTGCGGCCAGCCAAGTGGAAAACGCCCAAGCCCCTCCCTCCTCACCGAGCAGAGCGACGAGGAGGTACGAAACCTGACCCTATGGCTTGCACGCTATACGCAGGCTCACCCGGGCCATATGGAACGGCTGCAACAGGTTGCCGAGCAGAGGCGACTAGTGGAAGAGGTAGCGCGCAAGGAATCTCTTCTTTCATTGCATAGGAAAAGTGCTCAGCTCACCAGAGAGCTGAGTTCGTCACCGCAAGCGCCCAGAGGCCAAGGCGAACAAGAAGCCGAGGAGCCGCTGAGCAAGAGGCGCAAGCTTCGTCTTGTGGCGAGGAAGAAGAAGATCAAGTCCTCTGCGGTAGGTACGCAATGACAAGCCCTTCGCCTATACAGCTTACCGAACCTCGCAAGACCTAATGCATCCATTCTTCATCAGCTGCACAGGAGGAAATTGCCACCGACGACACAGGCGCGGCGATCGAGCGATCTTTGCTGCCCGAGCACCTGCACGGTGCATCACGGGTAGTGAGATTGCTCGCCCTCAAGGACAAGCTAGCGGCGTGGAGCGTGCTGTCGCCGGGCTCCAGCGACCACCTTGATGTGCTAAAAGGCGCAGTGGAGCGGCTGGAGGCGGAAGAAGCGGCGCACAACGCCACGGAGGGCGGGGCCAAGGCGTTGGCACCGCAAGCTGCCCGAGGTGGGACCGAGCAGACGGACCTACCGGGCACTTCGTCGTAGGAGCAGTCCATCCCTGTAGCGACGGGAGCTCTTGGCGAGCAGGGCGAGGAGCCCGCCGCCGAGGAGCAGGAATCCGATCGCGGGCAAGGAGCGCCAGAGGCCTTGTCCGTGATGCCTCCGGCATCGCCGAGCAGAGCGGCGCCGGGCTTGCCTGAGGATACTCAGGCGGAGGAAGAACCGGAGGAACAGGGGTTCGGCGGCGGCGAAGCCGCGGCCGCCAGCCCTCCGAGGGCTGAAGGTTCCAAGAGAAGAGCGCCACGCTGCGACCGCTCCGAGCAGCCGAGGGTTCACCACCCACGGCCTCGGAGAGCGCCTTAGCCAAAACTTGAAGAAGAGACTCCGTGAGGTGGGCCCCCAAACCGGAACTTGCGATTTTTAAGTCACGGGCAACTGAATTTGATGAACTTGTTCTTCTCTCACTCAGGTCTGGCAGGGTACCATGGATGACTTCGAAGAAGGCGTTGGCATCGAGCGCAGCGCTATTCTGGGAGCTTTCCAGGAGTACCGGGCAAAGGAGCTCGAGAGGGAGCGCCTCGCACCGGCCAAAAGCCAAAGCAGACTGAAGGCTAAGGTAAAAAAGCTTAAGGCCCAGCTGACCGAGGAAAGGCAATCTTCCGTGGCTCTTCAGGAGAAGATTTCTGCCCTGTGGGTATCACAGGAGGAAGCTGAGGAGATGCGCAGGTTGGCCGAGAAGGTGAGCACCGCGGAGAGGAAGGTCAAGGAGCTGGTCGAGCTGCTCAAGACCTCCGAGCAGCGTCTCAGTCGGACAGAGGGTCTGACCGAGGAACTGCGGGCCAAGACCGAAGAGGTCGAAGCTCTTCGCGCAGAGGCAAAGGAGCAGGCCAAGCACAGAAAGGAGGAAGCCGAACGTCTCCGAGCTGAAGCTAGGAAAGGTTTCAAAGCCCAAGGGGAAGTCCTGCGCCTCAAGGAAGTGATCGAGGAGCTAAAGGAGCAGCTTGCTTCTAACTAGCTATAGGGCTGTACCCAAAAAGGGCCTTGTACCTGTAAAATTTTTGTTAATGCAATAAAGACTTAACTTTTTTCTGCAAAAAAGAGCAGCAAAAAGACAAGAACGAACAGGAAACTAAGAGAAAAGGCAACACAGCGCTAGAGAGTTTTCGGAAAAAACGGTAGAACGCTTAGGCTGTGCATCTGCTCGAAAACCTGAGTTTGTGAACTCGAACAGGTGCACAAGAGAAAGAGCGACGCCCTCACTCCCGGTACGGACGATGCTCGAAGACCTAAGATTGCGAATTTGAGCACGTACGTAGAGAGATAGAGCGACACCCGTACCATGATCGACCTGTTCCAAGAACTGCTCGTTAACGTAAGTTTAGGCGATTCAGAGGGTAACCGAACAAGGAAAGTGCCTCTGCCGCAGGGGGCTTACGAGAGCAGGCTTTGCCAAGTGGTTGTGCCGTGAGCGGTAAGTGCCTCTGCCGCAGAGGGCTTATTAGAGCAGACTTAGCCGCGAGGCGAAAAGCCGTGTTACGCAACTCTGAGTTTAGGAACTTGTGGAAACTAGATACGGGCAGGGGAACCCTAAAGATCGCGGAGCCAAGAGTTCGCAAGATCGGGCAGCCATCAAGTGTTACCAGAGAGGAGATAGTCTGAGAAGACAAGAAGTGAAAAGGGCCGGAGGGGGCCGCAAAAATTCACTGTTTATTGGATTAAACTTTACATGGCAGCCCGAGAGACTTGGACGAACTAAGGCGCGAAGTTTGACAAAAGCGCGGAGCTAAGCAAACACAAGAAAGACCTACACAAAGAACTTACGAAGCTGGTCGATGTTCCAAGTGCTGGTCATCTCTCTCCCGTCCTCCATTGCCAGGCGAACAGCCCCCGGGCGAGCAGTAGAAACGACCGTGAACGGGCCCTCCCAACGGGGAGTTAACTTGTTGGCATTGGACAGGTTCTGGACACGGCGCAGAACGAGATCGCCCACCTTCAAAGCCCTTGGTAGAACTGATGTGGCAGCGTGCCGACGAAGATCTTGCTGGTAGCGCTCCATTCTGACTTGTGCCTGTTCGCGTGTGCCTTCGAGGAGATCGAGTTCGAGTAAGCGCTCTTGCTCGTCGTCCACCAAGTTGACAGAGCTCGTGCGAGGCGAGCCGAGTACTACTTCGGCGAGCAAGATGGCTTCTGCACCGTAGACCAATTGGAAAGGAGTTTCCCCGGTTGCCCGGCTGGCTGTGGTGCGAACGGCTCAGAGGACAGAAGGAACTTCGTCGACCCAGGCTTTGTTGTGCTCGCGGAGTGCCGCGAACACGCGCCGTTTGATACCCTGGACTATCTGTCCGTTAGCTCGCTCGACTGCTCCATTGCTCTGTGGATGTGCCACAGAGGTGAAGCAGACCTTGGTTCCCAGTTGTTCGCAGTATTCCTGGAATAGCTCGCTTCTGAACTGGGGACCATTATCGGTGATTAGTTTGTGGGGAATCCCGAAGCTCGTGATCACATTGCTCTTGAAAAAGCGCACAGCCGATTTGGCGCGAAGAGAGGACACAGGCTCTGCCTCAATCCACTTTGTGAAAGTGTCAATGGCAATGAGCAAGTGTGTGTAGCCCTTATACCCCTTGGGGAACGGACCGAGCAGATCCAGACCCCATGTGGAGAAAGGCCAAGATGGAGGGATCGTTTGAAGCACTTGGACGGGCTTATGTGCCTTCCGGGCGTGAAATTGGCAAGCCTTGCACTTAGTCACTACATCTCAGGCATCTTGTAACGCTGTAGGCCAATAGTAGCCCATGCGAAACGCTTTGCCGACCAGAGTCCGGAAGGAGGCTGTCGGGGATTAAATTACGGCCTATTGCCATGGCCCACTCCTCGACGGCCCGCTTGAATGACCTACCAGGCCCGGCTCCTGGAAGGTTCTATCAGCCCATATGCATCTCGCCGAAAGCAGCCCTTGGTGGCGCGACGTGTTTGAGTCCGTCTCGGAGGGGAGTTACGCAGCTGCGTGAAGACCCGGACGTGGTTTCCGGATTGGATTAGGAGTCGTGATCCCCAAGATTAGAGCTTATCTTATCTACCGTAGGTTGTATTTGGCATGTATGAGTTCGATTCACGATCTCGTAGTTAGCCCTACCGATATTCCTCAGAGGTCGGTTTGCTCAGACTATATAAACCGTGCCCTAACGGCGTTTAGGGGCATCCGAGGACGAAGTTTTACAACTTGACCCTTAGCGAGATAGATTTTCAGATACTACTCGCCGAGACCGCCGATCTCGCCGAGTTCCACCTTGTAATCCTCTTTGACATAAAGAAAGAAATTTGGACGAGGGCTATTATCTCCCGAGAGGCTGAACGGGATAAAAACCCCGTCTCCTGCTCGTTCTTTGTTCGTGGTTGTTCGGCGTGTCTCCTATCTACTCTTTGAAGAACCTTGGTTGACTTGGGTCATTATCCCAACCGCCGGCAATTGGCGCCGTCCGTGGGGACACGAGATCGAAGATGTCGAACTCGGTCACGTGATGTAGATGCTTCCGAGGGTTACGACTCGGAAGGACGGGATGTCTCATCCTCGTCGATTCAGATCGATCTGTTCGATCTCGAACACTTTCCATATCTGGGACGGAGGTCTCTGCCTATATGGCAGAGATAGCCGCAGATCGCACTCCGTCATTGACGATGACTACGGAACCGATGATCTTTACGACGGTTTAGATCTATCGGATTCCAAGGCTATGTCGGTAGATTCTACCGTGGAGACACAAATGATGACACCGTCTAGCATACCTTCGCATGGCCCCGCAAAGCATTAACATGGCCGATGTAGGAACCTCTCGAGAATCCGCACGGCCGTGGCGGCCGGGCGAAACCGGCAGTTAACTCGCCGCATCAAGACGAGGATGCGCTGGCTGCTCGCGAGCAAGATGTCATTCGCAGCAGCCTCAATGATTCCATCAATCAGACCTTGGCACGGTTTCGCGATCGGTGTAAGCGGCAGCGTCGCGACCCACCTCGCGTGCCGACGCTAAGTCTCCGGCGAAGCTTCCTGCTCAGTCAATTTCGCGGACCGGACTCGGTCAAGGCGAACGCGGATGGTTCAGGATCCGGGACCCATAGATCGAGTCGGAACGGCTCGAAGCTATAGCAACGGTCCTCGATCCACCAACCAAGCTGATCTCACCCGCATGGGCGATGCTGTTGCTTCTAACCTAGAGCGACTGGCTGAAGGCCTAAAGTCTCTAGGAGAAGTCAACAACTCCTCCAGCGGCGCAGCCCAAACCGCCGGAATGATTGGACAGCTCGATCGATCGCGTGACCCTCGCCACCATCGGCGATCATCGTCCATGAGCAAAGCTACCCGTGGTCGCCGCCGCCGCCGAAGTCTTCGTAGTCATCGCGACCACAGGGGCAAGCGCGACGCCGATGATCACGGACGGTCCCTCGTGAGGAGCGCGTCGTCGCGACCACGAGGAAGGAGCGTGGTGGATTGTCTCGGAGAGAGTTTCTCCAAGCCGAATCATCCCGTTCAGCAGGAGTTCCTCCGCGCAACAGGACCAACGTCTTCTCAAGACTAGGTTCTGCCGGGGAAGGTGGCCGGTCATATGCTTTGGGCTGCAGGGCTTTCTCGACGAAGCTTGGACCGTCCGGTAGCCCTCAAAGTTCAAGCCCGGTCACATGGAGAGGTACAATGGGACTCAAAACCCGAGGAATTCCTTTCCATCACGCCACGGCCATCATGGCGGCGGGGTGACGAGCTCGTTATGGCTAACTACCTCCGACCGTCCTTGAGGGAGCCGCCGGACGTGGTCGTTCAATCGCAGGAGGGTTCCATCACCATGGAACCAGCTTTGTGACGCCTCGATCACTAATTTCCGGAGTCATTACGTGCGTCTGGGCAAGGAGGATGATCTGCACGGATGATCCGGATGAACGGGAGACCCTCCGCAACTTCGTGAAGCGTTTCATTACGATCCGCAACACGATCCCGAACATCTCGGATGAATCTGTTGTCCGCGCCTTCAAAAACGGAGTCCGCGACGAGCGGCTCACCCAGGATCTCGAGATCAACGAGACCTGGACCGCCAACGACCTGTTCAAGGCGGCTGATCGCTATGCCAATGCGGCAGAGCGTGTTCAGTACAAAAAGGCGTTTGACAAGGGCGAGCTACCCGCCCAACCTGGTGTGGATGAGAAAAAGAAGAGCAGTAGCAACCCTGGTGACAAGAAGTCCCAGAAGAAGAAGAACAAAGGTGATGTGAACAATACCGTCGCCGGTATAGATCACGCACCTCCTCCCAAGGATGGGCAGAAGAAGCCCAACTGAAAGAACCTAAAGCCGAGAGGGGGGTGAATCGGACTATTTCATTTTTTACTTTTGTTGCACTTAGTCACTGAAGCAGGTTAAGGCACACAGCTAGCGCGTGGATTCCTACACAAGTCTAGTTGGCGGAAGCAATCGATGCACAGGTGTAGGAGGCACGAAGGCACTCACAGGTAGTGGATATCAAGATGCGGTTAAATAAATAGGACAGAGAGGCGCAAACCAAGTTGTTTTCCGAAGTTCGGTGCTCAACACATGAACACCTACGTCTCCGTTGAGGAAACTTCTCACCCAGAGAAGTCGGGACTCTCTCGTCCCTAGCCCTCAATCCACTCGATGGTAGCTCTTCACCAACACATGGTAGGCGAGCTCCAAAACCCTCACACGAATCGGCACCCTTCACACGCGAAGGACCCGAAACACCGACTTCACAAGCGAAGCCGACCTCGAGCACACCGAGGATTTTAGCACATCCCCGACGCACGAAGAAGAGCACCTTGGGAAGCAAGGTGGCCGCCGACACGATGACGGGCTTTGCACACCCCGACGGACGGAGAGGAAGCACCGTGGGAAGCAAGGTGACCTTCACGAAGAAGGGTTTGCTTGTGGTACGCTTGATGAAGCTCGTGGCGTGACTACGATCTCTTCGGCGACGGAATCCCAAGAGCACTAGATCGGAGATCGTCTCTCACCACTTCCCTCTCTCTCCCACCATGAAACTAGGGCAAGAACACCATGGGAGTTGGGAAAAACCTTGGAGATGGATGAGAGGAGGTAGGGTCACCTTCTTCTTCTTCTTCCTCTCTTCTTCTCCCTCTCAATCTCTCAAGCACATGGAACCCTAGGTGGAGATGGGAACCATGGGAGGAGCACTCTTGGTGGCTAAGACAAGAGGTGGCGGCTTAATGGTGGCTCTCTCGAGTTTCTCCCGTGCTCCTAGCCCCTATTTATAGGCCCAAAGCGAAACCCTAGAAATGGACGGCTCAGATTAAATCCCGAGTTTCGGATCGACCGATCGGACGCCGTCCGGTTCCCGTCGGACGCCGTCCGACAGAAGGTATGGGCTATTTTTGTGCTTGGTCAGACGCCGTCCGGTGACTTACAGGACACGTCCGACAGGGCGCTGGCGCGTGCGAATGAGACGCCCGCCAGGTGCTCGGTCGTGGGTTTACACGTCGTAGGATGCCGTCCGGTGACTATCGGACGCCGTCCGACAGAGGCTATGTACCTGGGACTTAGCCATTTTCGAGCTAGCTTGTTGGGAACCGCTGCAGTGGTGGTGCACAGGCGACCTCTCCCCGTCACGGGCGACCCCTAGGCGAGCACCGCGACCTCTCGAAAGCACCGGCGACCTCGGCCGAGCATGGGCGACCTCACCCCAAGCACGGGCGATCACTCGGCGAGCACGGGCGACCCCTCGGCGAGCTGGGCGACCTCACCCCAAGCACGGGCGATCACTCGGCGAGCATGGGCGACCCCTCGGCAAGCTGGGCGACCTCACCCCAAGCACGGGCGACCTCTCGGAACCCCATGGGACCCACAGCTGATGTTTCTGGACCTGTGCTCAATGGGACCCTGCAACCAGAGAGATGTAGTCTAGCCAAAGACGCACACAAGGAAAATAGAAGAACTATAAAAACAGAGGTCCTTATCCTTAGCGTTCTGGCTGTACGGCCTATTTGCCATCAATTACCAAAATCAATTAGCCCATGGGAGGCTTGATCTTACAATCTCCCCCTTTTTGGTAATTGATGACAACATCTGCAAATCCAACATGACAAGGCACAAATACAATATCTGGTGCAATGGGTTAGTCCAGAAACATTGCATCACAGCATAGCACAAGTAGAAAATGCAATGTACACATAAACATGAGCTCCCCCTAAATCAATGTACACATAGTACCATCACAGCACATGGAGCAAAGCATCTCCATCCTAATTTTTCATCCTAGGAGCAAAACATCTTTCCTAAAACATGATAATGCCCAAAACATGGATTTGCACTAATTTCTCCCCCTTTGGCATCAATGACCAGAAAGTAGCAAATGAAGCGCTTTGAAAGTTGTACTAGTGCACGTATGCCCATAAGTTCATCACACTCAAAAATCTAGCCATCTCAAGGTCACAATGTCACAAGATCAACTAGAGCACAATTGATAGATGTATAATTTCAAGTTATTATGACCTAGAGCAAGTATAAGGTGAACTATAGCTAGAAGTATCAAGAGTTGCTCCAAAACTCAAAGGGGACACACGATACTCCATAGCACTAGAAGGTGCAATCCAAACTACACATGCGATCGCCGTGCCGATCTGAGACTAAAACATTTTAGTTGAGCTCATTTTGAAATATCTCACATTTTGCACTTTGCATTGCATATATTTTTTTTTAAAAAAAAAAAATTTGCCATGTCTCAAAACACAAGCGGCGCCACCCAGCAGGACACTGAAGATGAACGTCTCGGTCATCCAAAGCTCCCCCTAAGTTCATGCCTAGTGCCATGGCAAGCTATCTCATCGAGGAGGCATTGGTGAGACATGTATGACCAATTTTGGCCTTATTCACATTTTAGCGCACTTTAAAAATTTGGCTCAACAATTTTTTTTATTATTATTATTTTATTTTTTTTTCAAATTTTGCTCAAGTTAGCAACGTAAAGACATGTGCAACATGGAAGAACACAACCTAGACTTAGAAGCACATGGTCAACCAAAGAGTTTAGAGCAATCAAGTGAGACTAGAAGCTATAGCCCTCCTAACATATACTCATGGCTTCCAATTGCATGATATATATATTGAATTAAGCACAGGTTGAGCTAGTGACAAAGTAAACACATGCTATAACTATCAATTCCATGTGATGAACATATAGGCAATGAGTAACATCCAGTATAGCAAGCAAAGCACCTAAATGCTCACACAAGCTTCAAAAGATTTTCAATGAATAACATAGACACGCGACCAACTCAGGCAATGTTTGACTTATCTAAAATGCTTAACTCATTTCTCAATTTGCAGAATCGTGTCTCATCGAGTGGCTTGGTGAATATGTCGGCAAGCTGGTCCTCTGTCCGCACGTGCTCAAGCACAATGTCGCCCTTTGTCACATGATCCCGAAGGAAATGGTGACGGACATCAATGTGCTTGGTCCGTGAGTGTTGGACCGGGTTGCACGCTATCTTCACCGCGCTCTCGTTGTCGCATAGAAGAGGCACATGGTCAAGTTTTAGCCCAAAGTCAAACAGTGACTGTGTCAAGTAAAGCAACTGTGCACAACAACTCCCTGCTGCTATATACTCAGCCTCAGCGGTAGATAGCGCCACGGAGTTCTGTTTCTTTGAAGCCCATGACACAAGACATCTACCGAGAAGGTGACAGGCCCCTGAAGTGCTCTTGCGATCAATCTTGCATCCGGCATAATCTGAGTCAGAATAGCCAAGAAGCTCAAATCGTGCACCCTTAGGGAACCAAAGGCCTATACTAGGAGTGAATTTTAGATATCTGAAGATCCTTTTGACAGCTTTCAAATGCATTTATCTAGGGGAGGCTTGATACCTAGCGCACATGCACACACTGAACATGATATCCGGCCTAGATGCTGTCAAGTAAAGCAATGCACCAATCATAGAACGATATAGCTTGAGATCAACAGGATTGCCTTCTATGTCGAGGTCGAGGTGGCCGCTTGTACCCATTGGTGTCCGAAGTGGCTTGCATCCGTCCATGTCAAAACGCTTGAGGAGGTCCAGGGTGTACTTCTCTTGGCTTATGAATGTTCCAGTCTTGAGTTGTTTGATTTGAAAACCCAAGAAGAAATTGAGCTCACCCATCATCGACATCTCGAACTCGCAGCGACCATCAACTCATCAAGTCTTGTACCATCTTCTCACTTGAGCTCCCAAAGATGATGTCGTCAACATAAACTTGGCACAGAAACAAGTGTCCATCATCCACCTTGGTGAAAAGTGTAGAATCCACTCTCCCAACACTGAATCCCTTGGAGATGAGGAAGTCTCGAGTCTCTCATACCAAGCCACAGGAGCTTGCTTTAGCCCATCTGAGCCTTGGACAACTTGTACACATGATCGGGTGCTTTGAGTCTTCAAATCGGAGGTTGCTCAACATAGACCAGCTCCTCAATGTAGCCATTCAAGAAGGCGCTCTTGACATCCATTTGCTTCAAAGTGATGTTGTGACAAGTGGAGAATGCCGAAGCGATCTAATCGCATCATGTCCGCCACAGGAGCATAAGTGTCTCCACAATCCACACCTCGACCGAGTGAAACCCTGAGCCACAAGTCTTGCCTTGTTTCTGACAACCAATCCAAATTCATCTGTTTTGTTCTTGAATACCCACTTGGTGCCAATCACATTGCAATCCGTGGGTCGCTCCACAAGTGTCCAAACCTTGTTTCTCTTAAAATTATTTAACTCCTCATGCATGGCATTGATCCAGTCAGAATCGACCAATGCCTCTTCCACCTTCTTTGGCTCCAATTCAGACACAAAAGCATGGTGCTCACAGAAATTAGCCGTCCTTGACCTTGTTTGCACACCATGAGTCAGGTCTCCAATCACTTGCTCGGCTGGGTGATCTCGAGCAATGGAGTGATGGGTTCTGATCAACTGAGAAGGTTGTCCAGCTGTCTGATCAACCGTCTCTCCATCCTTCTCACAAGCTACCTCTTCCTCTGACGTTAGCTCCAAGCTTGAGCTATCTTGAGGCACAGCTCCCCCTGAATCTGCCACTGGCTCAGGAGTGAGAGGTGGTGTGACTGTCTCAACCACTCTTGGAGCTTCAACTGGCCTCACATCCTTTGCTTCTATCTGCTCAGCTGCCCTTGCCGACTCCTCTCCACCAGCGTCATCCAAATTCTCATGGTGCCCTTTACTGCCGTTTGACTCATCAAACTTTACATCACATGATTCCTCAATCTGGCCACTTGCTTCATTGAACACCCTGAAAGATGATCCTCTGACTGAGTACCCCAAGAAGATCCCACTGTCCACTCTGCTCTGAAACTTGCCCAAATGCTCCCTCTTCTTCTTGATGTAGACCTTGCATCCGAAAACCCTGAAGTAGGAGACATTGGGTCGTCTTCCCACAAGCAGCTCATAGGATGTCTTCTTCAGGAGCTTGTGAAGATCTGACCTATTAATGCAAAGCAAGCGGTGTGTTAATTGCCTCGGCCAGAAGACCTCGGAGGTTCCATACTCATTGAGCATTGCCCTTGCCATCTCGATGAGTGTCTGTTTTTCTCTCAACCACTCCATTTTGCTCAGAGTGTAAGTAGTCGAGAACCGATGGTCAATACCTAGCTCATCACGTAATGTACTCAACGAAAGTATTAGTAAACTTCGGTTCCATTGTCACTTCTCACCTTTTTGAGGGTACAGTCAAATTTGTTTTGAGCTTTTTTACAAATTTCTTGAAAACATCCCCGATTGGGGTTTTGTGCGAAGAAAGAATACCCAAGTGTATCGAGAGTAATCATCAACTATGACCAAGCAAAGAGAGATTACCCCCAATACTCACATATTTTGTTGGCCCAAAAAGGTCAATGTGCAAGAGTTCAAGTGGTTGAGATGTAGACATGACATTCTTGGCTGGATGAGCACTTGCCACTTGTTTGCCGGCTTGACATGCTGAGCAAAGCTTATCCTTTTCGAATGCCACATTTTTCACCCCAAGAACCAACTCGTTTTTGAAAAGTTTCTTTAAATTTCTCATGCCGACATGCCCAAGACGCCTATGCCAAAGCCAACCAAGTGTGACTTTGGCGGAGAGGCAAACCGAGATGGATGCGGCAGGCTCATTGAAGTTCACAAGAAACAAGTTTTCAAAACGAAAGCCTTTGAACATTGTTTTTCCATTTTGATCCAGAACCAACAATCCCTCATATGAGAAGTTACAATGGAAGCCTAGATCACAAATTTGAGCAACGGAAAGTAGATTGTAGTTCAGAGTGTTTACCAGTAGCACATTGTCAATTGAGAGGTCCAAAGAGATTGCTACCTTTCCGGCTCCAATTACCTTGCCCTTGCTTCCATCTCCAAAAGTGACCTTGGGGGGATTTGATCCATCCTCCCCCATTGAGGTGAACAGCCGGGGGTTGCCGGTCATGTGTTGGGTGCACCCACTGTCAATGATCCAATGGCACCCTCCACTCCGGTAGTTCACCTGCATTAAGAAGAGATCACTTGTGTGACTCAGGGACCCACACAGGAGGTCCCCGAGGGTTAGCCTTCAAGCCAGATGCAATATGAGCAAATCGATCAATCAAGGATTTAGGCACCCAAACATGTGCCTTATGCTCATTCTCAGCCCTCAAACCAGCATATCTAGCAACCACCTTATCCTTGTCATTCATCCTAAACAAATAGTGATCATACAACTCAGCATGAGCTCTTGGAAGCCTGGGTTGGGTGTGTTTGTGAGTGTTCCTAGCTTGGTTCCTAGGTGGAGCTCGCCTAGAAATGTTTTGCCTAGGAGGACCATTCCAGAAGCTAGGTGGTAGTGGAGCTTGCCAATTGTTGTATGGCATGGGAGAAGGACCATTCCAATTGTTGTACCTAGAAGCATATTGCCAAGCATATTGGTTCCTAGGTTGCCATGTCGTGAAATCATAGTGCCTAGGAGGTCCTTGCCATGTGTTGTGCACATTGTGCTTCCTAGGATGATTGTTCCTAGTGTTCATGTTTTTATGCCCAGAGTTATTAGCATTGTTGGTGTTTCCCTTGGACTTGTTATGAAGGGAGTTTTGCCCTTTGTTAGACACTTGAGAACCTTTCTTTTTCTTCCCCTTAAACTTCTCAGGGGTGAATCCCAAACCGCCCTTTGTAGGGGATTCTCTGTTCCTCAAGTATCCGTTAAGGACACGACTCCCCTCATAACACTTGCCAAGACCCTTGTCAAATTTCTCAAGCTTGACCTTGAGACTGGCGTTTTCAATGGCAAGTTCATCACGCTCAATGGCTAGTTCCCTAGCAGCTAGTGCAAATTTACATGAATTAGGAGTGCACTCTACACTAGAGGAGCCATTGGAACTAGAAGCAATCATGGCACACTTTGAGCAAGAATCAACCAAATTAATGACAGTACTAGCACTAGAGCCAATCAATGCACATTCAGAAGAAATGTCTATGCTAGCAGGTTCCATGGTGATAGCAGATGTGACAGAAGCAGTAAATGGTGCAATCACAGGGGGCACAATCAAAGCAGGTGAAGCAATCAAGTCATCAGTGGCATGAGCAATTGGCAAAGCATCAATGGAAGCATTCTTTTCAGTAAGCAACTTGTTTTCTGCCCTAAGCTCAAGAATAGTAGCAAGCAAGCCATCTACAGATTCATTCATGCCTTTGTTTTCCACATCAAGCAACTCTACCTTCCTAGCTAAGTTAAGTTTCTCACCATTCAAAAGATCAACTTTAGTCTCAAGAGAATCATGCTTAGCAGTGAGGGTAATCAGAGACTCCTGAAGAGTAGTGGCTCTCAAATGCTCCTTTCGGAGAACATCAAGCAATTTAGCCACATTCTCTCTAGTAGTCTCTTCATCCCACTCAGAGAGTGTTTCAGAGTCAGAATCAGAAGATACCTCAGCAGATGGTCGAGCCATCAAGCACTTGAAAGCTGAGACAGATGGTGATGAAGCTCTCGGTGTAAAGGAAGTAGTGGAGATAGACTCTTCTCCATCAGAATACCACACTTGCTCTTGTGGTTCAGGGACGGCCACCAAGCACTTTGTGACTTGTTTGGAGGTGGAGGAGTCATCTCAAAGAATTGCCATGGTGGCAAGTCCTTCACCACTTGGCTCCTCATCCTCCTCAGAAGCGGCAGAGTCACTGGAACTGTCATCGGAGACCCAAGTTCCAACGAACGCCAACTTCTTTCCATTCTTGGAGGTGGCCTTGAACTCGGTCTTCTTCCAGTTCTTGTACTTCCCTTCCTTGTGCTTGAGCTTGTCATCATCACTACCCTGCTTGTTCTTCTCCTTCCGCTTGGTCTTGTCCTTGAGAGGGCACATGGAGGCAATGTGACCCTTCTCATGACACTCATAGCATCGATAGCTAGAGTGTGAGTTCTTGGTCCGTCTCTTGAGGTCGAAGCGCTTCCCGAACAGACTCATCATCTCCTCAAGCGCCTCAGGTGGGAAGAAACTTGATCCTTCTTGATCCTTGGAGGAGGCAGGCTTGGACTTGCTTGGTTTATGTCCAGTAACCTTGAGAGCAATTGTCTTGGTCTTCTCAGCTGATGGGGTGGCTAGGGGCTCGATGATAAGTATCTCATGAGCAAGCTTACAGAAAGCACCGGAGTCATCGCCTCAAGTTCATTCTTTGAGAGAACTGATGTCCCCTGCACTCTGCCTTGGGAGAATCCTCATCATCTTCCCCGCACACATCAACGTCGGGGCATAGAGAGTCCGAGCCCTTGAGCTCATTGATTATGGGGTTAAGGCGAGTATACATAGCATTTGCATTTTCACCAGGAAGCATCTCAAATTTATCAAATTGCTCCTTAACCACCACTAATCTACCCTCCTTGACAGCAGCAGTGCCCTCATGGATCTCAACAAGAGAATCCCAAATAGCCTTAGCAGAAGTGAGGTTGCTAACTCTCTCGAACACATCCCTACTCAACCCCGTGAGTATAGCATTCATGGCCTTAGCATCATTAGCCATAAGAGTTTTCTGAATTGGTGTAAGTGGTGCATTCTCAACACGGGTAATAGTGATGCCATTCTCAACAGCATCCCAAATATCAGCGCCAATAGAAATAAGATAGATTTTCATGCGCTTCTTCCAGAAGTCAAAGTGTAAGCCATTGAAGATTGGGATCCTATTGGCAGCTACACTATCCCCTTCGGCCATCTCTAATGCGGTGAAGCAGAACTAGAGAGAACCTGCTCTGATACCAAATGAAAGAACCTAAAGCCGAGAGGGGGGGGGTGAATCAGACTATTTCATTTTTTACTTTTGTTGCACTTAGTCACTGAAGCAGGTTAAGGCACACAGCTAGCGCGTGGATTCCTACACAAGTCTAGTTGGCGGAAGCAATCGATGCACAGGTGTAGGAGGCACGAAGGCACTCACAGGCAGTGGATATCAAGATGCGGTTAAATAAATAGGACAGAGAGGCGCAAACCAAATTGTTTACCGAAGTTCGGTGCTCAACACATGAACACCTACGTCTCCATTGAGGAAACTTCTCACCCAGAGAAGTCGGGACTCTCTCGTCCCTAGCCCTCAATCCACTCGATGGTAGCTCTTCACTAACACATGGTAGGCGAGCTCCAAAACCCTCACACGAATCGGCACCCTTCACACGCGAAGGACCCGAAACACCGACTTCACAAGCGAAGCCGACCTCGAGCACACCGAGGATTTTAGCACATCCTCGACGCACGAAGAAGAGCACCTTGGGAAGCAAGGTGGCCGCCGACACGATGACGGGCTTTGCACACCCCGACGGACGGAGAGGAAGCACCGTGGGAAGCACGGTGACCTTCACGAAGAAGGGTTTGCTTGTGGTACGCTTGATGAAGCTCGTGGCGTGACTACGATCTCTTCGGCGACGGAATCCCAAGAGCACTAGATCGGAGATCGTCTCTCACCACTTCCCTCTCTCTCCCACCATGAAACTAGGGCAAGAACACCATGGGAGTTGGGAAAAACCTTGGAGATGGATGAGAGGAGGTAGGGTCACCTTCTTCTTCTTCTTCTTCCTCTCTTCTTCTCCCTCTCAATCTCTCAAGCACATGGAACCCTAGGTGGAGATGGGAACCATGGGAGGAGCACTCTTGGTGGCTAAGACAAGAGGTGGCGGCTTAATGGTGGCTCTCTCGAGTTTCTCCCGTGCTCCTAGCCCCTATTTATAGGCCCAAAGCGAAACCCTAGAAATGGACGGCTCAGATTAAATCCCGAGTTTCGGATCGACCGATCGGACGCCGTCCGGTTCCCGTCGGACGCCGTCCGACAGAAGGTATGGGCTATTTTTGTGCTTGGTCAGACGCCGTCCAGTGACTTACAGGACACGTCCGGCGAGAGGCAGCGCTTGAATGAGTAGCCCGCCAGGTGCTCGGTCGCGGGTTTACACGTCGTAGGACGCCGTCCGGTGACTATCGGACGCCGTCCGACAGAGGCTATGTACCTGGGACTTAGCCATTTTCGAGCTAGCTTGTTGGGAACCGCTGCAGTGGTGGTGCACAGGCGACCTCTCCCCGTCACGGGCGACCCCTAGGCGAGCACCGGCGACCCCTCGGCGAGCACGGGCGACCCCTCGGCGAGCATGGGCGACCTCACCCCAAGCACGGGCGATCACTCGGCGAAAGCAGGCGACCCCTACGAGTGGGCGACCTCACCCCAAGCACGGCGATCACTCGACGAGCATGGGCGACCCCTCGGCGAGCTGGGCGACCTCACCCCAAGCACGGGCGACCTCTCGGAACCCCATGGGACCCACAGCTGATGTTTCTGGACCTGTGCTCAATGGGACCCAGCAACCAGAGAGATGTAGTCTAGCCAAAGACGCACACAAGGAAAATAGAAGAACTATAAAAACAGAGGTCCTTATCCTTAGCGTTCTGGCTGTACGGCCTATTTGCCATCAATTACCAAAATCAATTAGCCCATGGGAGGCTTGATCTTACACCAACAATAACTACAAGGGCAAAAAGCCTGCTTAGGGAGGCGGACAAGGCAAGAAAGGTCCAAGCGATCGATTTTGCAAGTTCCACCAACACTACGGGCACGACATACGCCACTGCAGAACTTGGGCAGCAAAGCTCAAAGATTTCTACAACGGCAAGGGCCCAATGCCCACCCTGCCCGAACAAGGTGATGCCGGTAAGGCCAAGCGCCAAACCGATGATGGTGATCGGGAAGATGATGATGAATATCAAGAGCCCGTGAACCATATCGCCATCATCTTTGGCGGCTCCTTGGCTTATACCTCTCGGCGCAGCCTCAAGGAAGCTGCTCGGGAGGTCCACAACGTCGAAAAGGCAAAACCTCAGCCTGAATCAATGAAGTGGACCGAGGTCCCCATCTCCTTCTCTCAGGAGGATTGCCCCACTGGGATGACCAAGCCTCAGCGGCTCCCTCTGGTGGTCGCCCCAACCATCAGCAACGCGAGAGTTGGCCGTGTACTCGTAGACGGCGGGAGCGCTTTGGACTTGCTTTCTGCTGAAGTCTTGGACGAGATGCAGATTCCTCGTTCTAAGCTGAAGGAAGTCGCAATGCCCTTCTACGGAATTGTTCCGGGAGAAGCAGTCAAGCCGTTGGGGCAGGTTGTCCTGCCAGTTACCTTCGGCAACCCAAGCAACTTCCGGACAGAGTTGATCACTTTCGACGTGGTCGACTTCCCGTCCGCGTATAACGCGATCTTGGGCAGGCCATCTCTTGGCAAGTTCATGGCCGTGTCCCATCATGGATACCATTGCGTCAAGATACCAGGCCCTAACGGTGTAATCACGGTCAAGGGCAATTACAAGGCTGCTCTGGACTGCGACGAGCAGTCCCTCGCCTTGGTCGATCAGCTTCGCCAAGACGGTCCGAAGTTCTAGACCAAGTCTGACGCCTAGGGTCTCCCTTCACCGGGGAGAAACCAAGGAAGTTCCATTGTCCCTTGATGATACTTCCAAGATAGTTCACTTGGGGCCAACTGACCCCAAATAGGAAATCGAGCTCATTGCCTTCCTCCGAGCTAATGCAGATGTGTTTGCTCGAGCCATCGACATGCCCGAGTCCCAAGGGAGGTCATCGAGCATTAAACCGGCTGTCCGGCGGACAAAAACCTGTTCGCCGGAAGCTTGCGTCGCTTTTCAATTCAAACAGGATCATCAAAGATCGACAGCAAACCGCCATTGCGGGTTCATCCGCGAGGTTGATCACACCGAGTGGTTAGCCAACCCTGTCATTGTAAAGAAGAAAGACGGCAAGTGGAGGATGTGTGTCGATCACACGTAATCGAACGCCGCTTGTCCTAAGGACAACTTCCACGCCTCAGATTGACGGTGGTCGATGCGATCACGATGCCCAGCTCTTGAGTTTTTAGATGCTTACTCCGGTTATCACCAAATAAGCATCTCCCGAGGATGAAGAGAAGGCGCCTTCATCACCCCTTCGCACTTTCTCGCTATCGACCATGTCTTTCGGTCTGCGTAATGTGGTGCCACGTTCGGTAGCTTTAATGGAGAAGACCTTCCCTGCAATGTGAAAAAACTCGAGGTCTATGTCGATGACATAGTTGTAAAGAGCAAGTTTGCTCCAGATCATGTAAAAGACCCGCCGAGACTTTTCGTAATCTCACGGGCATCGAATAAAATTAAATTCAGAGAAGTGTACCTTTGGTGTTCGATCCGAATGTTGCTCGGTTATGTTATTGGTTCGCAAGGTATTTACGCCAACCCTGAAAAAATCAAGGCCATTGAAAATATGCGTGCTCCAACTACCGTAAAGGAAGTACAGAGTCTCACGGGCGGATGGTCTGCTCTAAGCGAAATTATTTCCGTCAAAGTAACGCGGGCTGCCCTTTTTAAGGCCTGCGCAAGTACAATGGTTTCGAGTGGATGAAGAAGCCGATAGATCCTTCCAAGATCTGAGCGATACTCGTCCAATCCTCCCGTCCGACTACCCAGCGGCATGGCGGCAGCTCTGCTTGTACCTAGGTTGCACGCCACAAGCGGTGAGCGCGGTCTTGACGGTCGAAAGGGAAGGCATACAGCGACCAATCTATTACGTGAGCGAGGTACTTCACGGATCAAAGGAGCGCTACCCTGAGGTCCAGAAGCTTCTCTACGCCTTGCTCATGTCCTCCAGGAAGCTTCGCCACTATTTCCAGGCGCATCAAATACTGGTCCCGACCACGTTCCCTCTAGGAGAAGTCCTACGGAACAAGGAATCAAGCGGACGTATAGCTAAGTGGACAATGGAACTAGCAGAGTTTGATCTGTTATTTGCTGCCCGAACTGCTATTAAGTCACAGGTCCTAGCTGACTTTGTCGCTGAATGGACTTGCCCGCCCAAATCCCAGGAAGCTCTCGAGCAACCTGATGAACCCTCTTGGACCATGTTTTTCGATGGCTCGCGCACTGGAAACTCGGGGGCTGGTTTTGTTCTCATCTCCCCTCAAGGAGAGCAACTCCAATATTCTATCCAACTACACTTCGCGGCGACTAACAACGCCGCGGAGTACGAGGCCCTCCTCGCGGGACTAAGAGCGTGCAAGTCGCTCGGCGTCCAACGGCGGACTGTGAAGGGAGATTCACAGTTGGTCATCACAACCAGGTTAACAAGGAGTATCAGTGCTGCGATGACTCAATGGCGCGATACCTGGTTGAAGTGAGGAAGTTGGAGCGGCATTTTCGATTTTTCGTAGTGCTCTTCGTGCCTGGGAAGGACAACTTCGCCGACCAGCCTATCCAAGTTTGATCTCACGCGAACTCGCTTCGCAGGGTGCTCGTCGAGCACCTTTACAAGCCCTCAATCACGTCTCCGGACGAGGCAACAGAGACAGGTGGTGCTGTCTCCGTTATCGAGCAGGCTGCGGACTGGACAACGCCATTTGTCCGGTACCTTGCGATGGGACCTCGCCCGATGACGGCCGAGCGTTCCCGCCATAAGGCGTCTTTGCTCCATACAAGCTTGTGGATGGCATCTTTTACCGTCAAGGTGCTCTGGGAGTTCTCTCCAAGTGCATCTCGCAGCAGGAGGGTGTGCTCCTTCTTAGGGACATACACGAGGGTGCCTGTGGCAACCACGCCTCCTTCAGAACTCTGGTCGGCAAAGCGTTTCGCATGGGCTATTATTGGCCCACTGCGTTACAAGATGCCCGGGATATCGTGACTAAGTGCAAGGCTTGCCAATTTCACGCCCGGAAGGCACACAAGCCCGCCCAAGAGCTCCAAACAATCCCCCCATCTTGGCCTTTTTCCACATGGGGACTGGATCTTCTCGGCCCATTCCCTAAGGGGTACAAGGGCTATACACACCTGCTCGTCGCCATAGACACTTTTACAAAGTGGATTGAGGCAGAGCCCGTGTCGTCTCTTCACGCCAAAACGGTTGTTCGCTTTTTTAAAAGCAACGTGGTCACGCGCTTTGGGATCCCCCATAAGCTGATCACGGATAACGGTACCCAGTTTCGAAGCGAGCTATTCCAGAATCTTGTGAGCAAGTGGGCACCAAGGTGCGCTTCGCTTCGCATGGCACATCCACGAGCAATGGAGCAATCGAGCGAGCTAACGGACGAGATAGTCCAGGTATCAAACGGCGGGTATTCGCTGCTCTCCGCGAGTACAACAAAGCCTGGGTCGACGAAGTTCCTTCCGTCCTCTGGGCAGTTCGCACTACGGCCAGCCGGGCGACCGGGGAAACTCCTTTCCAATTGGTCTATGGTGCAGAAGCCATCCCGCCACGAAATCAGACTCGGTTCGCCTCAAGACGAGCTCACCAACTTAGTTGACGATGAGCAAGAGCGCCTCCTCTATCTCGATCTCCTCGAAGGCACACGCGACCGGGCATAAGTCAGAATGGCACGCTACCAGCAAGATCTTCGCCGGTACGCTGCCAAGTTAGTTTGACCAAGGGTTTTGAAGGCGGGCGACCTCGTTATGCGCCGTGTCCAGAACCTGTCCAATGCCAACAAGTTAACTCCTCGTTGGGAGGGCCTGCTCACTGTCGTTTCTTACTGCGCCGCCTGGGCTGTTCGCCTGGCTATGGAGGACGGGAGAGAGCTGACCAGCACTTGGAACATCGACCATCTTCGTAAGTTCTTTGTGTAGGTCTTCGTTTGTTTGCTTAGCCTCGCGTTTTTTGTCAAACTTCGCGCCTTAGTTCGTCCAAGTCTCTCGGGCACCATGTAAAGTTCAATCCATTACTTAAGTGAATTCTCTCGGCCTCTGCGCCTTTTTCACTTCTTGTCTTTTGAAGACTACCTCTTTCTCTCTGGTAACACTTGATGGCTGCCCGGTCTTGCGAACTCTTGGCTCCGCAATCTTAAGGATTGTTCCCTACCCGTATCTAGTTTCGATAAGTTCCTAAACTCGTGGCTGCGAACACGGCCTTTCCACCTTGCGGCTAAGTGCGCCTCGTAAGCCCTCATGGCGGAGGCACTTATTGCTTGGCGCGACCACTTGGCAAAGCCTGCTCTCGTAAGCCCCCCGCGGCAGAGGCACTTTTCTTGTTCGGTTACTCTCGGAACTGCCTAACTTACGTCAACGAGCAGACTACGGAATGCATCGAGCAAGGTACGGGTGTCGCTCTTTCTCTCTACGCACGTGCTCGAGTTCGCAAACTTAGGTTCTCGAGCATCGTCCGTACCGGGGGCTAGGGTGTCGCTCTTTCTCTTGTGCACCTGTTCGGGTTCGCAAACTCAGGTTTCCGAGCAGATGCACAACGGGGGCTGGGAGTTAGGCAAAGCGCTCTGCCGGTTTTCTTAAACTTCCTAGCGCTGTTCGCTTTTCTCTTAGTTTCTGTTCGTTCTTGTCTTTTTACTGCTCTTTTTTGTAGGAAAAAAGGTAAGTACTTCATAGTATTACTCAAAAGTTTCAGGTACAAGCCCCCTTCGGGTTACAGCCGCGGTGCTACTTAGGACCAAGCTGCTCCTTCAGCTCCTCAACTTCTTGCTTGAGGCGCACGACTTCGCCCTGAGCCTTGATTCCTTCCCGGGCTTCTGCTCGGAGGCGTTCGATCTCCTCCTTGCTCCGGCTATTTGCGCCAGCCTCTGCCGGATGGCCTCGACCTCCTCGGTCTTGGCACTTGGTGATCCGTCGAGCCTCGCTCTGGCCGACTCATTGCTTTCGGCCGCCTTAAGCTGCTCGTCCGGCTCCTTGACCTTCTTCTGCGGTGATCGCTCACACGCCATCCCGCGCATCTCCTCGATCTCTCCCTGTGAAGCCCACAGGGTTGAGATTTTTGCTTGGAGACCCGCGGAAGTCTGCTCTTCCTTGGCGAGCTGGGCCTTGAGTCTCTTGGCTTCCGCCGCAAGCTGGTCCCGCCGTTGGGAAACGTCAGCAAGCTGCTCTTCGAGCCACTTCGTGCGGCCCGGCTTCTCCTCCGCAGTGCTCGCCTTAATGGCTTGCGCGCGAAGCTCCTCGGCCTCTCCTAGGAGAGACTCGCAGGAACGCCTCTCTTCGGCCAGTTGGACTTTGAGCCTCTTCACCTTCGCCTTCAGCCGGCTTCGACTTTGGGCTGGTGCAGAGGGCCCCGCCTCGGACTCCCTCGTCCGGAGGTGCTCCCGGAGGGACGCCAGTACGGCGCTCCGCTCGATGGTGACGCCGTCCTCGAGCTCCTCCATGGTGTCCTTCAAGACCTGAGAGAGAAGACTAGTTAGCCGCTTTTGCGGTAAAGCTACCCAACTGAGCTAGACGTGGTCTTGGTGTTTACCTTCCCGAGTCGTTGCTTGATCCATGGCCGCAGCGGTCCTCGAGGCCATGCGTCCACGAAGCCCTTTCGTCAGGCGGGATGAGAGCAGTGCGCTGTTTCCGTCGCCGTCTCCGTCGCTCCTTCTTCCTTTGGAGCGCATCTTCTCGGGAGCAGGAGCGACGGGCGAAGCGCTTTCGTCTCCGCGCTCCCTCTCCTCTTCGTCTTTCTCCTCCGCCCGAACTTCTTCGGGCGAGGCCGGAGCCACTCCGCCGGGTGGCACCGTTGTTTCCACGGGCAGGACGACTTGCGCGACCTGCTCGGGGGCTTCTTCTTATTCCCTGGCGGCTGGGGTTTCACCCTGCTCGCCGGAGAATCCCGTCGCCTCGGGGGTGAGCTGCCCCTGCGACGAAGTGCTTGGCGGAACCGGCTGCTCGGTCCCTCCCTCGGCAGCTTCCGGAGCCGTCGTCTTGGCCCCGCTGTCCGTGGCGCCATCGCGCTTCTTGCCTCGGCCGCTCCACGCGCTTTTAAGCGCGTCAGTTTCTTCGCGGAACTGACGAGAGCAGGCTCCACGCCGCCAGCTTGTCCTTGAGGCACGCCAGCCTCATCGCCCGCGATGCGCCGTGCAGATGCTCGGGCAGCAGCGACCGCTCGAGCGCCTCCTCGACGTCGTCTGTGGCGATCTCTTCTTGGGCAGCTGATGAAAAAGAGATGATCGTTAAGTCTAACGCGGCCAGAAGGTTGAAAGGTCAAAAGATCGATTCTTACATACCTGTCGTCGAAGGCTTGATTCTGATCTTCTTCGCCGGAACTTTCCGCCTCTTCCTCGGGGGCTCCTTGGCGGCTTCTCCGCCTTGACCCTTGGGTGTTCACGGCGACGAGCTCAGCTTCCTGGTAAGCTGGGCGCTCTTCTCACGCAGCGCAAGAAGTCTTTCCTTGCGTGCGACTTCTTCTTCGAGTCTCCTCTGCTCGGCGACCTGTTGCAGCCGATCCATGCGGCCAGGGTGAGCTTGCGTGTAACGCCTAAGCCAGAGGGCCATGGTCTTTACCTCTTCGTCGCTCGCTTTCGGCGAGGAGGGAGGGCTTGGTCTCTTCCTTTGGGCTGACAGGCGCCGCTTGGTTTGCTTTCGATGCGCTCCGTTGTCATAGGTGGTCTCTTCGACGGCTGGCGGCCGCCGTGTCGCGGTGAGCTCCGCGTCGGCTCGGCCGCCACCATGGGCTTAGTGGCTATCTTAGCCTTGCCCTTCTTCGCCTTCTCCTTCTCAGACCCGGAGAGCTCCTCTACGATCCCTCCAAGGATCAGCTGGTCCTCCTGCGCGTTTTGAGAAGCGAACATTAGCATTAAAACCACAGTGCAAATCTAGCAACACAGACTGGGTATAAGTGATTTACCTCGCCTGTGCGGACAAGCACGTTGCGCGGGCAGGTGTATGCCACCTCGCCGGTAACCTCCCCGTCCTTCTTCGCCGCCTTCAGCATGGCGTCGACCCGCTCGGTCACCCATGCGTCGGTTGGCTTCTCTGCCCGAGCAGAATGGATTGTTAGTTCCTGTTCGGAGGAAATAATCAATGTAAAGGTTGAGTCTTAAAGGCACTTACCCGTGCTCTCCCTAGAAATGTCTTCCCATCCCTCTATCTTATAGAAGGGATAGGGCCTTCTCTGCAGCGGACAGATCCTGTTCGCTGTGAAGTCCCGTATGATCTCCCTGCCAGTGAGCTCGAGGCTCACGAGGGAGGCGATCTTCCTTGTCAGGTACCAATCCTCGGCGGACATCTCCGGCCGAGGCATTGGGATTCCCTTTGCCGGCGCCTTCCCGGTGAAGACGAGTTTGCTGTCGCCGCTCCGCTTGCTGTAGAACCACCTCACCCACCACGCGCCCATCGAGTCGAGCAGCGGTGGGCGAGGGTACGGCGCGTCGTCGGCGGTGGCCCGGAGCTTGAGGTAGTAGCACCCCAGCGCCGAAGCGGCGGAGCTGCTCCTCGTCACTATGTAATAGTGGAGGAACAGCCCCACCGGTGGATCGATGCCCAGATAGCCCTCGCGCAGTGTGCGAGCAGCCATCGGAGGATGGAGTTCGGATTGAGGTTCGCCACCTCCAATCCGCTGATGTTCAAGAAGGCCTCGACGAAGTCGCTCTCGGGAGATCTCAACCCGAACAGTGCGAACTGTTCGAAGCTGACAAACTCTCCCTCGAGCGGCTCCGGAGTATCCTCCTCTCCGGGCAGCCTCTAGCTACCGGTGTCTACGTGGCCCTCCTCCTCCCAGACCTTCAGGTCCTCCTCGGTCAGGCTAGTGCCAGTGAACTTGGCCATAGCAGTTCCTAGGGCTGGACAAACAGGCTGGAGGGTGGAGTTCGGCTTTGTAATGCTGGGCGTGGTTGGAGTTAGGGCTTGGAAAGGAAAGGCGCGAGAGCAGAAGTGGCTGGCCGCGGGCAGCTCGGGTGCTTTTATAGTCCCGCATAAGCAGCTCTGCAACGGTTTGGTCCCGGAACGTGTCGGGGATTAGATCACGGCCCATAGCCATGGCCCACTCCCTGACGGCCCAATCGAACAGCCTACCAGGGCCCAGCTCCTTGGGAGGTTCTATCAGGCCCATGTGCATCCTGCCGAACAGCTTCTTGGCTGGCACGGTGCGTAATGGCCTAGGATTCCTGTTTGAGTCCGACTCGAACAGAGTTCTGCACGGCTACGTGAAGACCCGGACGTGGTTTCCCGGATTAGATTAGGAGTCGTGATCCCCAAGACTAGGAGTATGCCTTATCTACCGTAGGTCATATTTGGCATGTATGAGTTCGTTACGATCTCGTAGTTAGCCCGGCCCGATATTCCTCGGTAGGTCGGTTTGCTCTGCACTATAACCAAGGCCCCTACGGCGTGTAGAGGGGACTTGATCTGGCTTTTCGTATTTGCTAGGCACCTGATCTTCGCTTGTACACCTATAATCTCGCCGAGACTTGTTCGTCTCGCCGAGCCATCTCTTGTATTCATCTCGATATATAAGAAAATTTGGGCGACGAGGGCTATTATCTCTCGAGAGGCTGAACCGGGATAAAACTACATCTCCTGTTCGTTGTTGTTCGTGGTTGTTCGGGCGTGTCTCCTATCTCAATCTTAAAGAACCTTAGCGACTTGAGATCGATATCTCAACCGTCGACAGCTGGCGCCGTCCGTGGGGACATGCAGATCGAGCATGTCGAACTCCGTCAGCGATCTGAGATACTTCACGAGGGCTCGACTCGGAAGGGCGAGGATGTCTCATCCTGTCGATTCCGTCGATCTGTTCGGTCTCGAACACTTTCCGCATCCGGCGGATGTCTCGCTTACATGGCGAAATAGCCTCGGATCGCACTCCGTCATCGGCAGCGACTACGGGCCGATGATCTTTCTGACGGTTTAGATTTATCGATTCCAAGGCTATGTCGGTAGATTCCACTGTGGAACACAGCGATGAAACCGTCTAGCATACCTTTGCATGGCCCCCGCAGCATTAACATGGCCGATGTAGGAACCTCGAGGATTACGCACGGCCGTGGCGGGCGGCGGTCGGCGATTAACTCGCTCGTCATCAAAGCGAGCTCGCGAAGTCGCTTTCGCGAGCAAGGCGTCGTCGCCGCAGACCTCGGCGATTCCATCAATCAGACCTTAGCACGGTTTGCGACGGTTATGGCAGCAGCGTCGCGACCCACCTCGCGTGCGGCGCTAAGTCTCCGGGCGAAGCTTCCCTGTTCGGGTCAATTCCGCGTGACGGACTCGATCGGGCGAACGCGGATGGTTCGAGATCCGGGACCCATAGATCGAAGTCGGGAGCGGCTCGAAGCTATAGCGGTCCTTAGATCCACCAATCAAGCTGATCTCGCCCGCATAGGCGTCTTTATGCGACTAACCTAAGCGGCGGTGAAGGCCTAAAGTCTCTAGGAGAAGTCAACAACTCCTCCGAGCGGCAGCCAAAGCTGCCGGAATGATACGGACAGCTCGATCGATCGCGTGACCCCGTCACCATCGAAGGATCACCATCCATGAGCAGGCTACCGTGGTCGCCGTCGCCGCCAAGTCCTCGTAGTCATCGCGACCACGAGGCAAGCGCGACACGCGATGATCACGGACGGTCCCCTCGTGAGGCGCGTAAATCGCCACCACGAGGAAGGCGTGGTGGATTGTCCCGGAGAGAGTTTCTCGGCCGAGTCATCCCGTTCAGCGGGGAGTTCCTCCGCGCGGGACCAACGTCTTCTCAAGACTAGGTTACGCGGGAAGGTGGCGGTCATATGCTCTGGGCTGCAGGGCTTTCTCCGACGAGCTTCGGGCTGTCCGGTGGCCCTCAAAATTCAAGCCCGGTCACATGGAGAGGTACAATGGGACTCAGAACCCGGAGGAATTCCTTTCCATCTACGCTACGGCCATCATGGCGGCCGGGGTAGCGAGCTTCGTTATGGCTAATTACCTCCCGTATCGTTGAGGGTCTTTGCTCGGACGTGGCTGTTCAATCAGCAGGAGGGTTCCATCAGCTCATGGAACCAGCTTTGTGACGCTCTGATCGCTAATTTCAGAGCTGTTACGTGCGTCTGGGCAAGGAGGATGATCTGCACCAGATGATCCAGATGAGCGGGAGACCCTCCGCAACCGTGAAGCGTTTCATTAAGATCCGCAACACGATCCCGAACATCTCGGATGAATCATTGTCGCGCCTTCAAAAGCGGAGTCATGACGAAGCGGCTCACCCAGATCTCGAGATCAATGAGACTGGACCGCCAACGACCTGTTCAAGGCTGCTGGCCGCTATGCCAGCGCGCAGAAAGCGTTCGATACTAAAAAGGCGTTCGACAAGGGCGAGCTGCCCGCTTGACTGGTGTGGATGAGAAGAAGAAGAAGCGGCGACAATGTTCTGGTGACAAGAAGTCCCGGAAGAAGAAGAACAAAGGTGATCACGAACAATACCGTCGCGGTATGGATCGCGCACCTCCTCCCAAGGATGGGCGGAAGAAGCCCAACAATAACTACAAGGGCAAAAAGCACGCTTTCGGGGAGGCGGACAAGGCAATAAAGGTCCGGCGACCGATTTTGCAAGTTCCACCAGCACTACGGGCATGATATCGCCCTTTGTAGAACTTGGGCTGCAAAGCTCGAAGATTTCTACAGCGGCAAGGGCCCAATGCCCACCCCCCGAACAAGGTGATCTTTGGTAAGGCTAAGCGCCAAACCGGCGATGGTGATCGGGAAGATGATGATGAATATCAAGAGCCCGTGAACCATATCGCCGTCATTTTCGGCTCCTCGGCTTACACCTCTCGGCGCGACCTCAAGGAAGGCGCTCGGGAGGTCCACAACGTCGAAAAGGCAAAACCTCGGCTGAATCGATGAAGTGGACTGAGGTCCCCATCTCCTTCTCTCGGGAAGATTGCCCCTTTGGGATGACCAAGCCTCGGCGGCTCCCACCGTGGTCGCCCGACCATCGAACGCGAAGTTGGCCGTGTCTTAGTAGGCGGCGGGGCGCTTTGGACTTGCTTCTGCTAAAGTCTTGGACGAGATGCAAATTCCTCGTTCCAAGTGAAGGAAATCGCAATGCCCTTCTACGGAATTGTTCCGGAGAAACATCAAGCCGTTAGAGCGTGTTGTCACGCTGTCACCACCTTCGCAACCCAAGCAACTTCCGAGCGAGTTGATCACTTTCGGCGTGGTCGACTTCCCGTCGGCGTATAGCGCAATCTTGGGCGAGCCATCTCGGTAAGTTTATGGTCGTGTCCCCACGCTTACCATTGCGTGAAGATACCGGGTCCTAACGGTGTGATCACGGTCAAGGGCAACTACAAAGCTGCCTTTGGATTGCGACGGCGGTCCCTTGCCCTGATCGACCAGCTTCCGCAGCTGATCTGAAGTTCCGAGACCAAGTGCTGCGCCCTAGGGTCTCCCTTCACCGGGGAGAAACCAAGGAAGTTCGGCGTAAACAGCGATACTTCCAAGGCAGTTCACTTGGGGCCAATCTGGACCCCAAATAGAAAGCGAGCTCATTGCCTTCCTCAGAGCTAATGCGGATGTATTCGCTGCGAACCATCGACATGCGGAGTCCCAAGGAGGTAATGTCGAGCACAAAGCGGCTGTCCGGCGGACAAAAGCCTGTTTCGCGAAGCGTCGCTTTTGAATTCAAGCGGGGATCATCAAAGATCGACAGCAAGCGCTTTCATTCTTTGGGTTCATCCGCGAGGTTGATCACACCGAGTGGTTAGCCAACCTGTCATTGTAAAGAAGAAAGCGGCAAGTGGAGGATGTGTCGATCACACAGATCTGAACATTGCTTGTCCTAAGGATAATTTCCGCGCCTCGTATTGACCGGTGATGCGATCATGCAGACGCCCAGCTTTCGAGTTTTTAGATGCTTACTCGGTTACCACCAAATAAGCATCTCCCGAGGATGAAGAGAAGCGCCTTCATCACCCCTTTCGGCACTTTACGCTGCTCGACCATGTCTTTCGGTCTGCGCAATCTTTGGTGCCACGTTCAGTAGCTTAATGGAAGACCTTCCCGAGCAATGTGGAAAAAATGGAGGTCTATGTCGGCGACATAGTTGTAAAAACAAGTATGCTCCGGATCATGTAAAAGACACAGCAGAGACTTTTCATAATCTCACGGGCATCGAATAAAATTAAATCGAGAGAAGTGTACCTTTGGTGTTCGATCGGAATGTTGCTTAGTTATGTCATTGGCTCGCAAGGTATTTACGCCAACCCTGAAAAAATCGAGGCCATTGAAAATATGCGAGCTCCAACAACCATAAAGGAATCTGAGCCTCCTTTGGGCGGATGGATGCTCTAAGCGGGTTTATTTCCGTCAAAGCGACGCGGGCTGCCCTTCTTTAAGGCCTGCGCAAGCACAATGGTTTCGAGTGGACGGAAGAAGCCGATAGATCCTTCCGAGTGCGAGCGATACTGTCCAATCCTCCCGTTTGACTACCCAGCGGCATGGCGGCAGCTCTGCTGTACCTAGGTTACCGCCACGGCGGTGGCCTTGGTCTTGACGGTTGAAAGGAAAGCATCGGCGACCAATCTATTACGTGGCGAGGTACTTCACGGATCAAAGGGCGTTACCACGAGGTCCGAAGCTACTCTCGCCTTGCTCATGTCCTCGAGCTTCGCCACTACTTCGAGGCGCATCAAATACTGGTCCCGACCACGTTCCCTCTGGGAGAAATCCTACGGAACAAGGAATCTAGCAGACGTATAGCTAAGTGGGCAATGGAACTAGCAGAGTTTGATCTGTTATTTGCTGCCCGAACCGCTATTAAGTCACAGGTCCTAGCTGACTTTGTCGCTGAATGGACTTGCCCGCTCAAATCCCAGGAAGCTCCCGAGCAACCTGATGAACCCTCTTGGACCATGTTTTTCGATGGCTCGCGCACTGGAAACTCGGGGGCTGGTTTTGTTCTCATCTCCCCTCAAGGAGAGCAACTCCAGTATTCTATCCAACTACACTTTGCGGCGACTAACAACGCTGCAGAGTACGAGGCCCTCCTCGCCGGACTAAGAGCGTGCAAGTCGCTTGGTGTCCAACGGCTGACTGTGAAGGGAGATTCACAGCTGGTCATCAATCAGGTTAACAAGGAGTATCGATTACTCACGATGACTCAATGGCGCGATACGGTTGAAGTGAGGAAGTTGGGCGGCATTTTCGATTTTTGAAGTGCTCTTCGTGCCCGGGAAGGACAACTTCTGGCCGACCAGCTATCAAGTATGGATCCTCACGAGAACCTGCTTTCCGTGGTGCTCGTCGAGCACCTTTACAAGCCCTCAATCACGTCTCCGGACGAGGCAGCGAGGCAGTGGTGCTGTCTCCGTTATCGGCAGGTGCTGGATGGACAACGCCATTTGTCCGGTACCTTGCAGATGGGACCCTACTGCCCGACGACGAAGCCGGGCGTTCCCGGCTTACAAGGCGTGCCGCTCCATACAAGCTTGTGGACGGCATCCTTTACCGTCAAGGTGCTCTGGGAGTTCTCTCCAAGTGCATCTACATAGCAGAGGGTGTGTTCCTTCTTAGGGACATACACGAGGGTGCCTGTGGCAACCACGCCTCCTTCAGAACTCTGGTCGACAAAGCGTTTCGCATGGGCTATTATTGGCCCACTGCGTTACAAGATGCCCGGGACATCGTGACTAAGTGCAAGGCTTGCCAATTTCACGCTCGGAAGGCACACAAGCCCGCCCAAGAGCTCCAAACAATCCCCCATCCTGGCCTTTTTCCACATGGGGTGCGGATGCTGCTCGGCCCATTCGAAGAGTACAAGGGCTATACACACCGCTTCGTCGCCATAGACACTTTTACAAAGTGGATTGAGGCGAGCTCGTGTAAATCTCTTCACGCCAAAACGGCTGTTCGCTTTTTCAAAAGCAACGTGGTCACGCGCTTTGGGATTCCCCATAAGCTGATCACGGATAACGGTACCAGTTCGGCGAGCTATTCCAGAATCTGCGAGCACCGGGTGCCAAGGTTCGCTTTCGCCTCGTGGCACATCCACGAGCAATGGAGCGATCGGCGAGCTAGCAGACGAGATAGTCCGAGTATTAAGCGGCGGGTATTTGCTGCTCTCGGCAGCACAAGGCACAGGTTGGCTGAAGTTCCTTCCGTCCTCTGGGCGATTCGCTTTCTGACGGTAAGGCGGCGAAACTCCTTTCCAAGCGGTCTATGGTGCGAAGCCATCACGCCTACGAAATCATACTCGGTTCGCCTCGCGACGAGCTCGGTCAACAATTGACGGCGAGCAAGCGCCTCCTCGATCTCGATCTCCTCGAAGGAACACGCGACCGGGCACAATTCAGAATGGCGGCGCTACCGGAAGATCTTCGCACGCATTTGCCAAGTCGATTCGATCAAGGGCTTTGAAGGCGGGCGACCTCGTTCTGCTGCGTGTCGAGAACTTGTTCAATGCCAACAAGTTAACTCCTCGATGGGAGGGCCCATTTACGGTTGTTTCTTCTGCTCGCCCGTGGGCTGTTCGCCTGGCTATGGAGGACGGGAGAGAGCTGACCAGCACTTGGAACATCGACCAGCTTCGTAAGTTCTTTGTGTAGGTCTTTTACGTGTTTGCAACTGCGCTTTTTGTAAACCGGCGCCTTAGTTCGTCCAAGTCTCTCGAGCACCATGTAAGTTCAATCCAATTCTTGATGAATCCTTGCGGCCTCGTGCCCTTTTCACTGCTTGTCTACTCAGACTACTTTCTCTCTGGTAACACTTGATGGTGCCGGCCTTGCGAACTCTTGGCTCCATAATCTTAAGGATTGTTCCCTATCCGTATCTGGTTTCAATCAGTTCCTAAACTTCGTGGTTGCGTAACATGGCCTTTCCACCTTGCGGCTAAATGCGCTCTTGTAAGCCCTCCGCGGAGGCACTTCTTTGCGGCTCGACCACTTGGTAAAGCTCGCTCTCGTAAGCCCCCGCTGGCGAGGCACTTTCCTTGTTCGGTTACTCTCGGGCGCCTAACTTACGTCAGCGGCGAGACTACGGAGCAGATCGAGCAAAGATGCGGGTGTCGCTCTTTCTCCCTACGCGCGTGCTCGAGTTCGCAAGCTTAGGTTCTCGAGCATCGTCGCTGCGAAGGGCTAGGTGTCGCTCTTTCTCTTGTGCACTGTTGGGTTCGCCTTTCGGGTTTCGAGCAGATGCACAAGAGGCTGGGAAGTTAGGCTAAGCGCTCTACGGTTTTCTTAAACTTCCAATACTGTTCGCTTTTCTCTTGGTTTCATTCGTTCTTGTCTTTTTGCTGCTCTCTCTTTGCGGGGAAAAGGGTAAGTCTTTATTAACAAAATTTGCGGTACAAAAGTCCATCTCGGTTTCTGACCCTCTGACTACCTAGAAGCGAGTTGCTCCTTGAGCTCCTCGATCACTTCCTTAAAGCGCAGGACTTCCCTTGGGCTTTGAACCCTCTCGGCCCCAGCTCGGAGGCGATCGGCGTCCTCCTTGCTGCTCCTGGCCTGCTCCGTCGCCTTCAGACGGAGAGCCTCGACTTCTTCGGTCTTGCCCTTGATTGGTCGGTCGAGCCTCGCTCAGCTAACTCGGGCTTTCGGCGGTCTTGAGCTGCTCGTCCAGCTCCTTGACCTTCTTCTCCTTGGTGATCGCCCTCGCGCCATCCAGCGCATCTCCTCAATCTCCTCTGTGAAGCCCACAGGTTGAGATCTTAGCACAGAGTCCAGCGGATATACGCTCCTCCTTGGCGATTTGGGCTTTGAGCTTCTTGGCTTCCTCCGTGGCTGGTTCCGCCGTTGGGGCCGCGTCGAGCAAGCTGCTCTTCAAGCCACTTCGTGCGGCCGGCTTCTCCTCAGCGGTGCTTTCGCCTTCACGGCTTCTTGCTGAAGCTCTCGGCTTCCTTGGAAGAGCCTCGGAGAATGCCTCTCCTTGGTCGACTTGGCCATAAGCTTCTTCGCTTTCGCCTTGACCGGCTCGGCTTTGGGCTTTGGCGCTCTGCCCGGGATCCCCGTGCTGGAGATGCTCCGGGAGGGAGCGCGATCGGGCGCCCGTTCGATGGTGACCCCTTCCTCGAGTTCCGCCATGGTATCCCTAAAGACACGAGGGAAGATCTATTGAACACTGCGATAACACATTCAAAGCCGAGCAAGGTTTGGTCTTGGAGTTTACCTCGCCAAGCCGATGCTTCAATCCGGGCGCAGCGGTCCTCGAGCCATGCGTCCGGCCCGCTCATGCGGGATGAAGTGGCGCGCTCTTGTTGCCGCCGCCTTGTTCGCTCCTTCTTCTTGCGGGAGGCGTATCTGCTCGGGTGCAGGAGGCGACAGGCGAAGCACTTTGTCTCGCGCTCCTTCTCCTCTTCCTTTTCCTCTTCCGCCCGAACGTCTTGGGCGAGCGAAACCCTCCGCTCGGTGGCGCCGTTGTTTCCACCGGCGGGGCGACTTGCTCGAGCTGCTCGGGGCTTCTTCTTGCTCCTGGCGGCGGGGATCTCACCACTCGCGCGGAGAATCCGTCGCCTCGGGGTGAGCTGCCCTGCTGACGAAGTGCTGTGCGAGGACCGGCTGCTCGGTCCATGCCTGGCAGTTTCGAGCCATCGCCTTGGCCCGAAGTCCGTGGCGCCACCCGCGCTACTTTTGCCTCCAGCTGCTCCACCGCGTCTTTGGTAGCGTCGATCGCTTTCAGCTGGAGCCCAGCGGCGAGCTCCACTGCCGGTTTGTCCTTGAGGCTCGCCGACCTCCTTTGCCGTGACGCGCGTGCGAATGCTCGAGCGGCGGCGACCCTTCGGCGCCTCCTCGGCGTCGTGCATGGCGGTCTCTTCTTGGGCGGTGATGAAAAAGAGATGATCGTTAAGTCTAGCAGCGGTCGAGAAGGTTGGAAGATCTAAAGATCGATTCCTCGTACTGCCGTGGAAGGCTTGATCACGATCTTCTTCGCGGAACCTTCCGTCTCTTCCTCGGGGGCTCCTTGGCGGCTTCTCCGCCTTAGCCCTTGGGTGTTCATGGGCGGCGAGCTCGGCTCCCTCGTGGTGGCGCTCCTCTCCTTGTGGCGCAAGAAGTTTTCCTTACGTGCGACTTCTTCTTGAGCCTCCTGCCTTTCGGCGACTGTTGCGGCCGATCCATGCGGCGAGGTGAGCTTGCGTGTAACGCCGAGCGAAGGGCCATGGTCTTTACCTCTTCGTCGCTCTGCTCGGCGAGGAGGAGAACTTGGTCTCTTCCCGGCTGGGCTGACCCTTGCGCCGCTTGGTCTACTCGGTTCGTTCCGTCGCGCGGTTGGTCTCTTCGACCCAATTTGGCGGCACGCCGTGTCATGGCGAGCTCCGCGTAAACTCGGCGCCACCTTAGGCTTTGTGGCGCTTTGGCCTTGCCCTTCTTCGCTTTCTCCTTCTCGGACGGGAGAGTTCCTCAACGATCCCTCAAGGATCAGTTGGTCCTCCTGCAGCGTTTTGAAAGCGGGCGTTAACATTTAAACAACGTTGCAAGTCTAGCAACATAAGTGAGGTAAGTAATTTACACCAAATGCATGCGGACAAGCACGTTGCTTGGCAGGTGTGTCGCCACCTCGCGGTGACCTCCCGTCCTTCTTCGCCGCCTTCAACATGGCGTCGACCCGCTCGATCACCCATCGTCGGTTGGCTTCTCTGTCAGGACGGATGGAGTCGTTAATTCCTGTTCGGAGGAAATGATCAATGAAAGGTTGAGTCTTAAAGGCACTTACCGTGCTCTCCTTGTGATGTCTTCCCATCCCTCTATCTTGTAGAAGGATAGGACCTCCTCCGCCAGACAGACCGGACTCATTTGTGAAGTCGAATGATCTCCCTGCCCGTGAGCCGAGGCTCACGAGGAAGCGATCTTCCTGTCAGTACCAATCCTCGGCGGACATCTCCGGCCGAGGCATTGGGGAAATTCCTTTCTTGGCGCCTTCCGGTGAAGGCGAGTTTCTTGTCGCCCGCTCCGCTTGCTGTAGAACCACCTCACCCACCCACGCGCCCATCGAGTCGGCGGTGGTGGGGCGAGAATCTGGCCAGCGTCATCGGCGGTGGCCCGGAGCTTGAGTAGTAGCACCCGGCGCCCGAGCGGCGGGGGCTGCTCCTGCGTTCTTGTGTAGTAATGGAGGAACAGCCACCGGCGGATCGATGCCGAGATAGCCCTCGCCGCAGGTGTGCGAGGCAGCCATCTGGAGGATGGAGTTCGGATTGAGGTTCGCCACCTCCAATCGTGATGTTCAAGAAGGCCTCGGCAAATCGCTCTCAAAGACCTCAACCCGAGCAGTGCAAAGCTGTTGAATTTGAACTCTCCCTCGGCGGCTCAAGTATCCTCCTCTCCGGGCAGCCTCCAGCTACGGTGTCGATGTGGCCCTCCTCCTCCCAGATCCTAAGGTCCTCCTCGGTCGAGGCTAGTGCACGTGAATTTAGCCATAGCGATTCCTGGTGGGCGGCAGGGTTGGTGATGGAGTTTGGGTACTTGATCTTGGCGTGGTTGGAGCTAGGGCTTAGAGAGGAAAGGCGTGAGAGCAGTGGCTGGCATGGGGCGGCTTGGGTGCTTTATAGTCCCGTATAAGCAGCTCTGCAGCGGTTTAGTCCCAAAGCGGCTAGTTTTTACTACAGCGGCTAGGTAAAGCAGTGCTTTGTTTTCTGCGCAGCGGCGAGGAAATTACCGTTGGAGTGCGCTTAGCGGCTATTTTTCGGTGTTTACCTTTGAAGGTGAGTGCTTTCTGCTCGGGTGATGTCGTTCCTGTTCGGCCTTAGCGGGTTACTTCAAGCCTTGTCGGGTTTATTCGGTCCCGAACAAGTCTTGTTCGGTTGAACCATAACCTGTTCGGTCGCTTGTTACATGCCTTTGTAGCAGGAAAAATACCCTCTTCGTGACTTGGAGTCTCAAGAGGAAGACCCCACTCTAGAGAGTTCTTCCACTTGAGTCTCGGGGGCTAGCTGTCGGGGATTAGATCACGGCCCATAGCCATGGCCCACTCCACAGCGGCCCAATCGAACAACCTACGGGCCCGGCTCCTTGGGAGGTTCTATCGAGCCCATGTGCATCCCCCGAACAGCTTCTTGGCGGCATGGTGCGTAATGGCCTAAGATTCTGTTTGAGTCCGACTCGAGCGAGTTACGCTGACTACGTGAAGACCGGACGTGGTTTCGGATTAGATTAGGAGTCGTGATCCCCAAGACTAGGGTATGCCTTATCTACCGTGGGTCATATTTGGCATGTATGAGTTAAATTACGATCTAAGTAGTTAGCCGGCCCGATATTCCTCGGTAGGTCGGTTTGCTACGCACTATAACCAAGGCCCCTACGGTGTAGGGGGACTTGATCGGCTTCGTATTTGCTAGGCACGATCTTCGCTTGTACACCTATAATCTCGCCGAGACTTGTTGCGTCTCGCCGAGCCATCTCTTGTATTCATCTACGATATATAAGAAAGGTGGGCGTGGGGCTATTATCTCTCGAGAGGCTGAACCGGGATAAAAACTACGTCTCCCTGTTCGTTGTTGTTCGTGGTTGTTGGCGTGTCTCCTATCTCAATCTTAAAGAACCTTAGCGACTTGAGATCGATATCTCAACCGTCGACGAGCGGCTAGTTTTTACCACAGCGGCTAGGTAAAGCGGTGCTTTGTTTTCCTTCTTGGCGATAGGAATTACCGTTGGAATGCCTTAGCGACTATTTTTTCGATGTCGCCTTTGAAGGTGAGTGCTTCTGCTCGGACAGATTCGTTCCTGTTCGTGCCTTGAGTTGCTTTCGATGCCGGTCGATCTGTTCGGCCCGAACAAGTCTTGTTCGGTTGAACCATGACCTGTTCGATTCGTTTGTTACTGCGTCTGTGCGGCGGACAAGATTTCCCTCTTCGTGACTTGGAGTCTCAAGAGGAAGACCCCTCTAGTGAGTCCTTCCACTTGAGTCTCGGGGGCTAGCTGTCGGGGATTAAATTACGGCCTATTGCCATGGCCCACTCCCTGACGGCCCAGTTGAACAGCGTACCAAGGCCCAGCTCCGTGGAAGGTTCTATCAGGCCCATATGCATCCTGCCGAGCGACCCTTGGTGGCCGCGGTGCATCGCAACCTAGGAATAAATGTTTGAGTCCGTCTCGAGCAGGGAGTTACGCAGTTGCGTGAAGACCCAGACGTGGTTTCCCGGATTGGATTAGGAGTCGTGATCCCCAAGATTAGGAGCTTATCTTATCTACCGTAGGTTGTATTTGGCATGTATGAGTTTGTTACGATCTCGTAGTTAGCCCGGCCCAATATTCCTCGGTAGGTCGGTTTGCTCTGTACTATATAAACCGTGCCCCAACGGCGTTTAGGGGGCATCTGAGGACGAGTTTTACAACTTGACCCTTAGCAGATAGATTTTCGCATACTACTCGTCGAGACCTGCTGATCTCACCGAGTTCCACCTTGTAATCCTCTTTGACATAAAGAAAGGCTGGACGTAGGGCTATTATCTCTCGAGAGGCTGAACGAGGATAAAACCCCATCTCCTGTTCGTTCTTTGTTAAGTGGTTGTTCGGCGTGTCTCCTATCTCCTCTTTGAAGAACCTTGGTTGACTTGGGTCATTATCCCAACCGTCGACAGAGGCGTGGTTGCCACAGGCACCCTCGTGTATGTCCCTAAGAAGGAACACACCCTCCTGTTGAGAGATGCACTTGGAGAGGACTCCTAACGCACCTTGGCGGTAAAGGATGCCGTCCACAAGCTTGTATGGATTAGCACACCTTACAAGCCAGGAACGCTCGGCTTCGTCGTCGGGCAGGGTCCCATCTGCAAGGTACCGGACAAATGGCGTTGTCCAATCCGCAGCCTACTCGTTGACGGAGACAGCACCACCTGTCTCTGTTGCCTCGTTCAGAGACGTGATAGAGGGCTTGTAAAGGTGCTCGACGAGCACCCCTGCCGGTGCAGATTCGCGTAAGGATCCATACTTAGACAGCTGGTCGGCCAAGAAGTTATCCTTCCTGGGCACGAAGAACACCTCGAAAAATAGAAAGTACCGCTCCAACTTTCTCACTTCAACCAGGTAGCGCGCCATTGAGTCATCGCAGCACTGATACTCCTTCTTGACCTGATTGATGACCAGCTGTGAATCTCCCTTCACAGTCAGCCGTTACTGCCTTGGCGACTTGCGCTCTTAGTCCCGCGAGGAGGGCCTCGTACTCCGCGGCATTGTTAGTCGCCACAAAGTGTAGTTGGATAGAATACTGGAGTTGCTCTCCTTGAGGGGAGATGAGAACAAAACCAGCCCCCGAGTATTCAGTGCGCGAGCCATCAAAGAACATGGTTCAGAGGGTTCTTCAGGTTGCTCGGGAGCTTCCTGGGATTTGGGCGGGCAAGTCCATTCAGCGACAATGTCAGCCAGGACCTGGGATTTAATAGCAGTTCGGGCAGCAAACAGAATATCAAACTCTACCAATTCCATTGCCCACTTAGCTATACGTCTGCTGGCTTCCTTGTTCCTTAGGATTTCTCCAAGAGGGAACTTGGTCGGGACCAGTATTTGATGCGCCTGAAAATAATGCCGAAGCTTCCTGAAGGACATGAGCAAGGCATAGAGCAACTTCTGGACCTCAGGGTAACGCTCCTTTGATCCATGAAGCACTTCGCTCACGTAGTAAATTGGTCGCTGGATGCCTTCCCTTTCCACCGTCAAGACCGCGCTCACCGCTTGCGGCGTGCAGCCAAGGTACAACAAAACTTGTTCGCCATATCGCGGGGTAGTCAAGACAGGTGGGTTGGACAGGTATTGCTTTAGATCTTGAAAGGATCTGTCAGCCTCCTCTGTCCACTCGAAGCCATTGTGATTACGCAGGGCCTTAAAGAAGGGCAACCCGCGTTCGCCTTGACGGGAAATAAACACGCTTAGGCGACCATCCGTCTGTGAGACTACGAACTTCCTTGGCGGTGGTCGGAGCACGCATGTTTTTCAATGGCCTCGATTTTTTTCAGGGTTAGCAGAGATTCCTTCGAACCAATAGCGTAACGAGAAACATTCGGATCGAACACCAAAGGTACACTTCTCTGGATTTAACTTTATTCGATGCCTGGTGAGATTACGAAAAGTCTCGGCCAGGTCTTTTACATGATCAGGAGCATACATGCTCTTAACAACTATGTCGTCGACATAGATCTCCAAGTTTCTTCCGCGCTGTTCTGGGAAAGTCTTCTCCATTAAGCGCTGGAACGTGGCACCAACATTGCGTAGACCAAAAGACATGGTCGTATAGTAGAAAGTGCCGAAGGGTGTGATGAAGGCAGTTTTCTCTTCATCCTCGGGAGAGATGCTTATTTGGTGATAACCAGAGTAAGCATCCAAAAAACTCAAGAGCTGGGCATCCGCAGTCCCATCGACCAGCTGGTCTATGCGAGGCAGCGGGAAATTGTCTTTAGGACAAGCAGCGTTCAAATCTGTGTGGTCGACACACATACTCCACTTGCCGTCTTTCTTCTTTACAATTACAGGTTTGGCCAGCCACTCGGTGTGATCAACCTCACGGATGAAACCAGCGACGAGCAGTTTGCCAAGCTGATCCTTGATGATCCCCTGCTTGAAATCCGAAAAGCGTCGAAACTTCTGGCGAACAGGCTTTTTGCCCGGCCGGACTGCCAGTTTGTGCTCGATAACCTCCCTTGGGACCCCGGGCATGTCAGACGGCTCCCAGGCAAACACGTCTGCATTAGCTCGGAGGAAGGCAATGAGCTCGCTTTCCTATTTGGGGTCCAGATTGGCCCCCAAATGCACTGTCTTGGAAGAGTCATCAAGACACAGCGGAACTTCCTTGGTCTCTCCCCCTGGCTGGACAGAAACCTTAGGGCGTGCAAATTTGGTCTGCGGTACCTTGGGACCACGCGGTGGAAGCTGGTCGACCAGGGCGAGGGACTGCACGTCGCAATCCAGAGCAGCCTGGTAGTTGCCCTTGACCGTGATCACACCGCAACACGTCGCAATGGTATGCATGGTGCGAGACGGCCATAAACTTGCCGAGAGATGGCCGGCCCAAGATCGTGTTGTACGCAGATGAAAAGTCAACCACGTCAAACGTGATCAACTCTGTTCGGAAGTTGTTGGGACTGCCGAAGGTGACGGGCAGAACAATGCGCGGCGGCTTCTGACTTCTCCGGGACAATCCGTGAAGGGCATCATAACCTCTTTGAGCTTGGAGCGAGGAATCTGCATCTTGTCCAAGACTTTAGCAGAAAGCAAGTCTAGTGCACTCCCGCCGTCGATCACAATACGGCCAACTCTAGCGTTGCTGATGGTCGGAGCGACCACCAGTGGGAGCCGCTGAGGCTTGGTCATTCCAGTGGGGCAATCCTCCTTAGAGAAGAAAATAGCGACCTTGGTCCACTTCATTGACTCGGGCTGAGGTTTGCCCTTCTCGACGTTGTGGACCTCCCGAGCAGCTTCCTTGAGGCTGCGCCGAGAGGGGTAAGCCGAGGAGCCGCCGAAAATGACGGCGATATGGTTCACGGGCTCCTGATATTCATCATCATCGTCCCGATCACCACCATCGGCTTGGCGCTTGTCCTTGCCGGTATCACCTTTTTTGGGCAGGGTGGGCATTGGGCCCTTGCCGTTGTAGAAATCCTCTTGCTTTGCAGCCCAGGTTCTGTAATGGCGTGTGTCATGCCCGTAGTTCTGGTGAAACTTGCAATATCGGTCGCTTGGACCTTTCTTGCCTTGATTGCCTCCCTGGACGGGCTTCTTGTCCTTATAGTTATTATTGGGCTTCTTCTGCCCGTCTTAGGGAGGAGGTGTGCGATCTATACCGACGACGGTGTTGTTCGCATCATCTTTGTTCTTCTTCTTCTGAAACTTCTTGTCACCACGATTGTTGCTGCTCTTCTTCTTCTCATCCACACCAGGCTGGGCGGGTAGCTCGTCCTTGTCGAACGCCTTTTTATACTGAACGCGTTCTGCCGCATTGGCACAGCGATCAGCCGCCTTGAACAGGTCGTTGGCGGTCCAGGTCTCATTGATCTCGAGATCTTGGGTGAGCCGCTTGTCGCGGACTCCGTTTTTAAAGGCGCGGACAACAGATTCGTCCGAGATGTTCGGGATCGTGTTGCGGATCTTGATGAAACGCTTCACGAAGTTGCGGAGGGTCTCCCCGTTCATCTAGATCATCAGTGCAGATCATCCTCCTTGCCCGAACGTCACGTAATGACTCACGAAAGTTGGCGATCGAGCGTCACAAAGATTGGTCCCATGGCGGATGGAACCTTCTGCTGGTTGAACAGCCACGTCCGGCGGCACCTTCAAGGGCGATCGGAAGGTAATTTGTCATGACTAGCTCGTCACCTCCGGCTGCCATGATGGCTGTAGCATAGATGGAAAGGAACTTCTCTGGGTTTTGAGTCCCATTGTACCTCTCCATGTGATCGGGCTTGAACTTGGAGGCCACTGACGGCCGTATGGCTTCGTCGGAGAAAGCCTACTGACCCAAGGCATATGACCGACCACCTTCTCCCGAGAACCTAGTCTCGAGAAGGCGTTGGCCTGTTGCGGAGGAACTCTAGTTGGAGGGGAGGACTGCACTGGAGGAACTCCCTCCGTGATAATCTTCCACGCTCCTTCCTCGTGGTCGCTACGATGCGCTCCTCACGAGGGGATCGTCCGTGATCGTCGCGCGCACGCTTGCCCCTGTGGTCGCGATGACTACGGGGACTTGGCGAGCGACGGCAACCAAGGGTAGCTTGTTCGTGGACAGTGGTTCTTCGACGGTGATGATGGTCACGCAATCGATCGGAACGTTCGCTGCCGAGTCCACCCGGATAGGCTGACCGCGCTGTCCGGATGAGGTGTTGACTTCACCTATGGACTTGAGGCCTTCGGCCAATCGCTCAAGGTGAGAAGCAACAGCGTCGCCCATAAGCCCGAGGTTGTCCTGGTTGGCGGATCTGATCACCGTTGCGGGGCACTGAAGCCGTTCGGCTCGCTCAAGGGTCTGGGAACCACGAGGCATCCAGCGTCTTGCCGGCCCAGGTCGGGTTGCGCGAGTTCTTCCGGACAAGCGGAGCTTTTGCCGGGGGATCTGGTGTAGGTTCACGAGGTGGGTTGCGTTGCTGACGCTTGCGCTGATCGCGAATCTGCGCCAGAGTTTGGTTCATGGATTCATCCAGGCTGCGGCGAACAACATCTTGCTCGTGGGCAGCTAGTGCAGGTCCATCTTGAAGCCGAGCAGAATTGACCCGCTCGATCTCTTGACCACGCGACACATGCGGGATCCTCGAGGTTCTGCACCGGCATGTAATATCTGCGGTGGCCGTGCGTTGGTGCACTGGACGGTGTCATCACCGTGTCGCCACAGGAGGAATCGACCGACATAGCCTTGGTGACGGCGTGTTCTCCGCTCAACCACTGCGGATCACACCCCTGGTCAGATTTTTAGACTGCTAGCCAACTCGATCAAGCTCGGTTCGATTTGGCGTCGGGCACAACAAGGAAGCGACTTCATGATTTACCAGTTCGGACCCCTCGCGGGTAATAATCCTACTCCTACTGAGCCTTAGCTCTTTTCTGATTGTGGTTCGATGGGAATGTGTTTACAGGGTGCTTGTGAACTGCGTGTGTTCGGAACCTATGCTTGTGCAACGTCTGCACCTTGCGTGCCTCCTCCCCTCTCTCTCCTCCCCTTTTATACAAGCTTTGAACTGGCGGAGAGAGCCGAGGGGGGTAGGCAGTATAGTACTCTCAGTACACTGACAAGACACGACGAGAAGAGGCAGCGTGCATTGCCCACGCGCCCGTGGCAGCTCGCCCTCGCGTGCCGCCAAGTGGCCTCTAACCCGCCTGATCACACCGGTGAGTCTGCGGGTGGGGCCACACTGCTCCTCGGCAGGCGGCCTCCTCAAGCAAACCTTTTCTCTGCCGGTCAATTCATCTGCGCCCACGGTGGCGGCCTTCCGGACTGCAAAGGGTCCTTGGCGGTAATCATTTCTTCATTTGTCTATCCGCGTGATGTCTCATTAAATGCGCCGTCGCCAGCGGCGGGGGCCGCCGTCGAAGACTCATACGCAGCGTTCCCGCCTGCGGGCCCCGCAGCGTGTGGGACCCTCTTTGGTCTTGAGAGGGGCTGCCCGCGCGCACTTTGGCGTGGGGCCCTCGCCTCGTCTTGAGAGGGGCTCGCCCATGCACCCGCTTTGGCGTGGGGCCCTCGCCTCGTCCCAAGAGGGCTGCCGCCATATTTGGGGCTGATCGCCCACGGCGCGTGGGGCCTGCCCTCTTGGCCTTCTCGGGACTCTTTGTACCCGGTATTTATTACACCGCAGTAGCCGGGTCCACCATGATCTGCGAACCGTCGCGCGGACACTTTCGTTTCTTGTGCGGCGGGAGGCGAATCGTGGGGACCCTACCTCTGGCGGCCGTCGCTGATTTTCCATCGCACGATCTTCCTTGGGAAACTCGCGCTTTTCGCGGGAAACCAAAAGCAGCGGGGCAATGATGGCGCCCGCAGCAGCGTGAAGCGGAATCAAACCGTCGTGCTTTCGCGCCCACGCCTATAAATACTTCTCTCGGTAGCTGCGGCTAATCCTTCCGCCGCTAAGTCTTCACAAACCGACAATTGCCACCTTCGCTGCCAACCAGAGCCTTCTTTCTCTTCGTAACTTCTCCACCGCTTTTGATGGCGCTAAGCGCAGCAAGGATCGCGCGCGGTAGCGCCGTCGCTGGGCGAGGTTTTCCACCTCCGCGCCCAGCGAAGACTTCGGTGGCGGCTTCAAGTGTTCGTGCCGCCAACCGCCGCCAGTTCGCCCGGCACCATGGCGCCGAGCCCTCGTGACGAGAGATTATCACCTTCGTGCGGGCGGCGTTGGCGGGCTCATCCGCCGTACTCTGAATTTTTCTTGGGGGCTTTCGCCTTCTCACGAGATCGAGGCGGTGTACCTTCCCCCAACTCCATCATTGCGTTGGCCATCTTCGTCCACCTTTGCGAGATGTTCGTGGGGCGATGCCAAGCCTCCACTCTGGCGCCGGCTCTTCGTGCTGCCGCGAGGCCGCGCCCGTGAAAACGCCGGAACTACTACTTCACGCCCATGAAACCGCCGCCTTCATCACAGCGCGTCCAAGTCCAAGCTGGAAGGGCCTGGTACCGACAATGGCATGTCGTGGAGGACTCCGGGCTTCTGACGATCTTTCTCTTCTGAGGTCGCGGAGCCCGCCAAGCCCAGGGGCTTCGCCCGGCGATTCAGCGGGCTGGGGTTGATCTTTGGCGCGCATCGTCGATCTTCGCCGCCCGGCGGGCTCACGGAACCCTCGTCGCGGCGGATTTTTTCTTGGCGCCAAACTACGCCGCTCCGCGCGAGACTCGCCCGCTGGATGTACTATGGCGACAACGATGGAGTCGCGTCGCCCTCGGCGGTGAGTGCTCTTTTAGTCTTTTGGGTCTCTGTCTTTCTTGGAATCTTTTTGCTTGCCGACCTTACGGCTTCCTTTCTTCTCGCCCGACCGCGAGAACATGCGGACGGCGTGCTCCGGGGTAGTGGCGGGACTCTGGCCCGCCAACCAGCGACGCCGCTGCTGCGGTATCCTCCCCTCTGCGGCGGGATCCACGGGGCGCAACCAACACTTGCGTCGCTGCCCCCATGGAGGTCTTTGGTCCTGCGGTCCAAGTAGCACGAGGCCACTACTGAGATCCGCGATCCGCCTCGGCGACCGCCCAAGCTTCGCGGCGGCTGCTACCTCTGCCGTGGCGGCCGACTCCGACCGCACTTCCGGGAAGCGCCGCCTTATCCTCGCCGTGGGCGGCAGCGAAGAGGAGGCGGCGAGTCAAGAAGGCTCGCCCTCCAATCTGAGCTTCGCCGCCACCGCGGCCCCCTCCGGCGAGGGCCTGCTATTACCGCCGCCGCTCGCCACCGGCGAGCGCTGCGACTCTTAAAGGCGGTGCCGCTGCGCGATTTCTTCCGCTCCTTCTCGCCCGGCGCTTCCTGGCGGCGCTTGCTTGTGCCGGCCTCTCTGCTGCCTGCGGGCGCTTCTGCCGGCACCACTCGGCGCCCGGCGCCGGCCGGCGGCGGTGACGCGACAGCGCCACCGCCTCCGCAATCAGCGACACAGAGCTCCCCGCCCGACTTTCGCTTTCGAGCGCGCTTCGCCAGGTTGGCTTTCCCTGCGCTTATGCACATTTCGCGTGGGGTTAGTATGCTGCGCTTTTGCATACTGAACCTGTTTGTCCTTCTTGGAGCAGGCGGGCCATGGCTGGGGCATCGAGCTCCGCTCCCGCGACTCGCCAGCCTGACCGCCGCCCGCTCCTTCGACGGAGGCTGCTTCGGCGGCGGAGGATTCGCCGGCGCGCGGCGGAGAACCCTCAGCCACCGCGTCGTGGCGCCGCCGCCATCTCGGCCGTGACCACGGCGTCGGGCGCTCGCCGGCGCCGCACCCTCTCCGGACCTGAGCAGCGGGAGAAGCCCTTGCTGGCGGAAGCGATCCGCCCGGCGGCTGCTGGCGGGCCTTGGCCAAAACACGCCCGCGAAGGCGATGACCCAGCTGCGGCGTAAGCCGTCGCTGCCTCGGTGCCAGCGGTCGAAGACCTCGCCGGAACACTTCTAAGCGCCTCCGAATCCTCGCCGACATGCTGCGCACCGCCTACCACGGCTTCGGGGCGCCTGCATCCACTAGGGCGTTACCTTGTATTCCCAGCTGGAGAGGCAATTTGCGCGATCTGGCTGGCGCCGTGGGGCGAACCGCCGAAGCCTGCGCGGTCTTCGGTGGTGGCATGAACCTTGAAGCGATTGAAAACGGTCGCCAAAGCGCTCTTGAAGCGGCGCGGTTCATCTTGAGCAAGCTGTCTTGCTCGAGCGCGCGTTTGATCTCGGCGCCGCCATCGGGATCCCGCGCCCGGTGGACCCGGATTAAGCGGTAGCGAGTTGGCGCCGCCGCCCGGCAGCGTGTCCATGATGGGCGGCGCCGCTCAGCGGAAAAGCGAAGGCGAGGAGGAGTAAGCGAAACTCCCTGTCTATTTTGCCTTATAGCGTTGCCTATCAATGCAAACAAACTTTTGCTCTTTTGTTGTGAGTCTCACTTGAACCGCACAATTTTAACTTGCGGAATTGAGCGGGGCACTGACCGCCAAAGGCTTTAGGCTGAGCGTTCTGCTGCAAGTGGTATTTGTTTCCTTAGGCATCTGGTTACTTCAACCCTTATGGCCTCTCATAACCCGACTTAAACATTACGTGGCGGCGCTTAGCTTCGGAAGTGGTCTAGTCATTTGGTGCATTGTTGGCGCATTGCCTGAACCGAGCCGACACACGGGCTAGAACCCGCCTTCCGTCCGCTTTGCCTCGCCCAACCGCAAGTCGTAGGCGTTCGTCCTTGCAACTAAGGGGCCATCTGCCTTAAGTACTTTTTCGCTACCAGCTTTCAACAGAATGCTTTCTAACAGACTTAGGCGAAAAAAGCAGATGCCCACAAGGAGCAGAACTTATCTCTTATTGAAGATGGCTTTGTACAATGCAGCCCCGGCGGCGGTGAAGGAAGAAGACCTCGCGCTCGGCTCCAAAGGAAACCAAAAAAGCACGGGCTGCTACCTCGGGTAGAACTTCCTCGGTACTCGGCGTTCAAGTGTTCGCCAATTCGCGACCATCCTCGAATCTGAGCTGGACCGAGCTGGGCGAGGCGAGACCACCTTGAAGGGCCCTCCCAGGGGAGGCGGTTTATTGCGCCCGCTGCGCTTGATTTTTCGCGAGCGAGTCGCCCACTACCGGTGTTCTCACACACCGCCTTGCTTGATAACGGCGCGGCGCTTTGTACTTGGCGGCCGGATCGCCGCCTGTCTCGGATCTCCTCCGGAGATTCACCAAATCTGGCGCCGGTCGAGTCTTTGTCTTCGCTGAACGCCGCCACCCTTGGGGAGCGGCGAGCTCGATGGGAACACCGCCTCGAGCCATACACTATAAAAAAGGTCTCGCCGGTGGCTCTGTTAGGAGTTGTCGCGGTGCCCACAACACGATGGGGACTTCTTGACCCATCGCCCCGCGCTTCTCGAGCGATCGAAGCGCCCTTGTCTTGAGCCCTTTGAGTACTTCGCGTTCGCCCGCTCCACTTGCCCATTGCTCTTGGATGTGCAGCGAGGCGAAGCACAACAGTACCCAACTCTTCGCGCGATCTTGAAAATCAGCGCTTTTGAGGCTGGCGCCGTTGTCGATGATGATTCTGCTGGCGACACGAACCGGACGAAGATGCTCTTCATAAACTTGATAGCCGCTGCGGATGTGATCGCCCGGGTGGCGAGGCTTCAACCCACTTAGTGAACTTGCCGATAGCTCTGAGCGGATGTGTGTAACCTCCGGTTGCCAGCGAGCGGGCCCGAATATCCAGCCCCGGACGCGAAGCGGCGGGGAAGCGAATGGTTTGCGGCGCTGGGCGGTCGGTGGATCGCTTAGCATGAAATTGGCACGCCGCATCTCCTCACCGGCTCGAAGGCATCACGGAGGCGATAGGCCAATAAAGCCGTGGCGGAAAGCTTTCCGATAGCGCGGCTCCCGAATGGCTCCGCACATGCCTCCATGGATCTCGAGAGAATTGCACTCCCGCTTCCCGGTGGCGCGCCGGTAGAACTCCGTTTGCGCCACAGCGTCTGGTCCCCACCTACCGGGCGTGGCGCTTGGCGCTGCGCGCTATCTTCTCGGCCGGCAGCGTCATCGTCGGGATCACTCCATCCGCGGGTAGGCTGGATCGGATCCATCCACCGACCTTCCCGAGCGAGTGTGGCGGCGTTACGTACATTGTCGCCGGCGTACTCTGCACGGCACGGCATTTCGCCTCAACCGCCTCGGCGGTTCTTCGCCTCCTCCCTCCAACCGGGGCTGTAGCGAGGATTGAGCGTCTCCTCGAGATGTGGGGCTGCGTCGAAGCGTCGTCCCGCCCGAGTGGGGGCTGCGGCAGACGGCGCGTAAGCCTTTCTTCAAAGACCCGGCGGAGCAGGTGCCCTCGGCGAGGCAATGCAGGGGACAGTTCATCCGCCATGTAGTTGTCGCGGCGAGGACCTGCAAGCCCAAACCCTCAGTGCCGCTCAAGCTGGCGCACCTCCGCTAGGTAGGCCGCCATGGCGGGATCGGCGGGAGAAATCCTTCCTCGCTTGGTTGATGACCGGAGAAAGTCGCCTTTACTTGTAGCGCCGGATGCCAAGGGTGAAGCCACCACGAGCCCGACGGCGATCCTTCATATTCGCGGCGTTGTTGGTGGCGCGGAAGTCCAGCACCACCGGATGCGGGACGACATCGCGATGGGAGACACCGGGGCGGCGCCATTGCCCCCCCTCCGGCGGAATGAGCCGTCGAAGAAGAGTCCACGGCTAGGGTGCTAGGGTGTCTTCAGCCGTGTCCCCGAGTCCATTCGCCGGCGAACTCCGCGAGCTTGCCCTTTGATGGCCGTTCGGGGGGCGAACTTGAGATCAATTCTGCCGGCTCCATGGCCTGTTTGGCGTCGACCCGTCGCCTCGCGGTTGAAAGGATCTCCGCAAGGGATACTTGGTCAACACCGTGACTTCGCCCTTGGAAGTAATGGCGCAGCTTTGGACGCCGTCGGCCTGGCGTGAAGCATCTTCTGGTGCTGTGAATACCTTGTTTCGGCGTCGTGGAGGACCTTGCTGACGTAGTAAATAGGGCGCTGAACGCCTTCTCTTTCCGCCACCAGCACCGCGCTGACCGCCTGGGGGTTTGCCGCGACGTAGAGGATCAGCGGCTCGCCCGGGTCTGGGGCGACCAGTACGGGCGGGGAGGTGAGATACTTCTTCAGACCGTCGAACGCCTCCTGCGCCTCCGCCGTCCACTCGAACTGGTTGGTCTTCTTTAGGAGCTTGAGCAGTGGGAGACTTTTATCCCCCAGGCGAGCTATAAAGCGGCCCAGGGAGGTCAAGCGACCTACCAAGCCTTTGCATCTGCCGAAGTTCGTCGGGGCTTCATGTTCTCGATCATTGCGATCTTGTCGGGGGTTCGCCTCAATCCCCCTGCCGGGAGCGAGAATCAGCGGTTTGCCCGGCGGCGGCGAACACGCATTCTGCGGGTTAAGCTTGATGCAGTACTTCCTCGGGTTGGTGAAGGTTTCTTCGGTCGCCGATCAACTCCTCCGCCTTCTTGGACTTCACCACGGATCATCGACATACACCTCGGGTTTCGCCCTATTTGGGGGCGGTGAAGCGATATGCATGGCCGGCGATAGGTTGGGCTGCATTCTTCGATCGAGCGCCATCCTTGTATAGCGATGAGCGCCCATGGGCGTCACGAAAGCGATCTTGTCTTCATCTTCTTCGACCATGCTAATCTGGTGGTACCCGATGCGCATCCGAAGCTCTGTTGTTCGCACCCATTTGTTGAGTCGACGATGAGATCGATGCGCGGGCGTGAGTCGGATCGCCGAGCACGCCTGTTGAGGTCGGTGAAATTCACGCACATCCTCCGGCGCCGTTGGATTTCTTGGCGAGGGCGGGGTTCGCGAGCCACACAGGATGGCGACACTGCGACGACCCCGCCCTTAAACTTGTCCACCTCTGGCGGATAACTTCACCGGCGCTCCACCGACCGCCGGACCTTCGCATGACGGTTGCGCGGCGGGAAACGTCGCCAATTGTGCTCAATCACCTCCACAGGGACCCGACCATGTCGGACGGTTGCCACGCAAACACGTCTGCGTTAGGCTGGAGAAGAAGAGCGGCGCACCTTCCTATTTGGCGCCGAGAGGCGCCCGCCCGAGCGGTCTTCGCGGGTCGACTTCGCTCGGGAGACCGCCTTAACCTCCGCAGACGAACCGGGAGGCACGGGTCTTCACGGAGGAGCTCCCGAGTCGGCCTCGGCCTTACGGGCACCGTCGCCCCGCCAAAGAAGCGTCCTTGTCGCGGCGGGCGCCTCCGGGCGGTCCACTTTCAAGACGATGGGGCGGTGGCCGGGATCTTCACCACCATATGCGCATAGTGGCAAACCGCCATGAACTTGGTCGGCGCCGGCCGACCTAGTATGGCGTTGTAGAGAGGTCGAAGTCCGCCACCTCGAACTCGAGCATCTCGGTGCGGAAGTTGTCCGAACCTCAAAGCGTCACGGAGATCAGCGCGCCCGGAGCGGACTCGGCCCGGCGATGCGAAGAACGGGAGTGTTGGGCGAAGCTCCGCTGCTGGATCTGGGCGCCGTGGCGGCCAGGCGGATAGGAGGTTGAGGAACTCCTCCGTCTACCAGCACTGCCCTAGCTTTACATTCCGGACCGTGGGCGCAACCACGATCGGGAGATGTCGAGGCGGCGATCTTGGTGGGTGATCGGCTGACGACGCGATCGGTACTACGACCACGCCGGTGCCTTGCGACCCAAAGCCGTGCAGCGGCGGCGCACACTTCTCATCGCATGCGCTTAAAGCTAGCGTGGGGCGGATAGGTGGCGAACGCCGTGGATGGCGGCAACCGGCGCTCGCTGCTGAAAACCAAGCGAAGCCGTCTCCTTGCCCTTGCCCATTGCGGACGCTGCTGCTGCTGCTCGTGGACTCGCTTGTCCACCATCTTGCGGCGACATGGCAATCGCCAAGTCGTGGGAGTTATTGCGGTGAATGGGGCGATGGGCCTTCCGTCCCACTCACGGGCGGCGGTCTCGCCCTCGTCGCGGCCATGAGGGCCGTCGCGGCCACAGCGATCGCCATAGCCGCCGCCCGCCGCCCTACGGGACCGTACCGCGGCGCCGCGACCTCCTCCTCTTTTACGCCGCCCGTGCCCATTGCGCGGCTGGCATGATCGTCGTCGTCGTCGTCGCGCTTTCGGCGGCCATGACCTGCCGGTCTCGGCTGCCTTGCGCTTCTTCTTGTCCTTGCCGCGGGGTTTCTCGAGGTCCGGCCTCGCCACCGCAGCTGTCCCGCCCGCGCAGCCGGTGAATCTGAGCTCTCCGCTGAAAGGCGCACTTGTCGCCAAGGTGAAAAACTCCTCCGTCGTTTTGATCTTGCGGGTGGCCATCTTCTCCTTGACCTTGGGGTCTCGGGCGCCTCTCACGAATGCCGTGACCACGGCGTCGATGGAGATGTCGGGGATGGTGTTGCGGACTGGTGAGGCGCCCGAATATAGTCGCGCAGCGCTCTCGCTTTCTCGCTCCACGTTGTGGATGTCGTCTTCTACCGGGCTGCTCGAAGGTGCCACGGAAGTTGGTGACGAAGAGCTCGAGAACTCCTTCCATGACCCCACGGACTCGGGGCGGGTTCATGAGCCCTGGCGGGCTCGCCGGTGAGACAGCGGGAAATGGTTCGCGAACCTTCCCGACCCTCTGTCGGCTGCATCACCGTCGTGTAGATCTGCAAAAACTCATTGGGGTTGGTGGAGCCGTCATACTTTTCGATGGGGCGGACCAAACCGTTCCGGCCCTTGGGCCTTGCGTGACTCCTTAGAAAAGCGCGGCATCCGGCGTCGGGAGCCTCCTGCTCTGGGCCGCGGTCCTCGCCCGCCGCCCCGTCGCCTAGGTGGCGCTGAAGAAGCGCCACCCTCTCGGCGGGGCAGCTCTGCGGAGCCCTCTTGCTGGTCCCGTGTGCGGCGGCGGCAGTAGTGATCGCGCGCTTCGGTCATGACCCTGCGGAGCTTGTCCGCAGGTCTTCTCCATGCAGCAAGTGGCGGTCCTCCGGATGGGACCGGAGATCACGGCCACACCACGCCGCTGCCGGCCGAGCCCCGTAGGGGTCGCACGCTCTTGTCGTCTTAGCCCCCCCCTCACGGAAGATCTGCGAGAGGAGTGCGAGGGCAACAAAAACGGAGGAAGCGGAAACACGGTTCCCCGCCCCGAAACTTGCACCACCGCCCGCGGCGCATCATCGTCGCGGGCCAAGCTGGCCAACCACGGTGCCGCGGAAGTCGAGTCACCGGAACGGTGGGTTCTCGGCAAGGCCACAGCGCATGGAGGTTTGTCTTTGAGTGCACTCCTCCAAGGCGAGCGCCGCCTAACAACGGGCGGCCGCTTTCCGCCGAGTTCCGACCCTAGGCGGCGGCCGCCGGGTGATCCACCGCCATCGCCACGGCCGACTCCGTGGCAGCGGCTCTAGCGGCCGCTTCTGCTCCATCGCGAATTCTTTGCTCCGCCATCGCCGCTGAAGAAGGGTGAAGAGCTTGAACCGATGCTAGCGCTCCCCTACAGCGCGCCAGCGGCGGCGTGTTCTCCGCTCAACCGCTGCGGATCACACCTGGTCAGATTTTTAGGCGCTAGCCAACTCGATCAAGTTCGGTTCGATTTGGCGTCGGGCACAACAAGGGCGACTTCAGATTTACGAGTTCGGACCCCTCGCGGGTAATAATCCTACTCTGCTGAGCCTTAGCTCTTTTCGATTGTGGTTGGATGGGAATGTGTTTCTGAGGTGCTTGTGAACTGCGTGTGTTGGAACCTATGCTTGTGCAGCGTCTGCACCTTGCGTGCCTCCTCCCTCTCTCTCCTCCCTTTTATACAAGCTTTGAGCTGGCGGAGAGAGCCGAGGGGTAGGCGATCTGATACTCTCGATACTGCGACAAGACCTGAAGAAGAGGCAGCGTGCTGCTGCCCACGCGGCGGCGCTCACCTCGCGTGCCGCCAAGTGGCCTCGACCCACAGTCACACCGGTGAGTCTGCGGGTGGGGCCACGCACTCCTCCTCGGCAGGCGGCCTCCTCAAGCAAACCTTCTCTGCCGATCAATTCATCTGCGCCCGGTGTGACGGCCGCTCGAGCGCAAGGGTCCTTTATGGCGGTAATCATTCTTTGGTGTCTATCGCGTGATGTCTCATTAAATGCGCCGTCCTTCGCGGGGGGAGCCGCCGTCCGAAGACTCATACGCAACGTTCCCCGCAGCAGGCTCGCCCATGCGTACCCGCTGGCGCGTGAGGCCCTCGCCTCGTCTTGAGAGGGGCTCGCCAGCGCACTCGCGCTGGCGTGGGGCCCTCGCCTCGTCTCGAGAGGGCTCGCCCGCGCACCCGCTTTGGCGCGTGGGGCCCTCGCCTGCGTCTCGAGAGGGGCTCGCCAGCGCACCCGCTGGGCGTGGTGCCTCGCCTCGTCCCAAGAGGGGCTCGCCACTGCTTTGGGGCTGATCGCCCACGGACGCGTGGGGCCCTCTTGGCCTCGAGGCTCGCCCGCAGCTGGGGCCTTGCTCGCCCGCCTGACGCGTGGGGCCCTCTTGGCCTTCTCAGGACTCTTTGTACCCCGGTATTTATTATACCGACACTTGGAATCCGAAAGATCTAAACCATCGTAAAGATCGTCGGTTCCGTATTCATCGTCAATGACGGGAGGTTGATCTAAGACCATCTCTGGAGCGTATCCAGAGATTTCTGTCCTAGATATGGAAAGCGATCGAGATCGAACAGATCGATCCGATCGACGAGGACAAGACATCACGTCGCCGAGTCGTAGTCCTCAGGAAGAGATCCCTGGTCGCTGATGGAGTTCAACATGCTCGATCTACTAGCTCTCCACGGACGGCGCCAACTGTCGACGGTTGAGATATCGATCTCAAGTCAACTAAGGTTCTTGAAAATGGGAGATAGGAGACACGCCGAACAGAACGAATAGCAATCAACGAGCAGCAAGGAGACAAGGGTTTTTATCCTGGTTTAGGCCTCTCGGGAGAGATAATAGCCCTACGTCCAGCCTTTCTTTATATCAAAGAGGATTACAAGGTGGAAACTCGACGAGATTAATAGGTCTCGGCGAGCAGTATGCAAGAATACAAAGATGCTTAGCTGATATTCGATGCCCCCTAAACGTCGTAGGGGCTTCGTTTATATAGTGCTGAGTAAACCGACCTATCAAGGGATAATCGGGCCGGGCTAACTATGAGATCATAACGAACTCATACATGCCAAACACATCCCGAGGTAGATAAGAAAAACTCCAAGTCTTGGGGATCACGACTCCTACTCCAATCCGGGAAACCACGTCCGGGTCTTCATGTAGCCATGCAGAACTCTGTTCGAATGGGACTCAAACACGAGGCCTAGGCCGTTACACACCATGCCAGCCAGGAGGCTGTTCGGCAGGATGCATATGGGCCTGATAGAACCTTCTAGGGAGCTGGGCCCTAGTAGGCTATTCGATTGGGCCGTCAGGGAGTGGGCCATGGCAATGGGCCGTGATTTTATCCCCGACAAGGCTCGGCTCGGCTCGGCTCGGCTCGGCTCGGCTCGTTTCCACCCCTACCTCGACCTCAAAGAGTAATAGACCAGCGGAGTAGATCTAGTAGAGTCGTAGATATGGTCGAGTGCTCTGAGAACGAACAATCGTAAGTGTGGCACTCAATCTTACTTCCCTTTTCAAAACCAAATGAAATATTTGAATAACTAAAATTTAAGGAGAAGTTACAAGCACAAGAAGGCTTTTAGATAAAAGAATCAACCGTTTCACATCTCATGGCCCAAGGTGACGTGTTTATAGAGACAACTACAAAATCTTTAGAGAAAAAACAAGCCACATCAGAGACTCTGATAAATAGACAGTGGAGACTCCGGTGTTAGTTTGCTTCGAGCGGTATAGGGATCAAATCGTGGCTTTATACGCCTGGGACGGCAGAAGCTGTGCACTGTGGCGGAAGCGGCATTTCGCCTTAGTATGATGGCGGAAACCATGATCCCCTACAGCATAGTTTTCTAATTTCAATTTATATCAATATTATTCAATCAATTTTTTCAAAAAAACAAAAACGCCCGGTCACCAAAAAACACCCTCTGGACGGGCGTTACCCAAAAAAGTCCTGGACGGGCGTTACCCAAAAAAGCCCTTTGGACGGGCGTTATAAAAAAAACGCCCTCTGAACGGGCGATTTTTATAAAACGCCATCTGGACGGGCGTTATTTAAATAACGCCCACTGGATGAGTGTTTTTTAACTACGCGCCCGTCTGCCCTGCGTTTTATAAAAAATGCCCGACTGTCCGGCGCAGGGCGGCTATTTTTTAATTAATTTAAACGGGAAATTATTTTTTCAATTTCAAATTAAAAAAATGCCAGAACAGTAATTAATTCATTTTTTCAACTGCTCGAATGGCCTTTGTAGTGAAACCACTATATTGGGCTCGGGCTGGAGCCGAATGGGAAGGAGATGGGGGCGCATTTAGACACAGGGAATTGGTAGTGCTTTTTGGGCGGCGAAACACGGCCAATTTGCGGCCCAAAGCACGGCCCGACACGAAATTATTTGGGCCGTGCTGGCCCGCCCGATTGCCGTGCCGTGCGGGCCTGAGAAGCCGACACGACAGACGCCCGGCCGCACCGAACATTTGGGCCATGCTCGGGCGGCATGGCCCGGCGAGGCACGGTCAGTAATTTGTATTTTTGGTGGTCTTGTGTTGCTCGAATGAATTTTGTTTCTATATGAAAGTTGTAGAGAATTTGAATACGCATCTTTTTTATGTAGACAACGTTTTCATTTGAGCAATGCATGATTTTATAAAAAATATTTAGTGCGCTGGCTGTTTTAGAACACACATGACCCATTTCGGTAATTAACATTTTTCGAGATATTCCGCTGCTCAGATGAATTTATGTTCTACATGAAAGTTGTAGAGGATTCGAGACGCATCTTTTTTGTATAGACAACTTTTTCATTTGAGTAACGTATGAATTTATAAAAAATTATTTATCTCTCTGTTTTGTCGGCGTCTGCAGTGCTCGGCCGCCGGCCCGATTGCGACCCGTCGGGCTTTGGGCGTCGTGCGTGCCTGGCTTTGGCCGTCCGTGCGGCCCGGCACGGCCGAAGTGTTGACCGGGCCGTGCTGGCCCGAAGCATGGCGGCCCGAAGCACGACAGGCCCGTGCCGTGCTGGCCCGGCACGGCCCAATTCCCAGGACTAGGCGCATTGGGCTGCCTGCGCTCATATCCGACGGCCGGTGTGTGAGGTTTTTATTAAAACGTAATAAAATCCATCTGCATGCATATTGAACAGGTGTGTAAATTCGCGATTCACATGGATGGCAAGTGAAGGTAGTTAGACAACGGATTAATATGCATGCATGCTTCAGAAGATTAGTTAGACATGCATGCGCTTCGTGCATACGAATTAAATTAGACATGCATGCGCTTCATGCATACGAATTAAATTAGACGGAGCCGTATTAATTTGCTTATATAGGGGAAGGATAAATTTTATCCGTCAGTTACTTGGGCGGGATTTCAAATTGCGTTCAACCAACCTTTTTTTTTCAGCTAACCATCAAGCATAAATCTCGTCCGTCTTGTTAGCGGCTTATACAAAATATGTCCATTCAATAGACAGGATTTAAATCTAGTCAAATAAAATTGCGATGAATGTCTATTTATTTAAGTTTTTTAAAAATATTATTTAATTATTTTTGAAAATTAAAAGTATAAAGTGTTTAAAAAACGAGGAGCAAACAATGCCACGCATGTCAGTCGTGTTATGCAACTACACGGCTGACCTAGTCCAACCCTAACCGGTCGGTATTCGTGGTGAAAAATGGATCCACCTCTAGGCATGGACATACCGAATCCTAACCTATACATTATATATTGGAGCGGTTTTGATCTATTATCTAAATCTAAATCTAAACTACTCTATAATTGAGCAGTTGGCCTAGATCCAACTATAAATCACAACCGTCTATTTTCTCAATCCATCATCCAACATACATAATTTTTCAGAAATTTGCTAACAAGCATAGACCATGAACTTTTGACTCGATACGTATAGACCACGAACTATTGCCCATAACTCGATATATATAGACCACGGACTCTTACCCATATATACATATATGTAGAGACCACGGACTCTTGACTCGATACGTATATACCACGGACTCTTGACTCGATACGTATAGACCACGGATTCTTACGCATAACTCGATACATATAGATCACGGACTCTTACCCATATATACATATACGTAGAGACCACAGACTCTTAACTCGATACGTATAGACCACGGACTCTTACCCACAACTCGATACGTATAAACCACGGACTCTTGCCCTTGCCCATATATACATATACGTAGAGACCACGGACTCTTGACTTATACATATAGACCACTGACTCTTGACTCGATACGTATAGACAACGGATGCCCACAACTCGATACGTATAGACCACAAACACTTGCCCATATATACATATACATGGGATTAATTTTTATTCTCCCATTATAAAAGTTCCTAATTTTTTCTAATTCTTCCTACACTAGAACTAATAGACTAGCACCCGTAAAACCCATGGACTCTTGCCCATATATACACAACATTAATTTTTATTCTCCATTATAAATCTTCCTAATATTTTTTCTAATTCTTCTTAGACTAGAACTAACAGACTAGCACAGTAACACTATAAATAGGGCGGGGTTAGGCACGTACGCCCAATCATACATACTCATACATATGAAACATCTGCCTAGGCCGGGCGGTGGAATAAATTCAGAACTCCGTATAGAAGTAGGAGTATTACGTAGCTCTCTTAATAATACGCTCTAGTATCCTCCCCTCCATGTCAATGCGTGCGGACGTATACAACCTGTTAATTAAGCTTGCAGTGCGATAAATAACAATTGTGATGCACATATATAATTATAATTTACAACCTGACCGGCCCATCAAGAGAACGCATCGCTACTTTTAATTAAATGAGTGTCACATGTATTTATGGATACATCCATGTACATAATTGATCTGTTAATAAAAAATAATTATTTAAATGTTATTTCACCCGTTAATTAATCTATATCTATATCTATATCTATATGTTGGTTATCTGTTATTTAATTTTGCTTGTTCACAAGTTTCATGAGATGAGCCACGTTAATATCGACCGAATGAGACAACCAATGCTATAAGAAATGCTCCTACACCTGCTCCATATAGATATAGACAAATAGAAAAAATTGCACGTGTCCTAATGTTACTTTTTTCTATAAATTGTTGATATTAGCATTGCTTCGACGTGCTTTGCACGTGGACACTTGCTAGTGTATAAGTAATTAAAGAGAAGTAATAAAGATTTTTTCTCTATATCTGTATGCTTTTTATCTTCTTTTACTTATGTATACCCAGCAGGAGGAAACCCTATCGCGATCGAGTCACGCCCGCACGGGCTGGACGGCTGCGCAGAAACATCGTGCCCGCGCACCAGATTACATACTCCTATAAATCTGCAGCGTCTCGCTCTAGGTACGTACGTAGTGTACGCTTCCGCCGCCGCCGCCGCCGCCATGTCGCCCGCCGTGCTGGGGCTCCTCCTCCTCGCCGTCGCCAACATCGTCGGCTTCTCCCTCATGGCGACGGCGATCTTCCGCCCCAGCCGCGAGACCGTCTCGACTGTCCGGAGGTCCACCAAGTGCCTCCTCGTCGCCGCCGCCGTGATCCAGGCCGCCGTCGTGTTCTCCGCCTTCCGCATCGTCGCCGACCGCGACGCTCTCGCCGGCGAGGTCGCGCAGATGCGCGCACAGATCGAAGCCCTGCGTGAGTAGCCATCAGTACTTCTGTACTTGTATATCAATCTAGCTCTCGTTTCTGAATGCATAGGCCTAGAGATTCGATAGAGATTCGATCTACCGATGGCTTATATATGCTGCAAGAACTTGTACTTGATTTTTGTTTGATAATTATGGAAGAATTATAATATGCACTCGATTGGTAATCTGTTCCTTAATTTTGACTTGATGATTTTATTCTCAGGGGATGAGATGAAGCAGCACCACGAGGAGTTCGCCGCCGAAAGAGACCATCTCACCAGCCTCGCAGTAGATTCAAGTGAGCATGCATCGATATCTTCCCATCGCACGAACTCCCTCCATCCAAATTTGTGTGGCTTATTTTGTCTTGCACATAGGCTAAGTAACATTGGAAAACTGGTATACATCAATAACCCCAGCCATTGATTGTCTATGATCACTATACTCAGTTCATGCATGTCGGGTTTTGAAGGATTTCGCCACAACACCCCACTAAAAAATGCATTAGTTGTGTTGAGAAAATCAAATACTTATCATATTTATGAACAAACGGAAGGAGTGCAACCCTTTTAATTTGTATATAAGGCGTAGCTTGCATTAGAACGGTTCGTAGTTAATTTTTTTTGTCGTTATTTTTTTTAACGTTATATTATTGATGATCACAAGTTATGTTCATTCAAAAGTACGTACTACGAACGTAATAGATAATTGTTTATTGGAAATTACAAATCTTGATTGTCAAATGCGTGGTTTATCTATAAAGAATCAACTGAGATTAGATGAATATTCCTTACATTCAAGGAAATAAGGTATTTTGATGGATTGACATGTTCTTTCTTTTATCTTCACATAAATGGCAGCTTGCTTGCCGGCCGCTAGCGCCACAAGGGCTTGTACAATAGTATAACTACCTATTGTGCCATGTCACCAGTCAATATTGTAGAAAAGTCACACAATAGGTGTTCTATATGACTCAAAAAACTATATTGTTGTGATCGCGCTCATGGTTTTCAGCTTTGTACATGCCTATATATACCTGCATGCTGGGACAACAATTTAGTTATCCATGACATTGCACCAAATCAAACCTAGGTTACAAATAGTTCCTTTTGCTGCCCCCGATGAATTTGTGAAGAAGCACAAAAAATAACGGAGGTGCATCAATAGGGAGCCAGTGATCATCTAGTCCTAGTCCCCCCTCTGTTTCTTGGGTTTGGTGTACCATCATGCACCAAGACCTCCCTTATAGTAAACCATAGGGCAAATAGAAAATGAACATGGTGAGGTTCTTGGGTGGCGCCATCTTACGAACCTCGGCCTTGATCCTCCGTTGTGCCTCCCCAAGATCTACAAAGACCACAAAGACATAGGTGTGCTCTTGCGACCACAAGCAATGTGGTATGCATCTAGTTTTGGTTGCCTAACGTTTGACGTGGCAAGTTATAGCTTTAAACCATTCAGCCCTTATTTTGTCGGTAGCCTGGGCGATTAATTCAGGGAGTGTATTGACGAACAACTTAGTGCGGGAGGAGACATATAGGGTTGGGGAGTCTGGGAGAGATTAAGCATGTAGGGAACAACAGGGGACGTAAAAAATGCACAGGGTCACTAATTGCCTTTGGCTTCTAGGATATATAGTTGGCTATAGATTTATAGTTATCTTTTTCTATTTTTCTCCACATCGGTCATGATTTGGATTGGCATATCCTATACTATTAATTTGTGCATGCATTAATCATAAATGCATTATATGGCTAATTAAATAATTTATTTGTTTCTATGTTGTTCTCGTTTTCCATCTAAGTGTCCGGGGAACTTCGTCTAACGAATGCACATGAGGATCTAAAGCGACAGGTTGAGCTGATTCAATCCAAAATCCAGTTTCTGCATCCTGACCAGGCGGCACACACAGACGACCAACCAAAGGTTTTTTTTATGACCTTTCCCTTTGTGAATGTATCAAATTGCATATCTTACAATATGGATTTGTGTTATTTTGTTCTCATACGCTTCATTTTCGATGTTGCACGCAGGAGAGTACTGCACCAAATGACGACTCGAATCAGGATGAACAAAGACATGACACCTCGAATCCGAAGGAGCAGGAAAAGGAAAAGAAAATAAGGTATGAGCAAGTCTTTTTTATATATATTTTAGATGACACCCCCTTAGTTCACCTCTCATAATGACAAGTGTATATCCATCTTGAGTTTTTGATCTAATTGTATGATTGATCTCATCGATATATTTATTTTTGGTATTCAAGAATGCACCCAGGGATAAGTGATGTTATCAAGGCAGTACAAATACAAATACAAATACAAGCAAATAAGATGAAGAATGTCGATCTTATCAAGGCAGTACAAATACAAGCAAATAAGATGAAGCGTATCGAGACAAGGTAATCACTATATATGCAATATTAGCATAAGTTGTAACCAATATCATTTTCTTGCCTTGATATTCCTACGGTTAATGTCATACTTAATTTCGTAATCTTGGCAGCTTGTTGAAGAAAGCCCAGAATTGGCGGTGGAAGCCATCCACATAAGCGAAGAGCAGAAAGGCTTATACAAATTTGCAAATTAAAAATATTGTTAGCTAGGGTTTTTCGCCATGCAAGCATAGAACAATAAATTTTTCTCTAATCAAATCTGTATTTTCTTTTTTGTAATTCCGTGTGGAAATCTACCAACCTATGATGGGAATTATAATTTATCTATTTTAATTAGTCTTTTAGATAGAAACTAATGACATTTGTCAAAAGCAAAACGTGGTCATCAGGCTTTTCACATCTCCTGGTTATGAACAGTAGAGCTGTCCAGCCTAAAATTATGGTTCTCGATCTTTGAGCACTTCAATGGTGCATCAAGGTGGTAAGACTTTTCAAAACTGATGGATCAAATGAAACATATATATTTTAGATATATTTTCTTGGCTTACCCTCTATGGGATAAGAGTTCTCTGCAAATTTAAATCATGCAAAATAAATGGCTGACAATAGTTTAGCACGACAATGTTGCAGAATACCATGCCAACAATGTGGATGAGCATGACGGTGGTATGTGGCAACACGGATGAGCTCTCGACGACATCCGCATGGGCGTGATCTTAGAGTTGTTCGATAAAATGTCTTGACATAACTCAAACACTCATACTAGCAAAACCAAACATTGAATAAGATGGAACAGGCTCTACTAGTGTGACTAACCAAACAGGCAACTTGGTTCCCATGGCATGCATCCCTTGTACGACCTAGCCAGACCGATCGAGTTAAGCCAGCAACGTTATGGGGATGAGTTACGTAAACACCTAAAAGATACTAAACCTCAATTCCAAGAAATTATATCTTCTAGCAAGACATTCACCAAGCAAGCGGAAGCCCTTTTGAAGGAAGCTATTCAGAAAGAGCTCGAACGGTGCTCCCTTCAGAAACAAACATAAATTTTGCATGTCTACTCTTGTTAGTAGAAGTAGTGGAAAACGAATCGTGGAGAAAGATTTTTTCTTTGAATCGTGCAAAAAAGCTACAACAATTTTTTTTATTCTAAGTTTTATTCTCAAATTCTATCTGAGGGGTTTGCAATCGTTGTAGAAACTCCATTCTCGCTACGAGAATTTGTCCGAAAGAAAAAGAAATACCAAAGTTTCAGAATTTACGATCTATTCCTTCCCATGGCATGCATCCCTTGTACGAGCTAGCCAGACCGATTGAGTTAAACCAGCAACGTTATGGGTGAGAGACAGTATACCTTATATGCAATTTCCAAGGTTACATGGGAGTACTTGTGTTTGCGACATCTAAGCTAGCGTTCATGCAATGGATCTATCTCCACGTTTACTCGTGTTAGCTTAACATCTAAGCGTACGTCCAGGGATAAGCTGTCGCTCGATCGTACACGGGATTATAGGACTAGTGACGATTGATCGCCCGGGCCTAGCGCTTAGATTGGTGGTTCGAGCTTGTCAAATACATGTACACTAGCGCTGGCCCTCTCTTTTTTTTGGCATATAAGCCAAAAAAATCAACCGAAAAAGTTTTTTTTCGAAGAAAGGCGAGTTGCCTAATTTCATTAAATAGAAGAAGCGGATACAAGAGCATGTAACACAGCTTAGTGCGAGAACACACCAAAATCAACCCTCGGCCTAATTGGCAAAAGCCCAGCCTAGACTACCAACAAATCTCCTCTAATCTTCGGCAAAACGTCGTCCGGCCAACAGTCCTCTTGGCTAAAAATACGAGCATTCCGTTCCTTCCATATATTTCAACATATGGAGATTATGATGCCATCTTCCCTTCGTCTGGCAACCTTGCTTCCTCGAAGTTCATCCCACCAGTTACCAACCGACTGAACTGTGGCGTCATCAACTTTGGTGAAACAGAAGAACGACGCCATACCGAAAAAGTTGCGATCACCCATTCCTTGAGCAATCAAACAGTGTTCATGCGGCGGTGTGGAGTGTACACGAGCGATAGGCAGTTGCTCATTGGTCGTCTTGTCTACGCACGTAACCGTTGACGAGCAGTCGCTGAGGCCGGTGGCGGGAGACCCCGCCGAAGCGGAGCCCGCGAGGGCCTGTCGCCGCCAGAAGCTCCATGGTATTTCGGCTTTGCCGAGCTCAGCGCCGGCTTCGGGCTCACCGAGAATGGCACGTCCAAGGTCGGTAGTAATCTCTCATCCTCAGCACCAGATTGTAAAATCTAAGCTTCATTTGTCCTTGTTCTTTTCGGCGTTACGTATCGTTGCATATTACTGTAGCAAATTTTGTTATTTTTATATATCCTATATGTTGTGATAATTTGTAATGATTTTTTCGTCAGTTTTAATAGTCATCCCAAAGATTCTAAAACTATTTTTAAATTATTTTTTTAATCTTTAGACTTATTTTCGAGTGCTCTCAAATTTACTACAGTAATACGCCAATGCAATGATACGCTGAAAAGAACAGAGCAACGAGACAAAAAAGTTTCCTGAACGTTGACATGAGGCCTTTGACAATTCACAAATTATTTATCTTTCTGATTACAAAAAAAAGAAAAGAAAAGATGAATGATCTATGATATCTCCAAGCAGCTTACTCTTGTAGCCACTACGTCAAAACTACACATTAATGATGGGTTACAACAGACAATAGTGATGGATAAAACAACCGTCCACTCAACACTAATTAGCCAAATACGTGACGGGTCTGTATACAATCTGTCACTTATCTTCACCTCCCATAGGCCCCGTAGGTTCCTCGTGTTGCCTATAAGTGACGGGTAATTGGAAAAGTCATCACCCATGATAATAATATAAGTGACAACTGTATATTCTAACCGTCACTCGTGATGGTTATACGAGAGGCGGCCTACGTCAAAACCTGTCACCCGTGTTAATAACATAAGTGATGGTGTTTAGTATGTTACATCACTTATCATTGCCTCGCGGAGGATCTCGCGGTTTCTCATGACACATATAAGTGACGGATAAAATGTTTACCCGTCACTGTTTTTATGATGATAGTGACGGGCTTTAGTTTGACTCATAACTAGTGTTATGTGCCCCAGGGCAAGGACATGCAATACATGTTGCATACCGGTGTAGATCCACAAATATGTACACGACAAAATACATTCACAATTTAATAATCTTTCCTTGAATCAACAAAACACACAGTACACATATTCATAATTTATAAACGCATAGTACACATTCATAAGTTATAAACTAATGTACAAATATTCCACAAGACATGAAAGTTCTTACATCGTTCTATGTTTAGTAGACATAGTAGAACTCATCTTTTGGATTAATGACTTTGGACACCAAAAAATGGGCGATCCGTTATCGAATCACTGAGAGGACATCATTGTTTACCGGAAGATTAGCACAATCCTGCATGAACTATATCCAACCATTTTCAAGTTAATTTTGAAGAAATATGTCATTAACTTGTGCTAAAAATATAACTATACATGTGTTTACTTACTTCGGGAACCATGAACTTTTTTATGTGTGCACTATTTAGACCATTTTATGCCCAACAAAAAATCCACAATCATTGCCCGATGGTTGTTAGATGCACTGTGTAATACAAAAATATTGTAACAACACAATAATAATTTTGGTAGCATTAATTTACCTCGAATGGTGTTTTGTGTGTCAGTTTGTGGGATGATAGTTGGGACAATTTGTCAACTTCTTCAGTATATTGAGCATGTGACCTGTAAGAAGTGGGATCGATTAGCTAGGCAATATTTGATTGTTTAAAAAGTTGAATATGCAAACAAAGTCAGATAAAATACGCGTCAAGGAGTTCTTTTAGATAGTCGTAATCATGTTCTCCAAGTTTGCCTTTTGATTCGGCTGGTCATAATGAGTCTAGGTATCACACGGTGTTCCACTTGATAGAAATAACCAGAAGGATCCAATGGCCACCGAGATTGTGGGCGCCAAGAAAGAAGACACTTTTAAAATTCTCAATTAGAAATTTTGTGACATACTCCTTAGTGGATTGTGGATCCGCGTTCATTCACGTGCATGAAATGAGTTCAAGGTAAAAAAAAAAAAGCGACGAACCGCTTCCTCACTTTTGCTTCTTTCATCAATTGTATACAAAAAGGAACTAGTTAGACCGAGGATATAAAAATACGTCTTGTTGTTAACGAGTATACAGTTAGAAGTGACATAAAGTGTGAGGCACCGTAACAACGAGATGTCCATCCTGTCATGGTTGAAGAGGTAATATAAATCATCAAAACCCACTAATATATAGCCTCCATCTCTAGAAAAGTGATTGTGTCTGTACTAAGCATAAAAGCCGGTCTCGGTACTATGAGTCTTCATGTAGTATTCATGCAGATTGACACATATATACCTATCCTGCTTTTACTATCTCATCGGCAGGCATCATGGTGGGCTGGCCACGCTTGTATTTTGTATAGGAATTTTTCCAGTATGCACCAACGGAGAGGGACTCGCTTTTTTTGGATTCACTACTATGGAAATGGCCTTTAGTCCTGGTTAGGAACAGGTTTTAGTCCCGGTTTCCCCAACTGGATATTAAATTCAGGACTAAAGAGGGACTCATTCTTCTTGGATTCACTACTACGGAAATAGTCTTTAGTCCCGGTTGGTATTCCTCATTTCTCAATCTATGTTCTATGTAGTATGATTAGCAAGCGATGATATTATACGTCTAAACTTAGCTGACTTTTCTTGAACACTAGCTGATAGTATTTCTTTTGGTATGTATTATTAAGATACATCCTATCATTGGTATGCAATGTCCGTTGGTTTCAATTTTATCTCGTGTCAATGCCAAGTAGATCCATGTAACTGCAGTATTAGATGATTGCTTACGGATAGAAGTGCCATAATAATCAATCAAAGCTAAAATTACCATAATGATTGATCAATTCATTGAGAGATCTCAAAAGTGGCCTAGCTCTCTTTTAAAAATTCGTTGATGAAACAAAAAGGAAATTCAGAAGGCACTGCCATGTGGTGCCTATGTATGTCTAATTTTGATAACCAAAAATTCTGCATGTTCTCTTGAAAGGGTCTTTTCAGCTTTAACTTGTCCTTTCTCTTCATGTAGCAGGACCGATCACAAGTTCACAACTCACAATAAACACATGCTATACAAGAGAGAAAGTGGACTCATGCAAGAATGGCTGCATGATGATGGTCTTCAGCTATGCCAGCATAGGCAAATATGACCCAATGCAATCATAAACTATATTCCAACTCAAGTTTAGAGTGTGGTGTACCGGCATATCTTGTATTATTGCTAATTTTCTAACTAGCAGAGTGGATCTCTGTAGCTGTTAGATGCAAAAAAAAAAAGTTTGAGGATGATTAACCTATAACATCATTGCTAGATTTCTATACCTTTTCAAATTGGCTGGGTTAAAAAAAAATGGAATCAGATATATCGATATCGTACATAATACAAGAGTTTCTTTTTTAGGAAGCTGATGAAAATCTATGTTCTCAAGGTTTGTCAGTTAGCACAAAAAAGAGGTTTCTTGATTTTATCATGCTTATTACTATTTGATTAAAAAATGATATGATCTATATTTTTTGTTCGACTGATGCTAATATTTGTAACATATTTAAAATTCCGTAGCACGCAGTTCGAGCAGGGCCGGTCCTGGCTTTTGGGGGCCCATGGCGAAAACTTATATGGAGGCCCCATCCACCTCCTCATATATATATATCTATGTATATATGTATGTATATATTGTCTTTTAAACACACATCATTAAAGAATTAATATTCGATGCACAAAAATTACTTCTATAGAACACTTTAAAGTTTATGAAATGACAAATGTAAATTGTAATCATAAACACTTGGCACTTGACATTATCTTAAAAAATTTCTTCTAACAGTTTGTGATACAAAGTCATCGATTATTCTATTGTCTCGTCCAATAACTTCTTCTCGATGCATAAAGTTGCCAAATCATTTAACCTTTCTTACGTCATTGTTGATCTCAAATAGTTCTTCAACAATTTCAATTTTGAAAAGCTTCTTTCAGCCAATGCAACAGTCACAGGCATAGTAAATAAGATTCGATAAGCAATAGAGACACTAGGATAACAATCCATATCTCTGACATGCTCAAAAATCTCCATAGCAGACAATACGCCATTTGGCAAAGTGAATTTTAAAATCTTTAATTCAGAAATAAGATTGTGTACCTCAACATCAGATGAACCATCATGAGAGAAAGTGTCTCCAAATTTAGTGCAACACTCTTCAAGATCGCCATATCAACCAAAACCAAAAAATATTTAACTTCAAAATAGGCTCTGGTTCGCAGACTTGCGACCGAGCAAAGGCCAAAACCCATAGTATACTTGCATATCTGGGGGGCCATGACTTTGGAGGCCCAGGGCGGCCGCCCACCTTGCCCGCCCCCCTCAGGGCCGGCCCTGAGTTCGAGATGACAGTGGAGGGCACGCTGAAGCTGCTTGGCGTGTCCGAGGGCACGTCCTTCGACGACATCCTGCGCGCCAAGAACGCCTTCCTCGCCACCTGCAAGGACGACTAGGACGCTATCGTCAGGTCCGGAAGCTTCTCATCCACTCCTTAATTGTTCCATTCGAGCTCGCCCTTTCTTGGGCTCAAGCCAAAGGGAAATTCTTTAATGGATCCTTGATTAAGAGCACCCCCAGCAGGGGACCTATCAAGCACACGCCGCCATCAGCACGCGGGCGAGCGGGCGGACGCGCGGCTGCATGCGTGATTAACCTGATGCCGGCTGCAATGACACAGGGCGTGTTGTTCATGCTCTAACAATTCCAAAGAGTTGCTAATTTAGTACGAGAAGCTGCCTTGATCAACCAATAAAGCAAGAATTAATCCATGTAATTGTGGCGAACCGGTGATACATATTGCTTTTTAAGTCTAGAAGCAAAATACATTTTAAGCTACTTATGTTTATAGCTATATATGTTAATACTGAAAATTCTTGTGGCCTTGTTTAGTTTTAAGCTGATAGCTGAAATTTTTATCGGTTGGTATCTTAATGATGCTATGACAATTATATAGTTTTTTTTGGAAATCAACGTCATAGATTGCATATTTTCGCCATCTTTTTAACATGCTTTCAATGAAAGTTCATATGAAGTTAACGGTTGGATTATTTCAAAGAAGTTAACGGTTGGTACAATTACCTTGCCACTTTCTTCCAAGATATTATTGCCACATGCTTCCATGTATTATGGGGTAGCTGTTTTAATTATGCTCTACGCTGCTTTGATTTGTTTCAAGGTAATTACAGGAGCCAATTTGAAGGCTAAGTGCTTTGGGATGGAAAAAGAGATTCATATGGTTGGCAATAGATGGGGATTACTTATTTATACTCTCATTCATTATGTTTTGTGCAGTGCATTATGCGATTTTGTAGCTTATAGAAATATACATTTTGTTTATACATGTGAAAGATTTATGTTTATCAGGGGTTTATAATATTTAATAATTACCATGCTCTTTTATTATCCCGTTACAAAGCACGGACACCTGCTAGTTTTATAAATACTAGTATGAGATGTCGAAGATAAGATCGAAATCACGTTGGTTAACAAACTTGTGTACTCCCATAGCATACGGAAAAAATGCAACAACCATGTATACCATCGCGCGCGTTAACGCACCTAATCTGGCTCCTCTTGGCCGTGTGATATCTCTAACGAACCATTAATTAATTAATATATAATACGCGGCGCGCCCATGCACGTGATGCTTATCTGCAGCAACTCACCCTATAGCTAAGTACGCCACTGCCGCCGCCGCCATGTCGCCCGCCGTGCTTGCTGTCAGCCCTCATTTTTATACTTACCAGAGAGTCGCTGTACACATGCACTAGACCCTGGATCAGTACTCTAATGCGTGCAATACATAGCCGAGTATCATGCAGACATATGTTTCATTATTCGAAGAATTACATACCTGACTGTATGACGCAAGCTTAATATTAATTAAGCCAAAGGGTCTGACGATGGTTAAAGGTAAACCATCAAAGTCAGCCGAGCATATAGGTTTAACCGTAATTTCTTCCAACGGCTGTGCAATCCTGCAGGCGACTGGAGCAAACCCTAAACCGCATCATGGCCATCATAGCCAAGTCATATCTCCCTTGCGGCACTCGAGCAAATCCTTCTCCTTAAGGTTAATCTAAAAGAGTGAAAATATGCGAGGTCAGCGTCATCCAAACGCTGGCTAGTTAACACTTCCCTTAATGCATATAGTGCTTAGGAGGCTTTATTTGGGGGTGAGGTTATTTTATTTGCGTAAAGCTAAATTTATAAGATTTTGGAAACATCCTAACTAGCATCAACTAGAATTGGATCTTATTAATACCAGTCAAGGGTTTCCATCTTAACAATGCACTCAAACACAATTAACCAACCATGAACACCAACCAACCCTTAATCAACCAACTCTCATCCAAATACACAACCCACAATCGACCAACTCTTGTCCCAAACATAACCAGCATAACAGATCACCACAATCCATACCAGCTTATACACAATTATCACCCAATTGACCAACCTCGATCATCAGCTCATCCAGCTTAAACAATCACCATACCAGCCAATACTTTCCAGTATTTTCTCCTGGTTGCTCCCAACCAGACTTTCTACCGACCTTATCGGCCTCGAACTTTCTCCTGGTTGCTCCCAACCAAGCTTTCTCCTGGTTGCTCCCAACCAGACTTTCTCCTGGTTGCCCCCAACCAATCCTAGTTCTGCCATCATTCCAGGATTTGGCGAAATCCGTTCATGGACCACATGCCATGGCATGATCACCCGCCTAGTAGGGTTGCGGCCCTCACTAGCCGACCGTCACCCCGGGATGTGTGGCCATTATCACCCTCGGTGATGGCCCATTCCGCCCCTATCGAGACCCGGTCCCGAGGGCCTCGCAGAGCGCTCACTCTGGCGATCCACGTCGGTGCTCGCGCGATGGTCACGCGTTGTGTTGGAACCAACACAGGCAGCGATCTTCGCCACGCGTGTTTATCCGCGCTCCTCCGGTAAGCCACGGCTAAACCCAAGACTAGGCATCTCGTGCCTAAATCATCCATCGATGTCCAAATCCAACTAGGGCAACCCACCATTCTTTCTCTACTTCCACGGTCATCGACCACACCATATCACACATTTGGACTTTCCCACAGACCGACCCAACCGACCAAGTATCCCCATATTCATACCCACAAACACAATCAGCCCAACATGCATCTACCAAATTTCTAAGCATCATATGTCATATCATATTAAATGAGACTAATGAATGTCCGGTGAATATCGGTTCATCTGTTCGTGGCGATTAGCCAGAAAATTTGTTAAGCCTAAGCCGGTCTAAGCAAGTTTTACCCATTAGGTAGGGTTAAAGTGGTTACCAGACTAATCTTAGGCTAACAAGAGCAATGACAATCAAGGCAGTCATTAAGGCTAAACATTTCAAGGCAGGCATGTATAAGTATAACATGATTAACAATTAGGCAATCTAATTAAGTATGCATCTTTAATAAGTAAACAACATAGTTTAAGAAAACTGGGTAATGAACATGGTATTAGCGATGTTAATCCGCACTAAGGAAAGTCGCTATCTCTCCCTAATACGGATCACATCTAAAGAGTAAGTGTTAACTCGCCTGGACAACTTGTATCCCAACCGTGAATCTTGATTCGCCTCGAGATCCTCCTTAAACCCTTAGGGTCTACCGACAGGAACCAAATGACACAAATAAATACCATGCTGCGTGAAACACATGGTACATGACATGCAATCGCTCCTACGAGCATAATAGCGAGTCTACGTAGGCTACCCTAGCATCTCTATGTTAATCCTACGAAGAGTCTCCCTCGAGTTTCTATAAGGAGGTAAACTTTATAGGGGCTCACGGTGCGGCATGCCGGTTAAGTTTCCTTGCCGAGGTTTAATCTTCCGTCTGTAAATAGGTGTACGCGTTATAATTTGGATTATATTACCTATGCTCGTTATCATCCTTCTTAATAGTTGTCATGGATTTCTTACGAGACAGTGTGTATCATACTTTAGCCACGATTTTTATCGATGGGAATTGTTCCTAGCTATTAATGAATTCTAGGTATATGATAATTTATACGTAATTCTCCTACATCCATCCCTACGTAGTTCTAGTTGCTGTTAACAAGCGAATCATTTTGGTTTGCCTTCTATATAGAAAAATATTATGCAAGTTCACTCATTGGCATGTTGCCCTAATCGATTAGCGAACCTACCTTTCGTATGACAGGCTATGGATGTCAGAGTGCATTAATAAGTAGTATTTAACAATATAGTAATTTACTATTCCCAAAATGCGATTTCGTACGATAAGATCGTAATGAGGTGATTAGGGTTTCTAGGCGACATAAGAGGACGTCTTTTCGGAATTTAACCTACGTACGAGTAAGGATTATTGGAGTTGACATCCACTAGGTGCTTAGCGATAATATTAAGTTATACCAATTAATAACTTCTTTTCTAAGTTCAGCTCCTTAAATAATTTAATAGGATATGAGTTAATTATTCGTTGGGTTTAGCAATTAAATAATCCTATGCATACACTTAAGCAATAAAGACAAATTTAAAATGTTCTGAATTTATTAAGGCATTTGCCTAGCCATATATTTTCTAACCAATATTTGGGCTCAATTTCTTAAGTTAATATAACCAACAAATACCCTAACATTTCTTTAATCATTTCTATAACGGAACATCTACATTTTAAATAACCGTGCCAATTTCCCTTTACCGAGGCTGATTTTATTTTATTTATAAAATCAGAATTCTCATCTAGTATTTATCTAAATGTTTCTAGAATTTTTGGGAGCCTCTAGCTAATTTAATTAAATCCTTAGTTGTGCCTGCAATTATTTAAATAATTAAATCGGCACTTAAATGATTAATCCTTTTAGTGTTTCCTTCATTCCCTTTGGGTTTGTAAGAGTATATTATACCTTATATAATTCCCCTTTTACTAATTTAGTTCTAAATTTCAATAGCAAGCAAGCGATTAGGTCCCCTATTATATAGGAAGGTACTATGGTGTTAGTTACTTACTTTGTTCAGGAAAATTTCTATGGACAGTGCTTAAGCTAATATTATTATAAATTTTGTGATGGGCTCTAGTAATTATGAATAATTTTGTTAAGAATTTAGGAGGTGCCTACGGGTTTTAAATAAATTATGAAATCATATTGTAAACTTAAGAAAAAGATTGCAATTGGACTTTATACGATTTTATTAATCCAATTTCTCCACTACACTATTTACTTTGATATTTTTCCCAGGTTGTAAACCCACTGAGGTATTTCTGTACAAAATTTCATAATTTTTGGATGTCGTTTACTATTTTAAATAAATTCTAAAACACGCTCGTGCACAGGAAAAACGAATTTCGGGGTTAATAACAAGTCTGCCTGTGGGCTGGCCTTGGGCCGAGATTGGGCCGAAGGTGGCTGGAGCTGAGAGCGCAAAGGCTAACAGAAGACGTATTCTTGTCTTTACGTCTCCACTTGTTGACAAGTGGGACCAAGGCCCACCTGTCGGTCTCCTGGGACATTCCAAGCTCGGCCCCACTTGTCATTGTTTCACATGCTTAGCACTACGCCAATCGCTACAGGCATCGTCTTCTTCCTCCAGATACAGGCGGTGTCCGCCATTCAAGCTCCAGCGAGCTCGGCTAGCCGGCTGCTGGGGGCATGGCGGCGTGGGCAAAGGGCAAAAATGGAATCCCTACTCCGAACCGCATCTATTGGCGCCAACGGCGAGGCGAACCGGGCAGCGACGAGGCGGCGCCCGTACTGGCAGCGGAACTAGACTCGGCGAAGCATGGCATCTACTGCTCAAGTATGTACATGCAAGTATGGAGGGGGCACAAGCATCCCTAGGGGCGGTGGGTGCTCACCGAAGGGTCGCCCGATGCGGGGGAAATCCAGGGTAGTTGGTCGACGTGGAGACGACGGCGGCCGACGAATCAGAGCTCCCGGCGCCAAGGTTCTCCGTTGATGGCCTGGCCAAATTGGCAGTGAGGATTCGTTAGGAGGTTCGCGGAGGAGCTCTAGGAGAAGAGAATCGAAGTATGGTCACCGAATCGACGAGGTTCCGCACGGCGACCGATTGGGGAAAATTTGGGGAAAAACGTTGGGGAAAAGCTCAAAGCACGGCATGTGGCTAGGCCATGGTTATAGGGTGTCGCGAGGGGCGGAGGGGGTCACGGGCAAGCTCGGAGTGGCCGGGCGCGGTGGTCTTAACGGTGACAAGATGAGAGCAGAGCACGCCGGGGCAAAATGATGGCACGGCGCGGACGGGACGGCGCGGCATGGTGCGACAAGACGCGGCGTGACGGGTGCGGCGCGGCGTGGCGAGAACGGCGCGGCAGAGGCAGCAGTGGCGGGCGGCGATGTCAGAGTGGCAAAGTCAAAGAGCAGGGCAAGGTCACGCGGAAAAAGGCTAGAGAGAGAGAGCGGGGGGGGCTGCCTGAGAGGTGCTCGATGAAATGCCCACAAGAAGAAAGAAAAGAAAAAAAATGAGGAGAGAGGTATGATTTTTAATTGCTTAAGAAATTTTATCTTTGGTTTTAAATTGATCCAATTAGTTCAAATTCAATCGAAATTTTTGAATTCAACCAAGATTTAAAAGTGCCCCAAAGTTGGGCTGTTACACTTGGGCTCTTCGGACTTCTCCTCCTCGCCGTCGCAAACATCGTCGGCTTCTCCCTCATGGCGATGGCGATCTTCCGCCCCAGCCGCGAGACCGTCTCGACTGTCCGGAGGTCCACCAAGTGCCTCCTCGTCGCCGCCGCCGTGATCCAGGCCGCCGTCGTGTTCTCCGCCTTCCGCATCGTCGCCGACCGCGACGCTCTCGCCGGCGAGGTCGAGCAGATGCGCGTCCAGATCGAAGCCCTGCGTGAGTAGCCAATCACATGATCAGTCTACCCTCTTCAGTTTGCGTTTCGTTTTGTTTCGATTTTGTTGAATCAAAACTTAGAATCTTTAAAAAGAGAAATAAAAATAAAAATATTGAAAAAAATTTTAAAAGATTTTTAAGAAAACCTCATAAAATCTCAGAAAACTATTATAAAATATTGTAATGAATGGTCTATACAAAAGACAAATATTGCAATGAATGTTATATATAGTTCTCGCTTCTGCATCTACTGGCATTTATATATACAACCCTAGACTAGATTCGTCGAAGACTTCAGGCTGCAAGAAACATGCAATCGATGAGTAATGTGTTCCTTAATTCTGATTTCATCCTATTTATCAGGGGGTGAGATGAAGCAGCACCACAAAGAGTTCGCCGCCGACAGAGACCATCTCACCAGCCTCGCCGTTGACTCAAGTGAGTATACGCGCGTTGATATAGCATGTGTCCTTTTTTTAGATAAATATAACATGTGTCCCTACCCTGTTCTTTATTTTCTTTACATTGCAACTACTCCCTCCATCAAAATTTGTAAGGCCACAATACTCCAATCATGCATGCGGGAATTTAAAGTGAAACTAGACTTTTGTAAATTTATAAGTCCACAATATTCAATCAATGCATGCGTGAATCTAAAGTAAAACTAGATTTTTATGAAAGGACATTGCCTGGACAGCGTACCGCAGTAAACATGTGCATTGCTTTGGAAATTAAATACACTTATATTTATGTACAGTTCATTGTAAAAAAATATGTTGTATATTTATATACAAGTTTATTGTAAAAATATACCGCACATTCGAATGGTCGAACTGAAGGAATACACCACAATTGAATTGTTTAACACTTTCTTAACAGCATATATATTATTCATGATCACAATATCATGGTCATTTGATGTACTGTGGGAGTGTGGAATATACGTTATGGTTAGTTGCAACGCTTGAATATCAAAATACATGGGAAATTTATAAAGAAACAACGCAAGGGATATTAGATGAATACTACTTATTTCCCAAGTAGATTAGATAGTTTAGATATTTTGGTGGCTTCGTGTGTTCTTTCTTAATTATCTGAATAGAAAAATTGTCTTGCCGCTGGCACCATACCACCCTATACGATGCAAGGTGATTAATAGAGATTTAGTAATTAAAGAATACCATTTTTTGCCATGTAGAATTGCTTAGAGAGAGATCTAGTAGAATATCAAAAATTTTTTTCCATGAATTGGTAAATGCTTACATAGGGAGCTGTTTGCAAGAGAGGAGTGCTTAACTAAGTATCTATGCTAAAAAGGTGGTATGAGGAGATTGTAGCATTTCAAGCACCTATATAAACTATTTTTAATTTCTTGGAAGATAAATTATGGAGAAGCACCAACAAAATGTGTATTATATAGCTCCTTTTCCATTAGTGTCAGGGGAGCTTCGTCTGACGAATGCACACGAGGATTTGAAGCGCCAAGTAGAACTGATGCAATCCAAATTCCAATCTCTGCATCCTGATGAGTCGGTGCACAGAGCCGGTGAACTTAAGGTTCTTCTATGTCTTTTCCCTCGCTTTCAGAATCTATCATACTCGGTGTTTTAAATCTCCGGTTGATAATTAGTGTTTGGACTCTCCAAACCATCTATAGCCGGCTAAATGACGCTATAGTCTGCTATAGCCGACTTTTTTCAATAGTCAGAGATTTAAAACCTTGATCACATTACATATCTGACAATATTGGTTTGTGTTGTTTTTTCCTCGTGTGCTTCATTTTTTATCATTGTACACAGGAGAGTACTGCATCAAATGGAACCTTGAATCTAAACAAAAAGGGAATGGACACCTCGAGTCTGAATAGAGAGGGAAAGGACAAGAAAATAAGGTATGAGCATATCGAAACAATTTTTATTCGTCATATTTTCAATATGAAATCTCCTTAATTAGATCACATCTCATAGTCACAATTCAAAATTACATTGTCAACTTTTGTTCTTGATCCAACGGTACCATTGATCTCATGGATATGTTTATTTTTTGTATTCAAGAATGCACCCAGTGATAAGTGATCTTATCAAGGCAGTACAAATACAAGCAAATAAGATGAAGCATATCGATCTTATCAGTGCATTACAAGTACAAGTAGACAAGATGAAGCATATCGAAACAAGGTATAATCACTAATCTACGCATTGCCATAAGTTGTAACCAGTCTCATTTTATTGTCATGATTCATAGCCAATATGTCGTCATAATTTATTCCAAAATTTTCTGTGCAGCTTCTTGAAGAAAGCCCAGAATTGGCGGTGGAAGGCATCCATATAAGTTCTCCAAAAAAGCCAAGAATTGGCCATAGAAGGCTAGAAGCCATCCACATAGCTGTGAAGGGCTTAGACAAATTTACAACTTAACAAGATTGTTAGGATTTTGCGCCATAGAGCATGCATAGGTAAATCAATTTATATTTTGATTGCGCTGATGGTTTTTCTGTAATTCCGGGTTGAATCCACCAACCATGTGGTGAGAGTTACAATTCCTCTAGTTTGATAGAATGAACAATATCCAAAATAAACGTGTCCATTAGGGTAGCTGTCCAAGTCATTCCGGTTATGAACAACTGAACATTGAGTCGTAGAACTGGCCAGCCTGAATTATGGCTCTTAATCTGTTGAGCACTTATACGTTGTACCAAGGGTTAATAGTTCTCTGCATCATTTCATCGCACATATCACTGCGAGAATCAACATTAGTCTCGATGGCTAACGCAGTCAATATTAATGCCCTAGTCGTCGGGACAAGTTAGTCTCCAAGCCGTCGAGAGAAAACCATCGAAAAAGCTTCGTCGAGAGAGGTACACGATTTCTCCATGGCTTAGCTGTCGAGACAACCTATCTCGATGGTTTATCCTCAAGCGTTGAAGCCAATTTCCCTAGACGTCGTTTCAGCCTGGACGACATAGTATCGATGGCTGGTATGTAACTATTGAGACTACGTATAGTGGGCTTCACCACATGTTCTCATAACCAGCTACACATGGTTCCTTACTCTCGACGGCCAATATTATACAGTCAAGAGAGCCTCTGTGTAGGGATTGCTATCTCTCGACGGCTTCATATTGGCCATCGAGAGAACTTCTGTTCTTATCTCTTGACGGCTTCATATTGGCCATCGAGAGAACCTCTGTTTTGGGGTTGCTCTCTCTTGACGGCCTTGTACAGGCCGTCGAGAGTAGGACAGTGTAGGGGGAAATATTTTAAATTTTGCAAAAAAAAAAACTAGAAAATTGCAGCTGTTACTCCTGTAAACCCAAAATTCGCATAATTCATATATTCCTTGAATATCGCACACATGCGACCATAATTGAACATTTGCATACATTTTTATCATTAAAAAGCAACAACATATATAACATCGCAAATAATTTCTTGTCCATCAACCTACATACAAATGTAAGATTTGAAACGAAGCAACAACTTAGTAACCTACGGAGGCTCTCCTGACAGGGGAGGAAGTGCTGGGTAAACAACGGCAGGTCGCCATCGAAGAGAATGTTGATGAAGTCAGCCTCCTTGCTGCCCAATGTCTCTACTCCGTCGTGCCCATGAGCTGCTGTTGGGGCGACTAAACCCGAACCTTCAATGAAACATAAGGTTATTAATTAATGTTATGTGTTGAAATCAAATCGTACAACATGATTTGAGGTCGAATAACTTAATCACCGTCTCCGTAGTGTACTGAAAACCACCATGTGGGTGAGGTGGGCCCACGTAGTCACCTGCTTGGGGATGTGGGCAACTATAGAGAGCTTGTTGTGGAGGCGGTGCACTACAGGGACCCTGTGCACTCGGCAGGTGTGGCGGGTGTTGGGATATGCCCAATGAAAATTATGAGTCGCATATGATGCGAGTTTACGGTTAGCGTGGGATACATATGATGTGGACCCAAATCTTATTGGGCCTCTAGCGTAGAGCGCCCAATAGTGGATGCTATATAAAGGGAGGTGGTTGACAGATCGGTATGATGCCTACGAGCAAGTTCCCCCTCTCCACCAAACCCTAGCCGTCATATCTTCTAGGCGTCTGTGTACCGGTGCTAGCACACCGCGCATGGACGGATTCCAATCCCCATATGTGTGAATACCGTAGAGGCGCTACACCCTATGGGGCTAGTCGATGCGAATCTAAGGAGGAGATGAAATCTGCCCGCGGACAGATTCTGGACGTGATCTTGTTTCGTCGATTCCCGTTGATCCAGAAGGAGTTTCTGGCCAGACTGGATGCGTTGGAAAGATAATCTCGTTAGCTTTCCAACGAGTGGTAGAACGTCAAAAACGGAGCTTGGATGTGGCTGGGGCGTCCGTTTGAAGGTGCACTGCTCGGAAAGATCGCGAATCCCGGTGAGCGCGCAGAGTACGTCGACGACCTCCACGGCATGGAGATTGACCATGGCACTCGGCAAGCACTCGGCACCACCGGAAAGCACTCGGCGAGCACTCAGTGGTGATCTGGATTGCTGTGAACGACTACTTCCGTACGACTACGTGCAGATCGGTGAACTGGCTTCATCGACTCGTAAGGTAACCTTGACATGTGCTCATTTACTAGCAGGTGTTCCTGGATTTCCGCGGTAGAATTTAATTCGTTGCTAGCGTAGCAATCCCGCGTTTCCCTTCAGTGGTATCATAGCCATCATGTTTAGTTCTTGATCCGGATCGGCGCATATGTGATATGCGGCGCATATGTGATATGTGGGGTACTAGATACGATCTATTGCCAGGTTCGATCTAGCCGATTGGATCGGTTAGGGTTTGATTGATAGGATCAATCACTCGAGCATGCTATGGTTTTTCTAAGATAAATATGATCTAATAGATTTGATTTATTGGTATCATTGTCGAAGAAATTATTTAGTTTTGACTATAGCGCCGATTGGATCGGTTTAGGTTGATGCGATCAACCTTGACGTGTTTGTTAGATTAATATGATTAATTTGATGAGCATGTGCTAGGTCAGCTAGATTAACTTCATGGCATGAGGTTGTGGTCTGGATGATGTGATCATCCATATCACTGGATTAATAGAGATTAATCGGGATTTAGGTTGATGAGATCAACCGGTCCATTGCGGATTGATATGATCAATTTTGCATGATTGCTGAGATCAAGGCTACATGATTGCGATCGGAATTGTTTCGATCTTATGGAGTTAGTTTGATCGGCTCGGAATTTGGCTTATGTCGAGATCAACGTGGTACTGATTGATGAGATCAATCGAGTGCATGCCAAGTATAGGTGATATGATCACCAGATGACCAGTCGGGTATGAATTTGCTGCTCACAATGCGCTGCTCGGCAGCACTCGGCGACTGCTCGGCAGCACTCGGCGACTGCTTGGCAGCACTTGGTGCCGGCTCGACAGCACTCGGTCACTGCTCGGCTACACTCAGAGCTTGCTAGGCAGCACTCGGCGCTTGCTTGGCAGTTCTCGGCGCTGCTCTATGCAACTAGGTACTGCCCGCATCCATGTTTGTGCTCGGACAGATCGGTAACGTGCAAATTGTTACTCGGTTGACATGATATTGTTCGGCACTGCTCGAAATTGCTCGGCACTACTCGGACTACTTAGTAATGAGCAAATTGTTGCTCGGGTTACTCGGTGCTGTTCGGTAGTGTGTGCCGGTAATGTGACACTGCTCCATGCTGCCCATACTGCTCGGTTACGAGCAAATTGTTGCTCGGGTCACTCGACAATGTTCGGTGGTGCCTAGTACTACTCGACGCTACTCGTCTTTGCTTGGAGGAACCTGAGTTGGTTGCGGCTGTTCGGCTGCTCGGCACCACTAGGTTCTGCTCGCAGGAGCTCGAATTGGTCGAATAGCCCTGCCGCATGCTGGGATTTGGATCTCGAGCAGCGGTATAGCCACGCTGTTAATGGCCCTTAAAGTTGGAGTTCCACTTCGGTACCAGATGTCTCGAGCGCTGGTCGCCTGGTGAGTTTCCCTTACTGCTATGGTGCCTCGGCGGTTGGTTGGGGCCGTACGACTAATAGGTAGTCTGTCATGGGTAAGATTATGAGTAGGATTTATAGTTCGAACCCTACCGACTGATTTATTAGTAGGCTGACTAGCTTAATGGAATATTCATTGGGTCAATGTGATTGGTCCGAAGCGGGTTAATATGATTAATCCGTTGGAATGTTCCATGGGCAAAAGACGTGAATATGATTCACTATCGAAAAAATGTTTCCACTACACTGATTATTTATGTGTTTTCATAATTGTTATGAGTTCACTTTATTTGGCACAATTTGATTCTATGCAAATATATATGAATAGTTTGATCCTTGTGTATACGATGCATGTGTAGGATCTTACTGAGGCTTACATATTAATTTGTGATACTTGACTAATATCAAGTAGATGGCCCGGTGGATAGGAATGAATGCATAGTGATAATAATCACCGCGTCTTGGGCCATACCAGTGCACAGTTTAAATAGTGTATTTTTCTGTGATGGTTTTCCTACTCAGCTATTCTTTCATGTAATAGATTTCCCTCGAAATATTAAGTGTACGATACTCTTCCAATTGCTGCACCTATTGTCTTGTAAGTTGGCGGATAAGTTCTTGACAAATTAGGGACGCCGTCTTCTTTCATGTACAACAGGGTGAGTGTAGCCTAACCCGTGCATTCACACGTATAGTGTTGGTTTGCTTATCAGAGTCATCCAAATAGGATTTGGGACTACGGGACATTAGGGTTGGGAGCTAGGCATATGATACCACCCCAACAAACAAGAGTCACATAAGATGTGATTGGCAAGGAGTTGTCTTACCTATGTTGCGGGTTCAAATGGTATTGACAAATCATTACCCAAACTGCAGTAACCATGGATTTTGTCCCATCGCCAGTCATTAGAGGGAATGTGACTTGAGTGGGAGTATCTTCGCTAAATTGTTAAAGGAGGTGCGCACGTAAACATAGTTTTATATTTGTTGATATACCTGATGCTTTACTTCTGAGCTATATTTTTGATTAAAGAATCTTGATATATGCATGATGATTGATATTATATTTTGAGAATTGTTCTCTAGTTATTAAGAAGGAATATTTGTTCTAAAGAGTAGTATCTTGATGAATCAGCTAAAATGCAATCTATATTGTAAGTGTTTATTAGAAGCACTGTGATGTTTTTCTTAGTGTTGACTGTCTCATTTTTGCCACTATGAAATCTGAGCTTTTATAGCAAGATGAAGTCATGAATATCTGCAATATGATTGTAGCTTGGAAGGCATTTTTGAGAACCAGACAAGGGCTAAAGAAATAGATCCCTAAGTCATTGTTTGCGCGCAGATTAGCACAAAGAGAAAAATCGGTCAGCTGTCATACGTGGTCAATATGATTGATTACATTGGGCACTGAAAAATATGATTTTCCCTTTAGCTAATGGTTAGCTATTAATGTGATTTCCAGTTGCCTTTCATCTGATGAATGGCTTTGAGAAACCACAGGCAGAGATGCATATGATGCATGTTAGAATTAGAAAGCATTAAGATCAGCATTAATCATTTGATGATGGTTCGAAAGACTGGCTGAATTATGAATGAGGCCGAGTAATGTGTGAAAGGGAAAGGTCAAGTTGGACCTGGAGTACTAATCTAGACTTGTGAATTCAAAGGTTGGCGCTACCCTAACACCACAGGATAGGATTCTGAAATAATGACAAGGGTGTAAAAGTTGTCTCGTTTGACGTTGACACACTTTAACAACCCAACCCGAAGGATTATAGTCGGAATTAAATAATTGTTATTGTATTCCGAGCATAGGCAAATTTGATTTTTCAGTTTCTTTTGAGTGGGAGATTGATTTGTCTTATGGGCATGCTCCATTAATGAATGGATGTGTGTTATTAATCCTGAAGACTTGTAATGTCATTGTGTTTCATTATCCGTGATATGGTACACTTTAGAAATAATTGTGCTCATTTGAAAGGTTCCATCTAGTCATAATGAAACCACCATATATGATATGAATCGAAAATTGTTATGTGCTATTTATCGAAATCTGGATTGTGAGGCATGTGTAAGACGCCTGGCGTGTGATAAGTTCATAATCGATTAAGATAAATGTTTCTTTGTGAGGTACAAAGTGTTTGTACATATAGAAGTGTAAAGAGCTGCAAAATGTTTGTTGCTTGGAATGGTTTTATTTTGAACAAATTGTTTCTTCCCAAATATTTAGTGGGAGCACGGTATGACTCGGATTTATTTGGAAATCATTGGAAAGTGTTTCAATTCCCATTAAACTTTCATATTATGTACAAGTTGTTGTATGTTTTATGGAAGAGCCAACCCTGCATTGGTCATAAAAGCCACATTAGTCACCTATATGATAGATAAGACAATTGTTGTCGGACTATGATGAGCTTAAGACTGATGATGAAGCGTAATGGGCCTATACTCTGAAATATGAATTTAGGACGAGCGATATGTGCCAATTAAGGTTTGAACTTGATTGGTTCGTTTGGTGCTGTCTAGATTCGCCTAGCTACTGTTGTATATGTGATATGCGATATGGATATCAAAACGGCTCTCTTTGGTTGAGATCTAATTGAAAATATGTTTTGACACGACATCAAGTTTTGATGATCCATAAAGTGCTAGAGTATGCGAGTTTTTGAAACAATCATATCAGAGTTAAATATTTGTTTTGATGTGTAGTCAAATTGTTTGGCTAAGTCATCAAATGCAAGTGGGAGAGCACTGATTTTTCTGATCTTACATATGTATGACATATTGTTGATGGAAATAATATTTCATAATTTTGGCATGAGGGTCTATAGGGATAGATCTGAAAGGCTAATTGGATTAGACATATATGTTGATATGGTGTTGAATGGTTCAATCGGGAATTTGTTCTTATGTATGTCACACTGGAGAGCAAGATTCAGTATTAGATACTTGATGAGCTTAGTAATTGCCTAATAAGGGGTTTTCATGCCCTGTACATCAAGGTGAATGTCACCGAATATGCAGATATCAATCTAATCTGGTTGAATGTCACTGTATGGTAAGAAACATTCTAAGATACTTATGAAGTATAGTGAATGTGTTCTTTGGAGGTGAGGAAATGCGGCATGTAAATGTTACATCGCGCACTAGTTTCCAAACCGATACTTAATGAAGGTTAAAAAGCTGAAAAAGGTTTCAGCCTAGACAAATATTACCACAACCTTTATGGAAGGCGCACATAAGTATTAGATATTGGATATCCATCTGTAAGCTTTGGTGCACGTGGATAAAATATAAGTGATGAGCCGATTAGACGGTTTTGGGAGAAGACTATATCACTTCTATGTTTATGATGGATAAATTGTTATCCTCTGGTTCCTTAAATAGCATCATCGATATCGATTAACAAGTACGACTTGTTTGTGGAACTCTTTTACTATATGATGTTATTCTAAACTGGTTCCTGATCGTATGATAACTTGAACCATTATGATCCTAAGATCAGCACATGTATTAATTGATGATCATGTTCCTGGATCATAGATATGGCTAGGGGTGGAAACGAACCGGGCCGGGCCGAGCCGGGCCGGGCTCGGGCTAGCTTAGGCCCGCTAGAAGACGGGCTGGGCCAGGCTCGGCTCGCATAGGCAACGGGCTACATAAACAGGCTCGGCTCGGGCTTTGACGGGCTCACGGGCCAGCTCGCAGGCTCGACTAGCCAGACAAAAAACAGTGGCGGGGCATCCTACTGTACTGCTTTGCTATCACTTGGCCGGCCACATGTAGTTAATTAGCTACTTAGCTAGTAAATCACCCACTCACTAGTCACTGGAATAGGCTAGTAAATCACTTCAAATTATTGAATTAGGGAATGGCCGGATCTGAATCAATCAATCAACACTTCAAATTATTGAATTAGGGAATGGCCGGATCTGGATTGGGAAATGGACACACCTCAAATGGGAATAGGGGTGCCGGGGTCCCGGGGAGGCCGGCTGTTACCACGCCGTCGCCGGTCGCCGGAGATGGAGATGGCCGCCTCCCGCCAGTCGCCGGAGAAGGAGATGGCAGCCGCCGCCCGCCGCACGGTCGCCCAAAGGCCAAAGCCCCAAACTTCCCAGCGGCCGCCGCCTCCCTGCTGTGGCTCGGCCTCAAGGCCTCTCCCAGTCCCTAACTCCCTCTCTCTCATTGTGTTGCTGCCCTAGAGAGCCACGAAATGAGCCAAGGCCAAAGGCCCAATTGAGGAGGCGAAGGCCGAAGGGCAACTGGGCCATGGCCAGGCCAGTTCAGTAGACCGGTGACGAGCTCAATCGGCTCGACGGGCCGCTCGCCATGCGGCCCGAGTCGGCCCGTTGGCCGAACGAGCTGCCTAACCAGGCTCGGCTCGGGCCAAAATACGGGCACGGGCTGGGTCGAGCCGAGCCGAGCCTGTGCGAGCCCGAGCCGAGCTGCGAGCCGCGGGCTTTTTTTCCAGCCCTAGATATGGCGATATCAAATCAATAAAACGGACACATGTTGGAGAACATGGGTAGTTGGACAGACCCACTTCCGAGACGCTGTGAGATTGTTATCTCATAAAGTGCCATCAGCGTATAGTCTCGAGTGGCACACCTATATGGTCCTTAGACCTGAGATCGTCATGGATGCCCAGCATGTGGACTCGTATGCTTTGGTATCATCAAACGCTACACCGTAACAGGATAGTTATAAAGGTGAATATTGGCTATTCCACGAAGCATTGCCAGGGGTGTGATTATCAATATGGAATTCGCCCCTCCTAGATAATAGGAGAGATACCTCTGGGCCCCTCGGTGTAGATGGATAAGTAAGTGCATGGCCATGCCAATGTGATTAAATAATCACATTATCTCCGTGTATCCATTACATTGACGAGTGTGGTCGAGCTATTAACAAGGGTGGCGCTCATCTCGCCTTGAGCTTGACTGGTATCGCGTGGTAAAGGGATCGGTATGTACGAGTGTATTAAGGTTTAGCCGACGTTGCATTCTGTGCATTCGGGGGTCAATATGTGTTGCTAGATACCGATATTGATCTGTGAACTGAAAAGTTGTTTCAGGTCTACTGCCGACTTGCACATGAACCTACAGGGTCATACACTGAAGGGGGTTGGGAATTGTAACTGCATAATTGTTCATTGTGCAAGTGGGAGCTGTTGGGATATGCCCAATGAAAATTATGAGTCGCATATGATACGGGCTCACGGTTAGCGTGGGATACATATGATGTGGACCCAAACCTTATTGGGCCTCTAGCGTATAGGGCCCAATAGTGCATGCTATATACAAGGAGGTGGTGGAGAGGTCGGCATGATGCCTACAAGCAAGTTCTCCCTCTCCACCAAACCCTAGCCGTCATATCTCCCAGCGTCTCTGTATGTGTGAATACCGTAGAGGCGCTACACCCTGTGGCGCTAGTCGTTGCAAATCTGAGGAGGAGATGAAATCTGCTCGCTGACAGATTCTGGATGTGATCTTGCTTCTTCGATTTCCGTTGATCTAGAAGGAGTTTCTAGGCAAAACTAGATGCGTTGGAAATATAATCTCGTTAGCTTTCCAACGAGTGGTAGAACGTCGAAAACGGAGCTCGGATGTTGCCGGAGCATCCGTTTGAAGGTGCGCTACTCGGGAAGATCGTGAATCCCGGCGAGCGCGCGGAGTACGTCGACGACCTCCACGGCATGGAGATTGACCGTGACCCTCGGCGAGCACTCGGCACCACCGGAAAGCACTCGGCGAGTACTCGGTGGTGATCTGGATTGCTGTGAATGATTACTTCCGTACGACTACGTGAAGATCGATGAACTGGCTTCATCGACTCGTCTTCCGCTGCACAGCGTGTCGTAAGGTAATCTTGATCTGTGGTCATTTACTAGCAAGGTGTTTCTGGGTTTCCGTGGTAGAATTTAATTCGTTGCTAGCATAGCAATCCCGCGTTTCCCTTCAGCGGCCCTCATAGTAGCTCTAGTAGGGAGACAGGGCCCGTATCCACTACGATATGGTGGGGTACCCCTATAGAAGCCCTGACTGCCACTAGTACCGCTTGGGCTAGCCAAAAACGATTTGACATATGACGCATTAATTAAATGGTAAGATGCATGTTAATAAATATTTTTGAAATTTAAAGACATACCCCAGCTAGTCGAGAGAGGCCTCCAAATAGGCGAACCTAGCCTCGAACTCCGCTCGCTGCCTAGCATGCTCCTCCTCCTGCCTCTATCGTGCCTCCTCCACCGTCCTCATGATCTTCGGCACATCATCTACCTGTTCTCTTCAATCTCCTACTCCCTCTCCCTTTGGAGTATGGACTCAAAGGCGCAGCGGCTCTCGACTTGTGTGTGGCCAGCCCACACGGCGGGCATGTAATTCTGGTATCTGTAACAAAAGTGTTGTCAGTAGTTATGATATGTGAACTGAGTTGGCTTGTATATGACATAACTATAACTCGAGTGGTCCTGGCCGATCACTAGCCTCCCTTGAGCCTTCCCACCCATAGTCTGGTGGATGAACACGGGGTAAAGCAGCTCCTCCTCGGGGTTATTCTCTTGCCCGTGCTTCTCGGCGTAAGCCTCCTTGTAGTGTGACTGCATCAAAGTGTAGATTGAGCATGTATGGTTGGAAAAGTATAATGGGTGAAAACTTGGTATCAACATGGACCTCTTGCAGCGTAGCAAAGGAGTCCACAGACTTGATGTAACCATCCTTGTTCTACGAAGAATGGAACCTCCAGAGCACCTGCAGCCAAGGAAATAGCTACCAAGTAGTGATGGCTTGCAGCGTACAAGTAAAGGAAATTTTGTGGTTACTGCCAGAAGCAAAGTTGCAAATAGTAAAGATGTAGATTACCATTTTCTTCTTGAGTTGGGTAATGGACATCTTCCCTTTAGCAGCACGGTTCTTCTTGGTTGTCTTGGACCTCTCACGGAAATCCTGGCTGGCCTGGTGGTGGGTCAGGGCCTCCAAAGCATCTAGGACATTCGAGGCATAATCTAGCAGAACGATGATGTAGTGTGGAGCTGTGATGTACATTGTTTGAGCGAAAGAGCTACCGAACCTTTTGTCGTGCTCTCTCCTGGCAAAATCATGCCCAATAAAATTTAACGAAGAATAGAAATCTATTAAATGATTAGTCATAGAAGTCCTCAACCGTAGAGTACTCGTGCCTCGGACATCAGATCCCGCACTGTCGACGGTTGGGATATTGACCCAAGTCAACTAAGGTTCTTCAAGAGGGAGATAGGAGACATGCCGAACAGAACGAACTACAACGAACAGGGCGACAGGGGTTTTTATCCTGGTTCAGGCCTCTTGGGAGAGATAATAGCCCTACGTCCAGCCTTTCTTATATATCAAAGATGAACACAAGAGGTGGCTCGGCGAGACACACAAGTCTCGGCGAGATTATGGTGTACAAGCGCGACAATGCAATGATCAGGTGTCTACGAAGTGCTAAGATGCGAAAGCTCTTGGCCAGGGTCCCTCCAAACGCCATAGGGCCCTGTTTATATAGTGCAGAGCAAACCGACCTACCGAGGGAATATCGGGCCGGGCTAACCACGAGATCGTAACGAACTCGACATGCCAAATATATCCCAAGGCAGATAAGGCATACTCCTAGTCTTGGGGATCACGACGTCCGCTTCAATCCGGAAACTAACGTCCGGTCTTCACGTAGCCGTCGCAGAACTCTTGTTCGAGTCGGACTCAAACAGAAGTCTTAGGCGACGCAATCGCATCGACCGGGAGGCTGTCCGCCACGATGCACATGGGTTTTAGAGAACCTTCCAGGAGCCGGGCCTGGCGCAGTTGTTCGACCGGGCCGTCGGGGAGTGGGCCATGGCAATGAGCCGTGATTTTATCCCGACAGCTAGCCCCGAGACTCAAGTGGAAGGACTCACTAGAGTGGGGTCTTCCTCTTGAGACTCAAAGTCACGAAGAGGGAAACTATCTTTGCTATAAGGACATGCAACAAGTGACCGAACAGGTTATGGTTCCTGAGCGAGTGACTTGTCCGGATCGAACAAACCCAATTGAGTCTTGACCAACTCATTGCGTCGAATGTAAAAACACATCCATCCGAAAGCGAGCACCCATTTCCAGTAGCGGATCTTTGGAAAAGTAGCCGTTGGCAAATCTCAACGGTAACTTGCGCTGCGCAGTGAAAACAGACGACCGTTTTTACTTAGCCGTTGCGGTAAAAAATAGCCGTTTAGTGGCAAAGAACCGTTGCAAAGCTGCTCGTTTGGGCCTATAAAGACACCCAAGCCGCCCGCGGCTAGCCACTTCTGCTCTCACGCCTTTCCTTCCCAAGCCCTAATTCCAACCGCGCTCAGCATCAAAGAGCCAAACTCCAGCCTCAATCCTGTTCGCCCAGCCCTGGGAACTGCTATGGCCAAGTTCGCAGGCACTAGCATGATCGAGGAGGACTTGAAGGTCTGGGAGGAGGAGGGCCACATCGACGCCGGCAGCTGGAGGCTGCCCGGTGAGGAGGAAACTCCAGAGCCGCTCGAGGACGAGTTCGTCAACTTCGAACAGTTTGCATTGTTCGGGTTGAGGTCTCCCGAGAGCGACTTCGTGGAGGCCTTCTTCAACATCAGCGGATTAGAGGTGACGAACCTCAATCCGAACTCCATCCTCCAGATGGCCGCCCTTGCACACTTGTCCGAGGGCTATCTGGGAATCGACCTGCCGGTGGGGCTGTTCCTTCATTACTACATAGTAACGAGAAGCAGCTTCGCCGCTTCGGCGCTTGGGTGCTACTACCTCAAGCTCCGAGCCACCGCCGACGACGCGCCGTACCCCCGTCCACAGCTGCTCGACTCGATGGGCGCGTGGTGGATGAGGTGGTTCTACACCAAGCGGAGCGGCGACAGCAAGCTCATCTTCGCCGGGAAGGCGCCGGCGAAGGGAACCCCAATGACTCGGCCGGAGATGTCCACCGAGGACTGGGACCTGACAAGGAAGATCGCCTCCCTCGTGGGCCTCGGGCTCACGGGCAGGGAGATTATCCGCAACTACACAGCGAACAGGATCTGTCCGCTGCGGAGAAGACCCTATCCCTTCTATAAGATAGAGGGATGGGAAGACATCTCCAGGGAGAGCACGGGTAAGTGCCTTTAAGACTCGACCTTTCTTTGTCAATTCATCCGAACAGGGATTAACAGATTCTCCTGCTCGGGCAGTGATGCCATCCGACGCATGGGTGACCGAACAGGTCGACTCCGTGCTGAAGGCAGCAAAGAAGGACGGCGAAGTCACCGGCAAGGTGGCCTTCACTGCCACATAACGTGCTAAATCCGCCTGCAGCGAGGTAAGTCACTTAAACTCAGTCTGTGTTGCTAGACTTGTACTGTTGAACATGCTAACATTCGCTTCTCAAATGAGCAAGAGGATCAACTGATCCTTGGAGGGATCGTGGAGGAACTCTCCGGATCCGAAAAAGAGAAAGCGAGAAAGGGCAAGGCCAAGGTGGCCATGAAGCCTAAGGTGGCGGCGGAGCCGACGCGGAGCTCGCCGTGCCATGGCGGCCGCCAGCCCTCGAAGAAGCCCTCCGCGGCAACGAAGCGCACCGAGCAAGCCAAGCGCACGCACGGCCAGCCAAGTGGGCGACGACCAAGCCCCTCCCTCCTCGCCGAGCAAAGCGACGAAGAGGTTAGGATCATGACCCTCTAGCTTAAACGTTATACGCAGGTTCACCCGGGCCGCATGGAACGGCTGCAACGGATCGCCGAGCAGAGGAGGCTTGAAAAAGAAGTCGCGCGCAAGGAAAAGCTTCTTGCGTTGCGCGAGAAGAGAGCTCAGCTCAGCAGGGAGCTGAGCTTGTCGCTATCAGCATCCGGAGGCCAGGGCGGACAAGAATCCAAGGAGCCCCCGAAGAAAAGGCGGAAAGTTTTGGCGACGAAGAAGAAGATCAAGCCCTCCGCGGCGGGTAAGTAGTGCTAGACCTCTCGACCCCACACTTTACCGAGCAGCGCAGGATTCAACCTACTCCTTTTTCATTAGCTGTCCAAGAAGAGGTCGCCGCGGACTACGTGCATGCGGCGGTCGAGCGATCCTTGTTGCCCGAGCACCTACACGGTGCCTCGCGAGCGACGAGGCTGCTCGCCCTGAAGGACAAGCTGGCGGCGTGGGCCTTGGTCCCAGGCTACTCCAGCGACCGAATCGATGCCTTGAAGGGCGCGGTCAACTGGCTGGAGGCCCAAGAAGCGGATCACGGCGCCACGAAGAGCGGAGCCGAGGGTTCGGTTCTGCCCACTGCCCAGGGCGGGGCCGAGCAGGTGGCCTCGCTGGACACCTCGTCGCAGGGGAAGACTATCCCTGTGACGACGGCAACCTTCGGCGAGCCAGGAGAAATCCCTGCCACCCGGGAGCAAGAAGAGGATCGTGGACAGGGGGCTCAAGTCACCCCGTCCGTTACCCCACCGGCGTCTCCGAGCAGACAGGCGCCGATCCTGCCCGATGGCGAACGGGCAGAGGAGCAAGAGAAGCGAGGCAGAGCGAGGCGATAGCTCGCCTGCCGAATCGCCTGTGGCCGGGCGCGCCACACGGGAAGGGCGCGCGAAAGGTCGCCCAAGAAGCCTTATCCCGCACGAGCGAGGCTTCGTGACCCATGGTCTTGAAGATCGCCTGCGCCGGAGTCTGGAGCGGCGGCTTGGAAAGGTAATCCTCAAAACCGAAACTTTGTCTGCTCGGGCTATGGCTGCCCAAGGCTTGACTTGTTCTTCTCTCTTTCAGTTCGTGGAGGGCACCATGGAGGGCGTCACCGTCGAGCGCAGCGCTGTCATAGCGGGCTTCCAGGAGCATCTCCGAACGAGGGGACTCGCGGGGGAGCCTTCTGCACCAGCCAAGAGTCAGAGCAAGCTAAAGGCGAAGTCGAAGGAGCTCAAGGCCCAACTAGCTGAGGAGAGGCAATCAGCTCAGCGGCTCCCCCAAAGAGAGGCTGAGGCACTTCGCTAGCAGGCTGCGAGGGGGCGCGCCGCAGAAGAATGGGCCAGAGAGCTGGCCGAGCAGCTCAAGGTGGCCAAGAAATGCCTCAGTCAGAGGGTGAGTCTGACCGAGGACTTGCGCGCTCTGACCGAGGAGGTCGAAGCCCTCAGGGCAGAAGCCAAGCGCAGCCAAGCCAGCGAACAGGCCAAGACCGAAGAAGTCGAAGCCATTCGGGCAGAGGCCACGGAACAAGCCAGGCGAAACAAGGAGGAAATCGAACGTCTCCGAGCTGAAGCCCGAGAAGGAATCAAGGCTCAAGGTGAAGTCGTGCGTCTCAAGTTAGAGGTTGAGGAGCTAAAGGAGAAGCTTGCTCCTAAGTAGCGTCGTGGCTGTAACCCGAAAGGGCCTTGTACCTGAAACTTTTGTTAATGAGCAATAAAGACTTACCTTTTGCACAATAAGACTTACCTTTTCCCTGCAAACAAGAGCAGTAAAAAGACAAGAACGAACAGGAAACTAAGAGCAAAGGCACAACAACGCTAGAAAGTTTTAAGGAAAACCGGTAGAACGCTTAGCCTAACTCTCAGCCCCCGTTGTGCGGCTGCTCGAAAACCTGAGTTTGCGAACTCGAACAGGTGCACAAGGCACAAGAGAAAGAGCGACACCCTAGCCCCCGGTACGGACGATGCTTGAAGTCCTAAGTTTGCAAAATCAAGCACGTACGTAGAGAGATAGAGCAACACCCGTATCCTGATCGACTTTATTCCAGGAACTACTCGTCGACGTAAGTTAGGCGATTCATAGTTTAACTGAACAAGGAAAGTGCCTTTGCCGCGGGGGGCTTACAAGAGCAGACTTTGCCGAGTGGTTGTGCCGTAAGCGGTAAGTGCCTCTGCCGTGGGGGGCTTACGAAAGCAGACTTAGCCGCGAGGCGAAAAGCCGTTTTACGCAACCCTGAGTTTAGGAACTTGTTGAAACTAGACACGGGCAGGGAAACCCTGAAAATCGTAGAGCCAAAGGTTCGCAAGACCGGGCAGCCATGAAGTGTTACCAGAGAGGAGGTAGTCTGAGAAGACAAGAAGTGAAAAGGGCCGCAGGGGACCGCGAAAATTCACTGTTTATTGGATTGAACTTTACATGGCATCCCGAGAGACTTGGACGAACAAAGTAGCGATGATTTGACAAAAAGCGGGTTAAGCAAACACACGAATGACCTACACAAAGAACTTACGAAGCTGGTCGATGTTCCAAGTGCTAGTCAGCTCTCTCCCGTCCTCCATGGCCAGGCGAACAGCCCCCGGGCGAGCAGAAGAAACGACCTTGTATGGGCCCTCCCAACGGGGAGTTAGCTTGTTGGCATTGGTCAGGTTCTGAACACGGCGCAGAACAAGATCGCCTACCGCAAAGCCCTTGGTCGAAGCCCGACTTGGCGGCGTCTTGCGCGAAGAGCTTCTTTGGTAGCCCGCCATTCTGACTTGTGCCCGATCGCGTGTGCCTTCGAGGAGATCGAGATCGAGTAAGCGCTCTTGCTCATCGTCAACCAAGTTGACCGAGCTCGTGCGAGGCAAGCCGAGTACTATTTCGGCGGGCAGGATGGCTTCTGCACCGTAGACCAATTGGAAAGGAGTTTCCCTAGTTGCCCGGCTGGCCGTGGTGCGAACTGCCCAGAGGACGGAAGGAACTTCGTCAACCCAAGCCTTGTTGTGCTCGCGGAGTGCCGCGAACACACGCCGCTTGATACCCTGGACGATTTGTCCGTTAGCTCGCCGATTGCTCCATTGCTCGTGGATGTGCCCGAGTGAAAACGAACCTTGGTGCCCAGTTGTTCGCGCATATTCACGGAATAGCTCGCTTCGGCTGGTACCGTTATCCGTGATCAGCTTGTGGGGAATCCCGAAGCGCGTGACCACGTTGCTTTTGAAGAAGCGCACAGCCGTTTTGGCGAGAAGAGACGACACAGGCTCTGCCTCAATCCACTTTGTAAAAGTGTCAATGGCGACGAGCAAGTGTGTGTAGCCCTTATACCCCTGAGGGAAAGGGCCGAGCAGATCCAGACCCCATGTGGAGAAAGGCCAAGATGGGGGGATTGTTTGGAGCTCTTGGGCGGGCTTATGTGCCTTCCGAGCATGAAATTAGCAAGCTTTGCACTTAGTCACTATGTCCCGGGCATCTTGTAACGCTGTAGGCCAATAATAGCCCATACGAAACGCTTTGCCGACCAGAGTTCTGAAGGAGTCGTGGTTGCCACAGGCACCCTCGTGTATGTCCCTAAGAAGGAACACACCCTCCTGCGGAGAGATGCACTTGGAGAGAACTCCTAGAGCACCTTGGCGGTAAAGGATGCCGTCCACAAGTTTGTATGGACTAGCACGTCTTATAAGCCGGGAACGCTTGGCTTCGTCTTCGGGCAGGGTCCCATCTGCAAAGTACCGGACAAATGGCGTTGACCAGTCCGCAACCAGCTCGATGACGGAGACAACACCACCTGTCTCTGTTGCCTCGTCCGGAGATGTGATTGAGGGCTTGTAAAGGTGCTCGACGAGCACCCCTGCCGGAGCAGGTTCGCGTGAGGATCCATACTTGAACAGTTGGTCGGCCAAGAAGTTGTCCTTCCTGAGCACGAAGAGCACCTCGAAAAATCAAAAGTGCCGCTCCAACTTCCTCACTTCAACCAGGTATCGCGCCATTGAGTCCTCGCAGCACTGATACTCCTTGTTTACCTGATTGATGACTAGCTGTGAATCTCCCTTCACAGACAGCCGTTGGACGCCGAGCGACTTGCACGCTCTTAGTCTCGCAAGGAGGGCCTCGTACTCCGCGGCGTTGTTAGTCGCTGCAAAGTGTAGTTGGATAGAATACTGGAGTTGCTCTCCTTGAGGGGAGATGAGAACAAAACCAGCCCCCGAGTTTCCAGTGCGCGAGCCATCAAAAACATGGTCGGGGGTTCATCGGGTTGCTCGGGAGCTTCACAGGATTTGGGCGGGCGAGTCCACTCGGCGACGAAGTCGGCTAAGACACAGTACTTAATAGCGATTGAGGCGACAAAGCAGAATGTCGAATTTCGCGGTTCCGTTGCCCATTTAGCTATCGTCCGCCGACTTCCTTGTTCCTTAGGATTTCTCCAAGAGGAACTTTGTTGGGACCCGAGATTTGATGCGCTGGAAATAATGCGAAGCTTCACGGAGGACATGAGCAAGGCGAGAGCGCTCGGACATCGAGTAACGCTCCTTTGATCCGTGAAGTACCTCGCTCACGTAATAGATTGGTCATTGGATGCCTTCCTTTCCACCGTCAAGACCGCGCTCACCGCTATGTATGCAGCCAAGGTACAACAAAAAGTCGTCGCCGTGGCGTGGGGTAGTCAAGGCAATTGGGTTGGACAGTATTGCTTTAGATCTTGGAAAGATCGATCGACCTCTCTCATCCACTCGAAACCATTGTGCTTGCGCAGGCCTTAAAGAAGGGCAGCCGCGTTACATACGATGAAAAATAAACCTGCTCAAGGCGACCATCCGTCCGGTGAGGCTCTGAACTTCCTTGACGGTAGTTGGACCCTGCATGTTTTCAATGGCCTCGATTTTTTCGGAGTTAGCAGAGATTCCTTGCGAACCAATTACATAACCGAGCAACATTCCAGATCGAACACCAAAGATACACTTCTCTGGATTTAATTTTATTTGATGCCTGTTGAGATTTTGAAAGGTCTCGGCCAGTTCTTTTACATGATCCGGAGCATACTTGCACTTTACAACTATGTAAATCGACATAGACCTCCGTGTTTCTTTTCATACTGCTCGGGAAAGTCTTCTCCATTAAGCTACCGCGTGGCACCGGCATTACCTGCATCGAAAGACATGGTCATATAGCAGAAAGTGCCGAAGGGAGTGATGAAGGCAGTCTTCTCTTCATCCTCGGGGGAGATGCTTATTTGGTGATAACCGGAGTAAGCATCCAAAAAACTAAAGAGCTGGGCATCCGCAGTCGCGTCGATCAACTGGTCTATGCGAGGCAGTGGGAAGTTGTCCTTAGGACAAACAGCGTTCAAATCTGTGTGATCGACACACATCCTCCACTTACCGCCTTTTTTCTTTACAATGACAGGGTTGGCCAGCCACTCGGTGTGATCAACCTCGCGGATGAAACCAGCAGCGAGCAGCTTGCCAAGCTGATCCTTGATGATCCCCTGCTTAAAGTCCGAAAAGCGTCGAAGCTTCTAATGAACAGGCTTCTTGTCCGGCCGGACTGCTAGTTTATGCTCGATAACCTCCCTTGGGACTCCGGGCATGTCAGACAGTTCCTAGGCAAACACGTCTGCATTAGCTCGGAGGAAGGCAATGAGCTCGTTTTCCTATTTGGGGTCCAGATTGGCCCCAAATGAACTGTTTTGGAAGAGTCGTCCAGGGACAGCGGAACTTCCTTGGTCTCTCCCCTGGTGAAGGAAACCCTAGGCGTCTGAGACTTAGTCTGCAGAACTTCGGGACCACGCGGCGGAAGCTGGTCGACCAGGGCAAGGGACTGCTCGTCGCAATCCAGAGCAGCTTTGTAGTTGCCCTTGACCGTGATCACACCGTTAGGACACGGTATCTTCATGCAATGGTAAGCGTGGTGGGACACGGCCATGAACTTGCCAAGAGATGACCGGCCCAAGATCTCGTTGTAGGCGGATGGGAAGTCGACCACGTCAAAAGTGATCAACTCTGTCCGGAAGTTGCTTGAACTACCGAAGGTAACAGGCAGAACAATTTGCCCCAATGGTCGAACAGCTTCGCCCGGGACAATGCCGTAGAAAGGCATCGCGACCTCTTTAAGTTTGGAGCGAGGAATCTGCATCTCGTCCAAGACCTTAGCAGAAAGCAAGTCCAGAGCACTTCCGCCGTCGATCAAGACACGGCCAACTCTAGCGTTACTGATGGTCGGAGCGACCACCAGTGAGAGCCGCTGAGGCTTGGTAATCCCAGTGGGGCAATCCTCCTGAGAGAAGGAGATGGGGACCTCGGTCCACTTCATCGATTCGGGCTGAGGCTTGCCCTTATCAACGTTGTGGACCTCCCGAGCAGCTTCCTTGAGGCTGCGCCGAGAGGGGTAAGCCGAGGAGCCGCCAAAGATGACGGCGATATGGTTCACGGGCTCTTGATATTCGTCCTCGTCGTCCCGATCACCATTATCGGCTTGGCGCTTGGCCTTACCGGCTTCACCTTTTTCAGGCAGGGTGGGCATTGGGCCCTTGCCTTGTAGAAATCCTCAAGCTTTGCAGCCCAGGTTCTACAATGGCGTGTATCATGCCTGTAATTCTGGTGGAACTTGCAATACCGGTCACTTGGACCTTTCTTGCCTTGGTTGCCTCCCTAGGCGGGCTTTTTTCCCTTGGCTTTTTCTGCACATCCTTGGGAGGAGGTGTGCGATCTATACCGGCGATGGTGTTGTTCGCATCACCCTTCTTTTTCTTCTTCGACTTCTTGTCACCAGGATTGTTGCTGCTCTTCTTCTTTTCCTCCACACCAGGCTGGGCGGGCAGCTCGCCCTTGTCGAACGCCTTCTTGTACTGAACGCGCTCTGCCGCGTTGGCATAGCGATCAGCCGCCTTGAACAGATCGTTGGCGGTCCAGATCTCATTGATCTCGAGATCCTGGGTGAGCCGCTCGTCGCGGACTCCGTTTTTAAAGACGCGGACAACAGATTCGTCCGAGATGTTCGGGATCGTGTTGCGAATCTTGATGAAACGCTTCACGAAGTTGCGGAGGGTCTCCCCGTTCATCTGGATCATCTGGTGCAGATCATCCTCCTTGCCAGACGCTTGCGTATGAGCTCCGAAATTGGCAATCGAGGCGTCACAAAGCTGGTTCCAAGAGCTGATGAAACCCTCTTGCTGATTGAACAGCCACGTCCGAGCAGCGCCCTCAAGGACAGTCGGGAGGTAATTAGCCATGACAAGCTCGTCACCCCCGACCGCCATGATGGCCGTTGGGTAGATGGAAAGGAACTCCTCTGGGTTCTGCGTCCATTGTACCTCTCCATGTGTCCGGGCTTGAACTTTGAGGGCCACCGGACAGAGTGAAGCTCGTCAGAAAAGGCCCTGCAGCCCAAAGCATAAGACCGGTCACCTTCCCCAGCAGAACCTAGCCTTGAAAAGACGTTGGTCCTGTTGGTCGGGGGAACTCTAGCTGAGCGGGAGGTTTCTGCCTGGAGGAACTCTCTCCGTGATAAGCCCCCACGCTCCTTCCTCGTGGTTGCGACAACGCGTTCCTCGCGAGGGGATCGTCCGTTGTCGTCGTGCGCACGCTTGCCCCTGTGGTCGCGACGACTACGGGGGCTTGGCGAGCGGCGGCGACCACGGGCAGCTTGCTCGTGGACAGTGATCCTTCGATGGTGACGGCGGTCACGCGATCGATCGGATCGCTGGATGTCCGAATCCACCCGGATAGGTTGACCGCGTTGCCCGGATGAGGCTTCACCTATAAACTTAAGGCCCTCGGCGGTTTCTCGAGAGTAGTTACACGACGCCCACAAGGACGAGATTGTCTGGTGGCGGATCGATCACGGTCGCCAGTACTCGGAGCCGTTCCCGGCTCTACTCAATTGGTCCTGGGATCCCTGAGGCATCCGCGTCTTGCCCGACTGGAGTCTGGGCACGCGGGGATTCCGCCCGGGCAGGCTGAACTTTTGCCGGGGGTCTTGGCGTAGGTGCGCGAGGCGGATCGCGTCGCTGACGCTTGCGCTGGTCGCGGATATGTGCCAAGGTTTGGTTGATGGATTCGTCGAAAGTGCGGCGAACAATATCTTGCTCGCGAGCAGATTGTGCGGCTCCATCTTGATGTCGAGCAGAATTGACCCGCTCGATCTCTTCGGCCGCCGTGACCCGTGCCGGATCCCCGGAGGTTCCTGCTCCGGTCATGTTGACGCCACGGTGGCCGTTCGTTGGTGCGCTAGACGGTGTCATCACTGTGTCTCCACAGGAGGAATCAACCGACATTGCCTTGGAATCCGATAGATCTAAACCAGCGTAAAGATCGTCGGTTCCGTATTCGTCGTCAATGACGGGAGTCCGACCCGAGACCACTTCCGGAACATATCCAGAAGGCTCTGTCTCAGATACAGACATCGATCTAGGTTGATAAGATCGATTCGAGCTGGCAAGGGAAGAGACATCCTGCCCCTTCTGAGTCGTAGCCCTCAGGAAGAGTTTCCGTGTCGCTGATGGAGTTCGACATGCTTGATCTGCGATCCCCACGGACGGTGCCAACTGTAGACGGTTGGGATATTGACCCAAGTCAACTAAGGTTCTTCAAGAGGGAGATAGGAGACACGCCGAACAGAACGAACTACAACGAACAGGGAGACAAGGGTTTTTATCCTGGTTCAGGCCTCTCGGGAGAGATAATAGCCCTACGTCCAGCCTTTCTTATATATCAAAGATGAACACAAGAGGTGGCTCGGCGAGACACACAAGTCTCGGCGAGATTATGGTGTACAAGCACGACAATGCAATGATCAGGTGTCTACGAAGTGCTAAGATGCGAAAGCTCTTGGCCAGGGTCCCTCTAAACGCCATAGGGCCTTGTTTATATAGTGCAGAGCAAACCGACCTACCGAGGGAATATCGGACCGGGCTAACCACGAGATCGTAACGAACTCGACATGCCAAATATATCCCAAGGCAGATAAGGCATACTCCTAGTCTTGGGGATCACGACGTCCGCTTCAATCCGGAAAACCAACGTCCGGGTCTTCACGTAGCCGTGCAGAACTCTTGTTCGAGTAGGACTCAAACAGGAAGTCTTGGGCGCCACGCAATCGTACCGACCAGGAGGCTGTCCGGCACGATGCACATGGGCCTTAGAGAACCTTCCAGGGAGCTGGGCCCTGGCAAGCTGTTTGACTGGGCCGCCAGGGAGTGGGCCATGGCAATGGGCCGTGATTTTATCCCCGACACGCACCTTCTGGTTGGCACTACTGTGCATCACTTGGTAGAAGTTCGTCTCCTCTAACCCTGCATGAGGATGGTACCTAAGCTACGAATGAGTTAGCTACTCATGTCAGTAAACACCTTTGTGATATATGCAAAAAGAGATGTGTTTAATTTCACCCCAAACTCCTGCTTGATCTCCTCGGTGGCGGTGTTGTCACCGTGCTCGGTGACCTTGTAGTCATCCCAGGAGTAAGCCGAATGGGATGCCCTCTCCTCTCCAACCATCCCAAGGTAGTACTGTCTGATTAGGATGCCAGGTGTGGGACCTGACTGGGTATCATCCTTTCTAGGGTTGACACATGTCATGTTGCTTCAGAGAATGGAAATAACGAAGTTAGTATTGACGGCGTGTCCTCCGCTCAACCACTGCGGATCACACCCCTGGTCAGATTTTTAGTCTGCTAGCCAACTCGATCAAGCTCGGTTCGATTTGAGCGTCGGGCACAACAAGGAGCGACTCGCAGATTTACCCAGGTTCGGACCCCCTCGCGGGTAATAGTCCTACTCCCGCGAGCCTTAGCTCTTTTCGATTGTGGTTGAATGGGAATGTGTTTCTGTGGTGCTTGTGAACTGCGTGTGTTCGGACCCTCTCTCTTGCTCGTCCTCCTCCCCCTTTTATACAAGCCTCGAACCGACGGAGAGAGCCGGGGGAGGGGTAGGCAGTATAGCACTCTACAGTATTCGGACAAGACAGGTGAGATACGACAGGAGAGATGAAAACGTGCCGCTGCCCATACCGCACGGTGCCGCCCTCGCGTGCTTCGCAAGTGGCCTCTGACCCGCACAGACACACCGGTGAGACTGCGGGTGGGGCCCAACCTGCTCCTTCTGACGCGGGCGGCTATCTCAAGCAAACCTCCTCTCTGCCGGTCAATTCTTCTGCGCCACAGCGACAGCCGCTCAGACCTGTAGGGGTCACTGTAGCGGTAATCATTTCTTCAGCTGTCTATCCGCGCGTGATGTCACCTTAAATGCGCTCGTCCTTCGCAGCAGGGGGAGCCTTCGCCCGGAAGACTCCCTTCGGAACACTCCCTGCCCTGCGGGCCCCACCTGACGCGTGGGACCCTCGCCTGGTCTTCAGAGGGGGCTCGCCCACGCACCCGCCTGGCGCGTGGGGCCTTCGCCTGGTCTTCAGAGGAGGCTCGCCCACACACCCGCCTGGCGCGTGGGGCCCTCGCCTGGTCTTCAGAGGGGCTCATGCCCTTGGCTGGGCCTGATCGCCCGCGTTGGCGTGGGGCCCTCTTGGCCTCATGAGGGGCTCGCCACGTGGCTGGGCCTCGATCGTCCGCCGACGCGTGGGGCCCTCTTGGCCTCTGAGGGGCTCGCCCACGCTGGGGCCTCGCTTCGCCCCGGCTGGCGTGGGGCCCGCCTCGTCTTGTTGAGGGGCTCGCCACGCCTGGGGCTGGCTCGCCCGCCTTCTACGCGTGGGGCCCGCCTTGCCTTCTCAGGACTCTTTGTACCCCGGTATTTATTACACCGACAGTAGCCTCCGGGTCCACCATGATACGCGAACCGTCGCGCAGACACTTTTCCGTTTCTTGTCGGCGGGAGACGAATCGTGGGGGGCCCACCTCCGCGCGGCCGTGACGCTGATTCTCCATCGCGCACACGGCCTTCCTTGGGAACTACACCGCTGGAAACCAAAACGCACGGGCAATGATGGCGCTTGGCGCGTGGCGGAATCAAACCGCCGTGCTCGAGCCCCACGCCTATAAATACTTTCTCGGTGCTGCGGTCAATCCTTCCGCACGCTAAGTCTTCACAAACCGCCAATTGCCTCCTTGGCGCCACCACGTAGCCTTCTTTTCTTCGCCAACTTCTCCACCGCTTTCCAATGGCGCCCAAACGCAGCAAGGATCGCCGTGAAGCGGCGCCGTCGCTGGGCCAGTTTTCCACCTCCGCCGACGAAGACGCAGTGAGGCGGCTTCAAGTGTTCGTGCCGCCAACCGCCACTGGTTCCGCCAGCACCATGGCGCCGAGCCTCGCGACGGGAGATTATCACCTTAAATCAGGCGGCGTTGGCGGGCTCATCCCCACACTCTGAATTTTTCTTGGGGTGCTCGCCTTCACGAGATCCAGGCGGTGCACCTTCCCCAACTCCATCACAGGCTGCCATCTTCGCCACCTCTGCGAGATGTTCGTGGGGACGATGCCAAGCCTCCCACTCTGGCGCCCGGCTCTTCGTCCGCACGCGCAGCGCCGCCGAAGGCCATCGGAGGCGCTACTTCACGCTCCGCGAAACCGCCGCCTTCATCCCTGTCGCGTCCAAGTCCAACTGGAAGGACTGGCACCGACAATGGCTGTACGTGGAGGACTCCAGCGGCTGCAACGATCTTTCTCTCCCCGAGGGTCCTGCGGAGCCCACCGCCAACTGGGGGGCTACGCCCGACGACTCAGCGGAGCTGGAGTTGATGCTGGCGCGCATCGTCGATCTTCGCCGCCGCGGGCTCACCGGAACCCTCGTCGCGGCGGATTTTTTGCGGCGCCGACTCTGCCCGCTCCGCATAAGGACTCGCCCCGCTTGGATGTACTATGGCGACAACGATGGAGTCCGCGTCGCCCTCGGCGGTGAGTGCTCTTTTAGTCTTTTGGGTCTCCTGTCTTTCTTGGAATCTTTTTGCTTGCCGACCTTACGGCTTCCTTTCTTGCTCGCCCAGCCGCAGGGAACGTGCCGGACGACGTGCTCTGGGACTGGCTGGCGGGACTACTGGCCCCGCCAACCAGCCGACGCCGGCGCTTGAGCATCCTCCCCTCTGCGATCGATCCACGGAGCGCAACCAACACTGCGTGCGCCGCCCCTACGGAGGTCTCGGTCCTGCGGTCCAAGCGGCACGGGGCCACTACAGATCGCGATCCGCCCGGCGACCGCCCAAGCTTCGCGCCGCCGCTACCTCTGCCGTGGCGGCCGACTCGATCAAGCGCTTCGAAGCGCCGCCTCATCTCGCCGTGGACGACGACGAGAGGAGGAGAGACGAGCCCAAAGAGGGCTCGCCTCCAATCTCGAAGCTTCGCCGCCGCGCGACCTCCAGCCGAGGTTCGCCTGCTACGCGCCGCCCGCCACGGGCGAGCCTTGGCTTTTCAGAACTGGCGCCGCCACGCGGTTTCTTCCGCCTTCTACGCCGACGCTTCTGGCTTGGGCGCTTGCCGACGCTGGGCCTCATTGCCACATTGGTGCTTCAAGACTGCACCACTCATAGCCATACCGCTCGACGGCGGTGACGCGACTGCCACCACCGCCTCCGAATCAGCGGCTTGCGCTCCCCCTTCAGCTTCGCTTTCGGGCGCCACTTCAGTTGGCTTTCCTCGCGCTTACGCACATTTCAGATTAGGGTTAGTATGCTACGTTTTTGCATACGAACCCTGCTTGTCCTTCTGGAACAGGCGGACGCTGGGCATTGAGCTCGCTCCTCCGCGACTTGCCAGCCCAGCCGCCCGCCCGCTCCGCCTTGACGGGGCTACTTCAGCGGCGGGAGAGTCCGGCGGCGCCGCCGAGAACCCTCGCCATCCGCGTCCGCCGGCACCGCCGCCATCTCGGCCGTGACCGCCCGACGAGGGCGCCTTCGAGGCGCCGCACCTCTCCCGCACTGGGCAACGGGAGGAAGCCTTGCTGGCGGAGCGATCCGCCGGCGAAGCGCGGCGGGCCTTAGCCAAGAAAACGCCGCGAAGGAGGCGATGACTTCGCGAGGTCTGCGGCAAAGCTAAAGCCGCCGCCTCGCCGCCAAGCAAATCAAGACCTCCGCCGAACACTTCGAAGCGCCGGAGCCCTCGCCGACATGCCGCGCGCCGCTTACCACGGTTTCGGAACGCCTGCATCCACTAGGCGTTCGTTGTATTCCGCCGAGGAGACGGCGCAGAAGATGCTGTGGCGCCGTGGGGACGAAGTCGCCAAGCCTCGCGCGATCTTCCGGTGGCGATGCGGACGCTGGGCGATCAAGACGGTCGCCAAGCGCGCTTGAAGCGGCCATGTTCATCTTGGGCAATCGTTTTACTCGAGACGCGCGCTTGATCTCGACGCGCCATCGGGAGCTTTCGGCCACTGGACCAGATTGAGCAAAGCGCAGTTGACACCGCCGCCGTCACAGATTCATGATGGGCGGCGCCGCTCGATGGAAGACGAAGACGAGGAGGAGAAGCGAGACTCCCGGTCTATTTTGCCTTGTAAACGTTGTTTATCAATGCAAACAAACTTTTGCTCTTTTGTTGTGAGTCTCACTTGAACTTCGCACAATTTTAACTTCATGTAAATTAAACTGGGCACTTTGACCGCCAAAGGCTTTAGATCGAACGTTTCGCCACAAGTGAGCGCTGCTTCTTAGGCATCTGGTTACTTCAACCCTTATGGCCTCTCGCAACCCGACTTAAACATTACGTGGCGAGCGCTTAGCTTCCGAAAGTGGTCTAGTCGCCGGTGCTGCTGTTGGCGCATTGCCTAGACCGAGCCGACACACCGGGCTAGAACCCGCCTTCCGTCCGCTTCGCCGACCAACAGAAGTTATAAGCGTTTGTTTTGCAACTAAGGACCATCACCATAAGTACTTTCGCTACCGACTTTGGTGAAATGTTTTCTAACAGACCTTTTAAGGCTAAGCCGCCGACGCCAAAAAGCTTTAGACAGAGCTTTCGCTGAAAGCGAGCGCTTTTTCTCGTGCATCTGGTTACTTCAACCCTTATGGCATCTTTGCGAACCGACCCTAGACGTCTGCGTGCAGCACTTAACTTCGGAAGTGGTCTAGTCATTGGTACATTGTTGGCGCATTGCCCAGACCGAGCCGACACACCGGGCTAGAACCCGCCTTCCGTCCGCCGCCTCAACCAAGAAGTCGAGGCGTCATCCTTGCAACTAAGGGCCATCGCCTTAAGTACTTTTTTCGCTACCACTTTCAACAAATGCTTTCTAATGACTTGAGGTGAAAAAAAAACAGATGCCCACAAGGAGACAGAACTTATCTCTTATTGAAGATGGCTTTGTACAATGCAGCCCCCGAGGCGAGCGGTGAAGGAAGAAGGTCTCGGCCGCCTTGCGCTTCTTCTTGTCCTTGCCGCCGGGGTTCCTCGAGGTCCCGGCCTCGCCAACCGCACTGTCCTCGCCACAAGAGCCGGGCGGATGCGAAGCTCGCCTGGGGCGATTTGTGCGCTAAGGTGAAGAGCTCCTCCGTCGCTTTTGATCTTGCGGGTGGCCATCTTCTCCTTGACCTTGGGGTCTCGGCGCCTCTCCGAATGCCGTGACCACGCATCGATGGAGATGTCGGGGATGGTGTTGCGGACTGGATCAAGCGCCGAATATAGTCGCAGCAGCGACTCTCCTTTCTTCGCTTCCACGTTGTGGAGGTCGCCTTCTACTCCGGCTGCTCAAGGTGCCCTGGAAGTTGGTGATGAAGAGCCCGAGAGCTCCTTCCATGACCCCACGGACTCGAGGGCAGGTTCATGAGCCACGAGCGGGCTCGCCGGTGAGGACCGCGGGAAGTAGTTCGCCGTAACCTTCCCGACCCTCCCGTCGGCCGCATCACCGCTGTAGATCTCGCAAAACTCATCGGGGTTGGTGGAGCCGTTATATTTTTCGATGGGGCCGGACGAAACCGTTCCGCCATCGACGCGGCGCAGCTCCTTAGAAAAGGCGCGGCACCCGACGCCGGAGCCTCGCTCTGGGACGCGTCTCGCCCGCCGCCTTCATCGCTTAGGGCGGCGCCGAAGAAGCGCCACCTCATCGCCGGGCAGCTCTGGAGCCCTCTTGTTGGTCCTCGTCGCGGCGGCAGCGACAATGTCGCTGGCTTCGTCGCAACCCCACGGAGCTTGTCACGCAGTCTTCTCCATGCAGCAAGTGGCGGTCCTCCGTGGGACCGGAGATCACGCCACTGCGACGCCCGCCTGCCGAGCCCCCGTGAGGTGTCGCTGAGCGTTTGTCGTCTTGGCCCGCGCCCCTCCAGAGATCTGCGAGAGGGGTGCGAGGGCAACAAAGAACGGAGGAAGCGAAACACCGGTTCCCACGCCCCGAGACTTGCACCACCGCCCAGGGCGCGTGCATCGACGAAGGGCTGTTGCCAACCACGGCGCCCTGGGAGTCCGAGTCACCGGAACCGGTGGGTTCTCCAGCAAAGGCCCCGCCTCATGCAGAGTTGAAGGTCGAGTGCACTCCTCCAAGGCCAGGCGCCGCCTAGCTTGGCCGGGGCGGCTGCTTTCCACCAGGGTTCCGACCCTAGGCGGGCGGCTACCGCCCGGGTGATCCACCGCCATCGCCGCGGCCGACTCCGTGGCCGCGGCTCTAGCGGCCGCTTCCTGCTCCATCGCGGACTGCTGCTCCGCCATCGCCCAAGAAGGGTCAAGAGCTTGAACTGATGCTAGCGCCCTCTACTGGCGCGCCATCGACGGCGTGTTCTCCGCTCAACCATCGCGGATCACACCCTGGTCAGATTTTTAGTCGCTAGCCAACTCGATCAAGCTCGGTTCGATTTGGCGTCGGGCACAACAAGGAGCGACTCGCAGATTTACCTGTGTTCGGACCCCTCGCAGTAATAGTCCTACTCTGCCGAGCCTTAGCTCTTTTCTCGATTGTGGTTGAATGGGAATGTGTTTCTGTGGTGCTTGTGAAGCTGCGTGTGTTGGACCTCTCTCTTGCTCGTCCTCCTCCCCTTTTATACAAGCCTCGAACCGACGGAGAGAGCCGGGAGGGGTAGGCGACAAGATACTACAAGATTCGGACAAGACGGTGAGATCTGACAGAGAGACGAAAACGCGCGCTGCCCATACCGCAAGACGCCGCGCTCTCAGCCGCTTCGCAGTGGCCTCGACCCGCATTGCATACACCGGTGAGACTGCGGGTGGGGCCCAACCTGCTCCTTCTGACGCGGGCGGCCATCTCAAGCAAACCTCCTCTCTGCCGGTCAATTCTTCGCACACAGCGACAAGCCTTTCGAGACCTGCGAGGGTCATCAGAAGCGTAATCATTTCTTCAGCTGTCTATCCGCGCGTGATGTCGCCTTAAATGCGCTTCGTCCTTCGCAGCAGGGGGAGCCTTCGCCCGGAAGACTCCCTTCAGAACACTCCCTGTCCTGCGGGCCCCACCTCGCCCACGCGCTGGGGCCTGATCGCCCGCCTGACGCGTGGGGCCCTCTTGGCCTCCTGAGGGGCTCGCCCACGCTGGGGCTGATCGCCCGCCGACGCGTGGGGCCCTCTTGGCCTCTCGAGGGGCTCGCCACGCATGGCTGTGGACTCCTTCGCCCGCTCGACGCGTGGGGCCCGCCTCGTGCGCTGAGGGTCTCGCCCACGCGCTGGGGCCTTGCTCGCCCGCCTGACGCGTGGGGCCCGCCTTGCCTTCTCAGGACTCTTTGTACCCCGGTATTTATTACACCGACAAGTATATTGCATTAATAATAAGATAGCTCGTGTGTTATTATGACTTACCTATCCCCATCAATCTCGATCACACTGGATTTCTTGGTGCCTTGGGCATCTTGTTGGGGCTCCTCTTCTTCTTTGATGTATGAGTGGCCCTTGTCTGGTTAGAGCTTGGGGTGTCTGCCTCTATAGCCCCAGACTCCTCCGTGAGTGCCAGCTCCTCATCGAAGCAGTGTGCACCCTCACGGACAAAACTAGGTGTGCCCTCACGGTCGTTGCCCTCCTCCTACGAGGAGCTCCTCCTGAACTGTCGTCGTTCCATCTTGCACTTCATGTAGTGTTAGCGAGCAATATTTATGTCGACGGGTAGCTAACCGGGGGTTATCGTCGGCAATGAAATATATGGGGCGATGCACAAGATCCAAACTCGATGGTAGCACAAGACAGGGGATCTTTTTTATATAGGTTCAGGCCCTCATCGGTGGAGGTAATACCCTAGTCCTGTGCTCTGGGATTATAATGGTGATTTGATAATCAATGTGGAAAGAGATGTCTCTCCATGGATGGGTGTGGAGATGAAGATGTAGATGATGACGATGATCATGTGGATGCCGAACTAGAGGCTCCCTGCCCGCCTTATATAGTGGATGGCAAGGTTACAAGGTAAGAGTCCTGGTCGGTTACGAGGTAGGATTCCTTTCTCTATCCTCTAGCCAGATACGTAGTTATCCGGGATTACAAGTGTATCTCCCTATTAATTAGAGATAGACTTCTATCTTTATGTCTTTCCTTGCCAGGCAAGTCTTCTAGAGTCCGAGTGGTACACGCCCTTATCCATCCGACTTGGTCCATCCCTTGTCGGGTGGTCTTTTAGGCCCGCCATGTGGGTACCCGGGGTCTATGTTATCCACAATTTATTTTAGTAAGTACAAAAACAGTTTAAGGATAAAGTTACAAGATCATTCACGCTTAATTAATAACCTTGAGTTAGAAATACATATCATTAACATCGAGAGGATCATTCACAGGTTTCTCGACGTCGGCTGTTTGGTTCCTCGAGAGGATCATCAATTGTGGCTACTAGGTTATCTAGCCCATGGCCAATATCGATCATGAAATTGACATTCACACATTGCTCTTGTACTAGATGATGATAGTCATCAGACGTCGGGGTAGTCAACCATCTAGGCCTTTGAACTTTTTACACAACCCACCAAGACTTAGGGTCTTTCTCATCTCATTTAGTACTACATCCTTTTGCTTTACTACATGAATAAGGTCGGTAGTAAACTTTTCTGCTTGGTTAGAAAGGATGAACGAATCATACCCTTTTAGTCTCGAGGTGTGGTTTACCTCCACCATTCCTAACTGATGTCGATGTCTAACCCCCTTGATAGAATCGAACCAAACACAGCGAAATAAAACAACCGATAGTTTTTTAGTTCCTTCGAAGACTAGTTCAATTATCTTCTCGATATGCCATAATACTCCATGCCAACGTTCTCGTAGCACAGTACACAACTATTTGTCGTTTTCAAATTAGGTTTTGCCCGTTCGTGAGATGCAAACCAGAAGAGAAACCCATGAACATTGTAAGTTCCTTGCACTTTTACACTTTGTCTTGGTCCACGTGACATGATACGAAGATCCTTGTGTACACTCGCACGAGTGGTGCACTGCGTTAGAAAAGATAACAAAGTTTATAAAATGTACGACAGTAGATTAAAGAATGGGTCGAAGAAAATTTACATGTTTCCAAAACCAAATTAAGAAGTTTGGGTGTCCTTCTTTAGCATCCTCCTTCATCATTTCCGTTCTCTCATCCAGATTGGGGTCATTACTGTTTGTCCATTTGGTTTGGATGAATCTATTTTGTTAGCGGGAAGTAACGGAGCACTTTCCTCGCCACTTTTGTCTCTCTTATTCCCTTGGGCATCGCTTGTCTCCACATATATGGACGCACGAACGCTATAGCATGATGAGGAAGATCGACGCAGGCCAAAAAGATCTAGCCAGATTATTCATCGACATTGTCGTGGATGGTAAAGTCCCTGAATGGACGGGTGTTAGTGTCCAAGGTGCTGATGACACACAAGGGGGAGCTGAGGACGCCGAGGACGATATGGTTACACCCCAACAGACATTAGTGATGACAATCTAGCTACAACACAAGTCATATAAGAAGATGTTGACAAAGAGAATGTCGGCGTAGCCGACCAGCTCCGAAAAGATATTATTGACCAGGCAAGGGATGAGTGGGTGGCAATGCAACTACCGACAAAAATATCATAGAGAGCATGAACCCTAGTGAGTAGGCAATTTTACCTAATCTGACGTTGCATTCTTGGATGTCTGAAGTCGAGCAATCAGGTAATATAAATCCCATTAGTGACCTTTTTTAAGTAGCCAAGATGTTCTCCATTGGTGTGATTTTGTTGATATTCATGTGACTTTCTAGAATCAGGACCTGTTGCCAGACAGGTTGATGAGATTATAGTTGTTATTTCAAGGGACAACCAATTAATTGACAAGGTTATATATTTTTTTATCAGTAGTTAGTTTATTATGTTAGCCAAAAATACATTATACATCAAATTTGAAATGTGAACTTATATTTTATTGTGAGGGCGCTCAACATCCAGTCGTGTCCAAACGATGGCTCGTTGGAGCGGCAGGTTTATTAATGATAACAATTGTTAGTGTAAGGGCATATAGGCACAAATTGATTTTGGTAAAGATGACATCATGGTTTTGATCTAACAAGCTTTAATAAATATTGAACATGTTATATTTGACAAAGGAAGTAAATTACTTGAAATACTTCCTAGAGACGATTGGCTTCTTAGCTTTGTATCTTTGCTAATTTATTGGAGTCCTAAGGATAAGCCGTATTATTAAGAGGGATGTGATGTAGAATGAAGTTTGGATGTCTCAAGTTCTCTAAAGGATGAAGTTTAGCCCTAGTGAAACTTACTCAAATCACCCCATACTCAGTTTGTTGAAATCCGGTGTTTCAGGGTTCGGAGTATCCGACATTCTATCTGGAATGTCTGGTGCTGTTCCAACCCGAGTATCCGCAATATCAGCTTTTGGACATCTCTGTCTCTCTGTGCTATTTCGTCTCAGAGTGTTCGAAGTTTGGACCGGAATGTCCGGTACTGAGCAGATCCAAAGTGTCCGAAATTTTCAGATTTGTGGCTCTCTGTCCAGCCCCTAAAAACTAACCGGATTATCCGAAGTTTGGACCAGAGTGTACGATACCGAGCGAATCGAAGCTTCTAGAAAATTGTGTCTCTAGGGTCTTTGTCTGTTGGATTCATACTATATCGGAATGTTCAAACTTTGGACCGGAGTATCCGTAGCGTGCTGAATTGTTGTATAACGGTTAGTTTCAACCCTCACTTAAATACTTCCCCATCCACCAACAAGGGTAGGAGAAGCTATTCACTCTCATTCAATACAAGCTCTAGCAACCTCAAGAGCTTTAACTCTTCTCCCCACCCCCATCTCCCCTTGATGCAAGCTTTGGGTTGGGTTTAGAAGAGAGAGATCGATTGTGACGGCGTGTTCTCCGCTCAACCACTGCGGATCACACCCCTGGTCAGATTTTTAGTCTGCTAGCCAACTCGATCAAGCTCGATTCGATTTGGCGTCGGGCACAACAAGGAGCGACTCGTAGATTTACCTGAGTTCGGACCCCCTCGCGGGTAATAGTCCTACTCCTGCTGAGCCTTAGCTCTTTTCTGATTGTGGTTGAATGGGAATGTGTTTACAGAGTGTTTCGTATGCATGAATGCTCTCCTCTTCTCCCTCTCTCTCCTCTCCTTTTATACAAGCTTTGGGTCATGGAGAGAGCCGAGGGAGTAGGCGAGATAGTGCTCTCGATACTGCGACAAGACACGGATGAGAGACGCAACGCGTGCTTGCCCACTTGTGCTGCGCCGCCCTCGCGTGCTTCGCAAGTGGCCTCTGACCCACACAGTCACACCGCTGAATCTGCGGGTGGGGCCCTGCCTGCTCCTCCTGACACGGGCGGCCTCCTCAAGCAAACCTTCTCTCTGCCGGTCAATTCTTCGCGCCACAATGGCCGCTTCGAACTGCAAGGGTCATCAGAAGCGGTAATCATTTCTTCCATTGTCTATCCGCGTAATGTCTCATTAAATGCGCCGTCCTTCAGCGGCAGGGGAGCCTTCGTCCCAAGACTCCTTCGCAATGCTCCCTGCCATGCTGGCCCCGCTTGTGCGCTGGGCCCTCGCCTGGTCTCGAGAGGGCTCGCCCACGCACTTTGGTGCGTGGGGCCCTCGCCTCACCGTCGGAGGGGGCTCGCCCACGCACCCCCGGCGCGTGGGCCCTCTTGGCCTCTGAGGGGCTCGCCCACGCCTGAGGCCTTGCTCGCCCGGGCCGACGTGGGGCCCTCCTGGCCTCTCGAGGGGCTCGCCCTTGGCTTGGGCCTTGCTCGCCGACTTGACGCGTGGGGCCTCTTGGACTCTGAGGGGCTCGCCAGCCTGGTCTTGCTCGCCACCGACGCGTGGGGCCTCTTGGACTCTGAGGGGCTCGCCCGCATGCTGGGCCTTGCTCGCCCTGGCCGACGTGGGGCCCTCCTGGCCTTCGAGGGGCTCGCCTTGCAGGGGCCTTGCTCGCCCGCCGACGCGTGGGGCCCTCTCGGCCTTCCTAGGGCTCTTTGTACCCGGTATTTATTACACCGACAGAGGCCGGGTCCACCATGATCTGTGAACCGTCAGCAGTATTTTTCCGTTTCTTGTCGGCGGAGACGAATCGTGGGGGCCCACCATCTGCGCAGCCGTCGCTGATTCTCCACCGCACACGATCTTCCTTGGGAATTACGCCGCTTTTGGGGAAACCAAAAGCAGCGGGGCAATGATGGCGCGCTGCAATGGGCGGAATCAAACCGTCGCTCGCGCCCCACGCCTATAAATACTTCTCTCAGCGCCGCGGCCAATCCTTCCACACGCTAAGTCTTCAAGCTGTCCACTGCCTTCTTCGCTGCTACCATAGCCTCCTTGCCAGCGCCACCGCCAAATTTTCCATGGCTCCCAAGCGCAGCAAGGGCCGCCGCGGGGACGCCGCACCATCTTCGGGAGCTGTTCTGCCCGCTTCCACCGTCGATGAGGATCAGGTGGCGCGGCTTCGAGTCTTCGTGCCACCGACCGCCGCCCGATTCCGCGCCGGCACCATCATGCCGAAGTCCTCGCGCCGGGAGATCGTGACCTTCTCTGGCGTCTTTGGCGGGCCTTGTCCGCCGTACTCAATTCTTCTTGGGGTGCTCGCCTTCACGGGATCCAGCGGCGCACCTTCCCCAACTCGATCATGGCCTCGGTCATCTTCGCCCACCTCTGCGAGATGTTCGGGGACGATGCCAAACCTCCCGCTCTGGCGTCGACTCTTCATCTCGACACGGGCTCGCGCTCGGCGCGGTTGGGAGTGCGCTTGGCGCCCGCGACGCCGCCGCCTTTATCCTCGCCGCGGTCAAGTCCAAGCTGGAAGGGCGGCACCGGCGATGGGTCAGACGTGGAGGACTCCGGCGGCTGCGGCGATCTTGTTCTTCCCGCGATCGCTGAGCCCACCGCCGGCCCGGGGCCCAAATGACGATCTAGCGAGTCTGAGGCGATGGCGGCGCGCATTGCCGAGCTCCGCCCGGGCTCACCGGAACCCGTGGTGGCGGACTTTTGCGGCGCCGTCTTTGCCCGCCGGCTGAGGCGCGCCCGCTGGGCGTACTACGGCGGCGATGACGGGACCCGCTTGCTCTTGGAGGTGAATACTCTCGCATTCTTTTGGATTTCGTACCTTCTTTCTTTCCATTTTTGGCTAATAGCCAATTCTCTCGCTTCTTCTTTGGGTGTTGGTGATGGGAGCGTGCAGCGGCGTGCTCGGATCTGGTGGCGGGGCTTCGACCACGCCGACCGGCGACATCGCCGCCGACGGCATCCGCCCCTCTGCGGCCCGGGATCGCGGGGCGCAACCTTACTTACTGCGGCGCCGCCCCATGGAGGTCTCGGTCTGCGGTCCAAGTGGCCCGGGATCACTGCAGATCCGCGAGCCGCCTCGGCGACCGCCCAAGCTTCGCGCGGCCGCTGCTGCTCTGCCGTGGCGGCCGACTCGCCAAGGCTCTGGAAGCGGCGCCTCATCTCGCCGTCGGCGGCGGCGAGGAGGAGGAGGGCGAGCCAAAGAGCGCGCCCTTCAAGTCGAGCTTCCGCCGCCACCGCCGGCCCCATCTAGCGGGGCCTGCGCTGCTACCGCCAGCTCCGCCACCGGGCAAGAGCGGCGACTCTTCAGAAGCTGGCGCCGCTGCGCCGGTTTCTTCCGCCTCCTACGCCGGCGCTCCTGGCGGCGCCGCTTCTGTTGGCGCTCCTGCACCGGCATTGCTTTCGCGCCAGCTCGGCGTCTGTTCGGCGGTGGCGACCGCGATCGCGCGCCACCGCCGCGCAAACAAGCGACTTGGAGCTCCCCTTCAGCTTTAGCCCAGGCGCACCGTTTCAGGTTGGCTTTCCTGCGCTTACGCACACGCCGCACTAGGGTTATACGCTACGGTTTTGCATACGAACCTGTTTGTCCCTCTTGGAACAGGCGGGCGCTAGAACATCGAGCTCCGCCCACGCGACTTCGCCGACCCCAGCCGCCGCCGCCTCCTTCGACGGAGGCGCCGTGGCGGCGGAGAGTTCGCGCGCCGGCGGCGGAGAACCCTCGCCACCTCGTCACTGGCGCCGCCGCCATCTCGGCCGTGACCGCCGGCGTGGGGCGTTCCTTTGAGGCGCCGTACCCTCTCCCGCACTGGCGGCGGGAGGAAGCCCTTGCCTTGGCGGAGCGATCTGCGGCGGCTGCGGCGGGCCCTTAGCCAAGAAACCGCCCGAAGAGGCGATGACCAGCGAGGTGCGGCAGTAAGCCGCCCTTTGCCTCGGCCGCCAAGCAGATCGAAGACCTCCGCCTGGAGCACTTCGAGCGCCTCCGGACCCTCGCCGACATGCTGCATCCACTGGTGTTTCTTTGCATCCCGCTGGAGGAGCAATTGCCGCGATCTGTTGGCGCGGTGGGACGAGCCGCCGAAGCCTGCGTCCTTCCGGCCGGCGGCTGCGGACACGAGCGATCGAAGACGGTCGCCAAGGCGCTCGGTTGCGCGGTTCATCTTGGGCAACTGTCTTGCTCGAGACGCGCGTTTGATCTCGGCGCCGCCGCGGGAGCCTTCGCGCCCACTGGACGGTTTGAGCGGCGCGGGTTGACACCGCCGCCGACCGCGTGTCCATGATGGGGGCGCCGCTCGGCTGAAGAGGCGAACCGGGAGGAGTAGCGAGACTCCCGCCTTTTTTGCCTGTAAATGTTGCCTATCAATGCAAACAAACTTTTGCTCTTTTGTTGTGAGTCTCACTTGAACTTCGCAACTTTAACTTGCGGAATTGAAATGGGGCACTGCCGCCAAAGGTTTTAGATGAGCGTTTCGCGCAAGTGGCGCCGCTTCCTTAGGCATCTGGTTACTTCAACCCTTATGGCCTCTCGCAACCCGACTTAAACATTACGTGGCGAGCGCTTAGCTTCGGAAGTGGTCTGGTCATTGGTGCCGCCGTTAGCGATTGCCTGAACCGAGCCGACACTCGAGCTAGAGCCCGCCTTCCGTCGCCGCCTCGCACGGCGTAAGTTATAGCGTTTGCCTTTGCAACTAAGGGCCATCACCATAAGTACTTTCGCTACCGACTTTCGACGAATGTTTTCTAATGAGACCTTTCTAAGGCTAAGCCACCGATCGCCAAAAAGCTTTAGGCGAGCTTTACATTGAAAGTGGCGCTTTTCCTCGTGCATCTGGTTACTTCAACCCTTATGGCCTCTTTGAACCGACCCTAGACATCGCGTGGTGAGAGGTTAGCTTCCGGAAGTGGTCTAGTCGCCGGTGCCGCTGTTGGCGCATTGCCTAGACCGAGCCGACACACCAGGCTAGAACCCGTCTTCCGTCCGCTTCGCCTCGCCCAACCGTGAGTCGTAGGCGTTCGTCCTTGCAACTAAGGGGCCATCTACCTTGAGTACTTTTTCGCTGCCAGCTTTCAACGGAATGCTTTCTAACAGACTTGAGGCGAAAAAAGAAACAGATGCCCACAAGGAGACAGAACTTATCTCTTATTGAAGATGGCTTTGTACAACGCAGCCCCCGAGGCGAGCGGTGAAGGAAGAAGACCTCGCCGCTCGGCTCCAAAGGAAGGCCAAAAAAAAAGCTTCTGGAGCTGCTACCTACGGGTAGAACTTCCTCAGCTGCTCGACGTTCCAAGTGTTCGCCAATTCGCGACCGTCCTCGAATGCGAGCCTGACCGAGCTGGGCGAGATCGAGACCACCTTGAAGGAGCCCTCCACGGGGGAGCGGTTTGTTGCGCCCGCTGCGCTTGGATTTTCTGTGAGCGAGGTCGCCCATCGCCGTGTTCTCACACACACCCGCCTTGCTTGATAACGGCGGCCCGCTGATACTTGCGGCCGGATCACCGCCTGTCTCGGATCTCCTCCGGAGATTTACTTCATCCCGACGCCGGTCGAGTCTTGGTCTTCGCTGAATGCCACCACTCTTGGGGAGCAAGGCGAGCTCGATGGGAATACCGCCTCGAGCCATACACGGGAAGAAGGGGTCTCGCCGGTGGCTCTGTTGCGAGTTGTCCGCGGCGCCCATATCTGGTGGGAACTTCTTCCGCCCGCGCTAACACACGCTTCTCGGCGGTCGAACGCCCTTGTCTTGAGCCCTTTGAGTACTTCGCGTTCGCCGCTCCACTTGCCCATTGCTCTTCGGATGCAGCGGAGGCAAAGCACGCTTGGTACCCAACTCTTCGCACGATCTTGGAAATCAGCGCTTTTGAAGCGGCGCCGTTGTCGATGATGATTACATTAGCGACACGAACCGGACGAAGATGCTCTTCATAAACTTGCGACCCATGCGGATGTGATCGCCGGGACGGCGAGGCTTCAACCCACTTAGTGAACTTGTCGATGGCGCATTTAACGATGAGTATATCCTCCGCCGCCCATGAACGGGGCCGAAAGTTCGGCCCCTGGACGCGAACGGCGAGAGCGGAATGGTTTGCGGCGCTGGGCGGTCGGTGGATCTGCTTAGCATGAAATTGGCACGCCGCATCTCCTCACGGCTCGAAGGCATCACGGAGGCGAGAGGCCAATAGAAGCCGTGGTAAAAGCTTTCCCAACCAACGCGGCTCCACTGAATGGCTCCCGACATGCCTCCATGGATCTCGAGAGAATTTCACTCCCGCTTCCCGAGTGGCGACTTCGGTAGAACTCCATTTGCGCCACTGGCGTCTGGTCCCCACCTACGGCGTGGCGCTTGGCCTTGCGCGCTATCTTCTCTGCCGACGCGTCATCGTTGGGATCACTCCATCCCGCGGTAGGCTAGGATCGGATCCATCCACCGACCTTCCGGACGAGTGTGACGGCGTTACGTACATTATCGCCGGCGTACTCCGCTGGCTTTGGCGTTTCCGCCTCAACCGCCTCGGCGGTTCTTAGCCTCCTCCCTCTAACGAGGCTGCAGCAGATCGGTGGCGTCTCCTCCAGAGGTGGGGCTGCGTCGAAGCGTCGTCCCGCCCGAGTGGGGCTGCGACAGACGGCGCGTAAGTTTTTCTTCAAAGACCCGGCGGAGCAGTGCCCTTGACGAGGCAATGCGGGGCGATTCATCCGCCATGTAGTTGTCACGGCGAGGATGTGCCGGCCCAAACCCTCAAAGTGCCGCTCCAACGGCGCACCTCGCCGCTGTAGGCCGCCATGCGGGATCGGCGGGAGAAATCCTTCCTCGCTGGTTGATGACCGAGAGAGTCGCTTTACTTGTAGCGCGGATGCCAAGGGTCGGCCACCCCGAGCCCGGCGGCGATCCTTCATACTCGCGACGTTGTTGGTGGCGGAAGTCCAAGACCACCAGTGCCGGACGACATCGCCGATGGGAGACACCAGACGACGCCACCAAATTTCTCCGGCGGAATGAGCCGTCGAAGAAGAGAGTCCACGGCGAGGAGGCTGGGGTATCTTCAGCTTCTGTGTCCGCCGGAGTCCACTCGCCGATGAACTCCGCCAGAGCTTGCCCTTTGATGGCCATTCGGGGAGCGAATTTGAGATCGAATTCCGCCAGCTCCATGGCCCATTTGGCGATGCGACCCGTCGCCTCGCGGTTGAAGAGGATCTCCCGCAAGGGATACTTGGTCAACACCGTGACTTCTCGCCCCTGGAAGTAGTGGCGTAGCTTTCGGGATGCCGTCAGCACGGCGTAGAGCATCTTCTGGTGCTGTGAATACCTTGTTTCGGCGTCGTGGAGGACCTTGCTGACGTAGTAAATGGGGCGCTGAACGCCCTCTCTTTCCGCCACCAGCACCGCGCTGACCGCTGGGGTTTGCGCGGCGAGAGGATCAGCGGCTCGCCCGGTGCAGGCGACCAGCAGGCGGGAGGTAAGATACTTCTTGAGACCGTCGAACGCCTCCTGCGCCTCCGCCGTCCACTGAACTGGTTGGTCTTCTTTAGGAGCTTAAGCGGTGGGAGACTTTATCCCCAGGCGAGCTATAAAGCGGCCCAGGAGGTCAAGCGACCCACCAAGCCTTGCAGATCCGCGAAGTCGCGTCGGGGCTTCATGTTCTCGATCGCTGCGATCTTGTCGAGGTTCGCCTCAATCCCCCTCACGGGAGACGAGGAATCCCAGCTTGTCCGACGGAACGGCGAACACGCATTTCTCGGATTAAGCTTGATGCGATACTTCCTTAGGTTGGCGAAGGTTTCTTCGGTCGCCGATCAACTCCTCGCCTTCTTGGACTTCACCACCGGATCATCGACATACACCTCCGTGTTCCGCCCTATTTGGGAGCGGTGGCGATATGCATGGCCCGCCGATAGGTTGGGCCTGCATTCTTCGATCAACGCCATCCTTGTATAGCGATGAGGCGCCCATGGGCGAACGGCGGTCTTGTCTTCATCTTCTTCGCCATGCTAATCTGGTGGTACCCGAGTACGCATCCGAAGCTTCTGTTGCTCGCACCCGCAGCTTGAGTCGGCGATGAGATCGATGCGGGCAGCGGTACGGATCGCTTCGCACGCCTTGTTGAGGTCGGTGAAGTCCACGCACATCCTCCAACGCCCGTTGGATTTCTTGACGAGGACGGGGTTCGCGAGCCACCTGGGATGGGCGACACTGCGGACGACCCCCGCCCTTAAGAGCTTGTCCACCTCCTGGCGGATAACTTCCTGGCGCTCCACCGATTGCTTCCGGACCTTTTGGATGACCGGTCGCGCGCCGGGGAACGTCGCCAATTTGTGCTCAATCACCTCCCTGGGGACCCCAGCCATGTCGGACGGTTGCCACGCAAACACGTCTGCGTTAGACTGGAGGAAGGAGACGAGCGCGCCTTCCTATTTGGCGCCGAGAGGCGCCCACTCGAGCGGTCTTCGCGGGTCGACTTGCTCGGGAGACCGCCTTAACCTCCGCAGACGAACAGGGAGAGCACGGGTCGCCGAGGAGCTCCCTGAGTCAAGCCTCGGCCTTCAGGCACCGACGCTTCGCCAACGCGAGGCGTCCTTGTCGCAGCGGAGCGCCTCAGGCGGTCCACTTTCAAACGATGGGGCGGTGGCCGGGATCTTCACCACCATGTACGCATAGTGGCACACCGCCATGAACACGGTCGGCGCCGGCCGACCTAGTATGGCGTTGTAGGGGAGGTCGAAGTCCGCCACCTCGAACTCGAGCATCTCGGTGCGGAAGTTGTCGGAGCCTCCGAAGGTTACCGGAGGCCGATCGCCCAGTGAGACGGACTCGGCCCGCGCGATGTCAAGAATGGGAGCGTTAGGCGAAGCTCATTCTTTGGATCTGGAGCGCCGCGGCGACCCGGGCGGACAGGAGGTTGAGGGAACTCCCTCCGTCTACCAGCACCCGTCCTAGCTTTACATTCCGGACCGTGGGTGCAACCACGATCGGGAGATGCCCAGGGCGGCGGTACTGGTTGGGTGATCGGCTGACTGAACGCGATCGGCTGCTCCGACCACGCCAGCTGCCTCATCGACCCAAAGCGCACGCGGCGCACACCTCCTCATCGCGCGCTTAAAAGGTGGCGTGGGGCGGATAGGTGGCCGAACCGCCGTGGATAACGGCAACCTCGCGCTCCGCCTGCTGAAAACCAAGCGAAGCCGTCTCCTTGCCCTTGCCGCTGCCGGACGCTGCTGCTGCTGCTCGTGGACTCGCTTGTCCACCATCTTGCTGACGACATGGCAATCCGCCAAGTCGTGGGAGTTGTTGCGGTGAATGGGACAGTAGGGCCTTCCGTCCCCACTCACGGGCGATGATCTCGCGCTTCGTCGCGGCGCGGGGGCCGTCGCGCCACGGCGATCGCCGTAAGCCGCCGCCTCGGCCGCCCTACGGGACCGTAACGCCGGCGCCACGACCTCCTCCTCTTTTCGCCCCGCGCCCATTCTTGCGGTGGTCGCCGTCGTCGTCGTCGTCGTCGCCGCGCTCGGCGGCCATGACCTGCCCGGTCTCGCCGCTTTGCGCTTCTTCTTGTCCTTGCCGCGGGGTTCCTCGAGGTTCGGCCTCGCCGCCCTTGGTAGCCCGCCCAGCGGCCCGGCGGATCGGATCTCGCTGAAGGGCGCCTTGCGCTAAGGTGAAGAACTCCTCCGTCGTCTTGATCTTGCGGGTGGCCATCTTCTCTTTGACCTTGGGGTCTCGGCGCCTCTCACGAATGCCGTGACCACGGCGTCGATGGAGATGTCGGGGATGGTGTTGCGGACTGGTGAAGCGCCGAATATAGTCGCTGCGACTCTCCTTTCTTCGCTCCACGTTATGGAGGTCGTCTTCTACCGGGCTGCTCGAAGGTGCCACGAAAGTTGGTGACGAAGAGCTCAGAGAGCTCCTTCCATGATCCCACGGACTCGGGGCAGGTTCATGAGCCACGGCGGGCTCGCCGGTGAGGACAGCGGAAAGTAGTTCGCAGAACCTTCCCGACCCTCACGTCGGCTGCATCACCGTCGTATAGATCTGCAAAAACTCATCGGGGTTGGTGGCGCAGCTCCTTAGAAAAGACCTTGGCACCGGCGCCGGAGCCTCCTGCTCTGAGCGCGGTCCTCGCCCGCCGCCCGTCGCCTAGGCGGCGCCAAGAAGCGCCACCCCCTCTTTGGCGGGCAGCTCTGCGGGAACCCTCTTCTTGGTCCCAGCGACGGCGGCGCAACATGAGGCAGCCTTCGGTCGCGGCCCTGCGGAGCTTGTCACGCAGTCTTCTCCATCAGACAAGTGGCGGTCCTCCAGATGGGACCGGAGATCGCGACCACTGACGCCTTTGCCCGCCGAGCCCCGTGAGGGTCGCCCGCTCTTGTCGTCTTAGCCTGCCCCTCCTCACGGGAGATCTGCGAGAGGAGTGCGAGGGCAACAAAGAACGGAGGACGCGAAACGCCGGTTCCCCGCCCAAACTTGCACCACCGCGCGCAAGGCCGGCGAAGCGGCCAAGTTGGCCAACCACGGCGCCGCCGGAGTCGAGTCACCGGAACCGGTGGGTTTTCCAGCAAGGCCACGCGCGTGGAGGTTTCTGTCTTTGAGTGCACTCCTCCAAGGCCAGCGCCGCCTAGCTTGGCCGGGCGGCTGCTTTCGCCGCCAGGCTCCAGCCCTAGGCGGGCCACCGCCGGGTGATCCACCGCCATCGCCGCGGCCGACTCCGTGGCCACGGCTCTAGCGGTCGCTTCTGCTCCATCGCGACCATTGCTCCGCCATCGCCTCTGAAGAAGGGTCAAGAGCTTGAACCGATGCTAGCGCTCCCCTACTGGCGCGCGCGACGGCGGCGTGTTCTCCGCTCAACCCACTGCGGATCACACCTGGTCAGATTTTTAGTCGCTAGCCAACTCGATCAAGCTCGATTCGATTTGGCGTCGGGCACAACAAGGAGCGACTTCGCAGATTTACCGAGTTCGGACCCCTCGCGGGTAATAATCCTACTCTGCCGAGCCTTAGCTCTTTTCGATTGTGGTTGAATGGGAATGTGTTTACAGAGTGTTTCGTATGCATGAATGCTCTCCTCTTCTCCCTCTCTCTCCTCTCCTTTTATACAAGCTTTGGGCTGGCGGAGAGAGCCGAGGGAGTAGGCAGTACAGTGCTCTCAGTACACTGACAAGACACGACAGAAGAGACGAAAACGTGCCGCCTTGCGCCTTGCGCAAGCCCTCGCGTGCCGCCAAGTGGCCTCGACCCGCCTGATCACACCGGTGAATCTGCGGGTGGGGCCCGCTGCTCCTCGACACGGGCGGCCTCCTCAAGCAAACCTTCTCTCTGGGTCAATTCTTGCGCCCACAATGACGACCACTCGAACTGCAAGGGTCATCAGAAGCGGTAATCATTTCTTCCATTGTCTATCCGCGCGTGATGTCTCATTAAATGCGCTTCGTCCTTCAGAAGCAGGGGAGCCTTCGTCCCAAGACTCATACGCAATGCTCCCTGCCGCTGAGCCCCCTTGTGCGCAGGGCCCTCGCCTGGTTTCAGAGGGGCTCGCCCACGCACTGGGCCTCGCCTCACCGTCGGAGGGGCTCACCCACGCACCACCTGGCGCGTGGGGCCTCCCAGCCTCTGAGGGGCTCGCCCACGCGGCTGGGCCTTGCTCGCCCCTTTGATGCGTGGGGCCTCTTGGACTCTGAGGGCTCGCCCGCCTGGCTGGGCCTTGCTTTCGCCCGCTTTGACGCGTGGGGCCTCTTGGACTCTGAGAGGCTCACCCACGCCAGGGCCTTGCTCGCCTGGCCGACGCGTGGGGCCCTCCTGCCTTCGAGGGGCTCGCCCACGCGCCGGGGCCTTGCTCGCCCGCCTGACGCGTGGGGCCTTCTCGGCCTTCCTAGGGCTCTTTGTACCCCGGTATTTATTACACCGACAGATTGACCTAGCAAGCTTTCTTCATCCGATTGAGCACTCGATTCATCCTCAAGTTTCATCCTTCATCAAATCTATTACTCTTGGAGATTGAGCACTCCTAGACGGCTAGGCGTCGCCTCAAGACACGAAGAGCTTTGTGTGGTGTGCCAAGAAGTGTTGTGAAGGTTTGATTTCACCTCTATTAAGTTTTTCCAAAGTTGGTTCTTCAAAGTCGTTTGTGCAGGTATATGTATGTCCAGACAATGCACTTTCTCTTAGAGACAAATTGCCAATAATGGTATTAAATTAAAAAAAAAGGTCATCTGGTCTCAAAGCTATCTTTATTTTTTCTCATCTGTCCTCGTAATGTTAAAATTACCACCAATAATCATTGGTAGAGATTCTTTTGGCCCTTTTTTTTTATCATGTTGCGCTGATCCATAAACAGCAAACAAAGCCCACTTTAAAAGTTAACTTCATTTGTCAATATGAACTTTAAATCCAATCCCACACACATATGTTTAAGGGACAAAGCAGACAATTCGCTTCTTCCTGTTTCCATCGAGGCCATGGAATCAACTCCTTCTTTCGTCAAATCTGAAAGGTATCTTTAGCCTGACCTCCGCTGTTCCAAAATATACCTTTCATGATAATCTTAATTTAAATGATGCTTTTGGTTTCTTAGAGGGACATGCTAATTTCCCCCTTTTTTGCCCGAATTGAACTTTTTCTTTCTAGGGACTTCATTTAGATCTAATAAAATAATTTTTTAGGAACTAGTCATCAAAATTTTCTATAGGAAACAGCTAATGATATTATAGTGTGCTCATTGCGATAATGAGTGCTTTGTACCAAAGATGCATCGAGGAAACTAACTATATAGGAGCCTAAGGCTGTCTCCAACAGGCATCCCTAAAGCACCCTCTACCCAAAAATAGAGGACAGATTTTTCCTCTATGTGCTCCAACAGCGTTCCCTATTTCATTCCCTAAAATAGATAATTTCTCTCCATCCCCTTGTATGTAGGGATTCTCTCTCCTTCCTCTATACAATTCTCCGTATAGGGAACGCTATTGGAGATGGGAAAAATATATGGAGAGAATCTTTTTGAAGGAAGTTTGTATATGAGACTATAGGGGACCAAATTTAGAGATTACTATTGGAGACAGTCTAAAAAGGAAAAGTGGGACGGCAAAAACACACTCACCTCCCGTCCCATAAATCGCAAATTTACTTGTTTATTTCTTCCCCCCTCAATGGGTACTGCCGTACCAGAGAAGATCATATATATCATTGCTAGTATCAACCTCACAACCCCTGATACGCATAAGCCAGTGGGTGTATATGGTGTAATGTAATGTGAGTCACATTACAAATGCAGATGTTGCCGATAAACTATCCTTGCATATATTTCGGCGACCAGTAATTCTGCTGGTTTGCTGGTGCATGCCTCGCGAGACTAGGAGCTCGAGGCTAGAGTTCCCAGGGACTGAAGGGCTAGGAGTCTCCGGCCTAGGATTTTTAAGGGGCTTTAGGATTGGAACTCGCCTTGTGCAGAAAGCATCCAATGTTACACCATCTTCGACGTATTCCTTTGAAACCATATTCACTTTGTGAAGAGATTTTAATTTCCATCAGATATTTCATCGGACTTTCTTTACAGTTCTCATTAAAATAAATTTCTTCGTGCATTTTTTTAAAAATAGGATTCTCTTTCTGTTCTGTTCATAAATTCTTTTGAAGGGATGTTGTTGGAGATGATGGGGAATGGAATGGAATGGAATGAAGAAAAAATGATTGAAAATGGTCTTGCAGCTGTTAGATGAATGATGAAGAAAGGAAGCATCCAATGACCGCTGTTAGATCATCTCCAACGGTGTCTCTTTGAGAACCGTTTTCCTTCTGATTGCCTAAAATGTTCCAACAGATTCTCTTCACGGTTCTCTTTAGAACAAATTTCTTCGTACATTCTCTTTAAAGAAATTTTCTCCATCCTCTTCACACATTTTTTTTCAAAAGAATGTTGTTGGGATCAGATGCTATTAGAGGGTGAGAAATGAAGGGGAAAAATATGTTAAGAGAATGGGACGAAGGAAGAATGGTTGGAGATGGTATTAGATGGTGGAGATTAAAAGTACGAAGAGCTAGTATGGATGGATCGATAATGTTTTGCACTCATATAGGTTCTTTTCAAAGAAAAAAATGTATGTGGGGTCGTCCAATTGATCAATAGATAACGACGGTGCCAGCTGCAAGGCAGTATGCTACAAAGTACATTTGTTGGGTACCATGCAATGCATACAGCAGGTTTTAGACAGCTCTATAGAGAAGCCGCGGCAATATGTGCACGCCTGTTTCGAACAAATTGCTGCCGAAAGAGATCAAACTCTCCAATATTGATTGCCTCTCTTATCGATTGAAAAAAGCGAAGATAGTGATGGGTGTTGTGTCTGCAAAATAGGTAAAACAAAGTCAATTACTCCGAAAATATTATTACCCTGCTGAATGCATGAGTTAACATCGGACTTGTCTTACATCTCAAGTAGGATCTGAGCCAACATCTCGTGGACATTAAGCAAATGATTGATGTAAGCACGAGTGTGGTTCTGGCACGTTAAGCAGCCACAGCTATCAACAACTGGTGACGTGTCTTTCCTGAATAATCATACAAAAAATTTCTGAGCAGCTTTAAAACAAACCAGCATATCGTATCTTTAGATAGTATATTCTTCAACATCTGTTAAGAGAATGGTAGCTGAGTAACTCTTATTCAAAACGAGCAATACTCAAAGCTCCAAAGAGTAGTGACCACAGTAACCCCAAACCATATTTCTCCAGGAGGAATTAGGTAAGAGTCCACAGGAAATGAGGACTCCACAATGACAGCAGTGGATGTGGATAGGTAAAGTTTTGACAAGTTATAAGTACGAGTCCAGAGGCAATGAGAATTATGGCCAGCAAAAGTTTACATGCTCAACTTATAACCTATATGATTTACTCTAAATTGCAAAATGTATCATTAGTGCACAGCTGCATGTGGATAAGATAACCTAAGTCTCATATATATTTTGAAATAAACAGTAGGATTTGGTCTTTAACCACCGTCAATAAATATTGAAAGAAAAACACTTCACGAATATACGCCATGGTTTTGTTTTGCAAGTGAAATGCACTAAAAATAATTAAATGGTACAAAGATGTTACTTCCATACAATAGGACACTTACCGATATGTTGTTGCACGTAGATTAATCTTTGTGAAATCTCCATCATTTTTCAATACACCGCTCTTCATCTGTCTCTCTCTTTCAACCTTGTCAACAGGGAAAACCAGTGCAAAACCACCCATAGTAAGTTGGTAAATGTACCTGCCATTCCAAAGCATGAAAATAAAATCAATTTGTTCAACATGATAATGAGAATGTAAAAATACAAATGCCAGGACAAAGATGAAGATGTATACGTGGAGTCAAAAAGGTCGATACCAGCAGCTACACCCTCCAAGACCTCCTCTAAAAGAGATACAAAGTACTAAAGTTATCAGACTTGTCATAATTGTAAGTATGTAACGACGATTTTCTAAATTCCAAGACAATAAAATGAATAAAACTCAGGGATGGTTAAATGAAGCTTTTCATACCTGAAAATACTATCTCAGACGTAGTTAGGTGAAGCTTTTCAAATGGGAAAATAAAGTTACTTCTAAGCCAAACATATTCTTTATTAGGTTATTTATCAGCTTGTGAATTATAGTGATGAGGCTAAAATGTAAAATACGCTATGGGTGAAAGAATAGAAAGAAAAAGTAAGCCCTGCTCCAGTGAACAAAGAAACCAACATAATCCAATAAACTTCAATAAAACTCAACTAACACATTCAAATCCAAAGGTACTGGACAAGAAGTGTCACAGGCACCTGGAAGACCAAGCCTTGATACAAGTCGAGGTTTCTCTGGTGGCAGGCAATCCTGAAAGTAAAAGAACCAAATAAATGTATGTTGCATCCACACAAAAGGAACACATCCCATCAAACTTCAAGCATACTTCTAAAAGTATAAACTACAATGGCTTCAGTTTATTATCCACAACTAAATGCCAGAGAGAAGATGGTATGACCATTCGATACTAGCACGCTACCTTCAAAACTAAAAACTCATAAAGTAATCTAATGTTTTATCATGCAACATCAACAGGTATGTTATAACTCCGCTATGGGCCTCTTTGATATCTTGTTCTAGTTTAGTTTTTGTTGGGATTGCAACTTTTGTTATTTTTATATACACCATTCACTTTATTTTTTGAAAATAATTTTTTTTTTAACTTTGTAGTGTTTTTCTCAAAGATCTCAAAAATATTTTAAAAATAATTTATTTAGCTTTTTCATACCACTTTCAAAGGTGGTCAAATTTTACCAACAAAAACTAAACTAAAACTAAACAAGCTATCAAAGAGGGCTTATGTCAGCAAGCTCAAACTAGTAATGTTGTACATAGTTGTTAAGTTGTTAACTGGAGTCGAGGTGCCAAGTGACCAACTTGCCGACTACCCAATGTCAACCGACTAGTAGTTGACTTACTGCTGAAACTAACTAATGTTGGATCCTGATATAGACATAGTTGCGCTTATGACTGCTGGATATTGATCAAACAATTATGATTCCTCCCTAAATCACACACAAACATATATGTATAGTATAGTTATATTACCCCCTCGGTTGGTTTGGAGCTAAATGGTTCGCACGAACCATGTAGCCAAACACTCATTTAATTGGCCCTAAAAATAGGGATCGTCTCCCCTTTTCTCTCTCCTAGTATTAACTATCCTTCCCCGTTTTCTATCTTCCCACCCCAATTTTCCAAATCCATCGTGGGATGTCACAATTGCAGGCTCGTCTCCGACCAGGCGACCTCGCAGTTGGTGATGGCGTGACCGATTTATGGAATCCGGCGTCCCGGTGACATGCCGCTCTACGGCTGTCTCCAACAGGAATCCCTAAATTTGATCCTCTATAGCCTCATATACAGGTTCCCTTTAAAAAAAATTTCACCCTATATTTCTTCCATCTCCAACAGCGTTCCCTATATGGAGAATTGTATAGGGGGAGGAGAGAGAACCCCTACATATAAGGGGATGGAGAGAAAAACCCTATTTTAGGGAACGGAATAGGGAATGCTGTTGGAACACATAGGGAAAGAATCCATCCCCTATTTTAGGGTAGAGGGTGCTTTAGGGGAGCCTGTTGGAGACAGCCTACGCCCCCAACCTTCCCCGAGCGGCCCGACGCTCCGACAACATGCCAGTGCGGCCCTACGCCCCGTCGGAGCACCCGTGGAGGGCCTCTCCCCAGTGACAACACCGGCACAACCTCCACAGGGGTGCCCCTAGATCCGTCGCTGACCCCTGCTTCCTCTCCAGCGCAGCTCCACCTTGTCATTCATCTGCCCGTCTGCGTTAGCTGGCTCCCTGCGTCCACAGCGGCCGGACTACACTCCTTAGATCCTAGACTCCCCAGATCCAAGGCTTCCGGCCCCGGCGCCGACCTCTTCGCTTGCTCTCCTCGCCATTCGTCCGCCAACATCCACGCCAGGCCTCGTCGTAGACTCACCAAGCGTGCACCCCTTGTCTCCCGGTGTCATTGACATGGCGTCTGTGTTATGGTGTTACGTGCAGCATCATGGTTATAAGGCCAAAGATACATAGTTATTGGCAACGTATTCAGTGCAAAGGTTTATTGGGTATTAACATGCTAACAACAAATATGGGCCATCAGATCTATGAGCAGCGGTCCAGATCTGAAGAGGTGTGAGCCCCTTTTCTCACTTAAACACTTCCACGAAAACTCCCGTGACTTTCTAAGTGGGAAAGGGGTTTGCACCTCTCCAAATCTAAGCCCCTTCTCATGGATTTGATGGCTCAGATCTATTGTTGGCATGTTAGCGTCAAATGAACATTTACACTAGATATGTTGGCGTAGTTATTTTACATTATATGATGGTCTGTTTGTTCTTGTTACATGCACTATGATGGTCAGATGAGTTAGATAGTTATGTCAGGATTTTGTGATATTTTTTATAAATTTTATTAGCATTAAATTCGGGTAGCTAGGTGACCAAACCCTCATTGTTAATTTTGTTCCCAAAATTGTAATTTCTTTTTTTGAGAATGATTCATGATTTGTGACATGGTTATATGATATGTTTTTTATCGTCAAACAATAAATATTCGATAGTTATATCACGATTCGATGGTTGTATCACGTAAGAACAATAGTTACATAACATGCTTCCGAATGGTTAGATAATATATTAAAATAATCATATCATTCGATGATTAAATGATCCATGTCGGTGGTTACATGATCACGCTGGATGGTTAACTATCAACGATGATGGTTACATGATTACGTCTGATGGTTATGTCACACATGATTAATGGACAAATAATATTTTCAACGTATTTTAAATTTTTTATTAAAAAATACGAAATATGGTTATATTATATGACTAAACGACCATGGTTATATGCCACAACACCAATAAATAAATGATAATAATTTCAAAGAAATGTAAAAAAATTCGTGGGGTCCGGTCTTCTTTTGTTCGAAAAAATATAACTAATGCAATGATGAAATCCGTTTGTCAATCTAAACTTCCATTTAGAAATCACAACGAAAAAACAAAAGAAAAGGAAGTTTGCATGGCTAGTTAATGGTTTGGTTTTCTTGCCTGGCTAGTTAATTCAACGTCCCGCAAAGAGTGGACGCGTGCAAATGGAAAGATTTTCCACGGACTAGACCCCGACTCGTGCAGCTACACTCACGCTCCTGGTTCTCTCCTCATCCATCACTTCCTCCTCCGCCACCGCCATCTATAAGGTTCTGAGCTTGGATTAAGTGCAGGTGACCTCAAATTCAACAGGCTAGATCCCTAGCAGTGGTAACAGCCTCAGGTCTGGCAGTTGCGACCTCGGATCTGACCACAACAGCTCTCACATAGCAGTCTGCCTTTATCTTTCGTCTCCACCGGCGAGTGGATGAAGCAAAGTTGGGCATTGTGGGCCGACTGGATGACACAGCTTGATAACAGTGAGCGATTAGCATGGCATGCTCTCAACGCGAAGAGTTAGAAGCCAGCTACAGAAACTTAATCTAGTGCCTTTAATCTTTGCCTGACTTTACTTTCACATGTTCTCCTTTAAATATTTTTTATGCAACAGAATTTTTTAGAATAAAGAGGTAAATTTAATTGATTAACATCAGGACTTTAAGCATAACCGTTCGCCCTTTCACTTCAATATTTCAAGATAAGAATAAGTTTCTTACTGTTACTGCATTGAGTAAATTGCAACGTTCTTCAATACTCTCTCCAAGTCCAAACCCTCCAATATAAAAGCCTGGATCAAACTTTGCAGAAAAAAAATCACTAGAAGTATACTGTTTCTTTTATTTAAGTAACTAGATTATCAATATCAAGTCAATTTCTAAATTTAGAAAAATACAAAAATGAGAAGAAAAAAAAAGGTTAGGCTCCACTCTAGTTTCACGGAACAAGTAGACAGTAAAGCTACTGAAAGATAATATTATAAAATTGTATAAGAAAATAACCTGATACATTCCGCTTTGACACTTCAGTGGCACATAGCCTTCGTTGCTCTATACTAGATCCACCCACAACTACGCCTAAAGAGTCTGCTCCAGCATCCTGAAATCACGAGTTACAGCAAAAAACATAGTTTTGAATAGTACATCCAACCGTATGAGATTGATACATATATTTCTAACAATACAAGAAAAAAATAGATGAAAACAGCTTAAGAACATACCGCATCCAAAGCAATGCATGCATCAAGCCAGCGTATTGTCCGCTCAACAGAGATTTTATTCCGTTTCTCGCTAACCCAAGCTGGAACCTCATCTGCTAAACTTGCCCACAAATTAGGTTTCATGCACGAAATCAAATCCATATAGTCTGATGGTTTTACCTAGAAAGTTGGAAGGATTTTTAATTGCAAAGTAAGTCAAGATAAGGAACCATGAATTGGAAACAAAATGTTTACAGGTACCAACCAGTCTTCGTCCTGCTGGTGTTTCGAAAGAGGCACCAAACTTATTGGTGGCTTCACTTGATGGTAAACTATCGATTGAATCACCTGCTGCAGCTACAAGGATATGATCCGGCAGACCGACCATACTATGCAGACCACCAACATTTGATATTGTTTTTAATGGAGGGCCCTCTATGCTGCCGAGAGAAAAGAATGGAAGAAAATATGATCAAACTCATTTAGTCAAATACTCAGAAGAAAGGGACCATCCTGCCCCAGAAGAGAGGTTGTAGCTCTTTGATGGAATATTATGAAGCAAAGAATTGGAGGATGAGACATACAAGTGGGTTGGGCAGACATGGAGGAATAACGAGTCAGGGAGGGGAAGGGAGGCAAGAAGGTCACAGGGGACAAACGCAGGCAGCCCCTTGCGTGTGGACAGTAGCAGTGCTGGTGTCTCAACGCAGCAGCCTCCAATCTGGAGCATTCCTGCTCGTGCCTTTGCCCCACCACTGCACATTTTTGTCATTGCAAACTGCATCCTGCCCTTTAGGATCTTCAACCCGCTTTATTTTGTGCCCTACCTGTTGTATGTTGACCCTTAGTTTGAACCAGAAATACACAACCTCTTTGATCTCTGCTACTTTTCAACTTTGCTGGTGAGGAAAATCAACCTGCACATGAATAAATTCTGAATTCATACCAAGCATTTGTTAGAATAGCTATTGTATGGGAGTATTACAGCCCATTTTGGGCCCATCTAGTTGAGCAGTTCATTTTCGCACTTCTAACAGCATTGATATCAGTCTAATATAACAAATCAACAATACCAACGGTACGCATTATAATGCATATGAAAAAAGTTCTTTGAATACAATGGATCATTCAAAATTTATTAATTAACACCCCAATCATGTAAATATACTTATATGACGCCAAATGTGATAATCAGGAAGCATATTTGCTTTGTAATAATGTGTTAGGACTTAGGACTAACCTATAATTGATCAAGCCATTTCAGCCAAACAGCCAACTTCAATATTGAAGACCCATTTTGAAAAATCAACAAAAAAATGGCAAGTTGCCTACTATTGCCCAACAGACTGTCTTTTAGGTCTGCTTCACTTATTGCCAATAAAAGGCAAGGTTCTGCAGGACATTACGAAAATACTTAAAAGCACTTAGATATAAAGATTTTACAATAAACTAAAAAATTTATAGGTTATATTTTGGTTTAGGATTTTTTCGTGAATGAAAGTTATGACTAGTCAACTTGTGCTATTTAGCATAAATTGTACTTGGGCGCTTGCACAAATGGATTTTTAAAAAATTGAGCGAGTTCATTAATCTTACAGAACATGCCAATAGATGAGAAGGCACTAATTTCAGTGACTAGTTGGATTCGAGTGGGACAACTCACCGCGTCACCAAAAGGCAAAGTGAGGCAGCGTCAAAGAAAGGCCGTAGACAGGGATGCCCAGGGGTGCAGAAGCTCCCGCAACGCCGTAGCAGAGGTAAACAGGCACAGGCGGCGGCGAAGCTCGACGGGGATGAGCTCAAGCAATCCGTCAAACACGTGGCGTGCGCGCGTGGATAAGGCTGGAGAGCATGCAGCCAACAGCGGGCTCAGATGGAAAGGGTGTGGTGGGGCAATCGGGCAGCCCACGGACACGTAGACCAGTCAGCCTAGGGTGGACACCTCGACGGCAGTGAGGATCGCGGTGGCCGGAGGCTGATTAGGGGGGAGTGGGAGAGGCGGGAAGCTAGCTAGTTGAGCAGCAGCCGGCAGGACGGAGAGAGCATCGAACCGTCTGCGCGGAATTAGCGATGCAAAACGAGCCGAGCTCGAGCGGACCTTCCATCCAAGCTCGCTGTTTCCATGGCTCTAGACTCTGGTAGATTACTTGGGTTGCCTTGCCCTAGGCTCGACAGGTTGAGAGAAACTAGGAAGTTTATTTGGGGGGGCAAAGGTATGTGAGGATTATGGGCTGGTTTTTGGGAATTGCCTGCTAATTATCAACGTGGATTATTGGGGCCGTTAGCTGCTTGATTCATTTGAAATAAAATTAAGAGTTATAATCAGAATTTTTTAATTTTTTATAAATTATATTATATTTCAGACGTTTTGACGGTTCTTCCCAAAGGTCTTAAAATATTCTAAATATATTTTTTATCTTTTATGAGCTTCTTTTTATGGCTCTTAACTTTTCAGTTTAACAATGATCTCAGAGTTTCAACCTAATCAATTAGGGCTTGAACCATCTCTACTTTATTATGAGGTACCTCACTTTGAATGTGGCTGAATTCAAGTCTTTCTACTCAACATTTTGAGACGCATTAATGGGTGGTCCGATAAACTTCGAGGACCAATAAAAAAAGGTTTATTGAAACCAATTGTCCAAGCTAACCCATACATACTCATATTAGAGATACTTGAAACTTTTTTTTACTTTTTTGCAAACAAATTGAAAGTGCTTCGACCAAGTTTTGGTGGGGTCAGGAGCTAAAGAAGTTGTTCATTGTTCTTCATGGGACTAAAAAAAATCAAAGAAGGCTTGGGCCTTTTTGGTATTATTTCATTTAATCAATCAATTAGGGGGGGGGGGGGGGCCTTTCATGATTCATGGGTATTCAGATGAATACCCATCTATGTTGCATTGATACGGGGATACGGATACGGATACGCGATACGGCGATACCGCGATACGGCAATTTCGCCAAAACTAGGATACGGGGATACGTTTATATATATATAATTTTATATTTTTATATATGTAAATATACAAAATGCAGAAAATAAAAAAGGTAGAACTCCTGTTCCTGAACCGGCTTCCATTTTCTGAAAAATACAACGGATACGGATACGCGATACGGCGATACCGCGATACGGCAATTTCGCCAAAACTAGGATACGGGGATACGTTTATATATATATAATTTTATATTTTTATATATGTAAATATACAAAATGCGAAAATAAAAAGGTAGAACTCCTTCTGAACCGGCTTCCATTTTCGAAAAATACAACGGATACGGATACGATACGGCGATACCGCGATACGGCAATTTCGCCAAAACTAGGATACGGGGATACGTTTATATATATATAATTTTATATTTTTATATATGTAAATATACAAAATGCAGAAAATAAAAAAGGTAGAACTCCTGTTCCTGAACCGGCTTCCATTTTCTGAAAAATACAAGAGAGGAGAGGGAGCAATACTGTCTAAGTGCGTATGAGTACTTGAGGGAGGCTTGAGCACTTGAGCTGTTGAGCAGAGAGCCAGAGACAGAGGGAGAGTACACACTATACAGCATAGCACTTGAGCAGAGAGAGACTAGAGAGTAGAGAGGGAGAGGGAGAGGGAGAGCGGGAGGGAGAGGGAGAGGGAGAGGGAGATGGCCACCTGGGCGACGACCTCGACACCAACGGGCGACGGGCGATGGGCGACGGGCGACGGCCATCCTGGGCGACGGCATCCGCAACTGGCCTCTGGGCGATTGGCGGCGGCGTCGGCTGCTTGGGGGGGCGGAAGGCGGCGGGTTGGCGGCGGCGGCGGCGGCGGCGGCGGCGGCGGGGCGGCGGGGGCGGCGAGGGCGGCGGCTAGGGTAAAGGAGCGGCGCGGGTGAAGTGAGAGACAGAGAGGAGGCACAGTCGCCGGGCGGGGGCAAGACATGCCAGGTTCGTATCCCACCCGTGTCCTGCGGTATCCCGCCCGTATCCGCCCGTTTTTAATTAATTAAAATTCGCGAAATTCGCAGATACGTCCCGGATACGTATCCGGACGTATCGGATACGTATCCGTATCCGATACGTGTCCAGATACGGGTACGCACGTTTTTGGAAGTATCCCGGTATCCTAGATACCCATTATTTTTGCAAAACTTCTGAGTATATATATACTCAGAATTCGTATCCATATTCGTAACCGATGTTATCCAATATTATTCGAATTTGTATCCATATTCGAATCTATATTCGATAAAAAATACGGATACGGATATGGATATGGATAGAAGGATATCCGGCCTTATCCGATCTGATCACATCCTTGTATATCAGTGCTATGATTGGCCGCTTCTCCCACGCGCCTCCCTCCCTCTTCCCGTGAACCTGCAGCGTGCATAGCACTGCATGTGCAATGCCTTTGCTGGGTTGCTGCACGCACGCCTGCTGTTGAGAGATTAATAGATTATGCAATAAACGGAAGGTAGCCGTTATGGGTGGGCATAAAAATCCCGATACCAAATCCCAAACCATACCCAACCGAAAATATCAAAAATTGTGGTATTTTCGGTATACGGTATTTGCTTCGGTATCCGTTTTGGGGAACTTCGGTATTATGGTATCGGTACAGTATTTGATCCTGGAAAACCTTAATACCATATATACCGTTCAGCATCTTTGACCAGTGGCCTTCCACCCAGCTACAGGCCATGGGCCATCGGCTCCCGCATGTCATCAGGCCATGGGCCAGCCAGCTGCAGCTCACAGCCCATCACTGTTTTTATCCCTAGGCCCTAGTCCCCACTGTTGATGTGCCAACCCGGGCCCCCACCTCCTGACCTAACCGCCACGGTGCCAGCATCAATGCGCCACCCACCTGCCAACCCACGCCCCCGTCGGCCGCTGCCCAGCCTACCACCAAGACCGGCGTCCCCCGCCAAGATGGCGTGCCGGCTGACGCCATGGCGTCCCCGAGGACCGCCGCCCCACGCACGGCTTCCCCAACCATGGGCGCGGCGGTGTCCCCGACGCGACGTTCCCGGGCCGGCAACCGCTGACCTCCTCGACGACCGACGCCGCCATCCCAATGACCGGCGTCCCCTAGCGTGGCCTCACATGACGCGGCATCTCCTCGGGCCCCACGACCGGCGCAGTGTCCTCTCCGCATGGATCTGCAATGTGTGCGAGTAACTAATTGTTTATTTGCTCGATCTACCGAAAATACTGAAATATCGTACCAAATTAATTCGGTATGGTATCGGTATCTATCTTTTTAGGCATAATTTCGGCATCTATTTTCTGAATACCGAACTTTTTGAATACCGATAATACCGAACCGAATATACCGATAATATCGAACGCCCACCCCTAGTAGCCGTATTGTCGTAAGCATATAACAGTAAGAATGCAACGATAATGCAGACATCTAGATGATTCATGCATGCACGATATTAAACATATTAAGTACACTCTACCATCCTTTATATATAGTGTGTATTCATTATGGGTGAACAATATTCACAATGGAATACGATAGAACCCGGTATCCAATTCGGATCCAATCAATACTCGATCTGGATCTGAATCCGACAAACACCGGATCCGAATGTTCCGGTGCTATCCGGTCCGGATCCAACAAAAAAAGATGGCACGGATATGAGGTGAAACCTATCCGAACCAGATATGTACTGTTTTCACCCCTAGCCCTGGCTCTGTTGCCGTCGCCAACGGTGGACAGTCTGCGACGCTGACGCCCCGACCGCCCAATGGGCAACATCCACGTGCTGGAGTGAAGCCCTGCGCTGCTGTACTCCGGGCCTCTACCCTACGGCGCCTACAACCTCAGGCCTCTAGCGGCCTCCCTTCTGCTCCGATCTCCCAATGAGGTAGTCACAGGTGCACCGCTCACAACCGACAGTCGGTGCGGTCCTGGCATCCCGCTCTAGGCTTCAGGGTCGAGCGCCCCTTCGAGGCAATAGTAGATAGTTCAACCCCTCCGAGGCTTCGGGCTCCACTCAGTCCCTGTCCCTAGATGTGAATATTTCTCATTCCCCAAATCCCAAATCCACTGTCTCATTGTCCTAGTTAGATAATTTAAATGTAAATGATGTGTGAGTGTGTGGCTGTGCATGTTTGTCCAATGTAGATTACTAGCGAAGGCAGCCGCCGTCGGTCGCTGCTAAGTCTCGTCTCTGGGTCTTTGTCTTTGCTTCTTCTTGGAAAGAAAATCGGAGGCCACAGTCAGCTAGCGCGAACGGGAAAGAAAATCGGAGGCCAGCGCCGCACGGGAAAGAAAATCGGAGGCCACGGCTGCGCTGCGCGAACGGGAAAGAAAATCGGAGGCCACAGCTGCGTTGCGCGCACAGGGAAAAAAATCGGAGGCAACGGCCGGAGCGGGAATCGAACCGCGGCCGACGAAGTGAAGGCAGCGCTGCCTAGCCAACTTGCCGAAGCGCCCGAGCCGGCATGAGGCTAACCGTTCTTTTGCTTTTAAAGATTAATTTTGTATGAACGGTCGGATCTCGCTGGCCGAAGCAATCGGACGGCCACAGACTGCCGGGCGATGTGGCCACGGAAGGGCAGGCGCGTGGGCGTGGGGGCGACGTGGACGCAGCGGGAGGCGGCCTGTAAGGGCTTTGTAGTATAACGTTGTACAGCGGCCTGTAAGGGCTTTGTAGTATAACATTGATACTTTGTACAACCTTCAAGAATGAAGGTATAAATATATCATTAAGTGTGTAGTTTGTATAATTTAGACTGTCTTTTTTTTCAATACAGCAATATAGATTATTTCTACAAGTTAAGGATGATGATATCACTAAATGTTTTAAAGTCACGAAGCATCGTCAAGTTATACTCTAAATTGTACTCTAATGGATGCTATTATGTGTTTGTGACTTTTTTTTTTAGCAAACTTGTGTATTTTTGTACTCAATACTTATTCAACAGATCCCGAATTCGCCACCGCAAGCAATGTTTTGCCTGATTCTTTATGCTCTAAAGTCTTAAAAGCTTAGAAATCCTAATTCTGAGTTTTTGATGCTAAAGTGCCATCGCAATGCTCTATTACCTGGAGAAACCTCTGATATGGCAGGCGTGTAGGTGATGGCCAGAGCATAAAAGCTTGGTACTATGAGCATTTTTACTGTCCTTCGAGAGGTGCCGAAAGGTACCAGATATCTAAAGGTACTAGAAAAGAACCAATTTTGGCATTTTGAAATTAATCTTTCCTCTCTTTCCGTTATCATCGTGTATCAGATGAGGTACCTTGAAGCATAGCTACAAGGTGTAATGCATCTGTAGCAGTAAGCAGTGGCGGACCCAGAATTTTGATAAGACCCGGGCCAACTACCGGCAAGTCTAGTTGCTAGATCAAACGGTAAATGATGTTCATAACAATGTATGATGAAAATTTGTCCAATCACACAACTCATTTTGTCTAATCGAAAAGTAACATACAAAAGAAAGGCAAGTTTGGTAATTTGAAATAGTATAGTACCTTTTTAAGACAAATTCGCTTCTTCCAATCATATAATTTCATCAATAGTAGCTATAGGTCCCAAACCTAGAAATTAAAATAAAAAATCAATATTAACAACAAGTCAATCAACGAAAATTCCAATGTCATACTTTGATCTATTATCGAAATACTTTCCAGAGTAGATTTTGTTTTGTTCGTAAATACTTCTTGCATTTGGTCTTGACAAGAGGTGCATTTCAGGCTAAACATAATGAACCTGAGACGAACAGTAACAACTCCCTGGCAGTAACCAAAACATACTGGACAGTTCAGCAATGCCAATTGTTGAATATGGAATACTGCAATTGGAAATGACCAAGTAGGATCCAGATATTTGCAAACTCACAAACCTGGCCGTCGGCGACTCGGGTGGGATTCGGAGGAGGAGGAGGCGATGCGATGCGGTGATGCCGGATTGCCGCCGCGCCGCCGCCAAGAAGCCGGGCGTGGGGCAGGAGGAGACGGTGCCGGGCACTCAGGCAGGAAGCTGGGAGAACCGAACGAACCGGGCCGGCCTTGGTTTGATTGGCCTGTTTTTCGTTTAAAATTTTAAAAAATTCAGAAAAATTCAAACAATTCAGAAATGTGAACCATAATTCATGTAAATAATTTTAAAATTTCAAATATATATGGAGAAATATTAAAAATGCATTGCAGAGCTTTTTCATTAACGTGTAATTCATGTAAATAATTTTAAAATTTCAAATATATATGGAGAAATATAAAAAATGCATTGCAAAGCTTTTTTATTAACGTGTATTTATATGGCTGCCTCGTTAAAAACTTTACCAAGTAAAAACTCAATTTGAGAAAACCTTGGTAAAGAAAAAAGACTACAGCCTAAAGCTCTACAATACAAGAATAAAAAAAAAATTGGGCCCTTCTATTAGTCATCAAGTTCTAAGCCCCCGAATGATGCCGCCAACTCTTGATTGTGTCTCTCGGCGACGATGTTTTGCTGTCGTCTTTCGGCTAATGCCCAATCCTTTGTACTCAGCAGTATTTCGACCATATCACTATGGAGGGAAGTCCGTCTCTCCTCCAGTATTCTCCCAGCGAGGCTGAAAGCGGACTCGGAAGAAACCGTGGAAACCAGAACAGTTAACACATCTCGTGCTAGTATGGATAGCACCGGATATGTTCCACCATGCTGCTGCCACCATAGAAGAATATTAAACTCTTCTTTTTGAAAGTCGACGACGTCTTTTGCTAGATAGGAGGCAAGCTCGCCAACAGCTCCGCGAGATGCTTGTGCAGTCGGGCGAGTTGAACCGTCCGAAGAACTAGAAGTGTCCTTCCCGTGATAATCTTTCAAAAGGACATCTTTCTCCCCGTCTGTTGAACGGGTGGTGGTCGTGGTGGACGAACCCCTGCATACTTTTCTTTATATTTTCTATACAAATCATTAAGTTTACTTCTAACTTCTAGAAAATAATTTGAATAATCAATTCCAGTAGCAACACCAAGTTGTGTTAGAGCATTAGTTAATCCAGGAAGTTTAGCTCTAGGGTCTAAAATAAAAGTAAAAGAATATAAGAATGGAATATCTCTCTAGTATTTTAAATATTTAGCTTTCATATGGCTAACTGCATCAAATAAAATAGGATAATTTTCAAACATTTTTAATTGATTAGCAACGTGATAAAATGGACATAATAATGAAAGAAGATGTAGACTCATACACAGTAGAAGCACTAACAGTAGCTTCATAAAAAATCTCAAGAAATGAATTTAAATGAGTAAGTACTTGCCAAACATGTGGGATCAAAAGTGGTGTTCCATCTTGAGTTGGATACTGAGTGTTAAAAAAACTTCAAAAACATGTCTATACGGTAATATGTGCTGCAACATAAGATAGGTGGAATTCCACCTAATAGGCATATCTAGACCAAATTTCCTAGGCTGAATAGATGACGCACGACAATAGTTTTTCCATGTAGCAATTCTTGTATTAGAACTATTTAAAAATGAGATGGCATCCCGAATAACTTGGAGGTAAGGTTGCAATCTTTTTAAACCACATTTAACAATTAAATTAATAATATGACATGCACAACGTTGATGCATTAAAAATGATTCGGCTTACGTAGATAAAAAAGGTTTCAAAATATTCATGGCACTAGTATTAGCAGATGCATTATCCAAGGTAATAGCAAAAATTTTATCGGTAATTTCAAATTCTTGAACAACATTCAAAATGCAATCAGCAATATTTTCGCCGGTGTGATTAACATCAATAAGGCGAAGAGCAATTACTCTTTTTTTTATTTGCCAGTTTTGGTTAACATAATGAGCAACAACACTTAAATAATCTTCTCTAGCCCTACCATCCCAGATGTCCGAGGTTAACGACACAGAAAATGTACAGGTTTTAAATTGTTCTTTTAACTTTAATTTGTTGGCGGCATATAGTTTTTTTAAATCTCTAGTCGTTGTTTGACGAGAAACACTACTATATTTAGGATTATGAGCACTTTTTATATATTCTTAGAAAGCAGGAGAATCACCAAATCCAAGAGGTAAATCTTCAGAGGCAATTAATCAGCACAACGCCTCCCTAGCTACCTCAGGATTATACTCCCAGTTACTTACCGAACCATCAGGGTTATAGCTCAACTGTTGCTGCCTCATTTGAACACCTTTTTTCTTCTTACATGCTGCAGCATGTCTCTTCAGATGTCCCGTACCCGAGCCCGTCACCGCCGACAACTCCTGTGCACAAATTTTGCATTTAGCCCCATACCTCACGAGCCTCTCGTCCACAAGGTGCTTCAACTCCTCGTAGTCGTTCCACACATCCGACCGGTTCAGTCAAGTCCGCTTTGATCCGATGGTATCGGAGCCGGAAGCACAGGTTGAACCGGAACCGGAACCATAGGGATGCTCGTCGGTTCCGGTAGTCTCCGTTTCTTGAACCGGTTCCGGAAGACTTTGGCCGATTGGCTCGTAGTCGTCCGGTGTTAATCCGAACTGGCTAAGCGGAAATTCGTCGTACGGAGAACGACCATCAGCCATTTCGAGAAGCTGCCTACACATGAAATAACATAACAACAATTAATTTACAATCACAATACTCAAATCAAACATATAGCAAACAAATGTATGAAAATATATCAACCTCACAGGATCACACCAACAAATATGACAGTCAGAAATATTTTTCTGAAATATTTCGAACTAAGCCCGAATTTGCAATCAACAACGTCTATTTAGATCACAAATTGCAAAAACTCAATGCACACAAGAGACTCAAGAGAGAATGGTTGCAAGGGTGGCTGGCAGAAGAGGGCGTGGTCACCTATTTATAGAAAAAAATTTGAGATTTTTTGGAATTGTTTGCTATTTTTTACGAATTTTTAAAGCATCAAACGGCTATATTCGCAGCGGGTATAAAAAGCAAACCGAACGAACCGAATGGGACGACCCGGTTCGGCTCAGCGCCACGTGTCAGCGCGTGCATGCGCCACGCAAGACGGCCGGGCGGAACGGCACGGGCCGGAGCGCCGCCACGTGGTTAACGCGAAAGTAACGCTGGCGCAAGAAGGGGGACACGCCGACATGGTGGGGCCCGTCGGCGCTGGGCGACAATGCATTGGGCCATTGTTTGGCTTGGCGCGGCGCGCGCGGGCGCGATCGCCATGATGGTTTCGCCGGGCGTGGGCCCGACGGGAGTGGGGGCGTGGGGCGGATGCGCGGCGACGCGGCGAGGGACGCGGGGGAGGGCGCCAAGGCGGTTTAATTTTCAAAATTTGAATTGCTACAGTAACCGGGACAAACGGGCCAAACCGGGCCGGTTCGGTTCGCATAGTAACGAACCGGGCCGTTACTATGCGAACCGGCACAAGAACGGGCCGCTTGTTCGCCCCGATTGATTCGGCCCATTTGGCCAGCTCTAGAGGCGACCTTGGGGAGTGGGGGGCCTCAAACTGGCCCTGGGCCTTGATGGTTTGGCCCAATAGATAGGGGGGTATCCCTTGCTACTAGGCCACGCCCCGGGCCGCGGCTCAGGTTAGGCCTGGGTCCGCCCTAGGGTCAGTAAGTATAGCCAAGAAAAAGATGTGTGCATTAAAAAAGGTACTCCTCCATTTATTTTTACTCGCAAGCGTGTACGTGCAAAGCACGTTGGAGGCAGGGCGGGGTGTGGCAGCGATGAGGCGGGGCGCAGGTGTGGCGGCGGCAGAGGCGCTCGGGCTTTGGGGACTTGGCGAGGCGGAACGCAGGTGTCGCGGTGGAGGCGGTCGGATGACGGGGGCGAGGCGTGATTTTCTTGCCATTCCTCTCAGCACCATATTTTCATAATCCGCCTTTAGTTGTGGAGGTAGGATACATGGGGAGGCAAGAAGTTCACGAACGCCCGAGATGTTGGAAGCTTTGGTTTGCAGGAAAGACCGGTTGTTCAATATCAAATAACAAAGGTATGTCTCTTCCCTGTTTTTTTATAATTCTATTCTTATTTGAGTCTAGATGAAAAAATGCTAGCAGTAACTATACATAGCCAGGAAAAACAACGGAGCTAATTTTGTAATGTTGGAATAATTAGCACTTTCAGGTTTATTCTTAATCAAGAGATATAACATGCACAACGTCTGAGAGATAGATAAAACAGGTTGAAGCCACAGAAGCACAACATAGATACACATGCGGAAAAACTACACGATATCTCTCCGTGTACTTGCGAAAGTGATGACTTCATCGACTTGGTCGCCGCCGCCACACGGTACGAAGGCGGCGAGGTTTGGTTCTGTTCTCCGAATCGACGCCGTGTTGGAGAAGGTGGTGCCGACGCAGATCGCGACGGCGTAGTGGAAGAAGTCCTCATGAAGCGAAGAAGAAGAAGCGTGACGATCGCGAAGCGCTTCCCAAAAACCTGATTCGCCCTACCCGGTGCAGAAGCTCGAGGGCTATCGGTTTCGGAGACCTGCTCTCCCGAACGGCGGTGCACGCCGGCGCACGGGATGGGGAAGAACCAAAGCGGTGGCGCAGCAGAGGGAGGTGACAAACCCTAGGTCGATCTGATCTGATACCTCTGGACGGCGCGGTGGCTTGATCTGATCTGATACCTCTGGACGGTGCGGCGGCAGATTTATATAGCAAAACACGTGAGGCAAACGGATCGCGAAACGGGTCGCGACCGAGTCCAACACGATTTGTATATTCCATATCTGTCCCGCAAAATCCGGAGAGCAAAAGAAATAAAAGCGCAAAAGAGGTCGTGATCTGCGCAAACACGAGGGTCCGGTTTGGCAGACCATTCACGCAGTGTGGCGCCCGCCCGCCCGCCCGCCCGAGCCCGGCCAGAAGAGCGAAAGGCGCAGCGTGTGATTCTCTATTTCTCTCTCCCATCACATTCTCTAGTGGGAGGGAGCAAGCTCCACTATTTAAGCATGTCCTCCACTCCTCCCACTAGCAATATGGTACTAAAGAAATTTCACATGCCTCATGCATACATGGGCCTTTGAGATTTTCCAGAAATTATTTAGATATTAAATGGGCCAGGCCTTACAATTCTAACATGTAAATAGTTTCATGGTTCCATCATATTAATTCTGAAGATCTATTGCAATGCGGATAATGTATACCGATCGCAAAGGATTCTTCTATACACTTGCACCAAACCGTAAAGAAAGTGTCCATGGTACGCCTATGGTGCGTCGTGCTCCAAATGGATCTAAAACATTTTGCAATGCTTGTGGTCAGTAAATCCTCTGTTCTTTAATGATTCTGAATTTTTTATCAAAGCAAAACTAATGTGGTGGCCGATGATGTCATTTATTTGAATATGGAAATATCACTGACATAGTAATTCATAAATGGTGCTCCATGGATCTCTAAAATGTTTTTTAATCAAGTAGACAACGTTATTTCATGTATTAGTGCCACCTGTCATGCTGTTGCTACCCATCCAAGACTAAATCATGTTATGTTCCTCTTTTTCGCCTGCAGGGAAAGCTAAGAAAGCCAACGGGCACAACCTGCAGGGGGCGAAGTGGACGATGATGCATTTTTATAGCATACCTTTATGGTAGCAAGTAGTTTTTGAAGAAAACAATTCCACTTGAAGGTTTTTGAAGAAACCTTGTATTTGTAACTATTCATTGTTCACATTGAAGTTGCAAGTACAATCTCATAGTAGAAATGTTCAATGTCAACTGATGATGATGGCGATTATTTCCGGTCTAAAATCACACCGTCGTTAAACTTCTAATTTGTAGTCTTTGCTGTTGTCAATCTGACATCTAGTTGAACAGCTACGCACTTTTGTTTCAGATATCACGCGACTTATGTTCATTTCTTCTGTATTTGACTTCTCATGAATCGGTTAATTACATGATACATATTTAAATGGAATAATTGATTATTTTCTATTTAATTCGGTTATAGCCTGTTTTCATTCAGGTATTTCATGTCACTTTATAATAAATTTTTGTGAGAATTTTAATTGTCTTAATTTCTCTAAACTTTTAAAAAAATTAATTGTCTTTCTCTAAACTTTTTAAAAAATTAAGCAATTCTTTATTTAAGGTCCATAATATTTTAATATGATAATTTACCGCTAGTTTGAGAGAGAGGCGCAATGCTGGCGGATCACCGTGATGGGAAGCACGCTATGTTGTGTGATCATGAAGGTTAATTAGTGCTTTGTTTCAGGAATCACATCGTCAATGTCCATGCATGAATTGTTGGCCTCCCATGTTGAAATGATTGGGTTTTCTTTCATTTTGAGATGTTTTTTTTTTTTAGGAAAGGCAAAAGAGTTGCCTTTATGTATTATCCGAGAAGAGAGTTACAGGGTTGGGGGGATAAAAAATAAACGACCCATCCCCCCAAGGGTCGAAAGACAGCAAATTAAGTAATTACAAACAAGGCACCCGTGGCCTCCCAAAGGCGCAGGACGTCTAACAGTTGGGCGAGGAAGATCGACGGCGGTCTATCAGTGGAGCGGAAAATGCGGTTGTTCCGCTCAAGCCAAATCTGCCAAATAGTAGCCACGGCAATGGATAGGGCCTCGCGGGGGGCGTCGTCCCGAAGAACATCGTTGCTCCACCAGTCGATTAAGGCAGTTGGGGTTAGTCCAATCAGAAGGCTCGAGGCGTGGCACACTGAGCTGAGAGGCTAGACGGCTCCAAACCAAGGAACTGAAGTCACACTGCAAAAAAAGGTGCTCGGGAGTTTCCAAATTGCGTCTGCAAAGGGGGCAAAAGTAATCGTTGGGCAGATGACGACGAAGAAGAGCGTCCGCAGTCATGACCCGCTTGAGCAAGAGCAGCCAGACGAAGAACTTGCATTTGAAGGGGGCCCAAAGATTCCAGACCTGTTGCAAGTAAGGTCTAGACACACGCCCTGTGAACTGGAGCAGGTAAGCCGACCTAACAGTGAAGTTACCGTCGGAAGTAAAACGCCAGGGGAAGAGATCCGGGTTGGCCGGGTGCAGCTGCACTTGACCGAGCTGGCGAAGGAAGGAGATTAGCTCAGGCAAGAGTTGCGGAGAGATGTGACGTCTTAGGTCAGAGATCCAACAAAAGTTAGTCATGGCGTCGAGAACCAATCTGGTCTTTCTGGTGGATGCCTTGAAAAGGTTTGGCGCTAAATCGCGTGGCGCGCAACCCAAAAGTTAGCGATCATTCCAGAAGGAGATGGAGGAGCCACTACCCAGGATGGTCTGGATCCCCATCCTGAGTAGGGAGTCGTCAGATTCGTGGGTGGCTAGGCTACGGATGGCCCAGGCAGGAGGCGGGAAACGCCTGCTAGCCCAAAGCCAGCGCAAGCGCAAGGCTCTACTAAAGCGGACGAGGTCCAGGACCCCGAGGCCTCCAAGCGAAACCGGAGATCAAACCGTTTGCCAGTTGACTCTGCCTCCGCCACCCAACCAATCTGTTCCTTTCCACAGCCAGGCTCTCTTGACAGAATCGATTTTTTTGAAAACAGATGATGGAGGAGCGATGACAGATAGGATGTAAGTTGGAAGCGCGGAGAGGACCGCCTTAAGAAGAGTTAGACGACCTCCTTTGGACATTAGTGGGCCTCGCCAACCCCCTAATCTGGAAGACACTTTGTCAATGAGCGGCTGAAAGTGAACATGGTGCAACCGCCTTATGGAAAGGGGCATTCCGAGGTCCTTTATGGGGGAAGCTGGTTCGCTGGGCTGGGAGGTCTGCAAGGACGTTGTCTAGATCAATATCCTTGCATCGGACTGGCACGACTTGACTTTTGGAGAAATTAGTACGGAGCCCAGTAATGTCACCGAACATTCGTAGGATTTCAGCGAGGTTAGAGACATCTTCCTTGGACGGTTTGATGAAAATTGCTGCATCATCGGCGAAGAGCGAAATTTGAGCTGCAAAAGGAGGCCCCACTAAGGGCGAAAGGGCTCCTGAGACGGTGGCCCGGTTCAGCAGGGAGATTAGTGGCTCGATGGCGAGATTGAAGAGAAAGGGTGACAGCAAGTCACCCTGTCTAAGCCCTTTGCGGTGATGGATGGTTTCAATTGGGTGGCTGTTGAGGAGCACCCTAGAAGAAGAGGAGGCGAGGGACATTGAAATCCAATCGCGCCAACGGACACCAAACCCGCGGGCGCGGAGGTTGTCTAGGAGGTAGGTCCAAGAAACAGAATCGAAGGCTTTCTCAAGGTCCAGCTTGAGGAGGAGGGCCGGGGAGTTGGATCTATGGAGGGACTTGGCTCTGTTTTGGACTAGGAGAAAGTTCTCTTGAATGTGTCTTTTTTTTATGAAGGCACTCTGACAGGGGGAGACAAGGTCGTCCATGAAGGGGGAAAGCCTAGAAGCTAGAATCTTGGTGAAAAGCTTCCCGACGCTGTGAATTAGGCTGATCGGGCGGTAGTCAGAAGCCGAAATTGGGTGGTCTTTTTTGGGCAGCAGGACGATGAGCGCAGAGTTGAGGCTAGCTAGCCCTGGGCTGTCTAGGTTGAAGAGGCATTGGAGAGCTGCGAAAAGGTCGGCAGAAATGAAATCCCAACAAGCTTTGAAGAAGTTCCACGTGAAACCATATGGACCGGGGGCTTTGTCATTGGGGAGGGAGAAGAGAACTTGCTTGAGCTCATCCAAGGAGAGGGGGTTTTCTAGAGAGGATAAGTTGAAGGAGGGCAACTCAAGGAAATCCCAGTCGAGGGCGCGATGAGAGGGTGGGTGAATGGTCAAGGAGTCTTCGCCGAAGATTGCACTAAAGTGTTCGTGCAGGACAGAGGCCTTATCATGGAATTCAGTGTGCAGGCCAGATTGGCTCTGGAGGGAGTGAATGAGATTCCTTCTCCGATGGCCATTAGCCCTGAGGTGGAAGTATTTAGTGTTAGCGTCGCCCAGCTTGAGCTAGGTGAGGCGCGAGCGCTGCTTCCACTTGATTTTTTCAATAGCACAAAGCCCCAAGACACGGATTTTGAGGGACTTCCGGAGAGAGACCTCCTCCATCGATAAAGCCCGAGCTTCCATGGCCACGTCTAGGAGTCTATTGGGCAACCTCTAGAAAACCATTGATGGAGAGCCAGAAGTTCTCGAAACGAAAGCGACGAGGAGGCCGAGGAAGCCTTTCGGCTGTGAGAAGCAAGGGGCAGTGATCTGATGCGGAGGAAGACAAGGGCAGGAGGGAGCAAGATGGGAATAGAAGTTCCCAGGCGGAAGTAGCGAAGGCCCGATCAAGGCGGACCAAGGTAGGGTTGGACTGCTTGTTGCTCCAGGTGAAACGTCTCCCTGCAAGATGGATTTCACGAAGGTAGCAGGCAGCGAGAGTGGACCGGAATCGAGCCATGAGCCTTCTATTGAGATTGAGGTTGTTTTTGTCGGAGGCTTTGTAGATCAAGTTGAAGTCGCCCAGGATCAGCCAAGGATCAGTGGAAAGGGAGGAGATGGTTTGAATTTCTCGGAGGAAAAGGAGCTTTTGAGTCGTCAGTCGGCCCGTAGACGTTTGTGATGATCCAACTAGGCTGGCCATCCTAAGGCGAAACCCGAGCGGACATGGAGTGCTTGAGGAGCACGGGGTCCGAGAGATGGACCTCTGCCTTGTCCCAGAAGAGAAGTAAGCCTCCCCTGGTGCCAACAACCGGCAGTTGAAGTATCCCACGCAGCCTGTGGCCTGAGATTTCGAGAAGAAGATTGTGCGCTGGGTTGGAAAGTTTGGATTCTTGGATAGCAAGGATTGTGGGGTTGTGCACACGGACGAGGGAAGCGACGACATCACGCTTGGCCGCAGAGTTAAGGCCTCGGACATTCCAGGAAAGAATCCTCATGGCGAAAGACTGTCAAACACGAAATGAGGAGGTCTCTTAACAGGGGATCTGGGGGCCCAGATAAGGAGAGACCGGCCGAACTGGCCCACACAGACAACCGACAAAAGCGGGTTGACCAAGGCCCACGCAGGGGTTTAGGCACCCAAGACACTCCGCATGCAGGCGGTAAGACGGGGCTAACGGCGCGCGCAGGCGCAGCCCAAAAAACTACACCCAAGGGATCACTCAGAAGCGACCAAGGCCCACGAAGGGGTTTTGGCACCGAAGACACTCCGCACGCAGGCGGTAAGATGGGGCTAACGACGCGCGCAGGCGCAGCCCAAAACACTACACCGAAAGGACCACACGCAGGTGGCCAGGAAGGAGGAACACCCACGCAAGGACAGGGGACACAGAACGGACAGCCCACACGCAGGTGGGGTACACGAGACGAACGCGAGAAAGAGATAAACATCGAAAACAGAGGAGCTTCTGGAGTGGAAAGGGAGATGGAAGGCGCTAGGTGGAGAGGGGGCTGCTCTCAACACCAGCGGGACCCACCTCGAAAAGGTGGACGGCAGGGCGAGCAAGACCGCAAAGCTCAGATATGGCGGAGAGCGCGGCCGAGTCGAGTGGGGCGGCGGCGAAGAGAGACTCGAGCTGAGCTGCTAGGTCGTGTACTGAGGGGGTGGAGAGACCCAGGCGACGCGCAAGCAGGCCCTGGGCTCTGCGAATAGCAGGCACTGAAGAGGATCCGGTCGGAGCGAGGGCTGGGCGAGTGGAAGCGAGACGAGAGCTACAGCGGGTCGGGGCGAGCTACTTAGGTCGGGAGCGGGCGGGGAGAGGCAGTCGTGGCCATGTCGAGGAAAACAGAGCCCGGGGGGAGGAGAAGCAGGGATGGGCGCCTCTATGGCTGCCTCTAAGTCCATGGGGTCGAAGGACCCGCCTAGCGAGGGTAAAGCGGAGGCAAACTCCCAAAATCACGGACAGAGTGGGCCTGGGGGGCACTGAACTCGGTCCTGGGCTGTGGAGGGTAGTAGGCCTGAGCGGGGCTTGGCAAAGGAGGAGAATGGCGCGGCCCAGGTGAAAAAGGCGAGCGGCTGAGCTGGGAGCGTAGGGCGGTAGGAGACAGTTGCTGGACCCGCCCAGCTTGAGTGACGAGGCTTGGCGCGTGGTTTTGGGTGGCTGTGGGTCCCAGTTTGACCAGAACGCGGGCGGGGCCGGGAGAGACGTGGAGAACGGTCAGCGCACGGTGCTCAGCAGGCTTGACCTAGCCTGGAGCGTCCACAGGCGGTGCAGCCGAGGGCTGCAGAGCAGCGCTCTGACGCGGCCGTGGGGACCTCACGGGTGAGCCAGTGCTCTGGCGCGGGAGCGGGGAACTCACGGGTGTGCCTGGAAGCTCCAACCCCAAGGCAGGGGCATCCCCAAGGCTCGAGCCGCCAGCTTGGCGGGTCCCAGGGAGGCGCACCGGCGAGGCGTCGGGCCGTGACGGCCGTGGTGACCGAAGGCAGGGCGCGACGGCAGTGACCGAAGGCGAGCTCGCCAGCGGGGGGAGTGAGAGCCCTGCGAGGGGGCGAGGTAGAGCGGCACCGGGTGGAGCACGCGCGGCGGCGGCGTGGGGGGTGCTGCTGTGAGCAGATGAACCGGCCGTGGAGGGTGAGCGCTACAGGGCGAAGGGGGCCACAGGACCTTTACCATGGCGGAGGCTATGCGGCGGCGCACGGCCCGCAGCAGCGTCATCTTCGCTGTCGCCGTCGCTCTAGTCGCGGCGGCGCTGCAGGATGAACAGGGGGCGGCAGGCCTTCGGAGGGGCGGCGGGACGAGGCGGTAGGAGAGAGTCAGGCTGACCCAAACTCCAAACCAGATGGGGGTGGGTGACCGGGGCACCTCCGCCAACGCGAGCTGAGACGGCGAAGTAGTCCTCAATCGAATCAAGGTGGAGGATAAGGTGGTGGACAGATACTCTCGGCGAGTAAGGGCGCGGGGCGCCGGCGAGGCGAGTGGAGCCCCCAGAGCCGCCACGGTTGGGCTCCATGTAAGGCGAAGAATCCATGAGCTCGAGGTCGACCTCCAACGGGATGCAGGCGTGGTCTTGAGTCCAAACCCACACCCGGAAGGCGGCAGTGTCTTGGCGGAGACGGGTTTCTGGCTCGACAACGTCGATGCGGCCGACGCCAGAGAAGACCCGGTCGACGACGGCCGCGGACCAAGCTGGCAGCGGCAACCCTTTGACAAACACCAAAACGCGGTAGCGAGCAGCTCCAGGAGCTCCGCCGGAGTGGATGTCCTCCGGAAAGCCGTCAAGGCGAAAATCCCTCCCATTAGCATGGAAGGAACGTCTCGCGGCATGACGGGCTTGCTCCGGACGGGTGAAACGGGAGAGAAGGTGGAGGTGGGAGATGTGGGTAATGGTGATGTCCATGAGTGGTATGTCGGTGTGAATAGAGATCAGGGATGCGACGAACCCAGCGTCGGGGTGTGGCCCGCGGAAAACAGCGACTAGGACGGCACGGCGGCGGAGCTCATCCGCATCGGACCGCATCCCGTCGGAGACCTCAACAGCCACGCGGACTGACGGCGGCCAAGGGCGGACCCACCCATAGGGCACCTCGGGCCCAGGCCCGAGGTAAATTTTTGGCCACTTACTAGTAGTTAGGAGTATAGAGAGAAATCCAATAAAAATGAAGGTACCTAGGGCCCAGGGCCGGCCCTGGAGAGGGCAGGGTGGGCGACCACCCTGCCCCCAGCCCCTAGGTATGTGTATGCTGTATGGGCCTGAACGGCTGTACTCCTGGTCAGATCGCGAGTACGTGCGTAACGCGACGTCTCATGTCTAGTCCAATCCACGCGAGTCACGGCTCACGCAAAACGCCGCACGCGAGTATCTACTTCATCTGTGGCATCGAAGACCACTGCAAGCAGATGCTTAAGATTGGCATCACCCCCAGATAGATAATTAGTTTTATGTTACAACGCGTCGCATGCAGCAGCTAGCTTGCCACCCATTCCAATTTCCATGCATTGGCTAGGCTACATATGCGACAGGTTTTTATGGTATATATATCCCTATGGGTTATCGGTGTCGTCGGAAAGTTTCAAAAGTACTAGGTCGATTTTTAATTTATCTATGCTGTTGTTGTATTCATCCTCTCTAGCCGCCGCTGCTATGCCATTAGGGTTAATTTGGATTAGTGTTTATGATTACAATTTACATTTGTCATTTCATAAACTTTAAAGTGTTCTGTAGAAGTAATTTTTCTGCATCAAATATTAATTTCTTCAATGATGTGTGTTTAAAAGACTATATATACATACATATATACATAAACATATATATACGAGAAGGTGGATAGGGCCTCCATATAAGTTTTTATCACGGGCTCCCAAAATGCCAGGACCGGCCCTGCTAGGGCCCAACTCCTCCCCTCCTCCCACTAGCCCAGGCACCCAGCCGGCCCACACCGGCCTTAGGCCTCTTCCCCTCTAGGGCTCTCGGCCAGTTCACAGGGCACTAGGGCAAGTGGCAAGACACGCACGCACACAGCAGCAGCCTCCACGCCCCACGCCGGTCCATGGTCCGCCGCCACGCCTCCACGCACGCCGGTCCGCCGCCGCCCGCCACCCCGACGCCACCCCATTCAGCAGTCCCAGTAGCGTCGGCCACGCCCCAGCCATGGGCGTGGCCGGCCACGCCCGGCTGGGCCCCACGGCTCCACGCACGCCGTCCGTCGGTCGGTCATCATCGGTGCCGTCGCCCGTCATGGTCCAAAGACGATGAGGTGATTTCATTTAGAGAGATTTATAGGCTGTTTGGTTGCCTTCTCAGTTGAACCAGGCTGTATGAGCCGGGCCAGGCTGATTGGAGCCAGGCTAAGATGATGCAAATGGTTGTTGTTTGGTTAGGTGTATGAGATTGTACAGGCCGCGTAGAGATGTTGTTTGGTTGGCTGCACTAAAGAGAGAATGGCATGGAGAAATTCAAAAGAGGGATGAAACATATTAAAAATTAAATTCTAGAAAATCAAAATAACAAAAAATCAATTGCAAAAATAAAAAAATTCAAAAGAAAGTTTCATAAATAAATAAATTCAAAAATAAAAATTTTAAAATTTATATGGCAAGTGTGGTCTCATTTTGTTCGAAAAAATATCAATAACCCATTTTTGAAATCGGTTCAGTAATCGAAAATACTAAGCAAAAGATAAAGCAAATAAATGAATCAAATGTGTCGCGCACGTGGTTGTTGCTGTATCCGCGGAGCCTGGCTCTGGGGAAACGCCCAATTTGGTCGTATCTCCAGAGCCTGGCCCGGAGGGGGTAATTGCATCTGGAGAGCCTGGTTCACATAGGTGAGAAGACAACCAAACACCCTAGTTTTGTATCTGTAGATGCAAAACTCCTTGGATGCAAGCAACCAAACAGCCTATTAGTTGTTTACTTGTTTAGACATTTAGAAATTTAGTGATTTATAGATTTACACATTTAGTGATTTAGAAATTTAGTGATTTATAGATTTACACATTTAGTGATTTAGAAATTTAGACTATTTAGTGATTTATAGATTTAGACATTTAATGATTTAGACATTAAGTGATTTATAGATTTAGACATTTAGTGTGTTGTTGCATTTTTTCCGTAGATATGACTTTGAGGAGATTCTACCAAGCGATAACTAATTTCTATATATGGTACTATTGCTTTCTTAGTTCTTACTGTTTGCTTAATGCTTTCTTCATTATTATTCGAACTTAATATGTGTTTCGATGTTATTTTGTGGACATATATTATGCTATACTAGATTACTTGACCATTTTTGAACTTAGTATATTTTACGCTTACCCTACCTAAATTCTCGTCCTGGGTCCGCCACTGACGGCGGCTGGTGAGCGGCAAGAGCCGAGCGGCTGTTCGGGGCCATGGCGGGTGGTGGAGGGTGGTGGAGAGTGGCGAGAGCTGGGCGACGGCGCCGGCAATGTCGGGCTGTGTGTCCAGAGCGTCGGCACAGGAGGCAGCGGATGGGATCACGGCACACGATGGCAAGGTGGTCGCGGGCGAAGCACCGGGCGCAGCCCCTCTTAAAACCCCGAGCGGTGAAGGCGCCATCTCGGGCGGAGTGGAAAGGAGCAGCGCGACGGGATGAAGCGAGTAAGGCGCGTGAGCTCCGGCGACGCCTTGGAGAAATGCGCTGCCAAGAAGGGGAACAAGGGGGCACAATGACGGAGCGCAGCTGGTTGTGGCGCTCGAGACCGGTCTGAGTAGGCGCTGGGAGCGTGCTTGAAGAGGAAAGTGGAGCAGAGGGGGCGGGCCAAGGTGGAGTAGTGGCGGGCGGCGCATTTACTACCTCATCGTAAGAGCGGAGAGGGGCGTTGGAGGTTGGGGGAGTAAAGGCATCGGGAGAGGACGAGGAGGCGGGGAGCCAGCGGCTCCAGGAGGAGGCGGGAGGAGCCATGGCAATGGGGTGGCCGCCCCGACCAGAGCGGCGCGGGGCGAGGTCGCCGCCGGAGCTTGGAGGGAAGCCGGGGCAGGGACCTCAGCTCATACGCGGAATACTACCCCCTAAGGAAACGAAAGTACAAGACAAGAAAGGGGATTCCTTTTGAGATGTGGATTGATTGGAAATGGGTTAAAATGTTGCCAGCAAAAGGGTTGAACCCATGACGGAGCACTTGTATGGTATGGTATAGATTAAAATGTTAAATGGATCGATTTGGTTTGGCTTATGATAAGTGAATAGCGGTTTGGGATGGTTTGTTCTACGCATGTTGATGGCATGGGCGTGGGTTGGATCTGGAGTGGGTCTTAAACCATTACTAGGCCTAGTGATGCTACCATGTTTGGCATGAATATGATCAAGACTATTTCTACTACAATGCTTTCATCTACATGGCTTCACCGATCTTCAACTTTGCCACGACGATAACACAGTTGGACGCTGCTTCGATCTTCGGATTTGGCGTCATCATCAACTCCATCAATTAGGCTGCTACCTTGGCCGCCTCCTATACGTGATAGCATGTTTAAGAAAGGTGTATCTTCACCTCTATGATATCTACAACTCTTACATGCCACGTCGATCAAAAGAAGGCTTAAAGGAAACTCAACTGCAAGCCCAACTCGAATTCTACTCCAGTTCGACCATCAACACGCAGCCGGCACTCAAACGGACGCTCAAGATGCATACAAACTCTGTTTTGGACTTTCTTAGTATCCACAGAGAATCCCACGACGAGATCTTTCCAACGGATCCAGTCTCACCCCGAAATTCCTTACGAGTCAATGAGCATCTGCAAAACAATCCAAGTCACTTTTTCAGTCCAAATCGAACTGGGCCTTGGGCCTTGTAATAGAGTTGTATGCAGTTTCTCTCCACCTTGGCCGACCTCCACCACCCCCTATCTAATAAATAGGCAGTCGTACCCTCTTCGAGGGTTTTGGTTTTGTTTAGTTATGTTTAGCATTTGCTATATACCGGTATTCACGCTTGTCGGTTAGACCGCCTATTTTATCGTTACAGAACCCCATTATATTGTGAGTTGATTGTTTCATCTTGTTCTTGCTAGTTTTTCGATCGCTTGCAGGATCAAGGACCTTCGTGGTCAGGTTGATCGCGCTCCGACGAGGTCAATAACCATCTGGAGTTGGTGTACCGGTCGCTAAGGTACAACGTCTTGGACGGTTGTAGTCGGGCCGCCAATATCGACTCCTACCAGATCGTAGTTATTATCCTCTCATTGATAGATCGGGACCCTGCCCTTATCACCTAGCCACACCCTGCTCCTATGCCCCAGCGCAAGCCTTTGCGCCACAGCATAACGTGTTTGGATCCAGCCCCGAAGAGCACCCCAGCCTCCTAGTCGAGCATCCAGCGGCGACGGCGGAGCGGCGCTTCCAGCGGAAGATCTCCAACCGCGAGTATGTGCACCAGTCCACCTCGACGACCACCACCTCCTTCCCGCCATCTCCGGCAGGAGATCTCCACCTCAACGACCTCCGCGCCCTTGTCGTGCGCCTCTGCACAGCCACCATCGCACGGCCGCGAGTTACAACTGAAAAGTGAACTGGGCCCTGCGTGGCTGTAAGTGTGCTGGATGCACTTGTACATTGATGGGCCGTATGGGCCAATGGTATGGTAATCGGGCCGTTTGGTCGTAGGCTCGTCGCTAGGCTTGGAGTATAAGTATTCGCTATTTCCAATCTGGCACGATACGGTTGTAATGACATCACTCTGATTCTACCTGCTTCTCTCTGAAATTCCAATCTGAATCGTGCTGTTCCTCCCCAAATTCCCCTCAATCTCCCTCAATTTCCCCTTGTTCTTGCCTGATTCTATCTTGATTGCCTCTTACTTTTCTGGGTCATAACACCGTGCCCTCGGCCCTCGCCAAGGCGCCACCGTCTCTGATAGAGATAAGGTGTTTACTAGCCATTTCTGGCAGGAATTGTTTAAGTTGTTGGGAGTACAATTGAAAACGAGCTCAGCATATCATCCACAAAGTGATGGCCAAACCGAAAGATTAAACCAATGTATTGGGATGTATATCAGGTGTGCAGTTCAGAATACTCCCAAGAAATGGGTATCTTTGCTATCGCTAGCTGAATTGTGGTACAATACCAGCTATCACAGTGCATTACAAACTACACCCTTCAAAGCTTTGTATGGAGTGGAGCCCAACTATGTGTACTTACCAAGTCAACTTGTGGCTAATGATGCTGGAGTACAAGAAACTTATTATAGAGACAACAACATACCGAATTGTTAAAGAAGCATTTAGAAGCTGCTCAGAAAAAGAAGAAGGACCTAGCTGATAAGAAGAGAAGTTTCAGAGCATTTCAAGAGGGTGAATTGGTATATCTAAAACTTAAGCCTTATGTTCAGACCTCTATTGCTAACAAAACAGTGCCAAAATTAGCCTACAAGTATTATGGACCATACAAAAAACTTAGAAGAATTGACCAAGTTGCTTATGAGCTCCAGCTACCAGAAGGGAGTTTAACACACCCAGTGTTTCCTGTCTCTCAACTGAAATCTCACACACTAGATTTTTCTCCAGTTATCTCTATGTTACCAAATCCTGCTGAACTGGATGTGCATGATATAGAACCCATTCTGATCCTAGACAAGTGGTTTGTGAAGAAAGGCAATTCAGCTTGTACTCAAGTGCTCATCCGATGGAGAGGACTTCCATCTACAACATTAACTTGGGAAGATTATGAAGTCTTGAAGGCAAGGTATCCTAAAGCTCTAGCTTGGGGACAAGCTACTTCTCAAGGGGAGGGCAATGTTACAGCTGAAGGGTGAACTGGGCCCTGCGTGGTTGTAAGTGTGCTGGATGCACTTGTACATGGGTGGGCCATATAGGCCAATGGTATGGTAATCGGGCCGTTTGGCCGTAGCTAGGCTTGGAGTATAAGTATTCGCTGTTTTCGATCTGGCACGATATGGTTGTAATGACATCATTCTTATCCTATCTGCTTCTATCTGAAATTCCAATCTGAATCGTGCTGTTCCTCCCCAAATTCCCCTCAATCTCCCTCAATTTCCCTTTGTTCTTGCCTGATTCTATCTCGATTGCCTCTTACTTCTTTGGGTCATAAAACCGTGCCCTCGGCCCTTGCCGGGGCGCCCCGCCCCCACCGACGTCGCCCCTGGCCCTCTCCAGGTTTCGGTAACCTACTAATCCGGTCTCCGATTTGTCAATTTATTTTCTCATCCCATAGTTTAGCCGTGGTTGAAGCTATTGTTGAGTGCCTGACCGCTTGAGTTTAATAAGAAATTTGATAGATACGTACCTTTTGATGTTTGTCTGATTGGCATCTCTTTTAAAAGGCTGGATTTTCATGTGTTCCCTTATGATGAATTTCAGCACAAATAAGCTTGGATTCACTCCAGAATTTCTAGGGCGTGTCAGACTTGTTACATCGATCAATTGCATCCTTACATGGGTATGGGGGTATATAATTCGTTTTTAAAGGAAGTTCCACCGAAATTTTAAAGGAAGTTCCACCGAAAAATTCTTTCTTGTGACACAGGTCCTCTTTTGTGCTATCTTATTCTAGTGCTGCTGCTACAATCTTCTGCAAATAAAATTCTTAGATGAGACATTGAGATGGTCAGTCAGCTGCGAGCCGGCTCACGAGCTGGTTTGAGCCGAGGCTGAGCCGAACCTGCTTGTTTCCACCCCAATAGACTGCTCCGCCACCGAGGTCAGTCGAAATTCCTTAATTTTAGGCGTTGTTCGTTTCGATTCCCTATCTGCATTGATTGTTCGATTTGAGTATAAACATCAGAGACCGGCACAATGAATATATTGGTCTGATAGTATTAGTGGTATGCCGTGTGCATGAACAATCATGGTGGTTCATGCTCGATCTTGCAAATCGATATTAGCTAGGCACCTGCAATCTGCATGCGCATGCATGGACCATATGGATGTATTGTAATTGTGATTGGGACATAAATTAGAAGAGTCTTCTGAAAGTGTGCAACTTTATTATAACTGAATTTACAACATGGAATTTGTATTGAGAAATGGGATTCTGTTGTGATTACCACAGTTCAGATTTTTGTTGTGATCTTGCTAAAAAAAGGTTTAGAACTGCAAGTTGAAATTTCGCCAAAATATTTCACCACCCATTATAACATATTGCTTATAAGACATGCATATTTACTTGATCCAGGCAAACCACTTCAATTTCTGAAACATCAGAAGAGAACACAACACCATTCTTAGCTAGTCACCTCTGCTTCAGTACAGAGGAATAAAAGCACACTCAAAGTGCTTAGCATTTTGCAGCCGAAATAACACAAAAACTTCTTCCTCGCTTTTATTCAAGTCACAATCAAGAAGCATTACAGCAATTACTACAGAATTAAGGAGCTGTTCAATGGCTAAGAGCATGGCAAAGCCGAGTGTTCGTTGGCTTTGAAAATTTCAGATCCACAATTTTTCTGCATGATCATCCATTAGCATCTGGTGGCATCAGCACTCGGAGCTACAGAAGGCTTTATCCCCTTTGCAGTTTCAGGACAAGAACGGAAGAAAGGTAATTGAGTGTGATACTGGACATTTACTAATAGGGATAATCCTCATTTACACTGAGAAATAGTTGCAGCTCCAATATGTTAGGACCTACATGGTCATTCTAGAACAACAAGCAGAGAAGTTTATACATGCAAGACCATGTTTGAGTTACTTTACATTGAAATAGCTAGTCCAACTTTCCTATTCTTTTCTCTTCTCAGCTCGTTCTCATAATTGGTTCAGAGAAGATTATCTTGAACATGTACCCAAAAAATCCTTTACGACAGAAGTTGTTTATTGAGGAAGAGAGAATCGAACTTCATGAGGATTTATCTTCCATCATAATGGAATTTGATTCTCTTTAGATTAGTAAACAATTTTCATAATAAATGAGTTCTTTTAGTAGATTTCCATTAGTTAAATGCTATTTGTAATGTTAATGATTTGATCTAGGAAAGGGAAATGGAATAGAGGTGAGGGGATCTTGCTAACGCTAGCACTGTCGGCGCGCGTGGCACACGAAAGGAGGAACTAAGAAGCTGATTCTTTATGTGCTTACTATGCTAAATGCGGGTCCTAGAATATATAGGCCTTAGCTACAACTGAAATTGCAAAGAAAAATTGAAACCAATTCTATCAAATCAAAGGATCCCATCCTGTCCCATTATTTTAGCTAATTCCAAACTAATTCAAACCCTAAGAGCATGCCCATCAGGGCCTTCATCCTGGCTGCTGTCATCTGCGAGCTACTGTAGCACGAGCGGGAGATTCAAACAACGGACACAGCACAGGGCTCCGCGCGCTGCTTCAATCGCGAGTTCAAAACGCTACAGTACTTTACAGGCTTGTTTGGAGTAGCTGCTGGGGATGCTCTAACCGATCTCTGTCCGAGAGCTACTGTTCAGGCGCATGAACATGCAGTCCTTTCTGCACATAACACTTGTTTTATGCAACGCTTTACTGTGCTATGTTCAACACATTTTATTGTCACAATAACATGTACACAATTAATAATACTTTTGTTAGGGAAACTCCTCTCTGTTATGGGGCCTCCCGTGGACCTAGAGTTCAGTATCATTCCAAACAAACTGGAGGAGGAAGAGAACTTGGAAGAAGGAATGGTAAAATATGGACAAATCTCTTGTTTGATTTGCATTCATTTCATTCCCGTCTGGTTTCTTTATTCTTTTCTCACTTAGTTTAAATCTATCTCTGGATTCTAATGTCCCCGATTTGTTATGCAAGTGCAAAAAGCCCAAATTATCTGGGTCCATTGTACATGGAATTGAAGTCCCTGCCAACGAAGAGAACAAAGGATCTGGTGTTCCATACTGGGTTGCTGATTATGTAGGGCAGAGCGCTGGTCAAGAAAATCTTTGCAGTAAGGAGCATGCTAGTGGTAACTGAAATTCTGTCTTGCCTTCATGTACCATCTTCTAATGTTTAACCACTGAGACGCGGAGTTTATCTGTTCGTTATTCCATACAATTTCTGAAATAAGAAAAATAATATTTAGAGCTCCACAATTACGATTTAGAAAAAAAAAATTGTATGATGTAAACAGCTGAATGTGCTAGACAACTGGTCAACAGCATAAATTTTACTATTATGTCGAATAAGATGGACTAATAGTTGTAACCGGAAGTGTGTTTCAATTAGAAAAAAATTCAGATTTTTTGTGTATTACATGTAGGTTATGGATAACAAAATTTATACATATATAAGAAATGGAGAGATCAAAGAAGAGAGCGACAAGCTGACATGGATGTGGCATTGAGAGTCTTGAGTCAGAGTAACATAGACATAGTCCTAAAATAGTTTTTTTGAATATTAGTCCATCAAGTGTAATTAAAGATAGTTTATTTGTTTAGTTTACCTGCAAAATCTGGTTAAGATTATATGTTCATTTAAACAATTAATAATATACATAGTATGTTAGCTTTTATTGTTCAAATCTTTCTGAATGGTGCTTTATGCATAGTACTACCAGTTCCTTGCCAAATTATGTAGTAGTATCTGGTGTGCTTTCTTGAGATGGAAGGATACTAGATTACTAGTATATGATTGTTGCCTTGGGAAAATGTCGCCTCCAAACCCCGAATATTTTCAAAAACATATTTCAATCTGAATTGTTCATGCGGTTAAAGGAATGATTTGTTGATGTGGCAATGTTATGGACTAACCATACCAGGCAATGCAATGATCTCAATGTTCGATGCAAGAATGCTGTAACTCATGATTAAAATATAATCTTTATACACGAAAGTAGAGCATGGAGTAATGAATGCACCATTTGATATGACTAGACTTCATATGCATAAGTGTTATTGTTCTTCCTCAAACTTTTGTTCCAACGTAAATTGTTGATTTCATAAACTGTTTGTTTTGTTCAAATTCACAGGCAGCACATGTAATGATCTAGCAAGGTCAAGATTGAATGTAATCTGCAGTGCAACAGGCTGGAAGGATCCACAGTATGACTTTGAAGAACAAGGACCTCCCAATAATAAATTGTAAGTTTTCATTTAGTGGTGAATCTTTAATATATTATTTTATCTTTATGTGCTTCAAACACATATTGCATTGCTGTACATTATATTACCACAAATGATAACTGGTATGTGCACGGATTCTAAGGTAGTAACCATGTACCGGCTTACGGATCGGTTTCTTTGGTCAGTGACAAGGTGGTGCCAGCCGGCGTTGGAGAAGATGCACGGCAGCAGGGAGGCTGCCATGTGCGTGCTTGAGAGAGATGGGACAGCAACAAATAATTTGCTGCTTGATCGTTATTTCTTTCCTTGACTTGGCAGGCTATTATATCCCAAAGCTAAATATGGTAACAACACTAAGGGAACATATGTTGTGCAATCAAGCTTACGGTGCAATCACCGTGCAATCGAACTACCAAAAGTTATAAAAAATTCTAAAAAATTTGTAGATGTGCTCTTCAACTTACTCTATCTTTGTATAAAATTTCAAGTTCAAATCCATTCTATATTGAAAGTTATAAAAAAAATAAAATTCTATAAATTTTGAACTTATCAAAACTGTCTGTTTTCTTTTTTTATAACTCTTAATATAAAATAAATTTTGCTTTGAAATTTCATACATAGGTAGAGTAAACAATGAAGTACATATACAAATTTTTCAGATTTTTTCACAACCTTTGATATTTCGATTGCACGGTGATTGCATCGTAAGCGTGATTACACAGCATATGTTCCCCAACACTAAACATGGTAACAACCCAACCGGCTCATAACATATCCATCCTTGTCCTGAACAACATTATTTGGTTAAAAAACCAACAACTCATGGACCTGCCCGTGTGTAGCCTGACTGTCCCACCGGCACGGTTAGGTTCGGCCTCAACGCACATGGTGCACGCCTGTGAACCTGACATCTTTTCCCTCCTCCAACGGAAGCTTGTCCTCGAGGACGAGCTAGAAATTCGAGTATTGCATCTCAAATGTGTTTGACGTGCACCCAAGTGGCCTGCGAAGTTGGGAGATCTTTCCAACGGATGAGAACTTAGTGGTGGCCACGCACCACTTTCCCCAATAAAGCATGATCAAAGACAGGGGCAACACTACCACGGATGAGCTGAGGCAATGGCCCCAATGCCTGCGGAGGTGTGCCTTGGAACTTCTTAAGAAGACCCACATGGAACATGTCATGATTGCGCGCCCTCGGAGGAAGACAAAGAGCCGATGCACTACACCACCTGTTATGGCTCATAGAAGCGTAGGCTGAGCTTGCCATGAGCCAGGGTAAGGATCGAAAGGGTCGGCCACTGGGAGATGCGCAACCAAACCTAATCATCTACCTCGAAAGTCACTCTGCAATGAGAGCAGTTGTAGTAGGAAGCTACCATGGCTTGAGCTTGAAGAACACGATCACGAACTTCGGCCAGAAACTCATCATGGTCAAGCAGTTGTGACCACGGTTAGTCCTAAGAACGAATACTCGGCTGATCACGACCATAGACCACACGAAAAACAGTTGTCTGCTGAGATGATCGGAACAAACTATTGTAGCGATTCTTCGCCCAAGGCAGCCACCTATTGTTGCGTTGGCATGTCGCAGACTCACAAATGAACTCTTGGACGATTTGGCAAGCACGGGGATATAAAAATCCATATGAAGTCAATGAGGTGTCTTCTACACGTCATGTCGTGCCACATGACAGTCAACCACGATGTTAGCCGCAAAGGGGTGATGACGTTAGCACGAAGATGTGACCCTTATACAAAACAAGGTCATCGCAGAGGGACCAGGGCGTGATGACGCGCCTCTTTTGGATGCCATCATGGGTGGAGGTCCACTTAGTTTTCGTAGGTAGACCACGTTGTAGGTCGCCGAACAAGGCCAAAGACAGGACGATGATGGCCTGTAAGGATGCTGCTGGTTCCTCACCGTCACACTGAGACATGGCGTCGGCCACCGTATTCAGGCGACCAAATTGGTTTTCGATTGAAAATCGAACCTGATCCAACAAAAACTTTAGGCTATAGCGACCGGCGCAGACGACAAATGGACATCGCCATGCATATGGCCTCCAATGACGCATCTTCTGGACCAACTCGATTAACTCACACTCCTGGTTGCTAGCTTCACGTGGCGGGCGGCGATGGGTCGACTATAGAAGGCAGCCGGCATCGAATCCCGAACATGAGGTGTCACGTTCAATGATGATTGGGCGACCGAAGTTCGATAGCTGTAGTACATGCCCAGAAGCGAGGGCCTGTTTGAGCGCTGTGAAGGCATGGTTGTGTCGTCCCTCGACACAAATGCCTCCTTACACAGGAGGTGTGTTAGGGGTGATGTGCTTGCCCTGTAGTGCTAGATGAAGCGGTGGTAGTGTCCGACCAATCTAAGGCATGAATAACTCATACAGTGGTACTGTGGTAGGGGAAGGCAAGTCTTCGATGGTCGCGACCTTCTTGCGATCCATGGCAACCCCTCTCCTCGGAGATAACATGGCCGAGGTTCGCCATGGAGGATGTACCAAAGGAGCACTTAATACGCTTTAGCATGAGGTCATGTCTAGATAGTTCTTGCAACACCAGACACAAGTGACAACGGTGCTATGCCCATGACAAGCTATAAATAAGAATATTGTTGGAAAAACAAGCGCAAATCAGCAAAAGAATGGACCAAGGACATCGTTCATGAGTATCTGAAATGTCACAGGCGCGTTGGGAGAGCCTGAACAACATGATCAAGAACTCGAAGTGCCCGTGGTGTGCAGAAGGCTATCTTGTGCACATTGTTAAGGTGCATGCACACTTGATGTCAGCCTGAGCAGAGGTCTAGTTTGGTGAAAAATGCACCCCTTCAGCTCGTCCATGAGCTTTTCTACCATGGGGATGGGAAACTTGTCCTAATCCCTCCATCACCTTCAGAATTCACAACTTGACAAGCAACAAAGCAGGAGAGTGAAGCTAGAGTGAGGGGGGGGAGATCCCTGCCACTAGAAGGAGGTCTTCCTCTCTAGTCTTGGTTGGAGAGGAGGCGACGTCCGCGGCGGCGATTGGAGAAGACACACCATGCTCTGGAGCAGTTGGCGTGGGCGGCAGGCTGAGCCTTGTGGTGATGGCAGACTCCAAGTCCTGGCTGCACTGGGCGGCTGACCTCGACAAGCGGTTGAGTGCTTCGTTGACGCCGTCACCCAACTCGGTGGGCCCAAGAGTGAGATGTTCTGCGCTCTCCTTCCCATTTTATCCAATCTCGACGCTTGGTGGTCTTCGGTTCGGACTGGGTCCCATTGGAGGACGGTTGAGGGGAGGGGGCAGAGGGAGGTGTGACAGATTGAAGAGATTGAGAGAGGGGTAAAAGGGTTATTTTGCATCACAGATTGATGCGATTCATCCAAAAATTTAAAAAAGTGGCATATAAGTGTTTATCCAGCAAACTTAGTGGTATAAAAGTATTGCAACTTAGTGGCATATGTTGGAGCACCCATCAACTTTTGGACATTTATTGAATTCTCCCATTAATAAATACTTGTGTTTGTCTTTTTTGGGCGATTAGTGTTGTTGTTAGTTACTTGCTTGCTCGTCTTAAGATTATGACTGGACTCATTCTAGGACTAGAAATGGTGTGGCTAATGTTGTGAGAACTTTGCAGGTTCTCATGCAAGGTGACGGTTCATGTGGACACGATCACAGACACTCTTCTGGTGTGCTTCAGTGAACCCAAACATGAGAAGAAAGATGCCCAGGAACAAGCTGCTCAAGGAGCATTATGGTACCTTAAGCATTTTGGGCATGCTAGTTGATCTGAGGCATGTTCCAAGTTATCAGCCTTTTTACAGCTTCAGCTAATTAGCTCAACCCTGTGTCTGCTTTGTCATTTACTAGCACAGTTGACGCGCCCGTGGCGCATTGCATAACTTCTGTAAGGCACAAGCGTGTGTGATTTCGTGTAAGGAAAGTTAGGCATTAGTTTTGATTTTTATTCCCGTTATTTCTTATTTTTAAAAAAATTATTTTTTTATTGGATAAATCTTTTTATGGGCCATTATCATGATATTACGGTTCCATTTTATAATTTTTTTTTTCCAGATTTGTTGTTGGCCACAAAAGTTAGAATGAGGGAAGAATAAATTATTTCCTAATTCAATTATTTGTGAATCTGATTTTTTTAAAGAAAATGGATAAATTTTTTTTTATGGACATCCACGTGGAATTATGATTTGTATGCTTTTAGCTATAGTTATATTTTTTGAAGTTTATTTTTTATTCCTATTATTTCATAATTCATTTCATTGAATCTCACATTTTTAATACTTAAATTAATTAATGGACCCTTATCATGATTTTTTGTTGTTTTTTTTATTTATTTTGGATTTTTCCGGAATGTTCTTTGTGCGGTTCCATTTTTTTGAGTTTTTCATCTTTTTGGATTTTTGTGACACAAAAAAGAAATGAACATGGGGAAGGATAACTTTAAAAAGATAAAAATGACTTTGTACATATTTGCTTTTTTACATGATTATATTCTTCAAAGTTTTTTATTTCTGTTATGTCTTAATTCATTTTATATAATGTAACATTTGTAGCACTTAAATTTATTTATGTACCCTTATCTTGATTTTTTTTGTAATTTTGTAATTTGTTTTGGATTTTTTCCTGTACGTTCTTTGTGCAAGCATGGTTCCAATTTTTTAAGCTTTTCAATTTTTGGACTTTTTATGACCTGCAAAAAAGAAATGGAAAATGTGGGGAAAGAAAATTCTAAACCTAAGATAAAAATAACTTTGTATGTATTTTTTTTTTCATGGTTCAATTTTTGAAGTCTTTGATTTTGTTTTCTTTTTCTTGTGACGTGCTGGAAGGAAAATAAAAAATGGGAAAAAAAGGAAGCTGGCTGGAAATAGAAAGGAAAAAAGAGAAAGAAATAAAGTTCGCTGAGAGAGAGAGGGGTAGAGAGAGAGCGCGTCAGAGAGAGGGGTAGAGAGAGCGTGTCAGGGAGAGGCAGAGAGCTGCGAGCGTCAGAGAGCTGTGCGCGCCGGGAAAAAAACTGGAGAAACGGTGGACGAGGCGGGATTCGAACCGCAGACCACATGCACAGTTCCTAGAGCAGCTAACCAACTGGCCGAAGCATCCGCCTCGTCGCCTGGACCGCGCTGGATTTTTTTTATATATTAGTTTTATATGTGCGGTCGGATCTCCTGCAACGTGACCATCCTATCAGAACAAATGGCTATGATTTTCATGCGACGTGGCCAAACCGGGAGGCAGTGGGTTAGGGGCTTTGTAATATAGAATAGATATGTATTTGATCCACCGGAAAAAAAAAGTCTTCTTAATCGATGGTCGTATCTTACTCCTTTTATGAAGAATGTTTATCCATATCTGAAAATTCTACTAGGCGGCGTCATTTCTATTATCTTTTTAACCAGCTATGGTTATGAAAATATACTCGTGTTACGACTCGTGTTTCAGATATGTAAAGCATGTACGTTATTATTTTATTACCTATTAAAAGTCACCGCCAGTTTCAGCCTTCTCGTGGTGTCCACGTCATCCAAAAACATCAGCCATCCGTGTCGTCTGATTTTGCAATTAAACCTGTTGTAAAACGGACGTCGTACACGCATAGATTCAATCACAAGAATAGGAGACACAGATCTGAGAGAGAAAGCCAGGCATAAAGATCTTTATTGATGTATATCTCTCTTTGATACAAGGGGTTCATATATATATATAGCCTAGCCTAATTCGGTTTCGCCCATAATACCCCTAGGGTTCGCCGTGGGCTCCCGGCCCATAAGCCCCTAGGGTTATAGCACCCCCCCTTGGGCTAAACCGCGATATGTCAATGTCTCATTAAAAACTCTATCCAAAAACCCAATGGAAAAAAAGGATTGGAGAAAAGAGTGCACCGCACACGCATACCACACTGCGATATTGCCTCATTAAAAACCTTATTATGAGAAACTTCAGAAAAACTCATTTAAGGGAAAAAGAGTGCAATACTAGATCTTCAGGATCATTACAGGCTCTTGTTCAGGGACTCTCCCCCTAAACTTTGCAACTCGTGAAATCGCCTCGTTCCAATACCATGGACACATTTACGAAATGTCGAGGTAGGCAACGCCTTAGTGAATAAATCTGCCAGATTATCACACGACTTCACTTGAACTATATCAACTTCACCACTCTGCTGGAGTTCGTGAGGATAGAACAATTTAGGAGCAATATGCTTCGTGATATTACTCTTAATATAACCTGTTTTCATTTGTAATACGCATGCAGCATTATCTTCATGAATAACAGTGGGGGTATCAATGGTATCAAAACCACATGACTTCTGGATGTGATTTACCATTCTTCTCAGCTAGACACACTCACGTGCGGCTTAATATAATGCTATTATCTCAGAGTGGTTAGTGGACGTAGCCACAAGAGTTTGCTTATATGATTTCCATGAAATCGTAGTACCACCGTACAAGTAAACAAATCCAGTCTGAGACTTAGCCGTATCTTGGTCGACATGTATCCGCGATCTGTATCCTACCATGGTATTGGGCTCGTTCCTCCCATAAAACAACCCAAGATCCTGCGTACCTTGCAGGTACCTAAAGACAGTCTTAACGCCGGCCCAATGTCTTATGGTTGGAGCCGCGCTATATCTAGCCAACAAATTTACCGCAAAAGCGATATTAGGTCTAGTACAATTGGCTAGGTACATTAGTGCACCAATAGCACTAAGGTAGGGAACTTCTGGTCCCAATAATTCCTCATTATCTATCTTAGGTCTAAAAGGATCTTTATCCACTTCAAGGGATCTGACCACCATGGGGGTTTTCAGGGGATGTGCTTTACTCATATTAAATTTCTCTAATACCTTCTAGGTATAAGCAGTCTGATGCACAAAAATTCCTCCTGATAAATGCTTAACCTACAGGCCTAAGCAAAATTTGGTTTGACCCAAATCTTTCATTTCAAACTCCGTCACTAGGTGAGCACTAGCTTCACCGATGTCCTCTGCTGTCCCGATGATATTCAGATCATCAACATAGACAGAAATAATGCAAAATCCATTCGGGGATTTCTTTATAAATACGCAAGGACAATCATCATTATTCATGTATCCCTTGAGGAACTCACTCAGTCGGTTGTACCACATCCTACCCGACTGTTTCAGCCCATATAGCGATTTTCTCAACTTGACGCTATATAAATTTCTATCTCCTTGATTCGGGATTTTTATCCCTTCTGGGACTTTCATATAAATCTCCGAATCTAATGACCCATATAAATATGCGGTCACCACATCCATTAACTGTATCTTTAAATTCATAGTTGCTGCCAGAGATATTAAATATCGAAAGGTAATTCCACTCATGACCGGAGAGTAGGTCTCATCATAATCAATACCGGGCCTCTGCGTGAACCCTGTAAGTTCAAGGTACACCTTGTGTGATTTTGGTGATTAATGACAAACACACTTAATGACAATGCTTGATTTAGTGATTGATTATATTGCTATGAGACTAACGTGTTTATTGCCAAGTTGAACATTAGTCTCATCTATTTAGAGGAGAATTAAATATAACAAGTGGACAAGCTCTCCATCCTAAAAAGGTATGCTCATGTTTTATGTTGAGGCTAACACACTTCATTGTAGATTTTTCTTAGTCCCATATATGCAAATAGGATGGATGACTAATTGAGGTATGCAATCTCGGTATGCTTGATCTACATTTGTTATTGCATTTCTCATGTGCAAGTGCTCTATATCTTATCTGTAATTAAACTTCATATTGCTATAAATGAAATTGGTGCATGCATGCCTTGTTTGTATATATTCTCATGCATCTCACTTAGTGAAGTTTAATATAGTTTAGTCCACATCTTCACTCTTGTTCTAAATGTTGTTCGCACATATACAATTCTTGTATATCCTTTCATGTGCTTCATTTAAAGTGAAGATTGTGTTCTTTGCCGTGATTTAATTGTTTCATCATGTTGGCAATCACCTCTCTAGTGCATATAGATTAGTTTTATATGTCATGATGCACTTCATAAATAATATTGTGTCAAGTGTTTTTATTCATATAGTGTCTCCTTGTATGAAACACTTGACGCGCTTAATTGCTCACGAACATAACCTTATTCATATATATTGAGCTTTGGGACTAATGGATTTAATGAGTGATTTGGAAAGAATTAGGTCCTGTGCATGTGTGTGATGACTAAGGTATGTCAAGAGGATGACGGCTAAGCCGTAGTCAACAAGACGACGGTGTCACCAAAAGTTGAGGAACAAGTCGAGATCGATTTGACGTGAAGATCGTCGGGGGATGATCAAGTCAAAGTCGATAAGACAAGAGTCTCATGAGGTGAACCAAGTCAAGGTTGGCAAGGTGAAGACGTCATCAATCATTAGTGAAGGTCATCATGCACATTGCTTCAAGTTTGCGACGACATGAAGAAAAGAAGGCGGCAAGTGTTATTCCTAGACTTGTACTATCTTGCTTTCATTTGAGTCTAAGGATCGCCGTACTATTAAGGGGGATGCCATGGAGAATGGTTTTGATATGTCTCAGGTGCTCAATTGATCAATCCTTGTGAGGAGACAAAGAGAAGTGATTGGTGGGGGTTAGAGAGTGCAAAGGTGTGGTGTTGCCTTTGGTTTTCTTGATCTATGCATCACTCTCTTGGATTTTAGGTGGTGATATCTTGTGGATTAGATAGCCCTTGTTCTCAGCTTTCCGTAGAGCCCAAGATCACCTAAAACGGAGTTCGGAGTAAAAGTTATGCATGTTTTAAATCGAGGTTTGTGATGCGTCTCGATTGTCTGAAACCACTCCACGGACTGTCCGAAGGTTCGGACTGTCCGAGGTGTCCTCCAGTTGAGCTCTCTGTTTGGAATTTATCTGATTTACCGGACTGTCCGAACAAAGGTCCGGACTGTCCGAACTCTGCGAGATCTGAACCCCAACGGCTAGTTTTCCAAGCCATCTATTTAAAGCCCCTCACTCCCCACTTGCACACAACGGCTAGATCACAAGTTTATTGACCTATCCTCTTGTTCTTGAGCCTCCACACCTCCTAAACCCTAGATCTTAGTGATCCTCTTTGAAAGAAGAGTTGGGAAGGGATTAGGGTTAAATCTCAGTGATTCCCCTTGTGAGGAGTGTTGGAAAGAAGGATTGAATCTTTGTGATTCATCTAGTGGGAGAGAAGATTGGTGAAGAAAGTGTGAATCCAAGCAAGCAAGCAAGCAAGATTTGATTGTTGAGCACTTGAGTACATCTCCGGGTTCGTTCTTCGTTGAGTATCTATTACCCTTGGAGGTTGAGGACTCCTAGGCGGCTAGGCGTCACCGGTGAGCCACCGACGAGGTGTGGTTGGCCACCGCAAGTTTGTGAAGGTACGATTCCGCCTCCGCAAGGAAGGAATCAAGAAGCAAAGTCGGTGAGTGCGTTGGCACAAATCCGAGAGGAAAGAGTCAAGTGGGACTCGGGCTCAAAGGTGTTGGAGCCTACCTCGGCGGAGAGTAGGATCCCCTCAAGGATCCGAACTCGGAAAACAAATCTCCGAGCCTCCATCTTCTACCGGTTTTATCTACTCTCACTCTCAAGCTTGATTTATTTGATTATTGCGCTATTGGCTTGATTGTCTTGTGAGATACTATTGCACACTTACTTGCTTGTGAATCATATTGTGTCCTTGTGATATTGCTTGTGGTATTCTTGTTATTCGAGTGGTGCAGACACTTAGTAGATTTGGGGACAAAATCTTCTCGTTGACCTCTGGATTGTCAGAGGGTGTTCTGAGACGATCCGAACCTACTTCCATGTGCAGATTGAAGATTGAATTTGGTGTCACGCCTATTCACCCCCCCCTCTAGGCGTCATCTCGGTCCTTTCAATTGGTATCAGAGCAAGGCTCTCTCAAATTAGGCTTAACCGCTTGGAGGGTTTTTGATGTCGCTAGACGGGATGGATGAACTAGGAACTATTATTTCGCTTGATCCTACTAATGTGCTTGGTCCTCATGCTTTTGCTAGTATTCGTATTTCCTCCGGTTGGGCACCTTATTTTAATGGTCATTATTATGGTCCATGGAAGAACAAAATGAAGATTTTCTTCAAAGCCTACCATCGTTCTATTTGGCCTATTGTTGAAAATGGCTATAGTGTGAAGGATGAAGATAACCTCACCGCCGAAAAGGAAGAAAATGAGCACAAGAACACTCAAGCATTGGATATTCTACTTAGTGTTTTGGAGCGGATGAGCGAAAGAAAGTATGCCATCTCAAGTATGCTCATGATGTGTGGATGCTCATTCAAGCAAATTATGAGAAGTCAAAAGTTGATCAAGTGGACAATTCACAAGTATGCACTTCAAGTGATGATTGCTCCACACGAAGCTCCATTGATGATGACTCTCTTACACCTCCCACTTCACCTCATTGCTTAATGGCTCAAGGTAATGATGAGGTAAATGACAATGAGCCATCTCGTGATCAATTGAAGTGCTTGCTTATAAAGTTTCATCATCATCTTGAGAAGGAGATTAGGAAGTCATATGATTTGATCCAAAAGTATGATTTACTTCAAAATTCATATGATGCTTTAAAGATAGAACATGAAAATCTCCTTTCCAAGAATATTACTTCTAGTAAGGTAGATGTTGGATTAACTTGTGATATTCTTGATGATGTGCCATGCTTAGATCCAATTTCTTGCATGTCATCTAGAATTATAAATCCCACTCCTTGCAATGAAGTTCTTGACATGCCTACTTGCTCTAATGCAAATGCTTCTATTTCTATCATGTCTTGCAATGATAAAATGTTGTGCCTAATTGCTCAAATGCAATTGCTTCTATTTTCTCTAGTGCTTGCATTACTAACAATCTTGTAGAGGAAAATAAAGACCTAAAGGCACAAGTGGAGAAATTGAAAAGGACTTGGAGAAGTGCTTTAAAGGAAAGCCACCCTAAGCGGCACCTTGGGCAAACAAAGATCCATCAAGAAGAAGAAGGAATTGGCTACATCCCCAAGAAGACAACATACAATACAAGACTCTCCAAGTCAATTAAGAACCAAGAGAGTGAGCTCAAGTGCAATTCAAAGCACCAAGCCGTAAAGATGAACACTATCAAATGCTTTGGATGCAATAAATTAGGGCACTTTGTCTCTAAATGTCCTAACATAGTGAAGACCAAGGCTATATCTATCATGAGGCAAACCGACAAGGAGCAAGTCAACAAGAAGAAACGCTCAAAGCCAACTTGCTACAATTGTCGGGAAAAGGGACATATCGGTAAGGATTGTCTCAAGGGTAACACTCCTAAGCCTTCTCTTGTTCATGAACACTATATGCTTAGGAAAAATAAAAATAGCAATTTGTTTGCTAAAAGTGTTGCCCCATCTAAATCAATGGCTAATTCTTCTCTTGTTAGATGCCCAATGATAAAATCTAATAATACTAAGTCTTATTGTTCTCATGCTTATTCAAGCAACAAGTCATCTACTAGTGCACCAAAATGGATTGTGACTAATTCTCCCGGACCCAACAAGATTTGGGTACCAAAACTTGTTTGAAGTACTTAATAGGACTCGAAGAGGCATTGAAGGCTTGGCATATGCATAAAGAGGTGTATTCATTCATCAATTACTTAAGGCCAAGTAAGAAGATATTCAAGTCACCATCATAAACCAATGCCGCTTCGTAAATTTCAAGTACATTGCCTTGTGTAGCCAGGTTGCATTGCATTGCATAAAAAAAATATTTTAGTCACTCATCTTGCGCTTGTTCAAATCTCTAATGTTGATTTATGAGCTTGATGAGTGTTGTGGCACATCTAGAGTAAGTGCTAATTCATATCCATGTGTATCACATTTCCTAAGTGTGCCACAATTTTAAGTGTTAGTGTTAAATTTTAAAATGAGCCATTATAGCCAAAATATGGATTTCATGAAAACATTTAAAAATTTGTTTGGAAAATGTTACTAAATGTTTCTCAAATCTTTTCAAATTGTTTTGACCGAAGGAAAATATATTTTCCTCAAAAACAAGTTTCCAACCAAAATTCTAGTTACTAGGATCTTGTTTTTGTCACTTTTTGTATTTTCTATAGAATTAATTCTAAACTGAATTTGTGAAAAGTTTTATTACTGAAATCATATAGTTGGTTATTAAAAACATTTTTCATATTCAAAGGATTTTCAAATAACCAACACAACTCAAGCTATGATGTTTTGAAACTTGCCGAAAAACAAGTTTTGACCAAAATTGTCCATATCTAGCACTTAAGTGAGTTTTGCCACATGAGCCAAATTCTTTGATGCAAATTGGTTCAAATGGGTATTAAATACTCATATAGATCATTTGGAAACTAAGATTCTTTTCTTATATTCTTTTGGCAAAATTGAAGAGATTTATAAAAATAGATTTTTCTTCCAAGTGAAAAAGACTTATTTTGCAAAATCTAGTTTCAATGCTATTGTTTAATCTCTCCTAGTTGGAAATGCTCCAAATAAGTTTTTGTTTGTTTGTTGCTCTTTATTTAAATATGTGGAGTTATCAACAACTTCTCTAGATATCACTTTTGTCTCTTTTGCTAAATACCACTATTATCTCACTTGGTCTAAATTCTTCATATGGTATTTCCTTTTATGGTGATATCTTTCTACTACCTTGTCTTTCATTTCCAATGCCATTTGTTTTGTACAATTGGTATCTTTAAGGTAGCTTATGTCTTGATCTCGATCTCGACATTTCGTCACTCGAATTTAATTCTTTCTAGTCGACCTAAGGCCTTGTTGCTTCTTATTTGTTTCTTGCTCCAATTGGTATATTCTCTCTTTGTTTATCTCAATAGTCTTGGAGAGGAAGATGGCATTTTCAAAGAAGCTCTCAAGCAAGAACCATAAAGATTAAGGTTTTTAGGAAGACAATTCGAGGAGTGATCTTTAGAGGACCCTTTGTGTAAGGGGGAGCTCATAATATGAAATATTTAGCTCTATATGTAAAGAGCATTGATTCCTTATTTGATATTTCAAATTGATGTCAATTTCTTGCAAATATCTCTTTTGACCTCATTTGACATATTCTTGCATAGAGTTGGATTCTTGCAACTTAAATGGATCTAAATATGCATAGTGGCTTACAAACGTCTCTCTTACTTATTTGAAGCCATAAAAGTGCAAATATCCATTGGTAACTCATTTGGTTGCATGTTGATGATTTGGTAAAAATCTTATGTGCCTCTTTGTATGAAATGACTATTTCACCGTTTCTCTAAAAAGAAAATTATTTTATTGGAAATTCTTTTTGGAAAACCTTATTTTGCATCTTAAGTTCAAATCTGGACATTTTCAAATATATTTGAACTTATTTGCAAGATTGTTGACTTTGCTTGACTTTGTGTCAAAGGTTCACCTCCAATGCTTCTATTGTCCTAAAATCTAATTGGAGTGAGATAATCAAGAAATTCCACTTGAACTGGTTACTTAGATGTCCATAGAATGTTTGTGCAAAATTTCATAACATATGGACTCCATTTGATTAAGGTTTGACCCATATTCGAAATGTGCAGCTTGCTGAAATTTTCAGTTTTAGGCAGATTTTGGGCCGATTTGTGATTTTTGTATCTTGATATGGGTTCATAATCTGAGCAAGACATAATAACGAGTTTTGATACTCTATAGTTGGTCTACAATGAAAAATTTTCTCAGATTCTTTGAACCATGTTTACATGTTGTCTCGGCCTTGTTTTGAACCCTTCGTTGGAATGTCAAAGTCTGAATTTTTCAGATTGTTGGAACTTTGAAACTATTGCATATCTTCGAGTTGGTTGCAATTTTGTGAGCCATTCAAGATGATAATGAGTTAGTATATAATGGCATAGCTCCATGCTTCATCTCACATTATTTTGGAGCTTATTTATTAAAATCTCATTTGATTGAATGTGCTCAAATGCAATGGTCTATTGGGAATCCTTTCACAACCAATTATTTGACTTCTATGTGTTTTCCCTCTATTGCTTATTGTATTTTACCCCCTTGAGGTGAAAACTTCCATTGTAAAGCTCAAGAGCCTACTCGGATGATTCTTAACTATTGCCTCTTTCTCTCTATTAGTATTCATTTGGTATCCGAAGCTCTTACTTAAAATTGGTTTCGACTTTAATCATAAACTCTAGGAGAATCCTCTTGTGATCTTATTGGACTTATCTCTATAAGAGGAAACCACTTTAATCATTGTTGAAAAGCATCTTTGTGCAACTCGACATTCGCACACTAACATGGGTCAAGTTGAAAGATATTTGTTCTCGAGATTGCTTCTTTGTCTATGCATGTGTAGGGAATTGGAAGAGGATCAATGCCGATGGTGAGGCCATGTGAGTTGATCAAGACCATTCCAAGCATGTGATGGATGAGAAAGCGATGAAGGGATGAATTTCTCTCAATTTCTTATCTCTCAATGTCGATTGCACTTCCATACTATTAAATGAATCATCAATTTATGGTTTGCATAGTTTTAGGGAGCCTTTGCATGATAGACTATATTTTAAAGCTCCTCCACATTCATGTGTTATTTAATGATTATTGGTATCTTTATTGCTCTCGACTCCATTGGTATCTTTTATTGTTGGTTAATGATCAAATTCTAAATTCATTGTAAGTTCAAGAGCTTGTTTGAATGTGTTTCAAATGCTTACTTCCTACAAGTGATGCCATACATGCCTTCTCTAGAGAATCATTTAAATTGGCATCTAGTACTAATTTTTCCAATTGATATTTCACATGTCATACATTCTCTTCAATTGGTATAATCGATTTATGTCTTTTCAAGTGTTATCCTCTAATCCTAAATTGTTTTGAAGCGTCATCTAGCTTGCATTTGGCTCAAGAATTAAAAGGTACATATGGATGGCACAATGAAGAGAGCAATTTATTCATGTTGTATCTTCTCTATATGATCTTTATTAAGTAGGAATCGATTTCCTATGTGGAACCATGTCTATTTGTCATGTTTGAGCTTCACTTCTTTATTATGAATAATGACTACATTTAATTGGTATTATTGGATTCATCTATTGCCTATATCTAGACTTCTCAATAATTGGTATTAATGCTCTCAAATTGGCATCTTGTCATATTGGGTGACCTTACCATGCCATATACATTTTACCATGTCATATATTTGGTATCATGTATTGCCTAGATATAGGGGAGCCTAATAACATTGCTTTATTACTTGCTCCTACAATTACATGTTATCTTGTTCTCCCTAATATTTTTCTCGAGTGTGCTATCAAGGGGGAGAAAAGGTTATTTTTATTGAAGGTGGACCCACGAATGATTGATGACAAATAGGCAACTCAAACCCCAAATGGATAACAAAGATTTATTATGACATTTTTGGGATTAATGACAAAAGGGGGAGAATTTATGGATTTACCAATTGCCCTCTAATTGGTTCACAAAAAGGAGAGAATTTGGGGACAATGTTTGTAAGTGTAATTTCTCCTTGTTTGTTTTCGTGCTAAATAGATTCATATTGTCATTCGTTGCAATTGTTAAAAGGTTTGTCATAAATCACCAAAAAGGGGGAGATTGTAAGTTCAAGGTACACCTTGTGTGATTTTGGTGATTAATGACAAACACACTTAATGACAATGCTTGATTTAGTGATTGATTATATTGCTATGAGACTAACGTGTTTATTGCCAAGTTGAACATTAGTCTCATCTATTTAGAGGAGAATTAAATATAACAAGTGGACAAGCTCTCCATCCTAAAAAGGTATGCTCATGTTTTATGTTGAGGCTAACACACTTCATTGTAGATTTTTCTTAGTCCCATATATGCAAATAGGATGGATGACTAATTGAGGTATGCAATCTCGGTATGCTTGATCTACATTTGTTATTGCATTTCTCATGTGCAAGTGCTCTATATCTTATCTGTAATTAAACTTCATATTGCTATAAATGAAATTGGTGCATGCATGCCTTGTTTGTATATATTCTCATGCATCTCACTTAGTGAAGTTTAATATAGTTTAGTCCACATCTTCACTCTTGTTCTAAATGTTGTTCGCACATATACAATTCTTGTATATCCTTTCATGTGCTTCATTTAAAGTGAAGATTGTGTTCTTTGCCGTGATTTAATTGTTTCATCATGTTGGCAATCACCTCTAGTGCATATAGATTAGTTTTATATGTCATGATGCACTTCATAAATAATATTGTGTCAAGTGTTTTTATTCATATAGTGTCTCCTTGTATGAAACACTTGACGCGCTTTAATTGCTCACGAACATAACCTTATTCATATATATTGAGCTTTGGGACTAATGGATTTAATGAGTGATTTGGAAAGAATTAGGTCCTGTGCATGTGTGTGATGACTAAGGTATGTCAAGAGGATGACGGCTAAGCCGTAGTCAACAAGACTACGGTGTCACCAAAAGTTGAGGAACAAGTCGAGATCGATTTGGCGTGAAGATCGTCGGGGATGATCAAGTCAAAGTCGATAAGACAAGAGTCTCATGAGGTGAACCAAGTCAAGGTTGGCAAGGTGAAGACGTCATCAATCATTTGGTGAAGGTCATCATGCACATTGCTTCAAGTTTGCGACGACATGAAGAAAAGAAGACGGCAAGTGTTATTCCTAGACTTGTACTATCTTGCTTTCATTTGAGTCTAAGGATCGCCGTACTATTAAGGGGGATGCCATGGAGAATGGTTTTGATATGTCTCAGGTGCTCAATTGATCAATCCTTGTGAGGAGACAAAGAGAAGTGATTGGTGGGGGTTAGAGAGTGCAAAGGTGTGGTGTTGCCTTTGGTTTTCTTGATCTATGCATCACTCTCTTGGATTTTAGGTGGTGATATCTTGTGGATTAGATAGCCCTTGTTCTCAGCTTTCCGTAGAGCCCAAGATCACCTAAAACGGAGTTCGGAGTAAAAGTTATGCATGTTTTCGCCGAGGTCGTGATGCGATCTCGGATCGTCGAAACCACTCCACGGAATTTGTCAGAAGGTTTGACCGTCCGAGGTGTCCTCGATTGAGCTCTCTGCTTGGAATTTATCGATTTACGGATTGTCCAGAACAAAGGTCCGGATGTCCAACTCTGCGAGATCTGAACCCCAACGGCTAGTTTTCCAAGCCATCTATTTAAAGCCCCTCACTCCCCACTTGCACACAACGGCTAGATCACAAGTTTATTGACCTATCCTCTTGTTCTTGAGCCTCCCACACCTCCTAAACCCTAGATCTTAGTGATCCTCTTTGAAAGAAGAGTTGGGAAGGGATTAGGGTTAAATCTCGATGATTCCCCTTGTGAGGAGTGTTGGAAAGAAGGATTGAATCTTTGTGATTCATCTAGTGGGAGAGAAGATTGGTGAAGAAAGTGTGAATCCAAGCAAGCAAGCAAGCAAGATTTGATTGTTGAGCACTTGAGTACATCTCCGGTTCGTTCTTCGTTGAGTATCTATTACCCTTGGAGGTTGAGGACTCCTAGACGGCTAGGCGCCACCGGTGAGCCACCGACGAGGTGTGGTTGGCCACCGCAAGTTTGTGAAGGTACGATTCCGCCTCCGCAAGAAGGAATCAAGAAGCAAAGTCGGTGAGTGCGTTGGCACAAATCCGAGAGGAAAGAGTCAAGTGGGACTCGGGCTCAAAGGTGTTGGAGCCTACCTCAGCGGAGAGTAGGATCCCTCAAGGATCCGAACTTGGAAAACAAATCTCCGAGCCTCCATCTTCTTACCGGTTTTATCTACTCTCACTCTCAAGCTTGATTTATTTGATTATTGCGCTATTGGCTTGATTGTCTTGTGAGATACTATTGCACACTTACTTGCTTGTGAATCATATTGTGTCCTTGTGATATTGCTTGTGGTATTCTTGTTATTCGAGTGGTGCGGGACACTTAGTAGATTTGGGGACAAAATCTTCTCGGTTGACCTCTGACCGTCTGAGGGTGTTACTGACAGATCGAACCTACTTCGCAGTGTGATTGAAGATTGAATTTGGTGTCACGCCTATTCACCCCCCCTCTAGGCGTCATCTCGGTCCTTTCAAACCCTTGTGCCACTAGCCTCGCTTTATATCTCACCACCTGGTGATTTTCATCCCGCTTCCGGATGAACACCCATTTAGCTCCTACAGGGAGTACCTTGGGAGGTGTTGGCTCAACAGGGCCAAACACTTTTCTTTTATTTAGCGAGTGCAGTTCAGCCTCAATTGCTTCTTTCCATTTAGCCCAGTCCGAGCGCTTCTGGCACTCTGCCATGGTCTTAGGTTCTGGGTCTAATTCCAAGGATTTAGCAATCTTTGAGGCAAAATATATGTCGACAACAGTGGACTTTCTTTTATATAACTCTCCTGAACTAGTATAGTTCGTGGAAATTTCCTCATTTAGATCCTCTAACTCCTTGTGATTTTCCAACACGATGGCGTCAGGGCCTTCCGATCTCCCAGCGCCTGAGTGTGCGCCCGCATGGCTGCTGGGTCCGCCACCTCCTGGGTGGGTGCCACCTTCTAGGTGGTCTTTCTCGACAACAGGTCGATCTATCTCTCCCGACAAGGGTAATGAGTCTGCACCGATTCTTTGCTTTTGCGGACGTCTCCGCGAGCTAGAATCGCGTGCACCCGGATCTCTCCCCCTCTTACCAATAAGGGGAATTTGAGTGGCTTGCTGGGGTACCTCCACTCTTTCCGGTGCATTTACAGCTGGTATATGCGACTTCGTTACACCTTTATAGTCGGTGAAAGCATCTGGCAGTCTATTTGCAATTTGCTGCAAATTAATTATCTGTTGAACTTCCAGTTCAGTATCTTTTGTGCGTGGGTCTAGGGCCTGAATGCCAGAGACATTCCAATCTAGTTCCCGGCATTCTTTATGGTGGTACTTCTCTCCCTAATGCAGAAACCGCCTCATCAAAAATACATCAATGAACCTCGCCTTATGCGAGTCACTGTCATAGGCTCGAGGTATTTATAATAGACGGAGTATCAAATCCGACATAGACCCCGACTTAGGTGGGGACCCATGGAAGTCATTGTGGTGGTGAGATCGGCACGCATACAAGTCTGACCAAACTTACGCAGATGGGAAATACAAGGTTGTTTCCCACACACTAACTCGATAGGGGAGGTTTGATGATATGCAGTCGGTCTGAGTTTAATTAATTCTGCGGCATGCAAAACCGCGTGACCCCAACAACTGGTTGGGAGTTTACAATTCTGTAATAAAGGTCTAGCTATTAATTTAATCCTCTTTATCAGTGATTCTGCCAGGCCATTTTGGGTGTGCACATGTGGTACAGAGTGCTCTACGGTTGTGCCCATGGCTATACAATAATCATTAAACGCATGCGAACTGAATTCCGCGGCATTGTCCAACCTAATGGACTTAATCCTTTCTTCAGGAAAGTCGGCCTGTAGTTTAATGATTTGGGCAATAATCTTAGCAAAAGCATGGTTCCTTGTAGACAACAGGCATACATGGGACCATCTCGTAGAGGCATCTAACAATACCATAAAATATCTAAACGGGCCAGAAACAGGCAGAATCGGTCCGCAGATATCACCTTGAATTCTCTCCAAGAAATTCGGTGATTCATCCTGGACCTTGAGACGAGAGGGTCTAATAATCAATTTCCCTTTGGCACATGCAGGGCACATAGAAACTTCGGGTTTCGGGAATTTTGATACCTTCAGGGTATGACCTACAGAATTGTTAACTATTCTTTTCATCATGCTCAGACCGGGATACCCTAGACGATCATGCCAGATCCAATAGGGGTCTAGGGTTGCTAATTCAGATTCCATAGCAATGTGAGGAGAGGGCTTTATATAAGTATAATATAGGTCAGACGAAAGAGAAGGAAGTTTTTCCACTACGCGCTTGTGACATCCATCTTTCACCGTCATAAGCAGGAATTCATCCCCGCTTTCATGATCGGTCTCAATATGAAAACCGTTCATGCGGATGTCTTTGAAGCTAAGAAGGGTACGGGTTGATTCCGGATACAACAGTGCATCCTAGATCGTGATGGTGGTACCCAAGGGGAGAATGACCGTAGCTCGACCGGAGCCAACAATCCTAGCGTTGCTTCCAGCAATCGTAATTATACTCCCATCCCTCTTCTGGAGGTTTTGCAAATATTTCGTCTCCCTAAGTATTGTATTAGTGGTGCAACCGCTCACCGCAGATGAGCTCTTCTTCCATTTAGGCCAAGAGGGTAGATTCTATGTCATAAGAATATATCATACACCCAATCAGGATATAATCTTTAACAATCACAAGCTTAAATTAAAAGCCAACAGCATATTAAATAAGCAAAGTGATAAACCATCTCAACACAAAGTGCGGTCCTCCAGGGACTTACAACGACATAGAATTAAACTGTTTAACTAAACAAGACGGTAAAGTGTTCTCCAGGAACTAAGCAAAACACGCTAACTGTATAGATAATGTCTAACATAGATAATCTATTGCATATCGCCGTATGCATCTTCGAGCTCCATGCCAAGGAGGTCGTCCTCATCGTCGGATGCATTGGCCTCTTGCTTGGGCTATCAACGGCCATCTTATCGTCATTCTTCTCCTCACGGTGAGAAGATTCCGGTGAACAACGTGCACCTCGGACTTGAGTTTCTTTTTCGCCATCTTTGTTGGCGTCATTGCTAATCTGACTCAACAAGGTGCTTGGGAATACGGCAAGTCCGCGACCAGTGGCCCTGCTACCACAATGTAACATGGTGTGAGGCTGGTGCGACTTTTCTTGTGGCTTTTCTTTGGACTACCCTTTGCCTTTCCCACCTTCCTTTCCTCTTCAATTTTCTTACGCACATCGAGGCGATTGCCTTGGCCCTTCTTCCTTTTCCTTACGGTGATGCTTGCCACCGGAAGAACTCTGGAGCATGGCGTGCGCTTCAGCGCACCCTTGGTCCCGGCGGACCGAGTGATTCTTCATGAGAATCTCATTATGCTTTTACGCTTGGCGAGTCGAGTCAGATGAGATCGAGTGTTTGGTGAACTTCGTTGGCGATCTTTGCTGCTGGAGTATCATCATCGAAGGGTGGAAAGTGCATAAGGTCTTATTAATCATCTCCTCCTGGGAGACAACATGTTCACAAAACTTCAATTTAGAAGTCACCTTGTGGATAGCATAATTATAATCGGCCACAGTCTTAAAGTCTTGGAACCGTAGTTCCGACCATTCCCTCTGAGCTTCTGGCAAGAGAATGTTTACATGCTGATTGTAGCGCCTTCAGGAGGTCCCTGTGGTCGAGGATGTCTTCCATCATGTACTCGGTCTTCAGGTCCGGGTGCAGATGATGGCGCATAAAGTGCAAGGCCGAATACTTAATCATGTCAGGGATTGGAGGATTAGCGCTCCTTCAGGGAGGTCCCCAGGGTCAGAGGACTGTCTTCCATCATGTACTCGGTCTTCAGGTCCGGGTGCAGATGATGGCGCATAAAGTGCAAGGCCGAATACTTAATCATGTCAGGGATTGGAGGATCGCCCTCTGTAGGAGGGTTGATGGTAGCACCAAGGGCGCGGGCACTCAAGTTTATCTTGAGATCCATTGCCCAAGTCAGGTAGCTGGTCCCATCGACAGCGAGTGGAGCAAATTCCCGCTTATTAATGTCAGACATATCCTACACATTTATGTAAATATTTACTTCAAGAAATATAACATGCGTATTTGCGATAATAAACAATTCACCAATTTGCAAAAACAAGACTATAGGTCTAAACAGATTAAATTGCAAAAGGCGAATAGATAATTCACAATTAAATTGCATAATTAAAGGACTACAGGCTTTAATTATAGATTAATGCAAAACAGTGAATTAATATTTAATTAACAGAGCAATTAAATAAATAAGTATTAAATCAACAGGATTTAATTCACAGGAAAGGTAAAACGAAATCTTCAGGATTTTCCGAAAAATACTGGCCCAAAGAAGACCCAGTTTGTCCCTTCACTGTTTCGGCCCACAATTGGGCCGGCCCAACCTACGTTGCTTGCCAACTGCCAAGCCATGGGGACTAGGGTTTCCCCTGGTCATCCTTGCAGTTGGCGGCGGCGGCGGCGGCGGCCACGGCGGGCACGGCGGCGGCGCCGGCAGGCGCGGCATGGCGCTGCAGGCGCGGGTGACCTGGGCGCAGCGCTGTAGGCGCGGCGGCGGGCGGCTGCGCGGCGCGGCGGGCGCGGGCGGTCTGGACGCGGCGCTGCAGGCGCGGCGACGGGGTGGCTGCGAGGCGCGGCGCGGCGGCGGAGCGGCCTGGGCGCCGCACTGCGGGCGCGCGGCGCGGCCGGGGCAGCGGGCGCGACCTACGGGGCACGCGGGCGCACGGCGAGGCCAGGGCGGAGGGCGCGGCGGCCTTCGGGGCACGCGGGCGCGCACGGCGCGGCCAGGGCGGCGGGCGCGGCCTAGGGGGCACCGGCGGCGCGGCCGGAGCGGAGCACGGGCGGCGCGGCCAGTGCGCAGGGCACGGTTTGCGCGGCGACGGGCGCAGCCTACGCGGCAGGCGCGACGGCGCCGCAGGCGCGGCGCGCGGCCTTCGGGGCGGCGAGGCGTGCGGGCGCAGCCGACGCGATGTGCAGGCGCGGGTGGCCAGCGAGGCGGCGCGAGGACGCACGGCGCAGCCGGCGCGCATGGTCAGCGCGACGACGCGATGCGCATGGCCTACGGGGCGGCGCAGCGCTCGGGCAAGGCCTGGGACGGCATGCAAGGCGCAGCGACCTTCAGGGCGGCAGCGCTTGGAAAACCGATCTACTAAGTTGACGAATAAAAACAGTAGATCGATGAACGATAGATCTAGATAGATCTATGGCGGGTAGCAACATACCGATGATCACAAATCTGAGAGCAGATCGTGCTGATAACGTGTTGTAAAACGGACGTCGTACACGCACAGATTCAATCACAAGAATAGAGACACGATCCGAGAGAAAGCGGATACAAAGATCTTTATTGATGTATATCTCTCTTTGATCTGAGGGTTCATATATATATAGCTTTAATTCGGTTTAGCCATAATACTCACAGGGTTCGTAGTGGGCTCTACCATAAACCCCTAGGGTTATAACAAAACCTTTACTGTGATGCGAATCAACCCGCTGTCCTCTGTCGAGGCCTCGAGGGGAGCCACGTCGACATTTTTTTTTTCCGAGACCGCCTGATCGGCCGTTCCAGCCCCATCGGACCATTGGTCGTTCCATTTTCCATTTTGTCAATCAAACGTCCGTGTCTCAACTAGACCTGATCACGGAAGCCTACCAAGAACGGGCTCGAGTTCTACTGGCCCGACCGGCAGACGGTGGGCTCGCCTGCCTCGTTCAAGCCGTGGTCGGCGGGCCAGCCCGGCCTGATTTTTCGAGTTAAGCCGTGGTAAGACGCCGAGCCGGACGAGCTTCAGACTTGGTAGGGCTTGGGCCGGTTTCCAAGCCCGACGCCTCGGGCCGGGCCGGGCTGGGGCCTGGTTTTTCGAGACCGGGCTTTTCCAGGCCCGGCTCGGTCCGACCCGGCATTTGAACAGGTCTAGTCTCAACCCCCTTCCATCCCCCCACGTCGCCCCTCTTGCGTGCTCACTGCTCTCTCTACCTGGGCCTAGATCCGAAACATGTACGAGGTTGGTTTTGGCCCAACTGGGTGACAAAACACCTTATTTTGATTGCTTTTGTTTTTGTTGCTCCGGAACGAATTTTAATGTGAGATTGGATCCGTTGGAAAACTTATCTTCTGAGCTTTCCATAGAGTGATAAAACATCGAAAATGGACATGACATGTGACCTGCGCATCCATTTAAAGTTCTGTTGCGCTTAGACGGTCGAACCTAACTAGATGTTGAATTGGGTTTTTTTTTTGGGTTGAGCTTGGAGCAACGTGACTTGTATGATCTGATGTATTAGAGGAGGTGGAGATACAACTTTCTTAAATGCTCCATCAAGTTAAGGCGGTGGTTGAACTGCTGGAGGTGACGACCTCATATGCAGAGGCCAAGGAGACCAACTGTATGATCGACTTGGCCAAGACGGCGATCAATGATACCATGTCGGTGAAGCCATCATAATTGCCATAGACAAAGTAGAGAATGTCGTAAGTTATTGATTACTTTTCACGGCTGATGTGGAAGAAGTATGGTAAGGAGTGGTGGTCGCATCCATTTGGACGATGTCTTCATCATCCTCCCCTCCTTGAATTTGAATTATAGTTATCATCAACTCCATCACATGTTCTTGAAATAGGCTAGTGAAAACAGGGAACAAAGTAACATACACATCATTTGATTCAAAACTAGAGTAACTTAGTATGACATGACTAAAACAATTGTCATCCCCTAATTGGGCACATTCATTTACAACAAAAAAGGTTTCACATTGGAACAAATATAAACTTAATGCACCATACTCTCCTTTATCATTTTGTTTGCCAATTACATGAAAATTATTTCCATATAAGCATGACAAATCAGAATATCGACAAGTTTCTCATCTAAACATTTTAGATTATATAGAATATCAAATTCAATGTAACTCAAAGTATTCGAGTAAGATATTAATTTTAGCTTATCTTTCTTACATGCAATGTGAAAAACATGTTTATTTTCATTTACAGCATACATGTTTGATTCGTCAACATAAACTATATGTTCATTCACTAGTTATGCTGTTGATATAAGCGAAGTTTAGCACACAACTCTTCTTTATCACAATTATTGGCAAGCAAATCATTTTTTAACAAAAGAAAATCAATATTGGTTTTTACTAATTATTGCTCTACAATAGCACGAGTAGTGAATAAATTTTTCTCTAACAAACATTATCACGGTGTGCAAGGGCATCACCTTTTTTTTTACCTTGTAGGGCCTCTTCAGTTGATGTAGGTGCAACAACCAGTACGTCTAATGAAGCTAAAAAATCTTTTAATAATTCAACAAGTATGCTTTCAGCTCTAGAGGCACATTTGAACAATTCAAAATCTCACATCCCTCCTTCGCCATAGCAAAATCGAAGGTATAGATTGATCGAATTCGCGGTTTCCTGTTTGAATCTGTTAAAGAATTGTAGGGTTTTCGAAGAACCCGTTGAATTAAAATTGCCGGTTTTTGGATCGGCGATGAATTAACAAGAACTCTCATGAACTGCATGCACGAAGCCATGCTGCCCATCGCACCGGTCGTGTCACAACCGCCCACGCACACCATGAAGTCATCAGCCTCATCAGGCGATGCCGCTGCGCCGCCAAACGGCTTGTGCCCCATGCTGACCCGAGGCGCATCCATGTCGCTCCCGTACCCAAAGTGGGTCGCGTCCTGCCATCCCACGTGCCTGGCACTAAAGCACGCACCCCTCGTGCTTCGGTCGATGCACACTAAATGCATGGACCCGCCATAGGCAGTCAAGAACCAAACAATTCACATCGTACACACTTTTACTAGACTTCACACTGAATTCTCGCCTCAAAGACATTGTCCAATGCTTCACTTCAGATAAAACTGAAGCTTTTATCCAGATACATTGCACCCTGAGTCACCTCATTCGTGTGGTAGTCCCATGCAGTGTGAGTATCCTCATGCATTGAGAGGCTATCAAAGTGGTACGATGTCCATTCAGCCGGCACTGGACATTCTCCAAAACCTCTCTCATCGTCTGAAATGTCTTCCTCGGAAACTTGCTCATTCTCTGCATTTTCCGCCTCCATCTTTTCGACAATAGCTTCAATTTGTTCACCTTTGTCTACCACCCCCATCGCCTGCTGCTCAGCACAATCATCATTTCCTTGCCCTTCGGAGTGCACATCCTCCGCAACCTCATAGTACTCCATGACGTTCGAATTGGCCGCACCCTCCTCATTCTGTACGTCTTGGTGAACTATTCACTTCATTACTTTCATCCCCTGCTCCATGGTTAGACCCAGCATGGTGGTTGATCTGAGCCTGAGCAAAAATCGCCAAAGAAAAGTCTGCGCTCAACGGCAATCTACACACAACGCCTCCAATTATGAGTGCATGTTATTGGTAAAAACTCCCAACAATATCCTTCTCTAGCACGGCAAACCACAACACTAAGATTCTTGATATGTTCTTCTCGGTTTAGTCCAAAGTTTCGCAGCAGCCACTTTTGCAACCCACCAAAAGTCCTCTCTGTGGGCGTAGATATCCCTATCATTACTGATTGAATATTTGACAAATCTACCCCAGTAGGACTATAAAGAATCTCTCATTCCCCATGAATTATTTGAAAATATAACTTTTTTTGTCATTATTCCTTCTTATAAAAAACATTCACAAATTATTTGGATGATACCATTTTATTTTTTCTACGTTAGTCGCTAACAATTTTTATCCAAATCTACATTGAATTACCCTACACGTTCATGCGCATAACAATAAACTGTACCATATTATTGGACATAACAATAACTCATACAATAAATTTTCAATACCACCGTGTATTTTAAACTATCCTACCATATTATTGTACATACCCTATAATGTACGATAAATTACCGTAAAAATTATTTATCCTAATCCTACAGATAAAAAACTACATTACCCTATAATGTACAATAAATTATCGTAAATATTATTTATCCTAATCCTACAAATAAAAAACTACATTACTCTACATTTTACATATTAATACTAACCTTTTTCAGTACTACTATTTTTTTGTGACTAACCTAACAGGTTTTCAAATCTAAAAAAATGAGTTAAAAAAATTTACCTTGGTGCAGCTCAGCAACAATTTCTCCCCCTCCCTCTCTCTCCCTCTCCCTCTTCCTCTACTCCTTTCCCTCCCCTCCCCTCCCCTCCCTTTCTCCTCCTCTCCCTCCCTTCCCTCTCTTTTCTGTCGAGTGCTGCAAATAAGCTATGGCTTGGTTGGGGGCGCCGACGTGCGTCTTATATCAACACACTACCCGCCGTTTAAAACGGCGGACCAATCCCGCACCAATGAACCGTTGTTCATAACCGCGGATTGTGCCGCCCAGTCCAACGGTCATTGATCGCCAATTTGAACCGCAGCCCACCATCTTCTTGCTGCATGTTATGGCGGGTCGTTTAAACCGCTAATTAAAATGATGGGTGGCGTCTATTTCTGTAATTTTTTAAAACAGAAAATTATTTATGTAATTTTAGAATTTTAAAAAATATATTTTAATAAAAAATTCGACGGCAAAGGGGAACCCTAACCACCCCATTTTGGTTCCAAAGGTCAGGCCGAGTCAGGACACTTAGTAGGCTAAGCAAAGAGAAAATACAGAAGGGGGCGGGTATGGGCCAACTGCACTGGATCACCCCAGCAAGCCACGTCGGACTGCCCCAGCAGGCCAGCAGGCCACGTCGCGCCCGCCCAGCAGACCGGGCGGCGCTCGCCTTAACATGCCGTCGCGCCTGCCATAGCTGGCCGAGCCGCTCGCGGGCCGTCTAGCAGGCCAGTGCGCCAATTTCTAGTAGGCAGCGTAAGAAGAAAGGAAAGAAAAGAAAATGGGCCGCGAGGCAGAATGATAGAAAAGGAAAAGTAAATAAATGGGCTTGAATTTGAATATGAAATTGCGTGTGTATTTTCTTTTCCTAAATTATAACTTGACCCCTGATAATTATGAATTTATGAATTTGAATACCAGGCTATTTGAACCCTTACAAAATTGTATCTTGTATATTTAATAAATATATTGATGCCATTTATTATTACATGCAAATTTTTTTGAAGATTTTTGCTATTATCATTTTGCAATCATTATTTTATCAATGAGAAACTGGAAATTACGAGAATTTTGTCACGCACCACCGTGATTACTTTGGTAACCTTATGAAATGAATTTAAATCATGCAAATGTCTAGCATTGTAAGACGCGAGTTTGAGGAGTTGACCTCACACGGCCGGATTTACCTCACTTGAGCATCAGACGTGAAAATTGTGCTTGGGGTAAAGGGCTTGGCGCCGCCATTGGCATTGAAGCGGTCTCTGTTACTCTAGCACAAAATAACCAAGCACATCATTTCATTAGACACACATGTCCACCACTCTAAAGCATGAGTACATGGTCGAAGAAAATGCTACTAACCTTTGGGCCGCACATAGGAAGCGTTTTAAAATGCTCAAGTACACTATGTGGTCATAAGCACAGTAGGACTGGACTTACCTAAGGTTTGCAGATTTTAAAACCGTGGCTGAGTAAAACTCCACATTACATAGAATTGTCACAAATCTCTCTTTTTGAAATTTAAATTAAAGAAGAAGAGAAGATTGAGAAGATAATTTCTACCTTCCACACCAATGCCGTATAGAGTGCTCGTAGCTACCGACAGAACGCTTATAAAAAATATAGCGAACTGATCGATGTAATGCAAGTTGTGGAATCTCAAAACAATGTTCTACTCAAGAACTTACCTCGCAGGCACCTGGAAAGCAGGCATAAGTGAATGCCAATAAATATGCTCCGAGTCCTTGCTTCTCGGGTAGCGCTGCGAGGTCAGCATGTCATCTGTGGTGTGCTCCGTATGGCTCTCAAGATACCTGATCCGAGGCACCTCGGAGTCAATGTAGTATTCATTGGAGTTGTCTTTGTCGTCAAAGACGCACATGTCTCGGGTATCATGGGAGTTAATCGATATCTTGGAGGAAGATGGTGACAAGAGAATCTCCGACCCCCTAGTTGGTGCCAGATGTCAACGATTGAGAACAAGCTTCCCGAGTTGAGCTTACTTCTGAATTGCGAGACCAGAGAGCCCTCTTTCTTTCACGATCTCTACTTTCAAGATGTTGATGAGATCTTGGTGTAAGGCACAAAGAAGACACACCAGAGAGATTTTTATCCTGCTTCAGATCTCCCGAGCAAGGGATAATAGCAATGGTCACCGGAGCTCCGCCGTCGCCGCAGCCTCCTCCTCCTTCTCCTCCGCCGCTGCCGCCTCGCGACCGCCTCCTCCTCCTCCGCCCCACCGTCGTCGTTGCCGCCGCCTCCTCCATTGTCACCGACGCTACCTCCTCCTCCTCCTCCTCTGCCTACCGCCTTCATTGTCGCCTCCTCCTCCTCTTATCACCGCTTGCCGCCTCCTCCATGCCCGTTGTTGCCCACTTCATGAGCTAGCTCACGGCCTAGGTCGTCGGCTCGTCGCTGGCCATGGAGAAGAGACAAGAGAGAGAAGAGGGAGGAGGGAAGGAAGAAGGAGGTAGAGGATGACATGTGGGACCTAGCTGCCAGGTGCGTATTTCTCGCGTATTCGGATTTCGTATATCGTAGAAAATCACAAAAAAAACCTCAATAATGGAATTCCTGATAAATTGTTGTAAAAATAATGACATCAATATAAATATGCATTTTGCAATAATAAAATCGAAAAAATGAACTTTACAGTGGCACGTATGAAAAAAAAAAAATCCTTAATCGTGTATGCCCATTGCCCAGCCAAAAACCAGGAGCCTTTGTGCTATTGATACTGATAGACAGTTCTCGCATGCCCTGAACAGTGGCGGCATCAAAAACCTCCTCGGAGGCTCGGAATCGGAGGGAAGCCACCATTTGACAAACCCAAAAACCCTCCGCACTCTCTCGGTCTCTCCTTTCTCCGAAGCGGCGAAGCAACCGGACCGCCGCCTTCGGTACCAGCCATGGTGCTCGAGGTCCGTACGCCTCCTTCCCTTCAGCCTCCCCCAACTTGCTGCCTGCTTGGACACCCCCTCGGCGATTCTGTTTTCTCGTTTGGTCCGAGTCGCAGGCGACGATGATATGCGTGGACAACTCCGAGTGGATGCGCAACGGCGACTACCCGCCGTCCCGCTTCCAGGCGCAGGCCGACGCCGTCTACCTTGTCTCCGGCGGCAAGACGGAGGTTGGTAGCGGCGGTTTCTTCTGCCCCTAACCCCGTCGGATCGTTTGGGTTTTGGTGTCGCGAAACCTGATGGAGTTCGCGTGGTGCAGTCGAACCCGCATAACACGGTGGGGGTGATGACGATGGCGGGGGACGGCGTCCGCGTGCTCGTCACGCCCACCACCGACCTCGGCAAGATCCTCATCTGCATGCACGGTGTGTACGCCCCGCTTGCCTCCTAATTTTTCGCCGGCTCTTCTGTTCTGTTCTTCAATCAATTCCAAAATGCTCCAAGCTAGCTGCGTGCAAGAAATGTGAGAACGACACTTGTTTCGTTGCCTGCACAAGTGTAGAGTATTGCAAACTATCAACAGAGCTTGTGATTTATGAATGTAGTACTGAAAATGGGGTGGTTAAGGGTGTAGATGTGATCACCTAGTCAAATGCGGTCAAGTGACAAGCAAGAGGAACTGCCAAGAGATGGCATTCCCCAGCTACATCCAGAATGTGCAAACACACCGTGCTGTTTGTACCAAGTAGCTAGATTCAAGGGATTAAGCATAAAAACACCCTGCATTGAGTAACAGGGTTAGCTGTTAACACATTATGATTCTCTTAGTGGAAACAAGTAGTTGAATCCAGGTGGTTATTTTTCCGACCCGATCGAAAGCTAGATATGATGGTGTCCGAATTTGGGAAGGTAGTTAACTATCCAATGGCCGCATACATCGTACGATGTAGAGGCAGGATTTATTTCCATTATCCCAAAAAAAGTTAACTATCCAACTGGATCCATGGCTGATTCTGGATATTTAAAGGATATGAGATCACAAGTATTGTACTTTCTTGTTAGTTATTCTATCTAGATAGTTGTACAACTTTTAAGAAATCATCTGTTTCATCTCCTGGCCTGTGCCACCACCCATGGAAAATACTGTCGAAATCTAATTTTTATTTGATTTTTAAATTGAAACCATTCTTTATGTAGGGCTAGAAGTTGGTGGCGAAGCAAACTTGACCGTTGCTATCCAGGTTGCTCAGCTGGCACTTAAGAATCATCAGAACAAGGAGCAGAAGCAAAGGATAGTTGTTTTTGTTGGCAGGTATTGCATAAGGGGTTCTTTTTCAAATCTCCAAGGGCTAAGCTTTTTTTGTAGTTGCAATTATGTTATAACATCTGCCCCCCTGTCAGCCCAATAAAATGTGAAAAGAATGTACTAGAGGCAATCGGGAAAAGTCTGAAGAAGAACAATGTTTCTCTTGATGTTGTTGACTTTGGTGAACCTGATGATGGCAAGCCTGGAAAACTTGAAGCTCTTGTTGCTGCAGTAATTAATGGTGGCAACAGCCATATAATTCATGTCCCTCCTGGGAAAACTGCCTTGTTTGATGTTCTCATCAGGTGAGCATCTATTATATCACCTGGCTTTTCCCCAAATACCCAACGGGAGTGCATGCTATCTCTAATAACTTATTTCTTTTTTACAGCTCAGCAATACTTACTGGTGATGGAGGAAGAAGTGAATTTGCTGCTGCTTCCAGTGAAGTGTCTGGATTTGAATTTGGCGTGGACCCAAATGTGGATCCAGATTTAGCACTAGCACTTCGGTTGTCTATGGAAGAAGAGAAAGCAAGGCAAGAATCTGCTACGAAAAAAGCTGAAGAATCATTCAAAGCTGAAAACAAAGGTGAATCCAAAACCTTGAATAGTGATGTTGTTATGATCGAAGCAGAACATGCTTCAAATAGATCTATTGAAGATGAAGAAATTCAGCTGAAGGTATGTTTGCTATCCTTCAGGAAATGAGATCGGTAAATTACTTATGCTCAACTTCTATTTAATCTGTCTGATGTGGGAACTTATCACTAGCAAGTTTCTATCCCTGAGAACTAAAATTAAGCATATGTGTTATGTGGGGCCGCACCTATAGTAGGCGGCCTAAGCCAATTACCGGCCAGATTATAGATAAGGATTAGAGGAGAGATTAACCTTATCTCTTAGATTAGTTAGCTTTTATTCAGGAAATTAGTTGGCCAAGAGCCTATGTAAGCCGCAAGGCACTTTGAGAATTGGTTAAGCAATAGATCAATCTACTATTTCCCTACCCTCTTCTCTAGTCTCCCTCTTGCTGTCACCATTGATCGGAGGCCTCGATCATTACCTCCGAAGCAAAGGGCCGGCGCCCCCGCCGTTGCCTTTGCCCGGCCGCCGGCCAAGCCGTAACAATATGTGGGGCAAGACTGTCCTGTGCTGGGCATAGCTAGGGCTAGCCCAGGAGGAGCATGGATATTGATGTCATGTAATATTGAAGTCAACCTTTTTATATGCATGTAATGAGTTCTACCTATGTGTTGCAAGTACTAGTGGACTGATCTAGATACTAGTGCATGGAACAACGGCTCTTATGTAAATATAAAAATGATGGCTCACATCCAAGTAATGAATTAATTTGAGATCCAATCTTGTAGGCATTGACTCCGATTAACAGCCTAGGTATTACCTGTGATAACAACTCATATCTGTTCTCATTGTGTGCTTGAGAGTAGCATCCAGCATCTGATCTGTTTTTGCACTCTACGTCAGGATTACTTTTATGGGACACCTCGCATTTGACATTTGTGCTGAACTAATATATTTTAAGTACCCTCGCTTTTTTTGCTAACATTTACATGTCTTCTTTGCTAGTGATGGCCATCAGACAAGCTAATATTATTTGTCATGTAGGATGAGGACATGGACCTGCTATCAGTGCGATCATTTCCACCGTTGTCAGATTATGTTAAACATAGAGCTGCACGTGAAGCCAATGCTAAAATGTCAGATGTTTCTGGACATGGCCAAAGGGTGGCATTAGGTCAGTTGTTGGATTATTATTTAATTTTTTTTCTTAAAGGTAGTTACTGGGTTGTTATATGTATATGCATGTGCTATAAAATAACCCTTCTACGTATCTACCTGTGGTGACTGCTGGTATTGTACAAGGAGCCAACAGTTTTAACTATGTGTTACTGTCATGTAGCTTTAGGCCTGGTTTGTTTCAGCTTAAATTAAATTAAATGAAAATTTGTTATTTTTGTATAAGCCAAATGATGTAGTGTTTTGTGATAATTCTTGTGGGGTTTTAAATAGTTCTTCTTAAAATTTGTAAAAATATTTTTTTCATAATTTTTTGTACTCGCTAAAACGTATTTTGAAGGGGTCACAAATTTGCTACAGTAAAATGCAACTCAACATTTATCTGAAACAAACAAGGCCTTAGTTTTCCCTGCCATACAAATGTTATGGCCTTTCTGCGTTGTGTCTCCATTAGAGAGCGCTGGAATTTAACAATGTGGATATTTACACTGGTAATTATTTAATAACCTAAAATTTGTTTTACAATTGTATGATTGATGACGTTGTAATGGTACCCATATAAGAAATTTTCTTTCTACTCGACAGCATAAGTTTGTCTTCTAACTAGTTAGGTATGATTTAGGAGATAAATTTGTGTCTTTCATTCTTGTAGTCCTGTGTTTTGATCTATAATTCTCACTAAACATGTTGTGCAGCTCCCTGTTTTTGGGCAATGTGCAGCTCTTCAAATGTCTGTTCAGGAGGAAAGAACAAGCACTCCGTCTGACATGACTAAAGTGCTTGAAGATCAATCATTAATGACATTTATTCTTGGTTCAGTAAGCCCTGAAATTTGGTATTCTTGTGTAGTCATGATGGTTACTACAGCTATCGACCTCAACTATTTTGATATGCCAATATACATTTTTTGTAAAAAAAAAAAACTTGCAGCTTCCTGGTGTTGACCCTAATGATCCATCCATCAAAGATTTGTTGGCATCCTTGCATGGCAAGGACGAGGTATGAACTCATTAGTTTGTTGACATATATTATGCACTTCGAACACACTTGTGCATATCTCATCTCCGAAAATCCTTATATTCATCTCACAAACTGTTGTTGCATGGCTATTTATAGAACCTTGCTTGTGAAGAAGCATAGAGGCAAAACTAAAGTAGGAGCTAAATTCTACACAGTCATCAAGTAGGCTTGCAAATTCTAACTAATATATACAAAGTTTTGTTGTAGTTCCTTACTAGGCCACAAGAGCGAACAACTCACCTTGACACTTCTATCTAAATATGTGACTTGGGCAGTTGGGCTCAAATTACATTTAAATTGCTATAACACATCTTGGTGCAAATATATATTTCTTTCGCCCAATTCCTAGATGTCTAGATGGGGTAGCCAGGTAGGTCGAGGCCAGGTCACATCAGACACCTCACCTGATCCCCTCTTTGCTTGTTTTGCTGCCGGCAGGAGAAGCCAGATAAAAAGGAAGATAAGCCAGAGGATGACAAGAAGTAATTTCTTAGCTCCATTGTATGATGTGACACACTTCATCACTATGTGGTCAATTCTGGGATTACCCTTTAGCAGCAGCAAATTTGGAAACTCTTAAATACCCTGTTATCTTCTGCAGGTATGCACCTAATGTTTGCCGGAGTTCCGTTTTTGGCATTTTGTGGATTAACACCCCCGATTACTATTGTGATCGAAGTGGCTTACTGTCTTTACTGTTAACTGCATTGAACAAAATAATAGGATTCCTAAAAAAGAAACTGATACAATGTTGCTGTCAAGTTGCATATTCATATCAACCATTGACTGAATTAGCATATTGTAATAGTAGTGTGTGGGAAAGACATTGCTTGTTGCGCCGCTATCGTCATAAAAAAAAACTGTAATAGCAGAGAGCGTTAAGACTTCGAATTTTTTTTCAAATTAGCATCCTCGTCTTCCTCCGAGGCTCCGACGGAACGCGACTCCTGGAAAGACCTGCTTGTTGATGCTACGGGGCATCTCTTGAGCAGGTATCGGCGACGAGGCCAACGGGGGCTGGATGCCGGGCGGTGCCATGGTCCGCGGCAGAGGCCAGCGATGGGCTTTGGTGCAGGGTTGTGACAGAATCGGATAGTATCGGATACAGGTAGGGATCCATGTTTTTTACGTGGATACATATATGAATAGTGTAATCATAAATACGAACATGGATGTTATTAGATACAGACACGAGTAGTGTTGACTGTGAATACGAATCCTAAAAAATTGATACTGTTGGATGTAGTTTGAAACATATATTATTTAAATAATACGTAAAAAATACATACTTGGAAAATCATCAATATAATATGTTTAGTTGTTATCCAATATAAAGTTGTATTGTTTGCCTATGATTCAGATAGTATGTATCGAATATCCATCGGATGCCGTCCATATTTTTTCGAATATTATCAACCAAATATTATCCGTCGTTATCTATATCCATATATCTAGCTGAAAAAATGCTATTAATCCATAAATCTATCCAAATCAATATCCGACATTTTTGGTTGGCTGGTCAGAAAATATCCACACCATTTTCCACCCCTACTTTGGTGGAATGTGGTGGTGATGGAAACAAGCGTCGCGTCAATCTAAGACACGTGTTGTAAAACAATCGTCACACACACGCAAACACAATCATAATAACAGGAGAAACAGATCTAGAGAGAAGAAAGTCAGGCACAAAGATCTTTATTGATAGTTCTCTCTTGTTTACAATGGGGTTCCATTTATTATATAGTCTAGTCTATATTTGGTTTTGTCCATAATAACCATGGGGATAATAGGGATGGGATTCCGGCCCGTAAATCACCTAGGGTTACAACACTCCCACTTGGGCGAAACCGCGATATGCCAATGCCTCATTAAAAACTCCATCCAAAAACCCAATGGGTAAGAAGGATTGGAGAAAAGAGTATACCGCACACGCATGCCACACCGCGATATTGCCTCATTAAAAACTTTGTTATGAAAAATTTTAGGAAAACTTATATAAGGGAAAAAGAGTGCGATACAAGATCTTCTGGATCATTATAGACTCTTGTTCAGGGATTCTTCTTCTGAACTTTGCAACGGATGAAATCGCCTCATCCCTATCCCATGAACACATTTACAAAATGTTGAGATAGGCAATGCCTTTGTGAATGAACCTGCCAGATTATCACAAGAATTCACTTGAATTATCTCAACTTCACCACTGTGATGGAGCTCATGAGGATAGAATAACTTAGGAGAATTATGCTTCATGATATTACTCTTAATATAGCCCGTTTCCATTTGTATCACGCAGACAACATTATCTTCATAAATAACAATGGCGAATCAATGATATCAATGCCACATGACTTTTGGATGTGGTTCACCATTCTCCTCAGCCATACATACTCACGCGCAGCTTCATATAATGCAATTATCTTAGAGTGGTTAGTAGACAGAGCCAGAAGTGTTTATTTACATGGTTTCCATGAAATCATAGTACCACTATACAAGTAAACAAATTCAGTCTGAGACTTAGCCATATGCGAGCCAGACATTTATCCTACATCTATGTATCCCACCATGGTTTTGGACTCGTTCCACCCATAAAACAACTCAAGATCCTACGTACCTTGCAGGTACCTACAAATAGTTTTGACGTCGACCAAATGTCTTCTGGTTGGAGCCACACTATTTCCGGACCCAAAAATTCCTCGTTTTCGGCCTTAGGTCGGAAAGGGTTCTTGTCCGCTTCAAGGGACCTAGCTACCATGGGGTTTTTAGAGGATGTGTCTTACTCATATTAAATTTCTCTAATATTTTCTAGGTATAGGCAGTCTGATGCACAAAAATTCCTCCTGACAAATGCTCAAGCTGCAGGCCTAAGCAAAATTTGGTTTTACCCAAATGTTTGATTTCAAACTCCGTCACTAGGTGAGCACTAACTTTACCAATGTCCTCTGCTATCCCGATGATATTCAGATCACCAACATAGATAAAAATATTACAAAATCCATTCGGGGATTTCTTTATAAATGCACAGGGACAATCATCATTAATTGTGTATCCTTTTTCAGGAGGAATTCACTCAGTTAGTTGCACCACATCTTACCCGACTGTTTTAGCCCATATAGTGATTTTCTCAGATTGACGCTATACACATTTCTATTTCCATGATTTGGGATTTTTCTTACTTCAGGGACTTATATAAATCTTCGAATCTAATAACCCCATATAAATATGCAGTCACCACATCCTTTAATTGCATTTTTAAATTCATAGTTGCTGCCAGGGATATTAAGTATCAGAAGGTAATTCCACCCATGACCGGAGAGTAGGTCGGAATGATAATCAATTCCGGGTCTTTGTATGAACCCTTTTGCCACAAGCATCGCTTTATATATCACCACCTAGTGATTTTCATCCCGTTTTCGGATGAACACCCATTTAGCTCCTACTGGGAGTAACATGGGAGGAGTTGCCTCTACAGGGCCAAACACTTTTCTTTTATTTAACGAGCACAGTTCAGCCTCAATATCTTCTTTCCATTTAACACAGTCCGAGTGCTTCTGGCACTCTGTCATTGTCTTAAGTTACGGGTCCAATTTCAAAGATTTAGCAATTTTAGTGGCAAAATTGCTGTGTAAATCGACAACAGTGGACTTTCTTTTATATAACTCTCTTAAGCTAGTATAGTTCATGCAAATTTTCTCATTTAAATCCTCTAACTCCTCGTGATTTCCCAACACGATGGGGTTAGAGCCTTTTGATCTCCTAACGTCTGAGTGTGCGCGCGTGGTCGCTGGGTCCACCACCTTTTGGCTGGGCGCCACCTTCTTAGTGGTCTTTCTCGACATTAGGTCGATCTGTTTCTCCCGACAAGGGTAATGAGCCTGCACCAATTTGTTACTTTTGCGGACGTCTCTGCGAGCTACAATCGCGTGACCTAGATCTCTCCCCCTTTTTCAGTATGAGGGATTTGAGTATAGTTCCGGGCATTCTTTAT